>OZ024823.1:42419396-43619396 GCA_964016985.1 Anodontia alba | reverse complement strand
GGGGGGGTGGGGGGGTGGAGGGACTTTTGTTATTCCCTGTTTGCTTTCATGTGCACGAAGCCCAACTGAAAAGAGGTCTAAAAGGGAAGAACTGGCTCCCATTGGAAGCAATTCTTTCCTTTTACAGAAGACCCCTTTTCAGAAGGGAGAGGAAACAATTTTGATAGAACTACCTCCCAATGTGTATTTCTCGATAAAACATATTTTAAGCATAATTTATTCGATGCATAATCTATTCGTATACATGAAACATAATTATAAATGGCCCTTGCCATGCGAAAACATGTCCGTGCATATGCGAACAGCGATGGCCCAGATCAGCCTGCGCATCCGCGCAGGCTGATCAGAGCCTTCACCGTCCGCTCACAGAATCATTGAATACTACAGAATGTATGAATGATGAGCAAGGCTTGGTGCGCATGCGCAGGATGATCTTAATCTGCGCATTAATTATGTGCATGGTTGAAGGCACCTTTTCGTTTGCTGCAGTCTAAACTGTAAAATATATTTTATTTTCTTCTTCAGGAAAAAGAATACCCATGATAAAAAAAAAGACAAAACAGGACAGCCCATAATCACGGAACAAAGTCTTCACAGAATGACATGAACACAACACAAAACAGCACCTCGTCGGAAAGACATTACGATAACACGTCTATTCAAATATATAGAAAATTTCACATCCAAAAACTGAAAATTTTCAGATAAAAAACTCTGATATTTTTCATATTTGTGCTCAAAACATAGATTGTGGAGTCTCGTTAGAATCGCCTCGCCGATGCGGCCTTAACGAGTACCCACAATCTATGTTTTTGAGCAGAAATCAGAAAAATAATTTTTACTGTAAACTCCAGTTTTACTATATAAAAGTGGGGTTTGAGGGGGTCAAAATGGTTTTCGAGATGGAACGGACTATGTATGTAAACACGCTAATGTCGCCAGCGCGTCTGACTGCAGATCCAGGAATCGCAAGTTCGAATCCAAGCTCGGCCGCATTACTTTCGTGGTGATTGATCTTGAAATTATTTGTATGGTCATTCTCCCCTTTCCGCTGATTGAAGAAGGGCAGTTGTCAGTTACATGTCACATAGAGGACTAAGCCTGCCCCGGAAAAAAATGTGTGGCGATTAACTGCTTTGTTGACTGAGCCGAAAAACTCCAACTCAAACAAAGTATAGAAGGGGCTTAAATAAAGTAATTTCACTTTTATTTGTAGAGTCGACACTCGTTAGTTCGACTTCGCTTATCTCGAATAACAGCTTATCTCGAAGTGAAAATCTAGTCCCTGTTTTAACATAAAAATCTAACAAGTAACAAAATATTGTGGAAAAAAGGAGAAATTGCTCCGATGGAGATCAATTTCTCCCCTTTTCCACAATATTTTCGAAATATCTCTACCCTCAGGTGTCCAATTGCACATTCAATTGTGAAATGTGGTTGCTTGATTTATTTTTTTCTCAATTTTGCAAATCTGAGATGTCAAGATACGGATATCTCGAAATATTTCAGACGGTCCCTTGGATTTCGAGATAACGGGAGTCGACTGTATATAATTAAACCCTTTCAAATCAAAGCGCTGGTTAACCGCTTAGTTGACTAAGCCTGCTCAGGAAACGTTTGAATAGGTTAACTGACATGATTTTAACTTTGTTAACTGGGCCTTTAAACTCCCATTCAAACAGATAAAAGAAAGGCTTTCAACGTGACTCAAATTTTATTCAGATAAATATTCTGAACCTTTAATCCTGATATAGTCCTACCTACACATATTTCTATACATAATTGTTTATTTTAGGCAGTGGTTTCCGATAGCGCTAAATATACAAGAACGGTATATTCTGAGAGAGAGAGAGAGAGAGAGAGAGAGAGAGAGAGAGAGAGAGAGAGAGAGATTACTATAAACGACTTCCACAGTTTTTCATGATCATCATGAAAAACTGTGGAAGTCGTTTATAGTAATCTAGTCTGTTGTACCTGAATACGATTGAGGGTTGTCTGTGCAGCCAGCACCAAGGACACCACAGTGGCTAGCAAGTTCTGATGTAAGTGATATTACTGCAAGCTGTAAAAACAGAAATGAAATAGTTAGCGAAAATCCATTTATGACAATACATGCTTTTAGAAGGCTATTGCTCCTTTGCTCATACGAGTATCTCGCATTAACTCTTTCCCCATCACTGGCGACCTTTTTCGTCTGTTGATATCCTTTGCAAACAATGTAGACCCAGATCAGGCCCGACAAAACATCGGGCCTGATCTATGTCCAAACTGTTTGACACACTGATGGTATTCCTGAAAAATATTTTTGAAATAAAAATAATTTAAAAAAATCTACAGACGATAAAAAAAATCATGTAACTTGAATTACCCAGCAAGAGTTAAGGGTAATGTATACACTTTCAGACAACCCTCAATCGTATTCAGGTAAATGTATACACTTTCGGGTGCGGGTGAGGGTGGGGCAGGGGGTTGGGGGCGGTTGGGAAGGAGTGAAACTGTCATAATTGTTTTGCATCCCTTCTGAAAAAGGGTCTACTCTAAACGGCAAGAATTTTCGCCCCTAACATGTGTTAACTCTTTCACTGCCAAGGGCGATAAAATAGGCTTTTGCAAACAGCATAGATCCAGATGAGACAGCTCATAATGGGCCGTCTCATCTGGATCTACGCTGTTTGACATTTAGTCCTTCAACTTTACATATTAACTTCTTTCCAAGCGATATTTTGTTTAAAAAAAAAAAAAACAAAAAAAAAAAAAAAAACAGACGACAAATGTTGTCTGAAATTTGGCACCGAGAGAGTTAATACGCTTATATGTGGTTCTATAGGATGTTGTAAACTGGTAAATGTCTCCGACCCGAAAGGAATTGTCACTTTCTTACTGAGAACCTTTCACGTTTTCTTTTCTTTCGGTTCCTTAACCTGACTGTGGTCCATGTATGTGGCAATTCCTAAGTATTTTTGTTTTCTATTTCAATTTGTTTGTTTCCGTTTAATATTTTTGTTGTTGTTGTTGCGTGCGTGCATGTGTGCGTGCGTGTTTAAATGTCTCGCATTTCTTTACATTTCTTCCGGTGCAATGGAAACTCCAGGGCCCAGTTGTTCAAAGCTAACGACATCGTTAGTTAACGATTCGTTAAAATGTACATCGAGTGATATGCAAATATGCTGAAAATTTTTCCTAAAAAAATGTGAGTAGCTTTTGCAAAAGCTACTCAGATTTTTCAGCAAAAAATATCAGAATATTGTATATTGAATCCGCTAAAACAGTTAACGAAATGACCCTTAACGAGCTCGTTAAGCTAACGACGCTTTGAACAACTGGGCCCAGGTGTTGTGATTTGGATTGTAAACGTGCTGCCTGTTTGCTGTCATGCACATCAAGCCGCTTCGCAAAAGGGATCTACTCTAAATAGAAAGATTTTGTTATCATGTGTGCTCCTATGTGGAGGGAATTTTCAGAAGGGAGGCAAAAATAAAATTGATAGAGTTACCTTCTCATTTGATTTTTTTCCGGCCGACATTTGTAAATTTTTATTTGGTAGATACTTACTACTCCAAGTAAATGCGTTAGGTCTGCACCAGCAATTTCCATTTTCAGAGCCTTTCCATTTGATACCATGACACTCCTAAAACAGAATGACAAGAGCCCAAGTATATCTGAAATGCATAATAATATACTTTACTTTTTTAATAATTCCAACTCCTAATCTTTATACACATTTCATGCAATTTGATTGGTCGAAGGAATATTTCACACCTCACTAAAGTCCAGAGCAAGAGTCCGTCGGATCAATTCTCCTTCCGCCGTCTCAAAAGGTTGACATTTTGGCAACATTTGTAACATTTTAATGACAAAGTTGGAATTTAAAGAAATAGAATTATTATTTTGGTGGATTTTATTGATGTGTAAACTCCGGCGAAACATTTACAAACTTCAGCTTGTGTATGATTCGCCGGAGTTTACACATCGATTAAATTATTACATCGAAAAATCATTCCTACATTTGTATAATGAAGAATATTTATTCAGAATAATGCAACAGATTCTGAAAGAAATATGCAAACGTTCAGGGCCCAGTTGTTCAAAGCTAACGATGTCGTTAGTTAACGATTCGTTAAAATTTTAATTGAGTGATACGCAAATACGCTGACATTTTTTGCTGAAAAAATGTGAGTAGCTTTTGCAGTGCAAAAGCCACTCACATTTTTTCAGCAAAAAATATCAGAATATTGTATATTGAATCCGCTAAAACAGTTAACGAAATGAGCCTTAACGAGCTCGTTAAGCTAACGACGCTTTGAACAACTGGGCCCAGGAGTATACGCCGATAAAGCTGCTGACCTAAATGAAAGACTTTGAAGCTATTTTGATGTTTTTCATGAGGTTTTGACCGAGTAAAGCTGCCTTGAGCACCCCGTTCCCCATTTACCGACCATATCAATGCGGTTCTTCTGTTGCAGTTCTTCTTTGTTTGAAATGTCGGTTATTATCACGAAAGCATGCCAGTATAATTTTAACCCCCTTAAACCCCAATTTGATATAGTAAAACTGGGGTTTACAGGGGTATACATTATTTTTCTTATTTCTGTTCAAAAAAGTGATTTCTTTTTCTTCAAATTTTTTTATCTAAGAAAGGAGCACCCGAGTGGTTAGCGCTCCAAACTTTTGATCACGATGACCAGGGTTCTACTCATCACGAAAACATGCCTATATAATTTTGACCCCCTGAAACCCCACTTTTATATAGTAAAACAGCGGTTTACATTATTTAACTTATTTCTCCTCAAAAACATAGATTGTGGGTACTCGTTAGAACCGCCTCTTTCCGTGCCTTTCGAAGGCTGTGCTTAATGTTTGTGACCTTTCCTGGATAACTTTATTATATTCTAATTCCCACACTATTCATATTTTAACTACAGTCGAACCTCAATAGCTCGAACCCGGCTGGCTTGTTAACCATGACTGATTCGAACTCGTTTTTGAGTCCCTATGAAATTCTTCCGATAGCTCCAGAAAACAAATATTTAAGGAAATTTTCTTATTTTATCATGAAACTGGATGTTGTGGGTACTTATAAGAATCGCCTCATCGCCTCAACATACGATTATTGTATAGAAGATCCAAAAGATTTCTATTAATTATCGCCATTTGCTTCCTGACCTGGCACCATGATAACCCTCAGTGGCTCGAACTACCCATGTCTCGAACAAGTTTCCATGGTCCCAAAGATGTTCGAGTCATTGAAGTTCGACTGTATTTATTTGCTTTGAGTGCAAGAAAACTTTTCTCTTACCTTTTTTTTGTAAAAAGAATGTATCTTATCATTATTATCATTAGTATTAGTAGTAGTTGTGGTAGAAGTAGTGTTAGAAGTAATGTTTTAACACTGCATAATGCGTTTATTTTATGGGCCGAGTCAAGCGAAAAAGTGCATTCGAACATGCGCAAAATATGTGGATTCACATCATCCTACGCATGCGTAAAGTCTTGCCCATTACGAAAACACGCCTATTCAAATATATTGAAAATTTCACCACCAAAAAAACTGAAAGTTTTCAGATAAAAATTCAGATATTTTTCATATTCCTGTTCAAAACATAGATTGTGGGTACTCGTTAGAACCGCCTCGCCGAGGCGGTTCTAATGAGTATCACAATCTATGTTTTTAAGCCGAAATAAGAAAAATAATATATACCCCTGTTTTGATTGATTGTGTTGGGGTTTAACGACACGTCAACCCTTGAGGGTCATTTTGTGTCGTCTCCCAGAGAAAGGGAGAAAAGAGATAGAAGAGAGAGAGTAGAGGAGATGAAAGAGAGGGACAGGGAAGAAAGAGGAACAGGAATGAAAGTGAAGAAACAGAAGAAATAAAAACATTCCCCCTCTACCCTTACCCACTACAAGGATAGCAGGCCTTGCCCAACTGTAAGCCAATATCAGTTGGACGCCCCAGTGATGTAAGATACACAGCACCTTCGCACCACCCGACCACCCCCTATACCCCTGTAAACCCCAGTTTTTCTATATAAAAGTGAGGTTTAAGGGGGTCAAAATTATATAGGTATGTTTTCGTGATGCGGGTATTTGCTCTCTATTAAAACATTCTACAGTATCCAATAATACCGATTACGGACAGCGAAGATCCTGGTCAGACTGCGCGGATGCACAGGCTAATCTCAGCCTTCGCTGTACGCATGTGCACGAAGATACATTTTTGCATGGTGCTGCCCATATATAAATTATGAAACAAAATTGTGATTGAGAGATTCTAAAAAAGGAATGACCTTTGAGAGCAACGAACATGTGGACAGGAAATTTACAGAATACGAGCCCCACCTAGCCCCCCACCCCCTTTGTCCCTCGTATAGTTGAATTTACAACAGCTGGTGCAAAAAGTGGCTCTGAAATATCTACCAATACTTCAACTTCGTGTAGTGCATATATTCTGGTCATCTGGGATTCGTCACGAAAACCCCTCTTTTATATAGTAAAACTGGGAGTTACAGGGGATTACATTAATTTTTCTTATTTCTGCTCAAAAACATAGACTGTGGGTACTTGTTAGAACCGCCTCACCGAGGCGGTTCTAACAAGTATCCACAATCTATATTTTGAGCAGCAATATGAAACCTACCAGAATTTTTTATTTTAAAGTTTTCATTTAAAGTTTTCATTTTTTGGTGGTAAAATTCTCAATATATTTGAATAGGCGTGTTTTCGTAATGTCTGCGCCAGTAGATCTGAGTCTGCTTATTTCTATTCACTGATGCGTCCTTTTTCCAAAAGATCTCTCTTATCAATATATCATAAACTGACTTTGTACCAGTTTCTTACGAAACTCCTGTACCAGTTCTGGCATGAGTTGTGGCCCTGATAAATGGGTCGCTTTACGCGAAAACATGTATTCGGGCATATGCAGACATTGGCCCCGATCTGCCTGCGCGTCCGCGCAGTCTGATCAGGACCTTCGTTGTCCGTTAACAGAATCATTGGATACTATAAATTGATTCAATAGAGAGCAACTGCCCGGATGAGATTTCGCGCATGTGCAGGATGATGTGCATCCGCATATTTTGCGCATGCTCGAATGCACAGTTTTCGTTTGACGAGGCCCAAATGTTTCTATGCTATAGCTTGCTTGCCTTTCATTGATTCAAACGACCTTTAAACGGTGGCTTAGTGATGAGTTACACAGATTCGGTTCAAAAACGACATTTATGAGCCAATTAGGACATGATTTCAAGCCTTGATAAGATGAATTTTATTCCGATATCTTGAGTTTCTTTGCACCAAATAAAACGAAGTACATATACTGACTTATATGAAACGTATTATAGTGAACGCTCGTTACAACGACATCATTTGTTCCCAAGGATGTTGCCATTAAAACGAATTCGCTGTTGTGAATAATTTTAATGAGCAGAATGGTATGTATGAAAGACATTCTTTTATTCTTGTTTTCTCATAAATCATACATTTTGGATATTTGTTAGAATCGCCTCTCAGGGGATCCGAACAGATATTTAAAGTATATGACTTCTTGAAGTATTAAATGCAATTTTCTAGCATAACTTTGATTAACTGTCACCTCTTGAGCGAAAGTTTTGTGCCAATCAAATTATTATTATAATGACTTATGTTATGTTGTTATATCGAGTGTCGGAATAAACAGGGTTGAATATAAAATAAAATATTTGATAACAAAACAGAGAAACCAAAGTTATATGGTTTCTGATATCTGAACGAAAACGAAATATTTTCATGTAACCCTTGTCATGCTGAATAAATTTAGATGCCGATCAGATTACTTGATCCAGATTGTTGATTCACATACTTAATGGGAAATAGTGCAGATCCAGATCAGTTGGCTTCTTCACTGATCTGGATCTACACTATTTGCAAAGGCAGGACATAAAGGGTTCAGCAGGACTAAGATTAAAAGAAACACCTGGCAAGAAAAAAACAAAAAAAAAAAAAAAAAAAAAAAAAAAAAGCGTTGAAAGGACAGTAAGTATTCGGACATATTACCATATTCTATGTTCTAAAATTTAATCAGTCAGTTTGGCTGTATACATGTTGATATGTCTAAAATTGCTTGATGAGTGACAAACCCTGTAGACCCTAATCAGACGCTGCGTTCTAAAACTATGGTCAATTGTATTGCATTTCGTTGCAAAGGCCGACTGTCAAAAGGATGTGATTTACACTTTTTTGCTAGATATGGTATAATAAGTTCTCATAAGTTTGTCTGAAATCTTAAAGTAATCATAAATTGTAATTTTATTTCTGTCATAAAGCTCTGTCTGTTACGAAAGCAAAACGTCTAAAAGATAACTTTACGTAGGGCTACAAAAATATCGTGTTGTCATCACGAAAACACGCCTATATAATTTTGACCCCCTTAAACCCCTTTTATATAGTAAAACTGGGGTTTACAGGGGTATACATTATTTTTCTTATTTTTGCTCAAAAACATAGATTGTGGGTACTCGTTAGAACCGCCTCGCCGAGGCGGTTCTAACGAGTACCCACAATCTATGTTTTGGGAAGAAATATGAAAAAATATCAGAGTATTTTATCCGAAAATTTTCAGTTTTTGGAGGTGAAATTTTCTATATATTTGAATAGGCGTGTTTTCGTAATGTGTAGAGCTACTCTCGTCTCACTCTTAATAATAATAATAATAATAATAATAATAATAATATTATTATAATTATTATTATTATTATTAACTGATGAATTAATTAAAGTATTAATTAATTATTTAAAATAATAATAATAAAAAAGAAGTATTATTTGTGTCAATAAAAAAAAATAAAAATATTTATAATGTTTACCAGTCTGTGTCCTTAGTCTTTTTGTGTGATGGTAAATGTGCAGACTATTGTTGGATGAATGACCAATTTCCTGTGCATTTCCGTCCTGCTTCTTTTTCTGCACTTTTGCTGTTCGCATACGGCCTAATCGGGTTTTCTAATGATTTGGCTCATATATCTGTGAATTTTTATATGTGTCAAGGTCAAATTCACAGTTCGAGGCCAATTTCAAGATCAAAACTTCATTAACTTAGTATAATGCGAGCCTTCATTGTCCGCTTAAAATCACTTAACCCTTAAACTGCAAATCACAACAATTGTCGTCTGCTATGTCGTCTGCTTGTGATTTTAAAAGTCATTTTTGCAAACAGTGTGGACCCAGATCAGACTGCTCCTGTAGGAGCAGTCTGATCAGGGTCCACGCTGTTTGTCTGTATGCAAAAATAGGTTTGGAATGTTTGCAAGAATATTCAGCAGACGACATAAACAGAGGACATTTTCAGATGCAGGTTTTCTTGGCGTTTTAAGGGTTAATCACTTCTGACCATACTTAACAAACATATTAAACTGAAAAAATCAATTGCAGTACGTACAGATGTAGGAAAGCGGATTCAATGTCAAGGTCAAAGAAGCCCTCATGTGATCCGAAACATACTAAGTGTCATTTCTTAGTTTCTAATGTGGAGAGGATAATGTACGCATATCAATTCAAGATGCAAATACTATACTATGGAGATGTTCCCATTTCAGTCATGTGATAATATAAGCATAAGCGAGATTGTATTTCCCTCCCTACTCTGATATACTGTATATGTACCATTCCGGAGACATGTTTAATTTCCTTTATGATTAACACTTTCTGCTGTGTCAGACAACGTCTCCCCGTTTTTAACCATAGTGCAGATTAAATTTTCATTTCCTTTGGGATCATTGGGCCCATTGTGGTATCTTTGAAAATGGAGTTCGGCTCATGTATACGCTAGAGGGCGTAAGCAGTGTTGCAAACTTCATTATTGCTTATAAAAAATCTCAATAAAATCGAGCCTCCCATTTTCGATCTGTAATGTTTTTTTTTTTTTGTTTTTTTTTTTTTGTTTTTTGTTTTTTGTTTTGTTTCCAAAGGCGACATTTTAGATTTTTATTTTACTTCACTGCAGCTGGTGTTAGTGCCGTGTGGTGGTCGTAGAACGTCTCCCCGTACTTCATCAAAGTGCAGATTATATTTTCGTTTAGGCCCATTGTGATATCTCTGAAAATAGAGCTCTATTCATGTATACGTCAGTGTGCGTAAGCTGTGCTATAAACTTTATTACTGCTTATGAAGAGGCCCAATAAAGCCGAGCCTCCTATTTTCTATCTGTAATGCGTTGAATTGATCCTTGATTAAATGTATGATCGGTATACACTGTAGTCAGTCTCATTATGGCATCTGTGATATATTGTCATAATGATTATTGCGACAAATTTGTTATAGCATAATTTTAAATTTCTCGCCTGACGGCTCAAAATTTAAAACTGTGCATATCCTATACATGATGTTGATAATACTGTGTCTCATTACGAAAACACGCCTATTCAAATATATTGAAAATTTTACCACCAAAAAAAAAATGAAAATTTTCAAATAAAAAATTCCAATATTTTTCATATTTCTGCTAAAAACATAGATTGTGGGTACTCGTTAGAACCGCCTCGGCGAGGCGGTTCAAACGAGTATCCACAATCTATGTTTTTAGCAGAAATAAGAAAAATAATGTATACCCCTGTAAACCCCAGTTTTACTATATAAAAGTGGGGTTTCAGGGGGTCAAAATTATACAGGTATGTTTTCGTGATGATTTCTCGTCTCCTTCAAGGTAAATGTCTTAAAATTTTAAGGCCTCATCGAAGATTAGCTATAGTATATGCTAAATGTTGTTACCCTCGTTAAATAAAGTTTTTACTTATTTACTTACTGACTCGTACTTACTTACTTACTTACTGACTCGTACTTACTTACTCGTACTTACTTACTTACCAAAGTTACTGACAAAATGGCATATGCGAACAGTATAGATCCAGATGAGAATGTCCATGTGCAGTCTGATCTCGGTCTACACTATTAGCCATACCCACTAAGTATTTTAAGAAACAACTATATAAAAAGTAAAATTTAACTCCGTCCGCACCCCATCCCAAATTTTGAGACTGTGTAGATTATAAGGTTCTGCACACATGATTCATTTGTGACAATACTAGTAATAGCCAAAATTCAAGTAGACAGATTACAGGTATAAAAGAAAATAATATTTTAAAAAAAAATTTTTTTACAAATACATTGTGTTATTTTTTCTTGCCTTTCATTAAGGCTTTAACCAAACCTTAAAGTGCTACGCAGATTTGTAGCAGACGACAGTCTAAAATTGATTTTATTATTTTCAGAGTAAACAAGTCTTGACATTTTTGCTAGGCAGATTTTCTCCAAGATTATACAAGTCATAACTCATAAGTCACAAGTCATAAAAGTCACAAGTCATAACTCAAAAGGCATAAGGGTTAAGTCGCAAGTCAAAGTTGCCCTACAGGCTTCCATAGTTCTTTGCATATAATGTAAGCATAATTACACAAAACAATCAACATTTGTTACACAGAGAAAAAACACAGATGCATGAATCTGAAGTAGTTATTTATTTATCTCATTACGAAAACACACCTATTCAAAAGTATTGGAAATGTCACCACTAAAAACTGAAAGTTTTTCAGATAAAAATTCTAATATTTTTCATATTTCTGATCAAAAGATAGATTTTGGGTACTCGTTAGAACCGCCTCGACGAGGCGGTTCTAACGAGTACCACAATCTATCTTTTGAGCAGAACGAGGCGGTTCTAACGAGTACCCACAATCTATCTTTTGAGCAGAAATATGAAAAAATAATGTATACATCTGTAAACCCCAGTTTTACTATATAAAAGTAAGGTTTAAGGGGGTAACAATTATATTGGCATGTTTTCGTGATGAACAAGAAAGTTGTTACAGTGAGTGGACTTTAACTTTGTAACATTCATACAAATGTATAAGACAGTGTCCTGAAAACATGATCGCTTAACACTCTGGGTAAATTTCATTACGAAAACACGCCTATTCAAATATACTGAGAATTTTTTCACCAAAAAATTGAAAATTTTCAGATGAAAAATTCTAATATTTTTCATATTTCTGTTCAAAACATAGATTGTGGGTACTCGTTAGAACCGCCTCGCCGAGGCGGTTCTAACAAGTACCCACAATCCATGTTTTGAGCAGAAATATGAGAAATAACTTATACCCCTGCAAACACCAGTTTTACTATATAAAAGTGGGGTTTAAGGGGGTCAAAATTATATAGGTATGTTTTCGTGATGTCAGCAGAAGTATTCTTCTTACAAGAAAACTATCATCAATTTGTCATCCGCTGAAATAGCCCAGAGAGCGGTAAAAGTTGATTCTGACCTCTTCCGCCAGATCTTATAGCAGAGGAATAGTAAAGGAGGAGAAATTGTTAAATTCTAGGATATTAGACTCAATTTCTACATAAAAATATGCTGTGGTTATGTATTGGAGCTGCTTCCTATAAGTGGTCACAATATATTTTTATGGAGACTTTTTCTTAGAAGCATTATCCTGCAATTGCAGTCGACTCTCGTTATCTCGAATTCCAAGGGACTCTCTGAAATACTTCGAGATATCCGTACCTCGACATATCAGATTTTCAGAATTTAGGAAGAAATAAAACGAACAACCACATTTAACAAATGTGTATGTAATTTGACTCCTGAAGTTAGAGATATATTGAAAATATTGTGGAAAAGAGGAGAAATTGCTCTTAGCAATTTCTCCTTTTCCACACTATTTTGTTACCTGTTGTTAGCTTTTCATGTTAAAGCAGGGACAAGATTTTCGCTTCGAGATAAGCGGTTATTCGAGATAAGGGAGGTCGATGTATAACCAAATACTCATCCTTAACAAGTCATCTGCAATAGTAAATAACGAGAAACGAAGGCACTCGCCAGATTGTGCTTATAAAGTGCTTACGAAGGCACTGACCAGATTGTGCTTATAAAGTGCTGCTTTTGTAAAAATTAAAATCGCTCTTTTTTCAATCAAAAGGCTAAGCGTATTCACATTTGATATAAAGCACAATTTTAGTGCATTGAAGCACAGAAAAATATGAAAATAATGACGTCTTTCTTATGATAGTCTTGTGGTAGAAATGGAAACTGCTTTTGTTGCTTGCTTATACCGTCTCTGTTCTACCTCCAAGCTAATCTCCTTTCCACAGCTTTCAAAATTGGTCAGCCACTTAGAGAAATCGTCGTTTTTTTATCATGGTGCTCATCATGAAAACATGCCTATATAATTTTGATCCCCTTAAACCCCACTTTTATATAGTAAAACTGGAGTTTACAGGGGTATACATTTTTGTTCTTATTTCTGCTCAAAAACATAGATTATGGGTACTCGTTAGAACCACCTCGTCAAATATGAAAAATATCAAAATTTTTGTCTGAAAATTCTCATTTTTGAGAGGTAAAATTTTCAGTATATTTGAATAGGTATGTTTTCGTAATGTTCACAGAACTAAACTTGCAAATTTTTGCCATGTTACGTAAATGCAAAACCCTTTGTCGTAACTACCTATGTACAAACAGTTTTATTCTAATCATCATTTGTAGGAGATAAAATAATAATAATAATAATAATAATAATAATAATAAATAAATAAATAAATAAAACCGAATATTTCCCGAATATTTTTTTCTACAGTAAAACTGACTGCACATTATACAAAAATCGGTACGGTAGATAAATTGAAGGTCTTCAACAAGTTCCACTTGTTCAATTTTCTTGAAAGTTTTACAATATTGTCATAAAACATCAATTATTAAAAATCAGCAATGAAAAGTAAATACATTTTTCTTAGATTAAAATTCAACAATATCACTTTATTTGCATAGATCAGACTAATGTTTGACCGTAAATTTAATTTTAGAGTAAATATTTGAGAACGAAACATGGAAACAGAAAAGATAAATGGTTTCTGATTAGATATGGTCCAATGGGAATATATATTAATCTTAAACTAAAACGCCATGCAAAAAGCGCCTTTCTGAGTGATGTCTAAAGGACAGTGATCTTATATCCTTTCACAGCTGATGTCTCGTTAGGAGCTTCAGTCCCCGAAAAAATTGAACAGCCATGAACTCATGATTCTAGCATTCTGGCCTGGCCAAATTAATCTCCGGATTCATGCATTCTGGCCTAGACAAATAGATCTCCGGATTCATGCGTTCTGGCCTAGGCCAAATAAATCTCGGGATTCATGCGTTTTGGCCTAGGCCAACTAAATCTCCGGATTCATGCATTCTGGCCTAGGCTAAATAAATCTCCGGATTTATGCATTCTAGCCTAGGCCAAATAAATCTCCGGATTCATGCATTCTGGCCTACGCCAAATAAATCTCCGGATTCATGCATTCTGACCTAGGACAAGTAAATCTCCGGATTCATGCATTCTGACCTAGGCCAAATAAATCTCCGGATTCATGGGTTCTGGCCTAGGCCAAATAAATCTACGGATTCATGCATTCTGGCCTAGGCCAAATAAATCTCCAGGTTCATGCATTCTGGCCTAGGCCAAATAAATCTCCGGATTCATGCATTCTGGCCTAGGCCAGAATGCATGAATCCGGAGACTGATTTGGCTCACCCATCTCTGAAAGGGTATCTATATGAAGTATAGCAGTGAATGATCTGAGTAGCCCGCACGTATAATAAAGGTTGTGTGTCCCCGCTGGCTTGTCTTAATCTTTACTGTTCACATATAGCTGCGGACACAGTTCGATTGCCGGGTTCCTCTCTTTGTTTTGTCTACTGACCGTATCAAGGCGGTTCCCCAGTTGCAGGTCTTTGTTCGTGCACATGTGGTTTTATATGTGACGTTTGTTTTGTCATTATTTATTCCCCATCTCTCCTTGTATTTCTGCCTCGGGAATACTGTGCTTCATGACTGTGGTTGGTCTGGAAATAATAACTAGATCATTCCCCACCCCTTCCGCTGATTCAAGAAGGGCAATTGTCAGTTACTGGCGAAAGTATGTGCACAAATTATTGGTTAACCACTTTTTCCCCACCCCTTCCGCTGATTCAAGAAGGGCAGTTGTCAGTTACTGGCGAAAGTATTGCACAAATTATTGGTTAACCACTTTTTCCCCACCCCTTCCGCTGATTCAAGAAGGGCAGTTGTCAGTTACTGGCGAAAGTCTTCATATTTTATTCTTTATCAAATTGATAAATGAATAAAATCTTATTTTGTACTTCTAGACATTTATCTTCTGCTCTTATCTAATAACTAATTTCCCCATACTGGCCCCTACCTGTTTGAGAGTCATAGGTCACCTCAGAAAAATGATATGTTATCTGCATATTTCACTAATAGGATCATTAGGATGCTATGCAATGGAATATGTGTCTTTAACAGTGTTGATTGTGCCATAAAATTCCAACCAAAACTCAAATAAATTGATATTGCTTAAATGGGTCTCACAATGTGGTCCTCATTCATCTATTGCGCATGAAACAAAATATAGGATGGTAAAGAAGCCTAATGTGTTAAAAACTATGCGGACCATGGGCGGATCCAGATGGGTTCGAACCGACCTTTAACTTAAAATTTCTTTTTTTCTTTGGAAATGTTTATAGTTGATAAATTTTGGATGCCGTATTTATCTAAATATTCGTACTTCTTACTTACTACTTAACATTTCTGATAAAAGAAAAAAAAATACTCGTCAATGTGTCTAAAATTGCTGGATGAGTGGTAAACAGTCACTGAATACCCTAATCAGACGCCGCATCTGCGGCACCTGATCTGGGTCTACATTGTTTGCTAAGGCCTGTCTGTTCGATAATTTGATCAAATCAAGCCCACTCTCTCTCAGCAAATTTGAACCACCATTTAAACAATCCTTGATCCGTCCCTACAGATCAAGATGGACAAGCATATCTGCGTTGGCCGGATAATATTATAGAGTTAGTTTGGGTCCATGTATTGTCTCAATCAGTTGTAGTTAACCCTTGTCAAGCTGAATAAATTAAGAAGCCACGCCCACTTCTAATTTTCAGCCAATCAGATTACTTGATCTGGACTGTTGCTATTAATGGCAAACAGTGCAGATCCAGATCAGTTGGCTTCTTCAGAAGCCAACTGATCTGGATCTACACTGTTTGCAAAAACAGGGCATATCCGGGTTCAGCATGACAAGGGTTAAGATTTATCGAGACCGAAGCACTGTACAGCTATAAGCTGAGTTACGCCTCCAAAGGGATTCAAACCCAGGACCTAGTGATCCCAGGTTGACAGCGCTAACCGCTCGACAACGCGGGCGTTTCTGAAGAGTATCTGATTCAAAAGACAAGTAGAATATCATTCTGTTTGACGAAAATATTTGAATTGGGGCTATAAAAACCAATAATATTAGTCGGGTTTCTCAATTCCTGCACCTTGCAACAAAAGAAACCCTAGCATCGGAAAGATATACGGCTGAATGTTTGTATATATAAAGCTTGGATATTGGTTCATATCAAGTCCCTTTTAGCAATTCGTATCTTTATTGTATTTAGAAAATTCAGTACGCTGACAAACCGATAATCGAGTGTTTTATAAACCGATTATCTCATAAGTTAAATTACAATTTATATGAGGCTATGACTATGAACGAAGCAATATTACTTCTGGGTCATCATATATATCAAGTCCCTTTCAGCAAATTAGTGTCTTTATTCATTACGAAAACACGCCTATTCATATATATAGAAAATTTCACCTCCAAAAACTGAAAATTTTCAGATAAAAAAATCTGATATTTTTCATATTTTTTGCCTAAAACATAGATTGTGGGTACTCGTTAGAACCGCCTCGACGAGGCGGTTCTAACGAGTACCCACAATCTATATTTTGAGCAGAAATAAAAAAAAAATAATGTATACCCCTGTGAACCCCAGTTTTACTATATAAAAGTGGGGTTTAAGAGGGTCAACATTATATAGGCTTGTTTTCGTGATGGTATACAGAAAATTCAGTATGCTTACAAACCGATGATCGCGTGTGTTTTAAACTGATTATTTCATAAGTCAAATTACAATTTATATGAGTCTATGGCTATGAATGAAGAGATATTACTTCTGGATCATCAAGTCACTTTCAGCAATCCGTATCTTCATCTTAGTTAGAAAATTCAGTATGCTGACAAACCGATAATCGAGTGTATTTTAAACAGATTATCTAACTTTTGTTAAATTATAATTAATATGAGTTCATGGCAATGAATAGAGCAGTATTACTTCTGGTTCATCATTGTTGCAAATTCTGAAAAGAAAAAGTGAAAGTTGTACTAAATATGGAGGAAGTTTTAAAATATCGTAACTGCAAATATAACTTGCACAATAGTCAATTAAAAATTCCAGAGACCCACTTATCATTTGGAGATGATAAGTTGTGCTTATGTGAAATAAATTCAGATACAGCTACAACGCAATTAACTTTTCTCTATATACTCAGATTTAGATCTTTGAAAAGTATTTGCAGAGAAATTACAAATTGCACATGGAAATCGCTCCAAAATATATTTTAAAATGTAGTTTCGAGGCACATGCTGACAACGCAGGCCCAGCTGAACTTGTAAATCCGGCCATTTGTTATCGCTTTACAGAACAACTGGATACTTTTAACCCATTTAATGACTAGTGGACATTTCTACTATAAAGCTTTAGCCTGGTCTATTTCCAACAGCGGCGTGTCTAGTTAGTTTTTCTTATGACTGTGTTTAATAGAAATTACTGCATTTAATGTAAACAGTGTAGACCCTGATCAGACGCCGCGTACTGCGTCGTCTGATCTGTGTCTGGAGTGTTTGCCAATGTCTCTACTCTGGGACGCTAGGCATAAATGGGTTAAATGCATCATTGGGCAGTAAAGGCTCTCATCAGCCTCTACAACACGATCTGAGTCTCAGGAGGGCATTCGCTGCCCGTTTAAACAATTACTGGCTACTTATACACCAAGGCTCTCATCAGCCTCTACAACACGACCTGAGTCTCACCAGGGCATTCGCTGCCCGTTTAACCAACTACTGGCTACTTTACACGCAGGCTCTCATCAGCCTCTACAACTCGATCTGAGTCTTACCAGGGCATTCGCTGCCCGTTTAAACAACTACTGGCTACTTATACACGAATGCTCTCATCAGCCTCTACAACTCATCGATCTGAGTCTCACCAGGGTATTCGCTGTCCGTTTACACAAACTACTGGCTACTTATACGTCAGGCTCTCATCAACCTCTACAACTCGATCTGAGTCTTACCAGGGCATTCGCTGCTCGTTTACACAACTACTGGCTACTTATACCTCAGGCTCTCATCAGCCTCTACAACTCGATCTGAGTCTTACCAGGGCATTCGCTGCCCGTTTACACAACTGCTGGCTACTTATACACGAATGCTCTCATCAGCCTCTACAACTCGATCTGAGTCTCACCAGGGTATTCGCTGTCCGTTTACACAACTACTGGCTACTTATATACGAATGCTCTCATCAGCCTCTACAACTCGATCTGAGTCTCACCAGGGCATTCGCTGTCCGTTTACACAACTACTGGCTACTTATACACGAATGCTCTCATCAGCCTCTACAACTCGATCTGAGTCTCACCAGGGTATTCGCTGTCCGTTTACACAACTACTGGCTACTTATATACGAATGCTCTCATCAGCCTCTACAATTCGATCTGAGTCTCACCAGGGTATTCGCTGTCCGTTTACACAACTACTAGCTACTTATACACGAATGCTCTCATCAGCCTCTACAATTCGATCTGAGTCTCACCAGGGTATTCGCTGTCCGTTTACACAACTACTGGCTACTTATACACGAATGCTCTCATCAGCCTCTACAATTCGATCTGAGTCTCACCAGGGTATTCGCTGTCCGTTTACACAACTACTGGCTACTTATACACGAATCTCATCAGCCTCTACAACTCGATTTGAGTCTCACCAGGGTATTCGCTGTCCGTTTACAAAATCACTGGCTACTTGTACACGGCGGCTCTAATGAGACTCTGCACTACGATCTGTGTCTGATTACGGCTTTTATTTAGGGGATAACTGCATTCAAATTTGTCATTTGGGGAGGTAAATCGGCGGTTTTACGGTCGGAAATTTCTGACGCGTCGCCGTAAAACGTAATTTGCGACCGTAAAACCGACGATTTATCTCACCAAATGACAATTTTGAATGCAGTTATCCACATTCTAATGCATTTGTTCATTGGTTTTGTTGAAAACATGTACTGTTTGCACAAAGCGGCAAGTGCTCTTAGCTCCGTAAAACCAGATGACAGCCAATGAGAAGCGACGTTACGTGATGACGTCGGATTTCCGACTGTATATCGCAGAATATACTGTCGCAAATTTTTCACGTCATCCAATCAGACGTCGCGTTACATACACAGGTGCATTAGAATGTCCATTCACAGAATCATTGGATACTAAAATGCATCAACAGACATCCGATCTCCCGTTTACAGAATTACTGGATACTACACAAATCATCAAAGGACATCAAAGGCTCTGATGTGACCATTAAACACATTCTGAGTCTGATCATGGCCTCACTAACTGTTTGCAGAATCATTGGATACTATAATATGCATCAACGGACATCCGCTTACAGTATTACTGGATACTATACAATACATCAACAGACATCAAAGGCCCTGGTGTGACCATGAAACACAATCGGAGTCTGATCATGGCCTCACTGACTGTTTGCAGAATCATTGGATACTATAATATGCATCAACGGACATCCGCTTACAGTATTACTGAATACTATACAATACATCAACAGACATCAAAGGCTCTGATGTGACCATGAAACACAATCGGAGTCTGGCCATGTCCTCATTGACTGTTTGCAGAATCATTGGATACTATAATATGCATCAAAGGACATCCGCTTACAGAATTACTGGATACTACAGAATATACCAATGGACATCAAAGGCTCTGATGTGACCATGAAATACATTCTGAGTCTGACCATGGCCTCACTGACTGTTTACAGAATCATTGGATACTATTATATGCATCAACGGATATCCGCTTACAGAATTACTGGATACTACACAATACATATAGTATTGCAGAGTTTAAAGCGAGTCTTTGATGTCCATTGATTCATGCTACATATCCAGCGATTCAGCAAACAGACAGAGGCCATGATTAAACTCAGAATGTGTTTCAGGGTCACATCAGAGCCTTTGATGTCAATTGCTGTATTGTGTAGTATCCAGCAATTATATAAACGAGAGTATATGTCCGTTGATGCATATTATAGTATCCACTGATTCTGAAAACAGTCAGTGAGACCATGATCAGACTCGGAATGTGTTTCATAGTCAGATTAGAGCCCTTGATGTCCGTTGATGTATTCTGTAGCATCCAGTAATTCTGTCAGTGAATACTAAATAGAAGCGCCTCGGTGAGGCGCTTCTAATGAGTAACCACAGCATCTGTTTTCTTTAAGAAATAAGAATATATATATATATATATATATATATATATATATATATATATATATATATATATATATAGGGAGATATATGAAATACCACTGGACTGAGTGAGGCTCGAACCCACGCCGGCTACGACGTATATATATATATATATATATATATATATATATATATATATATATATATATATATATATATATATATATATAGGGAGAAATATGAAATACCACTGGACTGAGTGAGGCTCGAACCCACGCCGGCTACGACGGCAGCGCCTAGCCCTTCAGAGTCAGGAGACATAACCACTGCACCACTACGCTTGTTAGAAAAACAAGTTTCATGGAACAGTATTATGCTTGATACTGTTCCATGAAGCATAATACTGTTCCATGAAACTTGTTTTTCATATTTTCATATTTCTCCCTATACACTTTTTTCTGAAGTACTTGCATCAGTATTGATCCTGGGCCGGAATTCTTTGTTGAAGTTTGTTTAATTCTTAAATTATATATATAAATATATATCATAATCTGGATACTCTTTTTAGCTAGAGCTATGAAGTCCTTGTCCCAGGACGTGAACTGAAATTTCTTGCTTAGAGAAATGGGACGAAGTGGACAAGTCACGGTATTTCCACAGCCCTGCCTTAACTCATTGTCATGCTTGTCCTAAAATCTAATCAAGTCCATTTCGCTACTAAGTGATTTGTTTCAAACCGTTAGATGCACGCGTGTGTGTGTGTGTCTGTGTGTGTCTGTGTGTCTGTGTGTGTGTTGGGGGGGGGGGGGCGTGGGTGGAGGGGGGCGGTGAGGGGGCAAACAATGTAGACCCAGATCACATGTTGCGATGCCTAATTTTTTGGATACTTAAAATCCTAATGTAACGTACTAAAATATGAGCAATAAAGCTATAAAAGCCTTTGGAAACAAAAACACATTACAGATAGAAAATGGGAGTCTCGGATTTACTGAGACTCTTCATGAGCAATAATGATACCTACAAGACTGCTCACGCCCTCTGGCGTATATATGAGCAGAACTCCATTTTCAAAGATACCACAATGGACTCAAAGATACCACAAAGGGCCCATTGCACTATTTCATGATTTGTCTAAAACCGCTAGATGAGTGACAAAGAGTGTAAACCCTGTCCAGACGCTTCTGATCCGAGTCTACACTATTTTTAAGGTCTATCTGTCCAAATCACGTGACTTAGGATAATTACTGTAACCCAGCCTTACCGTTGTAATCTATTTTTCCATCCCCGTTAGTATCTGCTTCGTTGAGCATGTCATTAACTTCCTTGTCTGTGAGTTTCTCTCCCAGACTTGTCATCACTATCCGAAGCTCCGCGGCACTAATAAAACCGTCGCCATCTTTATCAAACACTCTAAAAGCTTCTTTTAACTCTTCTTCCGGGTCAATGTGATGCTTTTTAGCCATCATTGTCAGAAACTCTGGGAAATCTATTTCACCATTTCCTGGATTAGAAAGTATGGAAAGTGTGTGTTAAAGGGGGGAATGGATATATGTATGTTAAACTGTTTTGCCTCCCTTCTGAAAAGGAGTCTAATCTAAATGGAAAAAATCCTTTTAGAATTGACATTTATTTTTCAAAGAAGACCCCTTTTAGAGTAGATCTCTTTTTTTGAATAGCCCCTCTGGAAAGAGAGCTACTGTAAAAGGGAAGAAACTGCTCCCCTTGGGAGCAAATCTTTCCTTTTATAGTAGTCCCCTTTCGAGAAAGGACTTTATCAATGGGAAACAAAACAGAAAGTCACAAAATTAGCTACCTTGTAAAATGATGGGAAAAGTGTATCCAGACTTTAAAACTTTTTTTCATGCTCAACTCAATTTTTTTAAAACTTCTTTCATCCTTAACTCAGCTGAGTATGCTCAGCTGAGTTGAGCACGAAAAAAGTTATAATTGTTGATACTTTTATTTTTATGACTACGTGAAAGTTCATGCTCAGTTGAATTGGGCATGAAAAAGACCCACTCCGCTTAATTGATTGTTTTCGTATTGTGACGATTGTATACACTCTAGAGAGAAAACTGAAACTGTTTACTCTCCCTTTTCAAAGGGTAACTACTCCAAAAGAAAACAATGCGTCCCTGGGCTGCGTTCGGAAGCGTTTTTGCGAGTGTTATGCCCTTTTGCCCTGGACCCCTGCTTCTGTTGGCACTCGTCATTTGGTACAGGGATGCAGGGAAAAACATTCTCTATCTCTTTGCACTTCTGAATGCAGTCCTGGTAAGTGCATTATTCTTTTCTTCAGAGAATCCTTGTCGCAAAGCTAGGTAAATACTTATCGATAATATAGTCAAGCACTTTCCTAAAATAATAATAATAAAAATAATCCGAATCGGCTTGGTGTATTTTTTATTATATCACAACGCTAAATACAATAACAGAAATATCGCATGGGCACTGCTTAAATGCATATACTGTATTGACCCTAAATATTCGGACAGACATGCCTGACCAAACAATGTAGACCCAGATCAGGGTCTACACTGTTTGCAACTCATCTAGCAGGTTTTAGACTGAATAATATGTCGTGAAATGAGTGTTTTTTAACTTTAGGATAGATATGGTAAGGAATTAAAGTTACCAAAGTCTATGGGTAAGTGTGTGCAGTTTGCAATTAGTAGCATCGGAGAATTTTACATGGAATTTCTTTTTTGTAGCTTTATCGATGTGTAAACGCCGTCATATCACTCGCAAAATGAGGCTGGCACAATTAATTGGATAATCGATTAATTAATCGACAAATTCCACAAAAAATGATTATCGTTACAGATTTGCTAATAATCGATCATTTGATTTCTGTGTCTTACTTTACCGTATTTACCCTTAGTATTCAGACACCTCAACTCCTTACATACTTTATCTAAGATTTTAATAAATACAATTTACAACCAATTTTGTGTCTAAAAACAGCTGAATGAGTGGTAAACAGAGTAGACCATGATAAGACGCATGTTGCGGTGTCTCATCTTGGTCTACACTGTTTGCTCAGACCTGTCTGGCCAGATACGTACAGTAAAGGATAACATATGGTAAGAGTCATGTTCAGACAGACAGATAAAATTATGACCAAATCTTCAGTGATTGCTAATCGATTATCAATCATAATGTCAGGACTGATAATCGATTATCTTTTCAGGTCTGATTAGCCAGCCGTAGAGTAAAGCCCACCAAAGGACTTTATGCTATTTTTTGAGTGATTCGCTGGCATTAACACATTAATAAAACCCACAAATCTGAAATTTGTTTCTTATAATTCCAAATTGGCCATATTTACGTTGAAAAAAAAGTACAATAACTCATTTTAAAAATTTGCACAAAGAAAGTAGGTCCAAGATCCCTACTTGGTGGATTTTATCGAAGTAAAAATGCTGTTTTGAAATTGCTCTTGACCAGTCACCCTGCGCTAAATCAGTGTTCATACGTTGAGTAGGAATTATTAAAGCATAACCTACCATCGGTATCAACTTCATTTATCATGTCTAGTAGTTCTTGGTTGGTAGGGTTCTGCCCTAGGGCTCTCATTACCATACCCAGTTCATCTTTAGATATAGTGCCATTGCCATCTTTGTCAAATAGGCCAAACGCCTCCTTGTATTCTGCAATACAGACAACCCTCTTTATACCAACACTCGATACAACGACAAAATTCGTTATAATGAAAATTTGACTGTCACGAATCCTTCCCCTAGGAGGTAACAATTAGTCACAAATCATGCAAGAATATTTAATACTTTAAAGAAAGATATGCTTTGAATATTGTTAGAATCGCCTCAGTGAGGCGATTCTAACAAATATCCAAAACATTTGTTCTTTGAGGAAATAAGAAGAAAACAAGACCTTTCTTACATACATGTATCAATCTGCTCATTAAGTTTTCTGTACAACAGCAAATTCATTTTAATGGCAATGTCTAAGGGAACAAATGCTGTCGTTGTAACGAGGATTCACTGCAGTAAACATATTTGCAGTGTACAATATTATCATATGAAGAGTCTCAATGAAACCGAGACTCCGATTTTCGTTCGTTTATGTGTCGGCCTTTTTAGATTCTATTTGACTTCACTGCAATTGGTATTAAGTGTCGTGTAGCGGCCGTGAAAAGAATTCCCGTACTTCGTCACAACGAACGTTTTCTTGCATACTGGTTAAGGATTTCCACAAATTACACTGGTGCTAGTAAATCTTCTCTCACACACCCTTATCTGTCCTGTGGGAAAGATAAAAATCGAGAATTTTCACGTGTTGGATAAACACTGGTTTTATAGGACGTTACGGTACGCCATTATTAAGGTTGACGTCGCTGAACGTAATGACGTCACTAAAATTCGCGGTATTATCATCACAATATGGCGGACGTCTGCAATCGAAGTGAAAGCATTAACAAAAACCCACTTTCAGAAATGAAAGGTATGTAAGAAAAAGAATCTATCATAGGTGTGAGGGACAGAAAGAAAAATACATCCCTCCGGATCACAGTCTAATATCACTCGGTAAGACTCGTGATACCAGACAGTAACCCTCGGGACGGATTTTTCTATCTACCCCTCACACCCATGATAGATTCTTATATTTTTCCATACCGGAAAAGGAAATCCTGGATTTAATCCTGTGATAGAAATTCTTATCCTACCCAGGTTATCCTATCCAGGGTAAGATAAAAATCGAGAATTCTCACGTGTTTGATAAGCACTGGTTGGCATGGACGTCACATGCGCCATCGGTAAGGTTTACGTCACTGAACGTAATGACGTCATTAAACGCCACATTGATGTCCTCACAATATTGCGGACGTCAGCAATCGAAGTAAAAGCATTATCAAAAATCTACGTTCAGTAATGAAAAGCGTGCAAGAAAAAGAATCTATCATGGGGGTGAGGGGTAGATAGAAAAATCAGTCCCTCGCGATCACAGCCTGGCATCACTCGGCAAGTCGGACGGATTTTTTCTATCTATAATAGTACCTAGAATTTCACTTTCTGTTAAGGTGGTAGTTGGATCATTGCTGCCTTCCCCGTTGTGTTTCTGATTGCCAGTTTTCTCCGCATGTGGTGCTGCAGCATATCCAACACCGTCTCTCTTTTGTGATTCCTGCAAAACATGGGAAAATGTATACAGCGTAATACCGCTAAGTATTGTGATAGACAGGCTGAGCAAACAATGCAGACCCAGATCAGACGCCGCAGAACGCGGCATCTGATCAGGGTCTCCACTGTTTGTCAGTCATTCAGCATTTTGAACACATCAACAAGTAGTTAAATAGATCTGTTCAAGTTTTAGGATAATTATGGTGAGGGGTTAAAGGTATCCCAATATTAAGGATAAATGCGGCATGGGTTAATTCCAGTGTTCTGGATAAAACCGTGTTTACAACCGCAAATATTAATAGTGTTTTTGCTAAAACAAAAAACAAAAAAAAAAAACAGAGGACCAATGGTCCGGCAGATCAACTGAGACTATTTGTTCTGAGCAAGCTTATGGTAACATTTTAAAGGATGAAACATATGGGTATGGTAACCGGTACAGTTTGAAAAACCTTCGGTCTCTGCATCCTACAGTAACTTACAGGTATGGAATTTAGCTTTTATTAATTTGCCAAAACAGAAACTTTGCATAACATATGACTTTGATAAAGTGACATACCAAATATCAAATGACTGTGTAAAAAATAACATTTCCGTAAAAAAGGTCAAGGTGAACCCAAGGTTATAATGTTTTCAAATTTTATTGGGCCCATGTCCCCAATGCTGCATACCAAAGTCCCAGGGCCATTGGTCCTTTGGGTCCGGAGAAGAAAACTTTAAAGTGTTTTTACCACATATGGGCGTGGCGGCCATCTTGGTCATGTGACCCAGATGCGGCGAACAACATTCCGTTTCCCCTACTCATTGAGGTTGCATATGAAATTTGGCTTTGATTGTCCCAGTGGTGTCTGAGAAGGGCGTTGTGCCGGCCTCGGTGGCTCAGTTGGATGCGCCGTCCGACTGGAGACCAGGAGGTCGCGGGTTCAACCCCCGCCGAGGTCGGCAACATTCTTTCGTGGAGATTGGTCATGAAATATTTTCTACGGTCATTCTCTCCCTTCCGCTGATTCAAGAAGGTCAAGAAGGGCAGTTGTCAGTTTCTGGCGAAAGAATGTGCACAATACTGGTTAACCGCTTAGAGGACTAAGCCTGCCCAGTAAACGTGTGGTTAGGTAAATTGACCGCGCTCGACATGACCACATTGGGTTGACTGGGCCGTAAAACCTCAACACAAACAAACAAACAAACTGAGAAGGGCGTTTGAAGTTGACCCTCTATGAGTCTATGTAAAACAAGTGACCCTGTGGCGGGGCAACCTTTTACCCCAGTGCTATAATTTTAACTATCTTGGTAGAGGTACACAAGATTGAGCTACATTCAAAATATCAAAGGTCTGGGCCTTCTAGTTTCAGACAAGAGGACTTTTTAAGTTTTGCCTATAGAAGTCTATGTAAAAAATTAACCTTTCCGTAATAAAGGTCATGGTCAATCCAAACCATCATTTTTTTTTCTTTTTCATTGAGCATATGTCCCAAGTACTGCATATCAAGCCCCAGGGCCAGTGGCCCTTTGGTTCCAGGGAAGAATGTTTTCAAAGGGTTTCTTACCATATATGGGTCATATGACCCAGATGCGGTGAAGAAACTTCGTTCCCACTAGCGATTGAGGCTCCATATGAAATTTGGCTTGGATTGACCCAGTATTTCTGGGGAGAAGACGTTTGAAAGTGTTGACGACGGACGGACTACGCACGACAACGGACTTTTCTATAAGTTCATCTATGAAACTAAATGCTCAGGTGAGCTAAAATATATGAATGAAAAAAAAAACAAAACAACAAAAACAATAACAATAATATACGTCATGATAATCATCATAATACAAGGACAATGCAAACATCAACTGTATTATTAACACTTGCAAAATTAACAGATAGCATGCGTTTAACCTGTATTTACCTTACATTTAATTCTTTTTTTGAAGTCCGGACCTGACGTAAAGTGAAAATCAACTGTAGAAAAGCTTCTTTACTGGAACCAAACAAACCCTGAGTGCTTCTTTATTTCCGTTAAACTAAGCCGTAACTTAATTTATTCAAGGAAGTCCAATACCACTGGCTGAATTTCGACACATCTCTTATTTTGACCAATGGAATATCGTAAAAACTAGGCCAGGACTGAGAACAATACGTCTTACGACGAAAAAGCTTTGCGGTCTCCCAACAAATCATAAAGGTAGACTCCTTTTCAGAAAGGAGACAGATCAACTTGACAGAGTTGCCCTCTTTGAAAGCGTAGCAACTCCCAAAAAGCTGCCCTCAACAAAAGCAACAGATGACAAATGCGTGTTTTACCTTTTTATACCCCGCCACACGATAGTGGCGGGGTATTATGGGTTCACAATGGACGTCCATGTGTCCGTCCGTCAGTCGTACGTCCGTCTGTCCGTATTTCGTTTTGGGATGTAACTTGAGTAAACATCAATGGATTTTCACCCAACTTGGTATGTGCATTGAAATTGTGGAAATCTGGCTTGGGATTGCTAATGGGTAAATTTCGTCAATATTTGATAGAGTTATCTGCCCACGACACGATAATGACAGGGTATTATAGTTTAACGTTTTTATTTATTATGGCTTCCTGAAGATAGGAACTGATATTTTATTCACCTCCTTAAGTTTCCATATTTGGAATTACCATATTCTGAATGCGTTTCTTTTTGTAGGGAGAGGACCATCTAATGTTATTTATACTTGTATCTAATCCCATTGTTTTTCTGCAATAAAATATGTTTAATCTGATTCTTAATTTCTAATACGATTTAATATTCCTGTTCTTTGGAAACGAATTCAGCTACAATTGTAGCCCCCTTTTTTTTTCTTCAAGAACGCATTAAAAAGTTTTAAAACAACGTTTAAATTCAACTTGATTTGGGTAATTGTATTTGGATTCAGTAAGTTTACCCCCTCGAATTTCAAAATTGATTAATAAGCATGACTAGTAAAAATGCTAGAATTAAAAGAAAGAAATGGTTGTAAGCTCTGCACGATTGGGCTGTTCATCAGCAGATTTTTACATTCATCAGAGAACATACCTATAATATTTTGACCCCCTCAAACCCCACTTTTATGTAGTAAAACTTGGGTTTACAGGGGTATACACTATTTTTTCTTATTTCTGCTCGAAAACATAGATTGTGGGTACTCGTTAGAACCGCCTCGTCGAGGCGGTTCTAACGAGTATCAACAATCTATGTTTTGAGCAGAAATATGAAAACTATCAGATTTTTTTATCTGAAATTTTTCATTTTTTGGTGCTAAAATTTTCAGTTTATTTGAATAGGTATGTTTTCATAATGTAATACAATGTATATCGCATTAAAGAGCTTGAAAGCAGTGCATTTTATGTACCCAACCCCTAAAAAATGTAGACACTGCATGCCCGTTTTTACTATATATTACGAGGAAACTGGGTTTCCAGTCTGATCATTGTTTTTCCTATTTCAATTTTCTGATAATTTTTATATAAAAAAATGTCAGTGCGTATGGAAGTAATTAACGGTACTCGATAAGAGATACATACATTAGAGGGATTTAAGACGAATTTATTGATTCAGAACATATATTAACGCATAGGCGCAGGCTAGGTACACGTTACATAGTTAATTTGTGGACATGTAACATTCTATTGAAGCATATCGTAGCATACATCGAAATCAGGCTGATGTGGGTCCATGCAGGACGCATATGTAAAAAGATCGCATTCTTTTTGCAGGGGTTCATGTATATATGATATGAAACGAGGGAAAAAGACCCTTATGTTATGTCGAATAGCGAAGGTCTGGTTTCAGACCCGGTCTGACAGAGATCATGGACTGACAAATCTACACCGGCATCTGTGCAGTCTAATTTGTGTGCAGTCTGATCTGGACATTTTCTGTTCGTCGACATGTGAACAATACTCATTGATTCTGCCAGCGGGCAACGAAGTACCTGATCAGCCTGCGCATTCGCACAGACTGATAAGGGCCTGCGTTGTCCTATCATTGCATAGGGTTCTTTTCATGCGTTGGGCATTAATTATACCAAAAATATAACTTACAAATCCACTGCAAGTATGGGGGGAAAAATCTAAAAAGTATCAGTTTCATATTCAAAATACATGCATTTTTTTTTCAGATGATTTCACGAACAGTGAAACATCAATGTGTTTTACTATAAACATTAAATATTTTCTAGTAATTTACAAAACGAGAAAAGAAAACTTACCATTCTATTAATTCTGTAAGTTGTATTCAAAATGGGGACTTTTGTTTACACCAACCAACCTTTACTACTTGCTTGGCTAATTCGGCAGATGACAAATTGGGGATATTTTTTCTTATTTTTCCAGAGTTTAACATCTTATGTAAATTGTCTCCATTCTCCATTGGAGACAATTTGCATGAAATATCAAATTCTGTTTTCTGGAAAATATATGAAAAGTATTTCAATGTGTCGTCTGCTGAAAATTTTACGCAGAGTGCTAAGCGTTAAAAACTACTAATTACATACTTATATATCGGGAATATCGGAATTGTTCTTTTTACTGTAAAATCAACCGAAATATCCAGCAGGCGAAACGAGACTTTAACCTTTACCACTTTCTGGGCCGATTCAACAAATCAATGATATTTCCTAAGTTTTCCCGGACAAAAGGATCCGACATTTCATGTTAATTGTCTCTTCAGAAGACAACTGGCATGAAACGTAAGATCTGAGAAAAATAAGAAAAAAATATTTAAAAATGTCGTCTGCTGATGTTTTTTTTTTCAGCATGCTATGCAAAGCGCTAAAGAAAGTCAAATTAGTATTGTATTTCAAGTAAAGACAATATCCCGTTGATACGGTTGAATCAATTCAGTTGTGTCAAGCTTACAAAACACCAAAGTTTACCAAAGAATTCGGACAAACATGTCTGAGCAAACAGTGTAGACTCAGATCAGACGCCGCAGAACGCGGCGTCTGATCAGGGTCTACACCGTTTGCAACTCGTCCAGTAGTTCTTAGATACATCAACACCATTACGAAAATATGTCTATTCAAATATATTGAAAATTTTGCAATGAAAAAAAGAAAAAAATCAGATAAAAATTCTGATATTTTTCATATATTTTTCTCAAAACATAGATTGTGGGTACTCATTAGAACCGCCTCGGCAAGGCGGTTCTAACGAGTACCCACAATTTATGTTTTTTTAGCAAAATAAAAAAAAATAATGTATACCCCTGTAAACCCCAGTTTTACTATATAAAAGTGGGGTTTAAGGGGGTCAAATTATATAGGCATGTTTTCATGACGGGAAGCAAAATGGACTTAGGAGCTGTCTGGTTAAGAGTTATGATGTCGGATCATTTCGTACTGTGCTTTCCACGTCTTTCGAAAAGACGTTTCTCGCCAGACGTTTTAACCTAAACGCAAATTTGTTCGAGATAGGGGTAGTTCGAGCCATTGATGGTTAATCATAGTGCCTGGTGAGGAGGTATAACGGGCGATTCTAATCAGTACACACAACATACATTTTTATGATATTATAGGAAAATTTCACTAAAATATCCCTAAATATTTGCTTTCTTTGCGCTATCGGAAGAATTTCCGAGGGATAAAAACCAAGTACCCAAATATGGTAAACGAGCCATCGGTGTTCGAGTAACAGGTTTTACAGTATGTTTCAAGTATCCACCGACTACACCCATTTGTGCCACCGTTGTGACAAAATCTGTCTTTTGGCTTTACTGTCCTGTGAAGTCTAAATAAAACAGAGATTGATTTTCATTCCATCAAGAAAACATGCCTATATAATTTTGACCACCTTAAACCCCACTTTTATATAGTAAAACTGGGGTTTATAGGGGTATACATTATTTTCTTATTTTTGCTAAAAAAAATAGATTCTGAATACTCGTTAGAACCGCCTCGGCGAGGCGGTTCTTACGAGTACCCACAATCTATCAATTTATACTACGTTTTTGAGATGAAATATGAAAACTATCAGAGTTTTTTATCTGAAAATTTTCAGCTTTCGGAGGTAAAATTTTCTATATATTTGAATAGGCGTGTTTTCGTAATGATTTTTTTTATCGAGCCACAGGATAGTGGCAGGGTATTATTGTTTCACTTTGGTGTTGGTGTGTCCGTTTGTCGGTTCGTCCGTTCGTCCGTCCGTCCGTCTGTCAAACGTCCATCCGTCCGTATTTTCGTTTACGGACGATAACTTGAGCAAAATGTCAATGAATTTCACCAAACTTGGTATGTGCACTGATAATGTGGATGTCTGGTTTGAGATTGCAAATAGGCAAATTTCGTCAATTTTTGAAGGAGTTATCTGGCCGCGACATGTCCGTATTTTCGTTTAAGTACAATAATTTGAGTAAATCCAAATGAATTTTCAACAAGCTTAATATGTGCATTGATGTTGTGGAGATCTAGTTTTGGATTGCTAATAGGCAAATTTCGTTAATTTTTGACGGAGTTGTCTGCCCGCTACAGGATTTTTGTTGTGTTGGGGTTTAACGACACGTCAACCCTTGAGGGTCATTTTGTGTCGTCTCCCAGAGAAAGGGAGAAAAGAGATAGAAGAGACAGTAGAAGAGATAAAAGAGAGGGACAGGGAAGAAAGAGGAACAGGAATGAAAGTGAAGAAACAGAAGAAATAAAAACATTCCCCCTCTACCCTTACCCGCTACAAGGATAGCAGGCCTTGCCCAACTGTAAGCCAATATCAGCTGGACACCCCGGTGTTGTAAGATACACAGCACCTTCGCACCACCCGACCACCCCCACCCGCTACATGATAATGGCGGGGTACTATCGTTTCACGTTTTTATTGTTTATGTTCTTTGTTTCAACTTTATAGATTTTATGAGACTGCGCATGCCCAGAACAGATTGCTCATAACGCAGTCTGGTCTGGGTATGTGCAACTCATTTAGGCAGTAGTTAGACTTCATATATTTGTTTAAACTGAACAATGTATTGTCTGACCAAGCTGTGCATATGCATTTGCCTGAGAAGCTTAACTACCGTAATATTCCTACGTAGGCCTGAGCAAACAGTGCAGCCCCAGATCAGACGCCGCAGACGCGGCGTCTGATCAGGGTCTGCACTGTTTGCCACTCATTCAGCTTTGCTCCAATTCTTGCATGAGTTTAGTAAGGAGTTTTCCTTTCACTAAATTGTCCAGATAGTTAGGGTTAATACAGTAATTTCCTATATTCCGCCTGCATTTTGGTCAATTTGGATATGGATACATTTGCAAACAGTGTAGATCCAGATGAGATGCGCTGTCTCGTAAGGATCCCCACTGTTTTAACATTCCATGTTTTGATTGAAACCCCTATTTTCATCAGTGGAATGGTCCAAATTCAAAGATAGAAGAGTCCACCTCAGAAACTCGGGATCAAAAGGTGAAATAATTTTATTTTTGATTCGCCTTATCTCTGTTCATGTCGGGGATACTTAAGTATATTTAAACAAATGCGAGACCAATAGTGCAAAGCATGTAGCTTTGACCATTAAACTACTCTCCTGAAAGTTTATTGTGATCGGTCAATGTCAGTCACGCATTATGCGTCCTCCGTCGTGCGACGTCTATAATTTGCTTTAAAATACTACTCCTCCTACATCCATTTGTCGTTTGACTCGAAACTTCGTAGAAAGCATCGGGTTGTTTGTTGAACCGAAATGTTAATTGCCTCGAAACATAGCAGGAAGCATCGGGGTAACTTTTTGATCAAAATAGCTAAAATAGTTCCGATCGGAAATCCAAGATGACCGACATGGAGGCTGTCTTAAAAATCTATTTTGAACTTTTTGGCTTGAACCGAACGGCCGTCTGACTTGATTTTTGCTAGGAAGTGTCTGGGTAGCTTGTAGTTAAAAAAACCCACTAAAATCATTACTATCGCAAACCCAAGATAGCCGCCACAGCGGCCATCTTGAAAATCTTGAAAATCTATTTTGACTTTCTTCTCTTGAAGCGAAAGGAGATTGACTTGAAACTTTGTAGAAGTATCGTGGTGATTTGTAGATCAGTTATAGCTAAATTCGTCCCGATCGGAAATCCACGGCCGTCATCTCAAAATTTGCTATTTTGAACTTCCTGTCATGATTCGAATGGCCAATCGACTCGAAACCTGAGAGGAAGTATGGGGTAGCTTGTATATTAAAAGTAGCCAAAATCATTCCGATTGGACATCCAAGATGGTCGCTACTGCCGCTATCTTAAAAGTCTATTTAAAACTTCTCAACTGAAATATCAATTTACTCGATACTTGGTAGGCAATATCGAGATTACCTATAAATAAAAAAAAAAAAAGAAAAAAAAAGCTAAAATGGTTCCGAACGAAAATCCAAGATGGTTGCCCTATTCAAAATCTATTTTGAACTTCTTCTCCTGAACAAAGGCTATTGATTTTAGACGTGGTAGGAAGTTTTGAGGCTATCTGTAAATCAAATTTAGCTAAAATAGTTTCGACCAGGAATCCAAAATTGCCGCCATCTTGAAACTCTATTTTGAACTTCTTCTCCACAACGGAAAGGCCATCTGATTCCAAACTCGGTAGGAAGTATCAGAGCAACTTGTTTATCAAAACTAGCAAAATTTGTTTCGACCAGTAATCAGAGATGGCTGTCATAGTCACTATCTTGAAAATCTAGTTTGCATCTCTTCTCCTGAACCGAAAGACCAATTGACTCGAAACTTGGTTGTGAGTAGGAATGACTTGTAGAAAATGGCTAAACTAGTTCCGAGCGGCAATCCAAGATGATTGCAATGGCCTCCATTCTGAGAATCTATTTTGAACTTCGTCTCCTGAACGGAAAAGCAAACTGACTCGAAACTTGGCAGAAAATACCAAGATGATTTGTAAATCGAACATAGCTAAAAAAAAGTCCAGGGCCCAGTTTTCAAAGCGGCGTTAGCTTTACGAGCTCGTTAAGGGTCATTTTATTAACTGGTTTAGCAGATTCATTACACAATATTCTGATATTTTTGCTGAAAAAAAAATGTGAGTAGCTTTTGCACTGCAAATAAACGTCAAAAAGATTGCCCTTGGAAACAAAGAACACACTACGGATTAGAAAATGGGAGTCTCGGTTTTATTGAGACCCTTCATAAGCAGTAATGAAGTTTGCAACACTGCTTATGCCCTCTTGCGTATACATGAGCAGAACTCCATTTTCAAATATACCACAATGGGCCCAGTGATCCAAAAGGAAATGAAATATAATCTGCACTATGGTGATGTATGGGGAGACGTTCTACTGCCGCCACACAGCACTAATACCAGCTGCAGTGTAGCAAAATAAACGTCAAAAAGATTGCCCTTGGAAACAAAGAACACACCAAGGATTAGAAAAAAGGAGTCTCGGTTTTATTGAAATTGAGAAAAGCTACTCACATTTGTTCAGCAAAAAAAAAAAAAAAAAAAAATCAGCATATTTGCGTATCACTCGATGTAAATTTTAACGAATCGTTAACTAACGACATCGTTAGTTTTGAACAACTGGGTCCTGATAGACTGCAAGATGGCCGCTATGGCCACCGTCTTGAAAATCTATTTTGAACCTCTTCTCCTGAAATATAAGGTCAAATTGACTCAAAATTCGGTAGGAAGTATCGGGGCGACTTGTAGATAAAAAAAAGGCCAAAAATCGTTCCGATCAGAAATCAAAGATGGTCATCACAACCGTCAATTGGAAACTGTATTTTCAACTACTTCTCTTGCACTGAAAGGCCAGTTTACTCAAAACTTGTCTGGTACTCAGGTGAGCGATACAGGGCCATCTTTCTTTTTGCATTGTGTTTTACTCAGAAAAAGCAAATTTGCCAATTTTTTGTAACTGAACGGCTGAGATGACCATCTTGGATTTCTGATCGAATCCACGCAGTCTTATTAGGGACTTCGCTGTCAGCTAACAGAATCATTTGACACTATAGAATGTATCAATGGAGAGCATCACGAAAACATACCTATATAATTTTGACCCCACTTTTATACAGTAAAACTGGGATTTACAGTGGTATACATTATTTTTTTTATTATTTCTGCCCAAAAACAGATCGTGGGTACTCGTTAGAACCGCCTCGCCGAGGCGGTTCTCACGAGTACCCACAATCTCTGTTTTGAACAGAAATATGAAAAATATTATATTTTTTATCAGGAAATTCTTAGCTTTGGAGGTGAAATTTTCTATAAATTTGAATAGGCGTGTTTTCGTAATGGCAAATGACCGGATGCTACTTTGCGCATGCGAGGTATAAATCCGAAGCTGTGCATTTTGCGCATGTTCGAAGGCACCTTTTCGCTTGGTGCGGCCCAAAGTGTTACATGTATGCATTTGTACAGTGGCATTTTCAGGGATCGCAGATGTCCGCTTGGTGTTGATATCTGTCATAAGGCGCATCCCAGTCAACTTTATCCTTACCCCGGGCATGTCTAGTTTGAGCTAGTCGTACTTACCCAGCAAACATTTGACGTTAGACTGACGTTGAATACACGTCAGATCCTGACGTTGGATCTACGTTGTATTTTGGTTGTATTTGCAAATTGTTTTGACGTCAGAATCTGACGTTGTAACAACGTCCAAATCTGACGTTGTACTGATGTAGATTTCTGATGTCGATTAGACGTCAGATTCTGACATCTATCTGACGTCTGTATAACCAATATCCAACTTCATCACAACCAAAATCCAACATCCCTACAACCAAAATCCAACGTCCACTAACCAAAATCCAACGTTCCCACAACCAAAATCCAACGTCCCCACAACCAAAATCCAACGTCCCCACAATCAAAATCCAACGTCCCCACAATCAAAATCCAACGTCCCCACAACCAAAATCCAACGTCCAAACAACCAAAACCCAACATCAACACAACCAAATCCCTGCAGGCACATATTGTTGAAACAACGTGAAATCAATGTCCCGACCTTGAATCGACATCGATTCAACGTTGCTTCAACATTAAATGCTTGCTGGGATATGTCATTTTCAGCACAATTTACGTTTTCACGACGCAAGCCTAATCTTGCCTGAGAAAAGAATATGTAAGAAGGAAAAATGAAATAAAAGAGAAAGAAAGGCAGATGTGAGAAAATATAAGACAAGACAAAACAAGACAGAGTGTGAGTGATTTCTTTTTTTATTATTATTTGATTTGGGTTTTACGGCCCTTTCAAGAATATTTCACTTATATCGTTCATCAAAGGTGGGCGAAAGCTGGAGAGCCCGGTGGAAAACCCACTGACCATCCGTAAGCAGAACTTTGCTTTCCCACGTGTCCTGAGTGAGGCTCGAACCACAGCGGTGAGAAACCTAATGGATTAAGGAGTCAACTCTCTTATCCACTAGTCTACGGGGGCCCGCTGATTTGGGTTTAACATAGTTTTCAGCACATCTTGGGCTATATCAACAACACGGGACAAAACATACCAGAGATAAAACACAAGACAAGTTTAGTGTATATACTTGTTTCAATGTAAAATGTTTTGTTTTTCAATGAATATACATGTATGTTCAAGTAAAATGAATACTTCCAGTGATACGCGATGTTCACAAAGTTTGTTTATACCTAACTCATAGCATTTTTGCCAGTGCTATTTCGCACCACTATCAAGCGCAATGCAGATAGACATAATTTTGCCTTTTTTCCTCGGTTTCAATAGGTCTGTCGCTAGATTTGAAGATGGCAGTAGTTTAACCAAAACCATATTTTAACTGACAAAGCTTCTAATAGAACAGCCAAGATCAAATTGAGATTCTTTGAATGGCGCTGGTTAACTGATGCGACTAACTTCAGTTCTACAAAGGAGCTTTGTAAAATTGATGTAAAATGGTCAAATTCTTTTAAAATGTCATCATCAACTGCACGTGGCAGCTGCACGAAATATGCTATATTAGCGCGTGCTCAAGTGCTAATGAGTTACAGAGGGTGGACAAAAGTGTTCATAATTTTGTAACATTGCCGTTTAAAACGGTGTATTTCTAATAAATTTTAAAAATTATTTTCTAAGAACTCATTTAAGCTCTAGTTGTAAAATTTAAATTTTCAAATAGGGAATTGATTAAAGCAATAAACAATATTTTTTCTCAAATTTTATGCCATCGATTTCAATACAGTAATCAGTTAAAGCCAGAATAATAATAATAAAAAAAATGTCGCATTTTTTCGTTTTTTTTTTTCCACCACTGACGCGGTCGGAAATTTTGAAAATTCGTTGCTACTTTAATAGCTTTTATTTCAATAACAAAAACTGTTGCAGATTTACAAAAATAATGTTTATTGGTACAATGGATCTGCTTTCCAGTGATATGATTTTTGTGATGATGGCTTTCTTAACTTGCTTTAAACTATCTGTTCAAAACTGTAGCAAATACACTAAACTAAACGGGGACGTCATAAAATAACAAACACTTTCTGTCGACCGCAATGAAATGCACAATGATAATCAAAGTGAATCGTACAGTTTCAATTTAAGTATTTGGGATTTTGATCAGACTTTTAGAAAAAAATTGCAATAGCAGTGATGAGTTTGCAAATTTCCCATACTTTATATTCACGTTCATTTTATTTTTAAACAATTTGATTTGTGATTCGCTGGGCCTATTAAAAAAAAGGTACATGTATTAAAGCTATTCAAAAAAGTATTTAAAAAACAATAGAAAAGTATTAGAATCTAGTGCCTTCATAAAGCAGATATTTCCTCTTCTGTGTACCAGGAAGATAATTCCCAAAATTCAATGTGAATTAATATCAAATGTCACAGCATATCAGTCTCTTCCAATATGCCTAAATTAATGTCAAATGTCACAGCATACCAGTCTATTCTAATATGCCAGGTATCTCCAAAAATATCAGAGAACCTGTAAGGGTACACAAAATAAACCTCTCAGCTTGAGGTGTAATTATCCCTAACTCTGACTTTATTTGCAACATTCTTTCGCGGAAGATCATGAAATATTTTCTACGGTCATTCTCTCCCTTCCGCTGATTCAAGAAGGGCAGTTGTCAGTTTCTGGTGAAAGAATGTGCACAATACAGGTTAACCGCTTAGAGGACTAAGCCTGCCCAGTAAACATGTGGTTAGGTAAACTGACCGCGCTCGACATGATCCCATTGGGTTGACTGGGCCGTAAAACCTCAACACAAACAAACTCCTGTTCACAGATGGTTCCTATCAAAACCAAAGATAACATAAACACTTTCTTGCTCGTACAAATCCACACAAAAACATCAAAAACTATATTGTGAAAAAAAAAATCAAGCTGTCAAATGAGTTACGCAGAATTAAGATACATATCCCAAAGTGATCAATACAAATATATCTCCTTAAAGCTCATCACTCTGGATAAAGTTTTCAGCAGACAACATAATGAAATGCATTTCTTATTTTTCCCAAAAATAAGAAATTGACAATATCATGACATGCAAACTGTCTCCGATGGAGACACTTTGCACGAACTGTCTGGAAGATGTAAGGAAAATATCATCAATTTGTCGTCTGCTGAATTTACCCCAAGAGGAGTAATGGTTAAGAAAATCAATGCCTTTACCTTTGGATATCACTTCAGTAAGATACAAAACCCTTATTATAACTCTTTGCCAACTGGATAAAAACTTCAGCAGAGGACACTATGAATTTTTTTTCTTATTTCTCCAAGAAAACAGGTTGTGACATTTTAAGCAAATTGTCTTCATGAGAGACAGTTTGAATGAAAGGGCTGATCTTGTTTTTTTTTTTTTTATAAATAAGAAAAACCTAAGACATTTGTAATATTTTTCGTTATTTTCCCAAAAAAAAAAGGTTTTAAATTTAAGCTCATAAAAATTGTCTCTTCTCCAAAGTATGCATAAAATGTCATTTTTTTTCTGGAAAAAATAAGACAAATATTTCAAAATGCAAAATTCCATCTGCTGAAAACTTTGCCCAGAGTGCTAAGCAGTAAACATGCTTAGGGACAAGAAAACAAGCTACTCATTTTTCATTTGCATTTAGGCCTTTGGATTTCTGAAGGTCAGAAAAAAAGACTACTGTTATTATTCAAAACTAAAGAGCCTTTATTCTTACAAAAAAAAAATGAAGCAGATCTATTTGGCAAGCTTGAAGATTAGGTGAACTGCAACAGTGTACAGCAAACTGCTCCATCTTTAATCTGGGTCTAAACTGTTTCCTCAGAGATGCCCTCATGTGAATCGACTTGGCAGACAATTCACATGTCAGGATTTATTTTCTAAGAGAATTCATATATATATATATATATATATATATATATATATATATATATATATATATATATATATATATATATATATATATATTAAAGAGTGGTCTGCTGCAGTTGCAGTTGTGACTGGCGCTTTAATGGTTAAAAGCACAGCGTTTCATTTTGATGTATATACATGTACATGTATATACTCTTAAGGCAATAAAAAGTATACACTACAGTTTTGAGTACTGGCTCGTGTTGTAAGTTGTTCGTTAAAATGTTTTCATGTTCATTTTTGTCGAACATCTGTCTTCGGAAATCACAAAGATAATTCTTCCGCAGTCATAAATTATGAAGTTATGAGCCCTTAATGAAAAACAGCATTTCCAGTCATAACTCCCTTTGCATAAAGCAAATGCCATTTTACTTTCCATAAATGTCTTGCACAAATGTCTGTGAGTAAAACCATAACATTCTTTAATTCCAACTTCCCATCAAATGGTGTCAAGTTGAATTTGAACTTCTTGGGGTCTCAAATTACATCCCTTTGAATGAAAACTATAGGGAATTTAAAGAGACTATATCTGAAGTAATGTTGGTTGTTTTCATTTGAATTTTTCGAAAACGAGTTGCTTGGCTTAGCCTCCTTGTACCACAATGACATACAGATGAAATCTCCTAAAACCGTTTATTTAACAGAACAATGTCAATTAATGTCCCATAGAAAGTCAGTGCATTCCGTCAGAAGAGAAACGAAAATGTCAAAAATGTCATGTCCCTGGTGTAGAAATTTGACAGTGTACTCTGTTATGCATTAGAAGTTGAAACATGTCCTTACAGCATTTTTATCCTTTTATCGACTGAATGCAACACAAATGCATAAATAAGAGTTTCTTTGTCTAAAAAACAAGTACTGTAAAGGTCAGCTATCAGAAGCAGAATTGTCAACTTCAGTGTCAGATAGAGAAATATCATTATCAATCCAAGGGGAAGCAGAGTCTCTATCAGTACTCTTATCCTCTTCCTCTGCACCACATGTATTAACACCTTCTTCATCTGCACCACATGTATTAAGATCTTCTTCCTCTGCACCAACTGTATTTACACTTTCTTCACTGCTACTACCAGCATGTGCTAAGGCTGCAGTCTCTTCATGACATTTCCTCCAATGCTGCCATTAGGACATTTTCTTGCATGATTCCTGAAAATTTTAATATACATATAGAAACAAATGTCTGATCGGTAATCCTTAGTTAATTTCTAAGACCAAACAGAAGAATCATTACAACTGCATATTGATGCGGTTCCTCAGATAAACAAGCAGGGGTCATCCTAGAGGGCAATTTGGGAGGAAAAGTCTCCCTAAGCTGGCTGACGTCTCCCTATCTTAAGCTGAGGAAAAAGTGAAAATGTATAGGATGTATAGGGAAATCCAAAATTTGGACCAAAACTTCTTCCTGAAATCCTGAAACTGTTGTAAAACTTCTCCCTTTCTGAAAGCTCTAGGATGACCCCTGAACAAGAGACCCAAGGGCCACAACTCACTCACTTGCCAATTGTGCTAATGGAGGGGGTGTAAAAAAATAAAATTGTATTAAGTATGGTAATGAAGCATATTATTACGTATATCAAATCAAATACCTTGAAGTTAGTAAGTACACTAGTTAAGTTTGAATGCAAAACTGACCCATGCATCATGCCCTGGGACTGAATACTTTGGGTTTTGGTTGTAAAAAACATAATTGCACTAAAAGTAAGTATGCTAAGTATGGCCATTCAGCATATACATTGTAAAACAATTTGATCAGCACAATATTTTAAATATTGTACATGTCGCTTTGACCTACTTTTGAACACAACAGTGATTTTGGCTGATATACATGTACATGTACACTGCATGAACAGTTGTGTTTACTTAAGACTAAAACACAATAAGGTTAAGTACTTCAAGTAAAGATGTGTCAATCTCATACAGGCATAATTCCTTACAGGAGATAAAAATAAATTTTCTAACATCCATTTTATTGCCCCTTTAAAAGATCTTTCCAATGGTATATAATATGTAGGGGTGTATACAGTTTTTGTAGCTTTGGCAGTCCTGTAAAATGTGAAAAAAGCTGCTTTTTTCATGTTATAACGTTCCACTTTTTAATTTTTGCATTGCAAAAATACAATAAAAGCAACTGATCTGACTTCTAAAATCATTTCTGTCGCCTATTTACTATGTCCAGTGACATAATATAGGCAAAGTATTTGTAATTTAATGAAATTTTGTCAAGCATTCAAATCTTTTCTGTGGATGTTATAAAATTTTCAGTTTTTGTTTTCACATCTGCAATCTATAATCTATAATAGCTTAAAAAATTCAGTCTTTATCTTGCAAAAGCACATTTTACATATCCTGAGTACCAAAAAAGTTAAAATTCCCTAAGCTTTGCTTAGTAGGGTTATAGTAGGGTGCTGCAGCCTGTTGCCCTGTCCCATCCCTGCCTTTATTTTTTTTTTTTTTTTGTACTGGGCCATTTTTAAGTAAAAATTCAATGAATTTTTATTTTAAATGCCATATTCTCACCAAATAACTTCAATTAATTTAACTTTAAGTAAAACTGATTTACTAAATTAGAAGACATATAACAGGCATTTTTAACAGTTTTGAAAATAAAGGTGCTCTTTGAAAGGGCTTTTAGGCTTCGAAAAGAGCATGAGCACGAGAAAAGTAATGTACTTAAGCAGACTAGAAAGACAAACTTTAAGGAAAGTGAACCAACCTCCAGTTAAAGAGAAAGATTAGAAATATAAAGCCTCAGGTCACCTCAACCTGCCACCCATGTCATAAACGTAACATATTAAACAACTGAAGTTATATGTTAAATATTCTACATGTATGTTCAATTAAAATTAATATTAATGTATATGCTCAATCAACCTTTGAACATGTTGACCAATGCTTGTATATGCATCTATTATAATAATAGGTCACTTGCATGTAGTTGGTGGACTTTGTTGAAAATGTACAAAACAAAAAATGTCAATTTACCACCCCAGCCCACCCTGGGACATACACATGTAGGAGCTTTGCCAGGGAAATACCACCATGACATTTTGACTAAAACCACTGAACACCTAATCCAACAACTTATCGAATGCAACAGTTAGTCGAAAATATGTTGAAAGACAATTCATCAAATTTAAATCTGTCCAAATGTTGCTGAGTTTTAGTAAACTTAAAGCGGAAGTAAAAACTTTTCAAACCATCAGCGTGAGTAGAATGTGTGTTGTTTTTTCATCGCATTACATTATTTTCTATTTGCACATTGTGATTGCTTAAGAATAAATTTGTGGTGCAACAAACTACAACAAATCGCCTGCATTGACAGACAGAAGCAGAATGGACATGAAATTTTATTATCGTGAATGCCTGAAAGGGATATATCTGTCTCATATATCACATTCCAGTCTTGACACTGGCACATGATCTTGTAAGCTTATCCTCTCTGGTACTAGTGTTGGGAATCGGACAAAATTTTCACAACTGAATATCGGAGAATCATAACCGAATAATTATCTATTGTACAATCACTTTTTTGAACTACACAAATCATCTCTATGACTCATTTAACTCATGGGTTTTGATAAAAAACAAACTGCATTATCTTAATGTACATATTTGTAGTGTACTAAGTAACTTTTAATGGTTACTATTTATGCATTAAATAAAAAAAACAAAACAAAAAAAAAACTCCAAAATTTTCAGCATAATAATGCAAAAAAAAATCATTTCACTAAATCACCACTTTGGTAATTCAGGCATTCACTACATCTAAATTTATCTTTCGTTAATGCAAATCGGTTGGGTGGGGATCATTTACTTTACCTTTGTTTGCATACGATTTACTGCATAGCTGGAAAAATAGTGCTGTCATGTCAAAATAGGATTTTATTGACCTTCTGGAATCTAATGTACATGTAGTCCCACACTCTTGAATCAGGGTTCATACAGGCAAGGCCAAGTCAAATTCAAGGACTTTTCAAGGACTTTTCCAGGACCAACTTTAAGTTTTCAAGGACTATAATACTTACACAAATTCGTAAAAGCTGGCACTGTCATTCATTGCTTCCACATCCAGTGAAAACATTTGGGCTAAAAAAACTGATAATTTCTGTTAAAATGAACTCTCTTAAAACCAAAAGTATTAAGCTGTGGTTGTAGCTCTGTTTTAACCTGTGTTAAATTTACGAATGTCCGAGACATCACTTTTTCTTGTTTCTTATGCCCCTCTCCCTGCGCCTGTGACCATAATGAACTTTCACCCATTTATGTCGATGTCCTTATTACAAGGTTGACAGTGCGCCTTATGTTTACTGTTCGTTTCCTTTACCCAAGAATATCGTTTTTGCCACTCTCTGCTATAAACACACATTTCCATTACGCAAAAATAAATTCAGGGTCCAAAAAAACACACATTAAAGAACAGCAGACGCCATTTTTGTTTTTGTTTAGTCTGGTTATTTGAATTGACCTTTTTCAGTAATAAAAGTTGTCAAAATCGCCAAGTACCAGTCTGCAAGGGAGACAATCCAAACATCAAGTACGAATCATTCGAACCTATGTGTATTCGAACTTTGTTTTCGCGCCCAGCACATTCGAACTCTTTAGTTATGGAACTCCTGCTCATCTGTCTTTACTCGAAACTTGCCGATTTTTTTTAGGAACTTTACTTTTGATTCTCACAGAGATTTAAAATTGTCTAGAACACAAGAAAATGTGAAATTCAAGTACTTTTCAAGGTCTATGGTCAATTTTCAAGGGCTTTTCAAGACAAATTTTGTTTTCAAGGACTTTTCAAGACTGCCCTTCATTTTCAAGTACTTTTCAAGCCTGTGCGAAGCCTGTTGAATAAATTTGTCTTTCCTAGGTATGGAAACAGTTTATCCATGCCTTAAAATTTGTGTTTGTTTTCATCGCTATCCATCATTCTTCACTGGGTTACTTCCCTTGATTTACTGAATGTCCGCTAATGAACCAAATGTCACAAAACTACCCAAAAATTTTAATAGAACTGAAAGTGAAACTGTTTTCAAAGTGGACATCATGTGACTTCGAATGGGAAAACTCAGTAGAAAATGCTTACTTCAGATAACATTTTTGTCGATAATTTCGTTTGTTTGTTTGATTTGGGCTTAACATCGCTTTCAACAATCTTTCAGTCATATCGCGACGGTGTCTGGATGTGACAGGGAGCTCAATGCTCACTTTTAGAGTGCTGCCTCACTGAAATATCATGCCCCAGACACTTTGACATGATATTCCACCCAGTCACATTATACTGACACTGAGCTGACCAGTTCGATTCCTAGCTCTACTTTCTTAATGCCAAGCGAAAGAGCAGCTAGTACCATTTTTAAAGTCTTTGGTATGACCCGGCAGGGCATCGAACCCGCAACCTCCCGATCAAAAAGCGGACACTCTACCACTGTGCCTGTCGATAATTTCGTTAATACTTGTCAGAACTGAATGAAATTTGAAGCAGCTACCCCGTGAAGAATTTAAGAAATCCATGTATGCTATGCATTTGCTTTTAAAATGATTGATTTTAAAGCAGTTGACAAGCAAATGAAGCAGTACAGAAAACGACTTGACGCCAATGAAAAACACTTCGATATCCATAATTTGAGAAGGTACTGTATCTGAACTTTACCTCATTAAAATTGTCATAGTTTTATGCAAGTTATAATCGATTTTCTTACCCCTGATGTCCGAATACTAGTGCATTTTAGTGTGTACCCAATCATTTAAATCACGTGATTGGCCACTGTGATTTTGCGCACTAAGCAGCCAAGCATAGGCGTCTGGTTTTGTGAAGAATTATGTTGTATCCATATGTCAGTAAAATTGTTGAAATAAGGATATTTTAAAAGTTAGTTATGCATCAGTCATAAAGATAGCTATCCGCCATTTTCTTATCCAACAGAAGCAGTGTATTTAAAAATTGAAAGCACTGAATCATCAAAAAAGCAACCAAATTTCCGGAGACCAACCAAATCACTCTGTGCACATTTATACACCAGCATCTTGCCGTTTCATGTATGGTTGGGTTTGTATACGTAATGACAAATTGTTTTCAATCTGAATTTCAAAAGTTTTGGTCAGAGACTCAGAATCCACAAAAAATATTGCAACTTCTATGCTTGATGTCTGTTATTGGCTGTTCTTATCTGCTATCAGTATTTAGAGATACCTTGTTAATTCTTCCACTGGATTTGACATGAGTTTCCAACCCTTACATTTTGCTAGTAACCTGTTCACTTTCAAGTTTTGAGACTTCACAAAACCACGTGCACATGCAGCCAAGGGTTGGGGGAAGTTTGTACACATAGGAGCCATAAGAACAGGGTATTCTGTTTAAAAATTTGTCAAAATATGGTTCAATTGTAGCTCTGCAATGTATGTACCCAGAGGCTAGGGACAGGGGTTTCAAATTATTGACTGGTCAATGACATGAAAGAGAAATTGGGCAAATGATTTAGTCATTTACTTAAAATTCACTTTGGTTCATTAACTGACTCCTCCGTTAGGCAGTTATAACCACGCCCACGTGAATTTCCTTAGACACTTTGTATTGATATACATGTACCTGTGTTTACCTGTAAAAAAACATGTATTGATTTGTTTGTCCAACTAAAACCATTGACAATTACCTTATTAGCTATTTTGAATGGTCAGTTGCGGTTGTCAGTTTGTTTGTGTTGACGTTTTACGGCCCAGTCAATCCGATGGGGTCATGTCGAGCGCGGTAAGTTTACCTAACCACACGTTTACTGGGCAGGCAGTCCTCTAAAGCAGGGTACATTCTTTCGCCAGAAACAGACAACTGCCCTTCTTGAATAAGCGGAAGGGAAAGAATGACCGTAGAGAATATTTCATGATCAATCTCCACGTAAGAATGTTGCCGACCTCGGCGGGAGTTGAACCCGCGACCTCCTGCCATGGTGTCCAGTCGGACGGCGCATCCAGCTGAGCCACGAGCGGTTGTCAGTTAAATGGTCAAGTGAAGACGGAGGAGTCAATTAATACAAACAAGGACGTAAATAATACATTTTATACGTCTTTGATACAAAAAGTAGGTATATATTGATTAGGTATATATATAGTGCTGTTGTACATTACAAATACGCATTTGCTTTAAATGCTAAATCGGGAACAGGCAAACGAAATTCTGCATTTCTCACCTTCATAATCTTTCTTCTTTCTTTGAAATTCGTGGAAAAATGGCGCGCGCATCCAATGGTAATCTCAATAACGTGACCTAAACAAATAAATATTTATATAACTTCTTTTTTTTTTCATTTAAATAGTTGTTATAAATAAAACAATATAAATTAGTTGCGTAAAACGGAATTGTAATATATATTCAATTTAAATAATGAAAATATTTCTGCCGCTCGAATGGCTTGAGAGTATAAATTAATGACGTCACACTGTTAGGGTAAACTAGACTGGTTTCCTGCCACAAATTTATTATATACAAAGTAATGAAATATAGAGAATTATTAATGAAATAAAATGCATATTTTCACTAGTGAAATATAAGTTTTATATTTTCACTAGTGAAAATATAAAACTTATATTTTCACTCCTCTAAGCAGTGAAAAATATAAGATCTGGATCTACTTTTTTCTTATTTACATTAATGTTTTCATTACACGAGAAGAAAATTTTTATGGTATTCACTGAAAAAGAGTAAATTTTCTTTTTATTTTATTTTTACACGCCAATGCGCGTTTCTGACGTCATATCTAACGTCACCAAACAAAACAAAACATGAACGTCATGGCGCCAAGGGACAAAACTGCGTGTCAGACTTTCCCTTGCAAATGCAAGATTTGCATCTCGTATCGAAAGTGATGTATATAATAAAAAGAAAATTCAAATGTTTGTCGTGAATATGACTTTTATTTCATCTCGTGAAGTGAAAAAATGTATATTTCATTCGTGCCTTCGGCACTCATGAAATGTACATTTTTTCACTTCACTCGATGAAATAAAAGTCATATTCACTCCAAACATTTGAATATCCTCTATATCTTCGTACATCACGACCGGTATATAGTAGAATCATTGTTAACTATTTATAGGAGCTGACGTTTGCATTCTCAGAGATTGGAAAACTCCTTTTTTTTGACCTTTCAAATTCTATATATACGAATTAAAACTATTTTCGTATTGGTAATTTAAACGCATTCACACACACAATGGCAAGATTCGCTAATTGTTCTGCTTCATATACTGATGTGCAAACGACAGGGAACCAGTCTAGCGGTTACGAAGTTTGATATTACCGTCGCGAGCGGATGAGTAGGTGCATGGAGTTTTTTTTTTTTTTTTTTTTTCAAGACCTTTTAAAAACTTATATAAAATCAAGTAAATATTCGTCGACAGGACGTTATAATCAGACGTCGAACTGACATCACAATTTTACGTTGTACAGACGTTGTATTTTTGTCTACCCTGTCGCGACCAAAATCCAACCAATATCCAACGTTGATACGACGTAGGATTTGGACGTGGACCTGACATCGCCGATTTAACGTTGTTCCGACGTTGTATTTAGGTCGGCGACGTCGCGACCAGAATCCAACCAAATTCCAACGTTGATCCAACGTCGGGTGTTTGCTGGGTATAGTTTCCACCGAGCAGTATTCGAATCCATGATCTGTTTAAAAGCAGAAAGCACTACATGGTAACAACTAGGCAACCTGACCCAAAAGCCCCACCCACCCTGCCGTTTAGTTTGTATCGTTACCATGTATAAACTCTTAATAGATGAAGTCATTCGAGTCGTAAATTACGATTTCGCATAAAAGGTTTAGTTGCATAATATGATATAACGATGATGATTTGGTGTTGTACATCCCTTTCTTCCGCATTGACGTTACATACTTAAATCCGGATCAACTTGATACGGATCAAATTGATCCGCATCAAACTGCTTTCACGTTGATGCGCAATTTGATGCGGATCAATATGATCCACATCAAGTTGCGTTCATACTATAGGCCAACTTGATCAAGATCTTTGTTTCCACGGGTAACTTTAATCAATTTAATGCGGATCAAATTTACGTACTTGCAATTGAACCCAGTAACAGTGAGAACACAAATTTCATCCGGATCATTTTGGTGCAGATCAAATTAACCTGGATCAATTAAGTCCATAGTCTGATGTGGATGTGGATCAATTTGATCCGGATCAACTTGGTTGCTAATGTGAACACAATTCGATCCGGATCAATTTGATCCGAATCAAATTGATCTGCATGAAGTCTCTAGCGTGAACGCGGCCTTAATCATGTCGAGACGACGGAAGGATTGTAATGAAAGGCTCTGCTAAATAAAGCGCCGTACAGTCATGAGTTCACTTCCGCTTCCAGTTGGATTCGAACTCTGGACCTCGTGATCCGAAGTCAGGAGCGCTAACCATACAGTCATCAGGACGCCTTAAAACATTAAAATATATACAGTAAAACCTGTGTAAGAGAGCCACCTTCGAGACTGACTTTAAATAGTGGTAGATGTGGAAAAGTTGTCTTGTCTTATAAAGGTACATGTCATGTAATTTTGCTAGCAAAATTACATGACATGTACCTTTATAAGAAAACCACCTTTCCACATCAACCACTAAGGTCAGTTTCAAAGGTGGCTGTCTTACACAGGTTTTACTGTACCTTAGATTTTTGTATAGATTAATGTTTTAACATGTTCATTATATTCATGTCCACTTTGATTAATTGATAACGTTGAAGCCATAACCAATAAATGGTCATTCACCCTGAAAACCTCGGGTCGCCGTCTGCTCTGGGCATACTGTTCCTCGAGAAACGGGGTGCCTCGCAGGGAAGCCTTGCGAGACGCTCTTGTGCCAGTTCCTGACGGGTCGACATACATGTAGACATGCAGATTCATTCCCGTGGTCCTTTGGCTAGCACGACGGAGATATCCCCTTTTGTTGATCTCTGTTACGGTGTCTGTTCCCTAGTGTTTTGGGTTCGATCAGTTCAGTTTTCAGATTTTTAACGCTGCCAGGCAACTGAGTCACATAGAGGCAGCGCCAGATAAATCTGGATTAGTTTTACTGGACTACTAGGTTGGCTTGAAACGATTCCTAGTTATAATTTATAACTAGGTCACCTCGCCCAGACACGGAGTGCGTGCACGTCCAGACCTCGTGCCTGTCCAGACCTCGTGCGAGAGTAGTAGTCCAGCCTGTAAGTTGCAGAATTTTGCGTATCGGTCGAAAAGTATGAGCTTTTAATCTCGTACTTAATGCGTGTCAATACCGACTGCAAAATGCATTAGGCAATCAGCTCGAGTCGTGCGAAAGTTTCGGACACAGGCCACATGTCATCGATCGGACGCCGGAAAGGGTGCAAGTTGGGTGTCCTCACCCAGGAGCCAAGTGGGTGTCCTCACCCAGAAGCCGAGGAGTGGGTGTCCTCACCCAAGAGCAGAGAGTGCCCTCACTCAGGAGCCGAGAGGATGTCCTCACCCTTGGACCTATTGGATGTCCTCACCCGAGTCCGCGTGCCGCCAGTTGACCTACTTAGTAAGTCTTGCCAAAATAACTTAGCGACCCGAGCCGAAGTAGCGGTGGTCCTCCACCAACACCTAAGGGATCCTGACATGACTTTTCCAGGACGTCGTACCAATGCGCCGTGTTAGTCTGTCTCACGACAGTCGCTCCCATCAGCATCTCGATGTTGGAGTACCACGGGTCATCGTAGAACTTGCTGGTTGGCCCCTTGATCTGTAGCCAGTGTTTGTTCTCTTTCTGGTAAATGAAGAATACTGGTAGATCGATGTTGAGTTCTTCGTCTTCCCTGGGCAGTCTTGTAGCTTTGATGATGACCTTGTAGGTGGTGGCGTGGACGTCCTGGAGGTCATACTTCTCATGTACAGGATATTCGTCCTCTGTGTTGGCGTGGAAGTATTGCGTCGGCTGTTTACTTGTATACTTCGGCGACTTCGTTCTCGGTCTCTTCGCACGTGGAATCTCTAGAGAAGGAGTCGGTGTTTCTGGTTTCTTGATGTTTGGAGATGGTGTAAGCTGTGCTGTCTGTGGTGGTCTTGAAACTGTGATGGTGTCTGGTGTAATCTCCATTATATGTAGTGCTGGCGGTGAAGTCTCCTTCTCCGGTGCTTCTTGGCGTACTGTAGGCTGTACTGTAGGCGTCGATCTGGTAGGCGGTGGTCGTCTAGCAGCTGTGGGCTGGCGAGGCCACTCGCCAGCAGAGGGTGCAGGCTGCCTCCTGCTTTCGGCCCTCTTCTTGAAGACTGGTTGTGTTGGTAGATTCTTGTGGAAGGTCAGTTCAACGTGAACATGATCCTTCCCGTCAGCCATCCTCCAGAGAGGATGACCAACAAATTTGTACTCACTCAGGGCCCTTAGTAGTACTGCATGAATAACAGACTGAGGCATGGTTATTCTTTAATTATTTCAGCAGACGATGTTGACACTTCAGAGGTTGAAAGTCGAATGTTGTTAACAATCGAACCTAAGTATACATTTGTATATACACCAAAATGTGTTGTCCTAGCGATTATCATTGACCAATGAAATCAATCCGCGCGGCTGTCTGGTTAAGAGTTATGATGTCGGATCATTTCGTACTGTGCTTTCCACGTCTTTCGAAAAGACGTTTCTCGCCAGACGTTTTAACCTAAATGCAAATTTGTTCGAGATAGGGGTAGTTCGAGCCATTGATGGTTAATCATAGTGCCTGGTGAGGAGGTATAATGGGCGATTCTAATAAGTACACACAACATACATTTTCATGATATTATAGGAAATTTTCACTAAAATATCCCTAAATATTTGCTTTCTTTGCGCTATCGGAAGAATTTCCGAGGGATTAAAACCAAGTACCCAAATATGGTAAACGAGCCATCGGTGTTCGAGTAACAGGTTTTACAGTATGTTTCAAGTATCCACCGACTACACCCATTTGTGCCACCGTTGTGACAAAATCTGTCTTTGGGCTGTACTGTCCTGTGAAGTCTAAATAAAACAGAGATTGATTTTCATTTCATCACGAAAACATGCCTATATAATTTTGACCCCCTTAAACCCCACTTTTATATTGTAAAACTGGGGTTTATAGGGGTATACATTATTTTCTTATTTTTGCTAAAAAATAGATTCTGAATACTCGTTAGAACCGCCTCGGCGAGGCGGTTCTTACGAGTACCCACAATCTATCAATTTATACTACGTTTTTGAGATGAAATATGAAAAATATCAGAGTTTTTTATCTGAAAATTTTCAGCTTTTGGAGGTGAAATTTTCTATATATTTGAATAGGCGTGTTTTCGTAATGATTTTTTTTTATCGAGCCACAGGATAGTGGCAGGGTATTATTGTTTCACTTTGGTGTTGGTGACTCCGTTTGTCGGTTCGTCCGTTTGTCCGTCCGTCTGTCAAACGTCCATCCGTCCGTATTTTCGTTTACGGACGATAACTTGAGCAAAATGTCAATGAATTTCATCAAACTTGGTATGTGCACTGATAATGTGGATGTCTGGTTTGAGATTGCAAATAGGCAAATTTCGTCAACTTTTGAAGGAGTTATCTGGCCGCGACATGTCCGTATTTTCGTTTAAGTACAATAATTTGAGTAAATCCAAATGAATTTTCAACAAGCTTAATATGTGCATTGATGTTGTGGAGATCTAGTTTGGGATTGCTAATAGGCAAATTTCGTTAATTTTTGACAGAGTTGTCTGCCCGCTACAGGATAATGGAGGGGTACTATCGTTTCACGTTTTTATTGTTTATGTTCTTTTTTTCCACGGACAACTTTATAGATTTTATGAGAATGCGCATGCCCAGAACAGATTGCTCATAACGCAGTCTGGTATGGGTATGTGCAACTCATTTAGTCGGTAGTTAGACTTTATATATTTGTTTAAACTGAACAATTTATTGTCTGAGCAAGCTGTACATATGCATATGCCTGAGCAGCTTAACTACCGTAATATTCCTATGTAGGCCTGAGCAAACAGTGCAGCCCGAGATCAGACGCCGCAGAACGCGGCGTCTGATCAGGGTCTGCACTGTTTGCACTCATTCAGCTTTGCTTTACAAATATCGAATATAGTAAAGAGTTTGTCCCAATAATTCAATAATTCGGGTTGATACAATAATTTCCTGCATTCCGCCTACATTTTGGTCAATTAAGTGATGGATACATTTGCAAACAGTATAGATCCAGATGAGACGAAGTTGTCTCGTAAGGACCCCACTGTTTTGACATTCCATTTTTTGACTGAAACCCCTTCTTTCATCAGAGGACTGGTCCAAATTCAAAGAAAGAAGAATCCACCTCAGAAACTCGGGATCAAAAGGTGAAATAATTTTATTTTTGATTCGCCTTATCTCTGTTCAAGTCGGGGATACTAAAGTATATTTAAACAAATGCGAGACCAATAGTGCAAAGCATGTAGCTTTGACCATTAAAACTACTCTCCTGAAAGTTTATTGTGATCGGCCAATGTCAGTCACGCATTATGCGTCCTCAGTCGTGCGACGTCAACAATTTGCTTTATAATACTACTCCTCCTACATCCATTTGTCGTTTGACTCGAAACTTCGTAGAAAGCATCGGGTTGTTTGTTGAACCGAAATGTCAATTGCCTCGAAACATAGCAGGAAGCATCGGGGTAACTTTTTGATCAAAATAGCTAAAATAAGTCCGATCGGAAATCCAAGATGACCGCCATGGAGGCTGTCTTTAAATATCTATTTTGAACTTTTTGGCTTGAACAGAAGGGCCGTCTGACTTGATTTTTGCTAGGAAGTGTCTGGTAGCTTTTATGTTAACCACCCCCTACCCCCCTAAAATCATTACTATCGCAAACCCAAGATAGTCGCCACAGCGGCCATCTTGAAAATCTTGAAAATCTATTTTGACTGTCTTCTCTTGAAGCGAAAGGAGATTGACTTGAAACTTTGTAGAAGTATCGTGGTGATTTGTAGATCAGATATAACTAAAATCGTCCCGATCGGAAATCCACGGCCGTCATCTCAAAATTTGCTATTTTGAACTTCCTGTCATGATTCGAATGGCCAATCGACTCGAAACCTGAGAGGAAGTATGGGGTAGCTTGTATATTAAAAGTAGCCAAAATCATTCCGATTGGAAATCCAAGATGGTCGCCACTGCCGCTATCTTAAAAGTCTATTTAAAACTTCTCCTGAACTGAAATATCAATTTACTCGATACTTGGTAGGCAATATCGAGATTACCTATAAATAAAAAAAAAAAAGCTAAAATGGTTCCGAACGAAAATCCAAGATGGTTGCCCTATTCCGGCAAAATCTATTTTGAACTTCTTCTCCTGAACAAAGGCTATTGATTCTAGACGTGGTAGGAAGTATTGAGGCTATCTGTAAATCAAATTTAGCTAAAATAGTTTCGACCAGGAATCCAAAATTGCTGCCATCTTGAAACTCTATTTTGAACTTCTTTTCCTCAACGGAAAGGCCATCTGATTCCAAACTTGGTAGGAAGTATCAGAGCAACTTGTTTATCAAAACTAGCAAAATTTGTTTCGACCAGTAATCGGAGATGGCTGTCATAGTCACTATCTTGAAAATCTAGTTTGCATCTCTTCTCCTGAACCGAAAGACCAATTGACTCGAAACTTGGTTGTGAGTAAGGGAATGACTTGTAGAAAATGGCTAAACTAGTTCCGAGCGGCAATCCAAGATGATTGCAATGGCCGCCATTTTGAGAATCTATTTTGAACTTCGTCTCCTGAACGGAAAAGCAAACTGACTCGAAACTTGGCAGAAAATACCAAGATGATTTGTAAATCGAACATAGCTAAAAAAGTCCAGGGCCCAGTTTTCAAAGCGGCGTTAGCTTTACGAGCTCGTTAAAGGTCATTTTTTTTACTGGTTTAGCAGATTCAATACACTATTTTCTGATATTTTTGCTGAAAAAAAAATGTGAGTAGCTTTTGCACTGCAAATAAACGTCAAAAAGATTGCCCTTGGAAACAAAGAACACACTACGGATGAGAAAATGGGAGTCTCGGTTTTATTGAGACTCTTCATAAGCAGTAATGAAGTTTGCAACACTGCTTATGCCCTCTAGCGTATACATGAGCAGAACTCCATTTTCAAATATACCACAATGGGCCCAATGATCCAAAAGGAAATGAAATATAATCTGCACTATGGTGATGTATGGGGAGACGTTCTACTGCCGCCACACAGCACTAATACCAGCTGCAGTGTAGCAAAATAAACGTCAAAAAGATTGCCCTTGGAAACAAAGAACACACCAAGGATTAGAAAATAGGAGTCTCGGTTTTATTGAGATTGAGAAAAGCTACTCACATTTATTCAGCAAAAAAAAAAAAAAAAAAAAAAAAAAAAAAAAAAAATCAGCATATTTGCGTATTACTCGATGTAAATTTTAACGAATCGTTAACTAACGACATCGTTAGTTTTGAACAACTGGGTCCTGATAGACTGCAAGATGGCCGCTATGGCCACCGTCTTGAAATCTATTTTTATACTCTTCTCCTGAAACATAAGGTGAACTTGACTCAAAATTCGGTAGGAAGTATCGGGGCGAATTGTAGATAACAAAGGCCAAAAAATCGTTCCGATCAGAAATCAAAGATGGTCATCACAACCGTCATCTTGAAACTGTATTTTCAACTACTTCTCCTGCACTGAAAGGCCAGTTTACTCAAAACTTGTCTGGTACTCAGGTGAGCGATACAGGGCCATCTTTCTTTTTGCATTGTGTTTTACTCAGAAAAAGCAAATTTGCCAATTTTTTTTGTAACTGAACGGCTGAGATTACCATCTTGGATTTCTGATCGAATCCACGCAGTCTTATTAGGGACTTCGCTGTCAGCTAACAGAATCATTTGACACTATAGAATGTATCAATGGAGAGCATCACGAAAACATACCTATATAATTTTGACCTCACTTTTATACAGTAAAACTGGGGTTTACAGTGGTATACATTATTTTTGTTTTTATTATTTCTGCCCAAAAACAGATCGTGGGTACTCGTTAGAACCGCCTCGCCGAGTACCCACAATCTGTGTTTTGAACAGAAATATGAAAAATATTATATTTTTTACCAGGAAATTCTTAGCTTTGGAGGTGAAATTTTCTATATATTTGAATAGGCGTGTTTTCGTAATGGCAAATGACCAGATGCTACTTTGCGCATGCGAGGTATAAATCCGAAGCTGTGCATTTTGCGCATGTTCGAAGGCACGCTTGGTGCGGCACAAAGTGTTACAAATGTACGTGTATGCATTTGTACAGTGGCACTTTCAGGGATCGCAGATGTTCGCTTGGTGTTGATATCTGTCATAAGGCGCATACCAGTCAACTGTATCCTTACCCCGGGCACGTCTAGTTTGAGCTAGGCGTACTAATGGTTTCCACCGAGCAGTATTCGAATCCATGATCTGTTTAAAAGCCGAAAGCAATACATGGTAACAACTAGGCAACCTGACCCTAAAGCCCCACCCACTCTGCCGTTCAGTTTGTATCGTTACCATGTATAAACTCTAAATAGATCAAGTCATTCGAGTCGTAAACTATTTCGCATAAAAGGTTTAGTCGCATAATATGATATGACGATGATGATTTGGTGTTGTGCATCCCTTTCCTCCGCATTGACGTTACATACTTAAATCCGGATCAGCTTGATACGGATCAAATTGATCCGCATCAAACTGCTTTCACATTAGGACTAAGTTGATGCACAATTTGATGCGGATCAATATGATCCACATCAAGTTGCGTTCATACTATGGGCCAACTTGATCAAGATCTTTGTTTCCACGGGTAACTTTTATAGATCAATTTGATGCGGATCAAATTTACGTACTTGCAATGTGAACGCGATAACAGTGAGAACACAAATTTGATCCGGATCACTTTGGTGCAGATCAAATTAATCTGGATCAATTAAGTCCATAGTCTGATGTGGATGTGGATCAATTTGTCAACTTAGTTGCTAATGTGAACACACTTTGATCCGGATCAACTTGGTTGCTAATGTAAACACAATTTGATCCGGATCAATTTGATTCGAATCAAATTGATCTGCATGAAGTCTCTAGCGTGAACGCGGCCTTAGTCATATCGAGACGACGGAAGGATTGTAATGAAAGGCTCTGTCAAATAAAGCGCCGTACAGTCAAGAGTTCACTTCCGCTTCCAGTTGTTTTCCACTTTGTTTTATTGATAACGTTGACGCCATAATCAATAAATGGTCATTCACCCTGAAAACCTCGGGTCGCCGTCTGCTCTGGGCATACTATTCCTCGAGAAACGGGGTGCCTCACAGGGAAGCCTTGCGAGACGCTCTTGTGCCAGTTCCTGAGGGTCGACATGCATGTAGACATGCAGATTCTTTCCCGTGGTCCTTTGGCTAGCACGACGGAGATAGCCCCTTTTGTTGATCTCTGTTACGGTATCTGTTCCCTAGTGTTTTTGGTTCGATTGTTAACAATCGAGCCTAAGTATAAATACACCAAAATTTGTTGTCCTTGCGATTATCATTGACCAATGAAATCAATCCGCGCGTTTGTACGAACTCCAGGTAACGGTTATTTATAGCCGTGCTATTCTTGTCACTGTGATGTCAGAGGGCCATGTAAAGAGGGTTATCTGTAAATCTGGACTGGGGCATTGGCAAACAGTGCAGACCCAGATCAGACGCCGCAGAACCCGGCTATTTATTGAATTTGCACTGTTTATTTAATTTACAGCAAATTAAGGATTAATGAAACTATCTTAAGGCGATAGTTTTGGTCCGAATGTAAGAAATGTGTTCTCCTGTCCATAACTTTATAAACAGACCAAACTTTTTTTTGAGATACTCCAGTGGCTGATATAATGTGATTCTTCACGTCCACCTTAATTTTGAAAAGATAAATTTCAACATAACTGAGAATTTCGGGGTAAAATCATGCGTTTTAAAAACACTCAAATTACGACGGAAAGAAAAGAAAAAACAAAAAGTTTGTTTGGAAAAATAATTTGACATATAAACTCTTTGATGTCCTGAAATACGTATAGTATGGTTTATATTATATGAAAACTTGTCTCAGAAGCTAAATTTGACAAGAAATGTGACAAAGCTATTTACAGAAATATTGCTGTCTACAGGCACAGAGAATTAGGACATTTTTAAACTATCCCTTCTAACAAAGATGATCAGTTATTGATCACATGGCCAAAAACAACTTTACTAGCTTAAAAGAATATCAACGTCGGCAGATATAGTTTAAATAACAGTCAGTTCTAGCCCACATCATATATATATTTTTTCAAATCAGTCCTTCAATGTCGCTTCACTAATTTCGAGCCTATCCCATTAATCTGCAAATAGCTTAAGGATTAAATCTACATTACGAGAACACGCCTATATAATTTTTACCCCCTTAAACCCCACTTTTATATAGTATAACTGGGGTTTACAGGGGTATAAATTATTTTTCTTATTTCTGCTCAAAAACGTAGATTGTGGGTACTCGTAAGAACCGCCTCAAAAACATAGATTGTGGGTACTCGTTAGAACCGCCTCGCTGAGGCGGTTCTAACGAGTACCCACAATATAGTTTTGAGCAGAAATATGAAAAATATCAGAATTTTTATCTGAAAACTTTCAGTTTTTTTTTGTGGTGAAATTTTCAATACATTTGAATAGGCGCTTTTTCGTGATGTAAATATATATAGGCCTTACATCAGGATCGGAAAAGAGTGAGTAGCAGTTTCGGTCCTGGGTAGTTTAGCTTGTTTAGTTTCGGCCTAATTGTAGCGTCGGGTTGTTTTGGCCTTCTCTTTTTAGTCAATTTTGTCATGACTTGAGTCATAACCAGATCTCTACAGCATCAATGCACATACCAAGTTTGGTGAAAATCCACTGACGTTTACTTGTTATCATCCGGAAACGAAAATATGGGCGTTTCTCGGGCAGATAACTTCACAAAATTTGACGAAATTTGCCCATTAGCAATCCCAAACCAGCTGATTTCCATAAAGTTTCTCAGGGCAGTAAGATTAATATAACACTATAGGCCTACCCGGCCACACTTTTGTCTTAGATATTTTGCGAATTATCCCATTATTCGTAAAGAAGTGCAGACTATACTTAAATAATTAAGTAAATAGATAAATAAATAAATTTGCCATAAACAAAAAAAAAAAAAAAAAAAAAAAAAAAAACATTCCACGGATTAAAATTAATTCCATGCGTCATCTTTCACATATGTTTATTTCACTCGTCAGTGCGCACGTGACATTTTACCAGGTAAATTAATCAGGTGTTAACATGTACGTAATGCATTTATACGCGTTGATCAATGTTCCGTTGTCGAAGGTATGTATTGATTTCAGAAGCAAACTGAAGCCATTTTCAATTTGAATAAATCTAAAATGATTAATATCATTTTTTTGGCAATGTACAATGCGGATAAATTCTCGGAACTATAAAAGAAATTTGAGAACTATTTTTCTAGCGTAAGATAATTCGAATAGAGATACCTAAAGCGGTCCCCAAAGTCGAATGGAGACCATAGCTATAGACGGACATAACAGCCCGCCTAAAAATATGTTTCCCGCAGAAATTACTAAAACTGCTTCAGATATGCGATATAATACAGTCAATAAGAACCGCGTCTATAAGAACCGCATCTAATTATAAATACAGAACTCGCAAGTTCGAATCCCAGCTCGGTCAAATAACTTTCATTCAGATTGATCATGAAATTAGTTCCACGGTCAACCCCTTCCCCCACCCCGACTCCCAACCACCACTTCTACTGATTCAAGAAAGGCAGTTGTCAGTTTCTGGTGAAAGTATAAGTACTGGTCATTACGAAAACATGCCTATTCAAACATACTGAAACTTATACCAACAAAACATGAAAATTTTCAGATAAAAAACTCTGATATTTTTCATATTTCTGCTCAAAACATAGATTGTGGGTATGCGTTAGAACCGCCTCGGCGAGGCGGTTCTAACGAGTACCCACAATCTATGTTTTTTGAGCAGAAATAAGAAAATAATGTATACCCTCTTAAACCCCAGATCTACTTTATAAAAGTTGGGTTTAAGGGGGTCAAAGTTATATAGGCATGTTTTCGTGATGTCATCACGAAAACATGCCTATATAATACTGACCCCCATAAACGCCACTTTTATATAGTAAATCTGTGGTTTAGAGGGGTGTACATTATTTTTCTTATTTCTGCTCAAAACATATATTGTGGGTACTCGTTAGAACCGCCTCGTCGAGGCGGTTCTAACGGGTACCCACAATCTATGTTTTGAGCAGAAATATGAAAAATATCAGAGTTTTTTATCGGAATATTTTCAGTTTTTGGAGGTGTAATTTTCCATATATTTGCATAGGCGTGTTTTCGTAATGTAACATATAGAGGACTAAGCCTGTCCAGGAAAATTGTAAGTAGGGTAATTGACCGGATCTACATGACCTTAACATTGTTGACGGGTAAGAATACGTGTTTTAGTGCAACTGCGAGTTTTTCGCTGGTCTCTACTAATTTTCTTGATAAATATTAGCTTATTCCTCGACCGTCGGACGAAACCAAATGGCTATCAAAATAATCGTCTTTGAGACTAAAGCGGCGATTCAAGTCTCGCTAAGACGTTTCTTTTGAGAAACATTCAATTTTTGTCCAGAAATAAGAAGTATTACAAGTATTAACCTTTACCACTCTATGGGCAAATTCAGCAGACGACTAATTGATAATCTTTTTCTTTTTCCAAAACACAGGATTTGACATGTCATGCAAATTATCTCCAATGGAGACAATTTGCATGAAATGTTCAAACCTGTTTTCTTGGAAAAAATAAGATAAATAGCTCAATATGTCGTTTCCTGAAAACATTTCTTAGCGTGCTTAGTGATAAAAAAACATCATATATTGAGAGCTAGAAAAGAAACGAAAGAAAAAAAAACAAAACAAAAAAACAACAACAAAAAAAAAAAAAAAAAAAAAAAAAAAAAAAACAACAACGAATTTAAAACAGTATTCCTATAATATGAAACTCCAGTACTGGATTACATTTACGAGATCGACACTTTAGCAATAATACTTGTTGTCTTTTAAAATGATCAAGTTATCATTCGTACTTTAAGAAGAATGACGTCTGGACAGTAAAGGCTCAGATTAGCCTGCGCAGCTGCTTTTCATATGAGGATCTAACCCATTTTAACATAGCTGCTTTCCAATGGAAGTATACTTATTCCCCTTAAATCTTTTCAGCTTTAAATGTCAGATGGCATTATTATGTTGTTATTTTTGTATGTTTTTAGATACGATTTATTGGAAAAATATATCTTAAATTGAAGGGATAAATATCAAATAGCCAATGTCCCGTCTCATATGAATCTACATGAATGCGTTAAGATGTTACCTTTTTATGTGTTACAAAACCGTAGGTCCTTAGAAATGCAACATCAAAAAAAATAAGCATAATTGCATCCCTCTTGACTTCAATTGTCACTTCTGAAATGGACTATTCTGTCACAAAGATGCACATTTTGCACATAAGTGTCATCTTAATTAAAGAGTATCAAGATGGAAAAAAGGTACTTAAATTGAAATGCGATAAGCGGAAGTTCATTTAGACTTCAAATTCGGCGCGGAGACAATCGGACAGCGCTCTCGCAGCGTCCCATCAGAACCTTCATTACGAAAACATGCCTATTCAAATATACTGAAAATTTTACCACCAAAAAATGAACATTTTCTGATAAAAAATTCTGATATTTTTCGTATTTCTGCTAAAAACATAGATTGTGGGTACGTATTAGAACCGCCTCGCCGAGGCGGTTCTAACGAGTACCCACAATCTATGTTTTTGAGCACAAATACGAAACATATTGTATACCCCTGTAAACCCCAGTTTTACTGTAAAAAAGTGGGGTTTAAGGGGGTCAAAATTATATAGGTATGTTTTCGTAATGTATTCGTCGATAGTACTCGTGTCCAATGATTCTGTAAGCCCATATGAATGCACTGATCCAATTATATGAACGCACAGATCTGAGTTATCGTTGCTGTACACGCAAAAAGTCTCTCTGTCTCTGTCTCTCTCTCTCTCTCTCTCTCTAGCGCGCGCGCGTGCGTTGCGACTCATATCATATCTGAGCTACAACTTTACAAGAAAGTTTTATCGTTTATACGAAAAAAAAAAACAAACAAAAAAAACCGCACAAATTCGCATTCGCAGTTTTCGCTTACATATGTGAAACGAGCGCTGAGAAAACAAACAAACAAACAAACAAAAAAACATGTGGCACTGTTGTCCATAATGAGTAAAATACTCAATCCCTCATCAGTAACATCGTTACATGGGCTGCGTAAAGCCAAAGAGTGCTTTCAAGCATACGCAAAATGCGCTGATTCAGATAATGTTGCGCATGTGCAGTCACATCCAGGCATTTGCTCTCCATTGATACATTCTGTGATATGTTGATTCTGTTAGCGGACAACTTCGCTGTCCGCTGATGCCAAAAGACACGTTTTCGCATGACGCAGCCCAGTAAAATAAGTGATAGCTCCCAAATCGACAACAATATTTGCAGATGCGCATGCTGACGTGGGCATTTTTTTTTTGTTTTTTTATTTGGCAAAGGAAAATTTTCATGGGTCAAACTGCGCTGCGTAGTCATATTATCACATGACACGGCTTACTGTATCGGTTCAAGAAGCAGTTTCCGTATACTTTAAATTTCAAATCATCTTGAAAACTTGCTATAGGTTTTACAAGTGCTTTTGCGCACAACACCCCCACTCCCCCCCCCCCCCCCCCCCCCAACAAAAAAAAACAAACAAAAAAAAAAACAAGTGTTTTTGTGCAGTCAAACCTCAAGTGTTTTGTACAGACAAAAGGATTTTACATGACGAAAGTTACATGTGGCATCATTGGGACAACGCCCTCATGACATATGCGAACAGCAGGGCATTTGATGTCCGCATAAAATATTTTAATAAAGAAATTATTCAGTCCTTATTTCAGATTTCAATTTTTCTACTGTTGGTCACTATTCGCTTATGTGGATTGAGGTTATATACTGAAATAGCTAACGTCAGTTTCGACAGTCGTAGAGGAGATATTACAGCAAGGAGAGGATTTCTCCAAATAAACTCGACGACCAGATTTCAGAAATAACAATATTCATTTTTTACATATTCCGTTAGTCCAATGTCTGAATCTAGCAGAAAGGAAAAATATGCCTCTGGCTTATGATAATAGGGAGATAGTTCAGTCATGTTTACCCAGCCCTAAAAACTCCTAAATTAATACCACGTTAAAATGATGGGAATTAAATTTAGTTACCGTTCTCTTTGGGAAACGCTTAACAATGTGCACTATACATGTCACTTGCAAAATAAAATGACGTGCAATGCAAAAAAAAAAAAAAAAAAAAAAAAGATTGCATATCATCAGGCGCTTCGAAAGGCGCCTTTGATACTGTAGAATACAGTCGGCTCTCGTTATCTCGAATTCCAAGGAACTCTGAAATACTTCGAGATATCCGTACCTCGACATATCAGATTTTCAGAATTGAGGAAAAAATAATTCGATTAACTACATTTAACAAATATATATATAATTAGATTCTTGAAATTAGAGATATATTGAAAATATTGTGGAGCAATTTCTCCTCTTTTCCACAATATTTTTTACCTGTAATTAGATGTTCATGTTTAGCAGGGATCAGATTTTCACTTCGAGATAAGAGGTTATTCGAGATAAGCGAGTTCGAGATAGCAAGAGCCAACTGTATATCGATGAATAAAGAAGAACCTGATCAGACTGAGTGGATGTATTCATATGACAGAAGGGTACATTGCAACGTTATTTTACACATGACTTTAATAACAGACAAAAACCACTTTCTTATTCGGTTCTACAAGCGCCCGTCTGTCTTTCTATGTCTCTATACTCTCCGTCTGCCTTTGCATGTGTCATTCCATTAGTAGCTGTAGGCTTAACGAAAGGGTATTCTTAAGAAAACTAACCAGAAAACAATTTTGTTCGAAAGGGCATGTATGAGTAAATCAGATTTAGGCCATCTATTACCAGCACAAATGATACAAATGATCTATGTTATATATTTGATAGATCATAACGAAAACATTCCTATTCAAATATACTGAAATTTTTACCACCAAACAATTAAAAAAATCAGATAAAATATTCTGATATTATTCATGTTTCTGCTCAAAACATAGATTGTGGGTACTCGTTAGAACCGCCTTCTTGATAGAACTGAAAATAAAATAGACATTAATCTGTTTATAACACAGTTTGTAATGAAAAAGTCCTCAGTGAGCTAATCGAACACGCTCCCATATATGAAAATCCAAAGCTACAATCAGAGGCCAAAAGTAATTCCACAAAAATATTTTCTCATAGACTTTAATGCATTTTAATGTTTACAAGTCACTTAATATTATGTTACATCGTAAAGAAAATACTGATGTTCTGTAATGATTGGAAAGGTAAATGATGCATGTCCAAAATATATGACTTTGATAAATATCGGACATCTGCCTTTTCAGATACAACAATTTAGATACAGAGGAAATTTTTAAAAATGTCAGTTTTCCACTTACGTAAATGTTGACGTCGCTCAAACACTGTCCAAAATGTCTTTAACAAAATTTAATTCTTAGTCTCTTAAGTTTGCATAGACAAAATCCACGAGAATCACAACGTATACTACATAATTTGTCCAGCTTTCAAATGATGTGAACGTTATAAAGATATAAACAATTATTTTTATTATTATTTACTTTTAGGAAACATGAAAATGCATTGAACTCTATGGGATTTTTGACGCTGTGGAAATGCTTTTGATCCCCGACTGTATATTAAGAGACCGGCGCGATTCCCGCGCCGGTCAATCAATGCTTTTATATTTGTTCAATATTTTTTAATATGTAATTAAGGCAATGTCTATTTCTGAACAAATCAGAGTAACTACAATTACAATATTGGATCAATATCACTGTTGTGCTGAATCCCTTTTCACCACACTTTTATTTATTTTAACATATGTGTAGCGTAAAGTTATTATTATTATTAGTTAGTAACCATTAGTTTTTCAAGTAAACTGACATGTTTCTTATTTCTCCTAAGAAATATATGTTGTGGTATTATTCCTGTCAATGACCTTTAAATAAGTACTAGCAAGATACATTTTTCGTGCAGAAATAATAATTTAAAATAAATATTTCTGGATAATCCTCCTACCACTGAGTGTTTAAATGTACACAGTTCTGGTCATTTTCATCTGTTATTCCACCAAGCTGAGGATTCATTACTTCCATTCTATTTTAACAGGTAAATATATTATGTCTAAGGCAAATAGGAACAAAGTAGTGAGTTAAATCTATAAAAAACATGTTTGTTGCTAATTGAGGCTACACCAGTGAACATAGTTTAGTCATAAATTGCAAAATACATAATTCTGGTCAGTATTTGCATGATACATGTAACTCGTCCAGTTGTGGATTCTACCTGTTCAGTTCATATACATTTAATTATTGTTATATTTCTAAAAAATAACCAGTGGGCCTAAATAAAAACAAGTTGCCCAAAGGGCAATATTCGCTCATCAGAGTCAGGCATGCCCAGAAGATCAAACTCTGAATTCATAAGAAACACTTGTAGGCAGCTCCAAATGGTCCAGTCTCGCAAATTTTGAACCTAGAGAAGATTGTATGCCTGCTCAAGTTATCTGCAAGTTTCATAAAGGTCGAATTACTATACTTTGAACAATGTCAGCAACAGCCTTTCTGCAGCAATCAAAGACAAGTAACTCCAAAATTATGTTGTTTTTTTTTTCAATTCAGCTGTATTTTTGCCTGTCCCGGCTATCTGCATACTTCACATTAAACAATAGCCATCAGAGAGATGGCACATTCTGCAAAATGCAAAGTATCATCAGCGAGACACTTGCAAGGATATATATATATATATATATATATATATATATATATATATATATATATATATATATATATATATATATATATATATATATATATATATATATCTGCAAATTGTCTCCAAATTCCATTCATTTAGTCATTTAGTTCGCCATTTGCATCGTTTACAGGGTCGATGTTAAAACGACGCACTCTTCATCCTAGAAAGGGCGTGTAGCAGATAAAAAAAAAGAAAAGAATAAATATTAAAGTGCGGTTAAAGGGGATCAAAATTATATAGGCATGTTTTCGTGATGCTTACCAGGGAAACACTTTTTGTGTCTTGCTATTTGCTTTTTTGTGTATCAACCCCCTTCTGAAAAGGGATCTATTCCAGAAGGAAAGAATTTGTTCCCACAGGGAGAAAACTCTTTCCTCTTATGGTAGGTCTATTTTCAGAAGGGTTTTGGTGTGCAGAAAAGCAAATAAGAAGCACAAAAGTTGTCTCCGTTGGAAAAAAAGAAATGACAGAAAATCTATCAAGTGTATTCAGGGACAAAAAATGCACACATACAGATGGACATACGGACGAACGAATACACGGATGAAATGTCAGCTACGACTGAAGCGGATAGTAATACTTTGACACACCAGTGTTTATTTAGTGCAATTCCTAAGGAATTTACACATAATAAATATGATTGTGTGGCAGCCAATTTTATCAACAAATTGAAATACCTGTTGACTATTGTAAATTCAAATGATCAACAATTCAAATAATCGAAAATAACAAAAGTCAAAATCGATAATGTTAACCCTTAAAGCGCCAAGCAAAACTTGTAGCAGACGACATTGCTATTTGTTTTGAAGATAAGTCTTGTCATTACGTATGAATCGTCTACTTGCAGAGGATTCGCATGAAATGTCAAAACTTATTTTCTTGCAGACGATTCACATGAAATGTCAAGACTTATTTTATATGAAAAACTATCGTCTGCCGCAGTTGTGATTGACGCTTTAAGGGTTAAAACCAATATTTTAGCTGAGATTAGCTAAAAGGTACCTTCTCACTACCAAACAGCGCAAAACCAGACCGTGAAGTCTTCTCAGTGCCTGTGTCATTTGCTAGACAGATCCTTGAAGTTCTGTACCTTTATAATAGACGCATAAACCCTGTTCAGACTATGCAGGCTGGTCTGCGTCGAACCATTTCGTAAATCAAATAAGATACCATTTTGGTGTTATCGGCGTCTACTTATGATGTGTGGGAAAATAAACAAAGCATCATGGTGTGAGGAAAGGAAAATTAAGGTTATGAATTTGGAAATGGTACGTATACATTACTTTCTGTATCTAATGTTCTTGCATGGACCAGGAGTTTAAATGATTCAAGTAGTTTTGCACATATTTTAAATAAAAAGGTTTTCTTTTTCTGACTAATCATGTGTTGCCTAATTTACGTTATACCAAGTATATGTCTTGAAAACACATGTTCATATAGGACAAGTTGCCACCCACCTTCTCTCTCTCTCTATCTCTCTCTCTCTCTCTCATGAAATTTACCGCTTATGTACAATATTCACAAAGCTAGCGGTTATTTCTGTGTGAAGACAAGTATAACGGTCAATTAACACGCTGTTATGATTCTAATATCATTCTTATAGTGTTCGAAAAGTGTTCATACTATCACTGCTATGTTCAAACCCTCAAAATTGTTCTGTTTTAACCTTCCAGCCCGGTAGACCAAAACCAATAACGAGCCGTCTCATCGGGATCTATACTGTTTGCCATTCTGTTTTGTTTTTTTTTTTGGCTGAAACCCCTATTTGTATCAGTTGAGAAATTCAAATTCAAGAATGAATGATTCCACTCCAGAAATTCATGGATGAAAGGATTAATTTAACCATGAATCATTTCCAAGTATCTATTTTTTCTTCGTTTGTTAGTTCATTGTGTATATTTCTCATTACGGAAACATGCCTATTCAAATATACTGAAATTTTATCACCAAAAAATGAAAATTTTTAGATGAAAAATTCTGATAATTTTCATATTTCTGCTCAAAACATAGATTGTGGGTACTCGTTAGAACCGCCTCGCCGAGGCGGTTCTAACGAGTACCCATAATCTATGTTTTTGAGCAGAAATAAGAAAAATAATATATACTCCTGTAAACCCCAGTTTTACTATATAAAAATGGGGTTTAAGGGGGTCAAAATTATATAGGCATGTTTTGTCGTTTTTTTCCAACCAGTTTCAAAGCACCAGTATCTGTCGCTAAAAACTTATACAGCTGTTTTCTGTTATATTCATTCAACTGTTTAATTAATTAAATTTCAGGCAGAATACTTAACAGAGGAACAACAAATAGGTACGTGAACAATCAATATATTTCCAGTCAGCTGTTACACGCATGCATTGGGACAGGATTATCTCATTGTCCGAACAGATGAGGTATTGCCAATGCGGTGCTTCTGTTCTCACGGCGAGGCGGTTCTAACGAGTACCCTCAATCTACATTTTAAGCAGAAATAAGAAAACTAATAATGTGTACCTCTGTAAACCCCGATTTTACTATATAAAAGTAGGGTTTAATGGGTCAACATTATATAGACATGTTTTCGTGATGTAAAGTATAAAAATTCAGTTGTGCACGTAAGCCTGTGTCCGGAGCTCTGTCGCTGTTGGCATAAAGGATGATACTGATGGAAGTCCCACCCACCTCCACCACACTCAAACTTTGTGTCTTGATCCGAACATATTTTGTTAATCGCATTTGGCATAAAAGAGGTCACATTTGAGCGAACCCAGATCGTATTCATAAGAACCGGTGTAAACATTTACATATAACACAAATAGCCGGACTATTTATGTAAATTACTAACATAGATTTTAATATAACTGCTATTCGAAGAATGGATACTTTCCCCGATGTGCTTTTATTGACCAATAGTATTCTAAAAATTAGAACAAACCCAAAACATAATGTTCTACCGTAGTCAAACTGTGAATGTGCCTTTGCTAGGCAATCGCTGTGTATTACTTAAAATGCAAGAAGCATGAGTTTATACGACAATGTTCTACCATAGTCAGACTGCGAATGGGCCTTTGCTAGGCATTTGCTGTGTGTGCGATTACTTAAAATGCAAGAAGCATGAGTTTATACGACAATGTTCTACTATAGTCAGACTGCGAAGGGTCCTTTGCTAGACATTCGCTGTGTGTATTACTTAAAATGCAAGAAGCACGAGTTTATACGACAATGTTCTACCATAGTCAGACTGCGAAGGGGCCTTTGCTAGACATTCGCTGTATGTATTCCTTAAAATGCAGAAGCATGAGTTTATACGACAATGTTCTACCACAGTCAAACTGCAAATTGGCCTTTGCTAGGCATTCGCTGTGTGTATTACTTAAAATGCAAGAAGAATGGGTTTAGACGACGCGATTTATATGGAGACGATAACGATAAGGTTGTGACTCAATAATAGTAGAAAAGCAACTTATTTTGTAGAAGCCCACGAGGCGTTCACCTTCTTTGATAAAGATGGGAGTGGTACTATTTCAAGGAGGGAACTAGGAACAGCAATGCGAGCTCTGGGAAGAAATCCAACAGAGGCAGAATTACAAGATATGGTTAATGAAGTGGATGTTGACGGTACATACATTGACTTTTGTTCCAACGTTAATAAGTCATACATCACCTGTCACAAATAGTAGCAGCAGCAAATGTCTGTACCATGGGCAATATACTCAACATAAATGAAAACGTTCATAAAATATTCTTGAATATTTTCAACACTACACACACGGTATTTGTAATATCAGTTTTAAATAAGACTATACATGTGTATTATTTGTCTTAAATAAAGACTATAAATCAGCGCCCAGCAAAGACAGATCAGCCTACGCTTCCGCTCAAGCCGATCAGCACCTGAAGACGATTTGGAGCTTTGGCTACTCATAGAATACACAGCGAAGGACAAGCTGATCTGAGTTCTCAATAGGTGCACATGCGATCTTGCAGAAATGCTGTGCCCCGGCCCGTATTCCTCTTTATACCCCTTGGTTTCATGCTGGATGTCCGTGTGTCCTTCCGTCCGTCAGTCGAACGTCCATCCGTCCGTCCATATATCGTTTCCGGATGATAACTTGAGTAAACATCAATAGATTATCACTAAACTTGGTCTGTGCATTGATATTATGGAGATTTGGTGGGCAAATTTCGTCAAATTTTGAGGGAAGTATCTGCCCGAGACACACCCATATTTTCGTTTCCCGAGAATAACTTGTGTAAATGTCAAGGGATTTTAACCAAACTTTGTACATGCATTGATACTAAGGAGATCTGGTTTGGGATTGCTAATGGGCAAATTTCGTAAATGTTTGACAGAGTTATCTGCCCGGGATAGGATAATGGCGGGGTTCTATTGATTAACGTTTTAATTTTGCAATATTTTAAAACAGAAAGCATGTCAGGTCATTAGTCGGCCAATGCTAAACTTGGAAATCAAGTAAAGCTGGGCCTTCGTTGTTCTTGCCCTGAACATCGTGTGCATTTTATTAATGACTATAGTTTTGTTTTAATGCTCTGACTGTCGTGTCCATTTACTACAGACTACACTTTTGTTTGCATACATTGAGCTTCATGTACGTTTTATTTAGAACTACACTTTTGTTTTACTGCATTGAATATCCTGTACTTTTTATTAAGGATTATACTTTTGTCAATGTATTGAACACTGTGCACATTGTATCAAGGAATATACTTTTGTTTTAATGCATTGGATATTGTGCACATTTTATTAAACACTTTACTTTTGTATTAACGAATTTAATGTTGGGCACATTTTATTAAGAATTTTACTTTTATTTTAATACATTAACCATGGTGCACATTTTATTAAAAACTATACATTTGTTTTAATACCCTCGTACATTGAATAGTGTGCCTATTTTATCAAGGACTATACTTTTTTAAGGCATTGAATATTGTGTACATTTAAAAATGACTATACTTTTATTACAGTGCTTTGAACATTATGCACATTTTAATAAGGACTATATTTTTGATTAAATGCATTGAACGTTGTGCACAATTTATTAAGTTTTTTTTATATTTTAATGCATTGAACGTTGTGCACATTTTATTAAGGGTTATACTTTTGTTTGAATGTATTGAACACAAGGCTCATTTTAATACGGACTATACTTTTGTCTTAATGCATTGAACAGTGTGCACATTTTATTTAGGGCTATACTTTTGTTTCAATTCATTGAACATTGTGCACATTTAATTAAGGACTATACTTTTGTTTAAATGCATTGAACATTGTGCACAATTTATTTAGGACTATACTTTTGTTTGAATGCTTTAGCATTGTGGACATTTTATTAAGGAATATACTTTTGTGTTACTACATTGAACATTGTGCATATTTTATTAAGGACTATACTTTTATTGTAATGCATTGAATATTGTGCACATTTTATCAAAGACTATACTTTTGTTTTAATGCATTAGATATTGTACATACTTTATTAAAAAGTATACGTTTGTTTTAATGCATTGACTATTTTGCACATTTTATTCAGAACTTTACATAGTGCACATTTCATTAAGAACTATACTTCTGTTTTAATGCATTGAATTTTGTGCACATTTGATTAAGTACTATACTTTGTAAGGCATTAAATAATGTGCACATTTTAATAAGGACTTTACTTTTGTTTTAATGCATTTCACATTGTGTACATTTTATTAAGGACTATACTTCAGTTTTAATGCATTGAATATTGTGCACAATTTATTAAGGACTATCATTTTGCTTTAATGCATTAAACATTGCGCACATTTAAATAAGGACCTTACTTTTTTTAATGCATCCAACATTGTGCACATTTATTTAGGACCATACTTTTGACTTATTGCGTTGAATATTGTGCACATTTTAACAAGTCTATACTTATGTTTTATTGCATTGGACGTTGTGCACATTTTATTAATACCTATACTATTGTTTTAATGCATTGGACATTGTGTACATTTTATTATGTACTATAATTTTGTTTTTATGCATTGAATATCGCGCAAGTTGGACTATACTTTTGTTGAAATGCACTAAGAATTCTGTATATTTTATGTAGACATTTTGTCTTAATGCATTGAACATTGCGCATATTTTAATAAGGAATATACCTTTGTTTTAATGCATTGAACATGATGGACATTTTATTAAGAACTATACTTTTGTTTTAATGCATTGAACATTGTGCACATTTTATTAAGGGCTATACTTTTGTTTTAATGCATTGAACAAGGCGCACATTTTATTGAGCACTATACTTTTTTGAAGTAATTGAACATTGTGCACATTTTAATAATGACTATATCTTGTTTAAATCCATTAAACATTGTGCACAATCTATTAAGGACTATACTTTTGTTTTACTGCAGTGAACTATGTGCACATTTTATTAAGGGCTATACTTTTGTTTTAATGGATTTAAAATTGTGCATCTTTTATTAAGGACTGTACTTTTGTTTTAATATTTTAATAAGGACTATACTTTTGTTTTGATGCACTGGACATAGTGCACATTTTATAAAGGACTATTATTTTGTTTCAATGCATTGAACATTGTTTTAATGCTTTGAAAAGTTTGTACATTTTAATAAAGACTATACTTTTGTTTTGATGCATTGGCCATTGTGCACATTTTATTAAGGACTATACTTTTGTTTTATGTATTGACTACTGCGCACATTTTAATAAGGAGTTTACTTTTGTTTTAATGCATCGAACATTGTTGACATTTTATTAAGGACTATAAATTTGTTTAAATGCGTTGAACATTGTGCATATTTTATGAAAGACTTTACTTTTCTTTTAATGCATTGATCATAATGCACATTTTATTAAGGACTATAGTTTGTTTTAATGCCATTGAACATTGTGCACATTTTATTACGTACCATACTTTTGTTTCCATTCATTGTATATCGTGTACATTTTATTATAATGGCCTTTACCTTTGTTTAAATGCATTAAACTTGGTGTTCATTTTATTAAGGACTATAATTTTGTTTTAATGTATTAAACAGCGTGTACATTTTATTAAAGAATATATTTTTTTGTTTTAATGCATTGAACATCGTGTACGTTTTAATAAGGACTATACTTTTGTTTTGATGCACTGAGCATCGTCAACATTTTATAAAAAATACACTTTGGTTTTAATGCAAAGAACATTATGTACATTTCATTAAGAACTCCTTTTGTTTTAATGCATTGAACTTTCTATGCATTTTATTGAGGACGATATTCTTTATTTAATGAACTGAACATTTTGCACTTTTTATTAAGGAATATACTGTTTGTTTTAACGCACTGAACATCGTCTATATTTTATTAAGGATGCACTGAACAGCGTGTACTGTTGGTTAAGAACGATACTTTTGTGTACATACATCGTAAGAGTTATTGAATATTTGAGGGTTAAACTCTGCTAACATGTTTGAATATTAGTATACGCCACTTTATTTATTCTAAGAAACCCAACTGCAGTTATTTCAATACATTAACAAATCTACGTAATGTGTCCCCCATATACCACCAAAATATGTTTGTATGTTTTTTTCTACTGCATAAATCTGTCTTAGTGTAATCAAACTCTTTCTGATTTACCATATTATATGGAGAAAATGTCATGCGTTACATAGCTAAAGATAAATAGGCATCAAGTTTACTATGTTTTCTTATTTGTTCACACTAACAAATGTTGTGGGTATCATCAGAAATGCGTCTGTGAGTTGCTTCTAACCAGTACGCATAAGATATGTCTTTTTTGTAAAAAATGAGGAAATGTATTATTTTATTTAATTGTCTTTGATGTTAAACACATTGAATTTTCCAGAGCTATGACTTAGATGTATGCATTCATACAGATGTGCTAGGCAATGTGTGCTAAATCTACTCCTTATGTTGTAGGTAATGGACAAATAGACTTCAAAGAATTCCTAGATCTTATGGCGGTAAAATTGAAAGACTCCGATCCGGAGGAAGAACTACAAGAAGCTTTCAGCGTGTTTGACAAAGATGGCGACGGATTGATAGGCGCAGCTGAACTAAAACAAGTGATGATTGCACTAGGGGAAAGCCTAACCGATAAAGAGATAAACGAAATGCTAAGAGAGGTTGATTCTGACGGAGACGGACAGGTTAATTATCAAGGTAAATTCAATGAAACTGAAATCCACATGATCGATGTCCTAATTTGATAACTTTGCTTCCCTTTCTAATTGCACAACGGTGAGTCGATCTTCAGACTAACTGACGACCCCCTCCTCAATCTATTCAGATGGTAGGCGCCTGACTTTCAATGTCTGTTTTCGGGCTCATCGTGGTCCCATTTGTGGTTTTCTTGTGTTCTGGCTTCAGATTGCAATTGAGCCCTTTGCTTTGTTCCATATTACGAAAACACGCCTATTCAAATACATTGAGAATTTCACTACCCAAAAAAATGAAAATTTTCAGATAAAAAGAAACTCTGACGTTTTTCATACTTCTGCTGAAAACATAGATTGTGGTACTCGTTAGAACCGCCTCGCCGAGGCCGTTCTAACGAGTACCCACATTCTATGTTTTACAGCAGAAATTAGAAAAATAATGTAATCCCGTGTTTACCCCAGTTTTACTATATATAAGTGGGGTTTAAGGGGGTCAAAACTATATAGGCGTGTTTTCGTGATGATCACTGTGTTTCGATTATACGTGTTTCCCTGTTTCACAGATGATGCCGAGGAACCCTATGCGGACCGAAAACACATTTATAATTTGGAGCTGCATCATATTTAAAGGTGAGGTTTTGCGCGAGTAAACTGGTTTAACCACCCAACTACTCTCTAGAAGTTTTCCTACTGACCGTTTCAAGGCGGTTCCTCTGTTGCGGTTCTTTGTTTGTGCGTCTGTGGTTTCATATGTGACGTTTGTTTTGTCCTTTTATGTTCCCCGCCTCTCTTTTTGGTGCCTGGGGAGGACTTTGGTTCGTGATTGTGGCATTTCTTGGATATCTTCATTTATAGTTTTTGGTGTCAACTCAAGTTTATGGCAAGGAACAAATAAACAGTGACTTCATTTTTCACTACATCAGAACTGAGAAACAATAAACTCTTATTTGCCGACTTTCCTCATACTAGCACCGACAACATATTACAGTCGACTCTCGTTATCTCGACCTCGCGTATCTCGAATAACCGGTTATCTCGAAGTGAAAATCTGGTCCCTGTTTTAACACAGAGATCTACCAAAAGGCAACAAAATATAGTGGAAAAGAGGAGAAATTGCTCCTCATTTCTCCTCTTTTCCACAACATTTTCAATATGTCTCTAACTTAGGAGTCAAATTCATTCTGTTTAAGGTGGTTGTTCAATTAATTGTTTTCCTCAGTTTCGCAAATCTGATATGTCGAAGTACGGATATCTCGAAGTGTTTCATAGAGTCCCTTGGATTTCGAGATATTGAGAGTCAACTGTAGTTTCGCAAGAAATACAGTACAAGTCATCAGTATTTGATACTTACCATCTTCATTTTGTTGCTACTGGTTCCGCGTTTTCTATAAACCATATAAACTGAATGATTGCGACATGAGGCTCGTTTGAGCTTCGCTGAATAATATAGCTGAATAATAGCAACAAAAAATGGCTCGCAGTTTCAGCAAATGGCTATTGCGCAGGATGATCTGAATCCTCGCTGGGCGCATTTTGAAGAGCCAAGTATGCAACATTTATTCATGCGGAGAACGATAAATCTGATCAGACTAGGCGGATGCGACGACTGATTTTAGTTTTCGTTTGGCGCACATGTCAGAGGATGCAGACTTAAATGATATTTTATGGTACTACCTATGGGGAATGTTTTTAATATTCAATGCCACTGCATAATAAAGGGGAAAATAAAAGGAAATACTACAGACGACCCGAAAAGCATCATACCGTGTTGACCCAAACTATTTGGGTACCTTGACTCCTTACCATACTTGTCCTAAAATTTGAAAAAAAAAGTCCATTTTACTACCTGTTGATTTGTCTAAAATAGTGCTGGATGAGTGGCAAACAGGACCCTGATCAGACACCGCGTTCTGCGGCGCCTGATCTGGATCTAACTGTTTGCTCAGACCTGTCTGTCCCAATATTTTGGGTTACTACGGCAATCACAGAAAGTAGCCTACTAGTGACACCAAAAGGAAAATAAAGACACCACGACAGACAGCACACTAGGTACAAATCGACGAAAAGCAAAGCAATGAGTGCCCTCTTCCTCAGGGTGGTAATCACAGTGCCAAGATAGGACCCTGCAAATACAGCAACAAGACATTAAAAGGCCAAAACACGATAAGGATAAAGCCCTGCAGTGAGCAGCCACATGTTCACACAAAGCTCGAACTTGCTCATTACGAAAACACGCCTATTCAAATATATACAAAATTTCACCTCCAAAAACCGAAAATTTTCAGATAAAAAACTCTAATTTTTTTCATATTTCTGTTCAAAACATAGATTGTAGGTACTCGTTAGAACCGCCTAAATGAGGCGGTTCTAACGAGTACCCACAGTCTATGTTTTTGAGCAGAAATAAGAAAAAAAATGTATACCCTGTCAACCCCAGTTTTACTATATAAAAATGGGGTTTAAGGGGGTCAAAATTATATAGGTATGTTTTCGTGATGTTGCACTAGAATGACCTTAGAACTGTCAGTAGTATAAAATAAATGAATATACCCAAGAAATGCCAAAATCATGAAGCAGAGCCCTAACACTAAAACACTAAAAGAAGGAGAGATGAGGACTAAATAAAGACCCCCCCCCCCCCCCAAAAAAAAAAAAAAAAAAAAAAAAAACAAAAAAAAAACGCCACATATGAAACCATAGACGCACAAACAAAGAAGAACTGCAACAGAGGAACCGCCTTGGAACGGTCAGTAGGAAAATTACTGTCACAGTGGGGCTTAAACCAGTTTTACTGGCGCAAAACCACGCCCATAGTTTTGACACAGCTCTAAATTACAACTATATGATTGATCCACATAGGGGTTCCCTACCTCATCTGTGAAACATGATAAAGACTGCCGGGGTAGTCATATGGTTACATGTTTGTTTGTTTGTGTTGAGGTGTTACGGCCCAGTCAACCTATGGGGTCATGTCGAGCGCAGTCAGTTTACCTAACCACGCGTTTACTGGGCAGGCTTTGTCCTCTAAGCGGTTAACCAGTATTGTGCACATTCTTTCGCCAGAAACTGACAACTGCCCTTCTTGAATCAGCGGAAGGGAGAAATGGTTACTTGTAATACATCACGATAACATGCCTATATAATTTTGACCCCTTAAACCCCACTTTTATATAGTAAAACTGGTGGTTTACAGGGGTATACATTATTTTTCTTATTTCTGATCAAAAACATAGATTGTGGTACTCGTTAGAACCGCCTCGCCGAGGCGGTTCTAACGAGTACCCACAATTTATGTTTTTGAGCAGAATAATAAAGATATCAGATTTTTTTATCTGAAAAAATTCATTTTTTGGTGGTAAAATTTTCAGTATATTTGAATAGGCATGTTTTCGTAATGTAGTTGCTATGGTAATACTGGAAGAATATTGCATGGCATTTGCAGATATGCAATAGCTGCTTTTATCAGGTGAGCGAATCGAGATAGATTTAAAGATTAATGGTAATCTCGTTGGGGAAGAGGGGGCTGATTGCTCTGCTTTCGTTTATTTGTAACGTGTATGCTACCTGTTGTAGTTTGCATTCCCCCATGGTTTCATTGATAAGCTATGTCCTGATCTATATAATTCCAGCTCCTTATCTTTGTACACATTTCATGCAACATTACGAAAACACGCCTATTCAAATATATAGAAAATTTTACCTCCAAAAACATAAAATTTTCAGATAAAAAATTCTGATATTTTTCATATTTCTGCTCAAAACATAGATTATGGGTACTCGTTAGAACCGCCTCGGTAAGGCGGTTCTAACGAGTACCCGCAATCTATGTTTTTGAGCGGAAATAAGAAAAATAATGCATACCCCTGTAAACCCCAGTTTTACTATATAAAAGTGGGGTTTAAGGGGATCTAAATTATATAGGCATGTTTTCGTAAAGAATTTGACTGAATGACGGAAAAGTTTTATATTTCAATAAAGTCCAGGAATCTGTCCTATCTATTTTCCTTCTTCCGTCCCTAAAGCTTCACGTTTTTGCCAAGATTTGTAACATTTTGATGACACAAAGTTGGAAATACATGGAATAAACTATTATTTTTCGGGCTTTATGTTAAGTTTGAGAGTTATTTTCCGGAGTTTACACATCGATAAAATCTTAAAAAAAAAATATTCCTAACATCACGAAAACATATTTACATAATTTGACCATCTTAAACCCCTCTTTTATATATTAAAACTGGGGTTTACAGGGGTATAATTATTTTCTTATATCTGCTCAAATACATAGATTGTGGGTGCTCGTTAGAACCGCCTCGGCGAGGTGGTTCCAACGAGTATACACACGCTATGTTTTGAGCAGAAATATGAAAAATATCTTTCAGTTTTTGGTGGTGAAATTTTCAGTAAATTTGAATAGGCGGGGTTTTGTTAGGTCACAAACGAAATAGAGGTTGAAGTTGGATCAGCACAATAACCACTCACTATGATAGTCTCGTTTCATTTTCAGATTTCTGCAAGTTGTACAAGTATGCTTAGCTACCGAGCTGTACCAAGCCCTAGCATAAAGATTGTGTGTCCAACCTGCAGTATACGACGTAATTTGATAACTGATAGAACAGAATTCGACAGTGCATATCCTATTTTACAAAGTTCAGCAAAATCTGTTTATACTAAAATAACACTTTCATTCCAATGGCTGTTTGGTATATCTGCGAATATAGCTAGCAGGTCGACCACTTTTCAAAAAAAAAAAAACAAAAAAAAAGAAAAAACAACAACAACAAAAAAAAAAAAAACAACATTTTCTGGCTGTGTTAATCATTGGCGTCAAAATAAAAAAGACACATTTTTAGCTCATTTGAGCCGATGGCTCAGGATGAGCTGTTGTGATCACTTGCCGTCCGATGTCCGTCGTCCATCCAGACCTTTGAACGACTACATGTCCTTATATGGTAAAAACACTTATAAATCTTTTTCTCCAGAACGAGGAAAGCTTTGGGACTGAATCTTGTTATATAGCATTGACGACTCAATGTCTACCAAGTTTGTTCAAATGATGACCGTAGGTTGACCTTTGACCTTTTTACGGCAAGGTCAAATTTGTGCCCCATGCATTTGTACGGGGAAATGTTGAAAAGTCACTTTCTCAAAATTTATTAAAGACTAATGGTTGAAACTTACAATGTATGATTGAGGTAGTAAAACGTTTTAGTAACAGTAAAACGTTTTAGTAACAATAAAAAGTTTGTCCCCTTGGGGTTATCTGCCCTTGCTCCTGGGCTATATACATATATGAAATTGTGTAATTTTTAAATGTCTTCTTCTCTGAAACCGCTTGAGTAATTTCAAAGGATATTGACAATTTATTCAAATGGTTTTGCGCCATTGAACGAGATGGCCGTCATGCCCATTTATGGTAAAAACACTTAAAATCTTCTTTTTCAAAACAAAGACAGCTTTGAAACTTAATTTTGGACTATAGCATTGGAGATTCAAGCTCTACTAAATATGTTCAAAATTATGATCGTAAATTGACCTTTGAAATTTTTACGGCAAGGTCAAATTTGCGCCTCCATACGAAACTGTTGAAAAATCATTTTCTCAACATGTATTTAAGACTAATGGCTGAAACTTTCAACGTATGATTAAAGTAGTAACACTTAAATTATGATCAAAATTTTGACCCCGGTGGTTATCTGCCCTTGTCTCTGGGCTATATACAGGTATAAAATCATGTACTCTCTAAACGGCTTCTCCTCTTAAAACCGCTTGAACAATTTTCACCAGATTTCACATGAGTCCTTCTATCGAACCTTGTTCAATGGTTCTGTACCATTGAGCAAGGTGGCCTTCATTCCCAAATATGGTAAAAAAGAACACTTAAAATTCTACTTCTCAGCGTGCTGAGAAGTAGATGTTTTAAGTATACTTTCTATATACCAAGAAAGCTTTATAGCTGATTCTTGGTATAAAGCATAGAGGACTCAACGTCTACCAAGCTTATTCAAATGATATTCCCAGGATAAACTTTGACCTTTTTACGGCAAGATCAAATTTGCATCTCAAAATATACTAAAGACTAATGGCTGAAACTTACAATGTATGATTAAAATAGTAGACCTATTTACCATCAAAATTGTACGGCTTACCTGCCTGGGCTGTATACATGTAAACATCGTGAAATATTTAAACATTGTCTTCTATGAATCCGCTTGACCAATTGTCAGCAGATTTCTGTCGAAGGAAAGATGACAATTTGTTCAAATGGTTCATAACCATTGACCAAGATGGCTGCCATGCCCATACATGGTAAAACACTACAAACTCTTCTTTTCCAGAACTAAGAAAACTTTGAGGCTTAATCTTGGTATACAGCATCGCGGACTCAAGGTCTACCAAGTTTCTTCAAATGATGATACTAGGATGACCTTTAACCTTTTTACGGTATGGTCAAATTTGTTTCCCATCACGAAAACATACCTATATAATTTTGACCCCCTTAAACCCCACTTTTATACAGTAAAACTGGGGTTTACATGGGTATACATTATTTTTAGTATTTCTGCACAAAAACATAGATTTTGGGTACTCGTTAGAACCGCCTCGCCGAGGCGGTTCTAACGAGTACCCACAATTTATGTTTTTGAGCAGAATAATAAAGATATCAGATTTTTTTATCTGAAAAAATTCATTTTTTGGTGGTAAAATTTTCAGTATATTTGAATAGGCATGTTTTCGTAATGTAGTTGCTATGGTAATACTGGAAGAATATTGCATGGCATTTGCAGATATGCAATAGCTGCTTTTATCAGGTGAGCGAATCGCGGCCCATGGGCCTCTTGTTTCGTATTCTTTCTACAGGTTTAAGCTGAATTACTACAAACAAATCGGAGTAAAATAGAAAGTCTACATTATAATTCCTGCACTCTTTGCCAATTACCTTTTAAGGCTCCAGACAAAAATGAGTTAAAACCTCAGAAATTAATCATGAAACGTATAAGTTAATGAGCAGGCATATCCAGACAATCCGAAAGAGACAATTCAAATGAAATGCCAAGTCCTGTTTATGTTTACAAAATATGCTTAATTAGAGCTCTGGTTTTGCAGTTTACATTTTACAAAGGTGTGTTAATGTAATAATATATGAATCTAGTTAAAGCCCCCATCCCTTTAGTAGGTTTTTCTCCTGGAAGTTTTTCCCGAGGTAACAGAAGGAGTGTTGAGAAAACAAACAAGGACAAAATACACGACAAGCATATGGGTCGCGCCATGCGATAACGTGTTTTTGGAATTATGCGGACAGCGAAGGCCCAGACCAGACTGCGCAGATGCGCAGTCTGATCGGGGTCTTCACTTCCGCTAACAGGATCAGTGTATACTACAGAATGTATGAATGTAGAGCAAAGGCCCGGATGGTATTTTGCACATGCGAAGGATGATCTAATTCTGCGCATGTTTGAAGGCACTTATTTTGCTTGAGGCGGCTATGACACCACTGAAGCTCAAAGAAAGAATAAGTAGCCGCTAGCTTACCGCTCATATGCTGGTTGGTAAGGGAATCTCAACGCTACTGAGCTTGAAAGGGTAGTAAATTTTATTCAATCTATGCCTAGTTGTGTCTTCTGTCTAAACTCTTTGGACATGTCCGTTTCCAATGTAGGAGGTATCTGGTTACTTTTAATTACTACCATGATTTGGAGAAATTCATATATTTAATTCAAACAGTGTAGACCCTGATCTGACGCCGTGTGCGTTCTTAAGTTGACCCATTTCTGCCTAGAGTCCCTCAAAGGGGGCATTGGCAAACCAATGTCTCTTCTGAGGGACGCTAGCATAAATCGGTAAGTAACATCTTGTCGCCGCCATTACGTGTTTCCTCTCATAAACGACAAGAAATGCACATACAGAAATAAGCATGCGCATCATTACCGTTTAGTTACAGACTGCGCATGATATGATACTTACCGTTTTAGCTTTGGAAGGCCCATAAACTGTACCTCAAATTAAAGAACTAGAAATATCATGGTTATTTACACGGTGATTTATGAATCGGAACGCTACTGAGCTGGAAAGTGTAGTAACTTAACACTTAGCAATTTGGGTAAAATTTTCAGCAGACTACAACTTGAAATATTTGTTTCAAATTTCCCCAGGCAATAGGACGACATTTTATGCAAACAAACTGTCTCCAACAATTTGCATGAAATATAAAAGCCTATATCTGTGAAATATGAGATAAATATTTCAAAAGGTCGGCTCTTAAACTTTTACCCAGAGTGCTTAGGGACATCACGAAAACATACCTATATAATATTGACCCCCTTAAACCCCACTTTTATATAGTAAAACTGGGGTTTACAGGGGTATACATTATTTTTCTTATTTCTGCTCGAAGACATAGATTGTGGGTACCCGTTAGAACCGCCTCTCCGAGGCGGTTCTAACGAGTACCCACAATCTATGTTTTGAGCAGAAATACGAAAAATATCAGAGTTTTTTATCTGAAAATTCTCAGTTTTTGGAGGTGAAAATGTCTATATATTTGAATAGGCGTGTTTTCGTAATGATAAGTAACATATTGTCATCGCCTTTGCGTGTTTCCTCCCAGATACGACGATAATACACATAAACAGATAAGCTTGCGTATCACCATCGTTCTCTTTAGCTTTGGGAGGCACATATCCCCAGTCAAAGGACTGAAAAGAATAAAAGTATCATAGTTGTTTGGACGATAATTTTTGATTGCTGCCAGTGAGAAAACGAGACCCAACTTTAATACTTACCTTCCTGAGTTTCTGCAATACATTCTTCCGTCTTTGAATCTGGACACGTTAATTGTTATTGCATATAGGGTTAAAAATCTAGAACAGAATGACGAACAATGTTGATCCTGATTGGATCTGGATCGACACTGTTTGCATAAGTATTTGCTTCAGTCTGCCAAACTCAAAAGGTTAAGTCGTTTGTCATTTTGCTGATAAGTCCTTGTACGGTGGCTATATTCAATCCCAGTTTAAACATACTTGAATATGAAATCAGGCAAATTTAAACTTTACACTCACTGGGCTAATTCAATATACGACAAACTGGTGAATTTTTTTTATCTTCTCAGAAAAGATGATTAGCCACTTCATGCAAATAGTTTTCATTGGAGACAATTCGCATACAATGTCAAATCCTGTTTTCTTGGAAAAATACGAAAAAAAAATCAAAATGTCTTTTGCTGAAAATTTTACCCAGAATGCTAAGCGTAAAGACGGTTGTTGTATAGCTAATAAGTCCTTGTCATCACGAAAACATGCCTATATAAATTTGACCCCCTTAAACCCCACTTTTATATAATAAAACTGGGGTTTAGAGGGGCAAACATTATTTTATTTATTTCTGCTCAAAAACATAGCTTGTGGGTACTCGTTAGAACCGCCTCGCCGAGGCGGTTCTAACGAGTAACCACAAGCTATGTTTTGAGCAGAAACATGAAAAATATCAGAATTTTTATCTGAAAATTTTACAGTTTTTTGGTGGTGAAATTTTCAGTATATTTGAATAGGCGTGTTTTCGTAATGTAATGAAGGCTATATTCAATTCTGCTTCAAGCAAATTTGAATATCAAATCGGGCAAACTATTTAAAATATCCAAAACAGAATTGTCAAGGGAACTGGAAGAAATGCAATTACTTAAACAAATCAATTATTCTCAGCTTTATTTTCTGTTGCATTACGAGCATGGTATTATTGAAAAGCATCAAAACTAATGATGGATTGCATTACGAAAACACGCCTATTCAAATATATAGAACATTTCATCTCCAAAAACTGAAAAATTTCAGATAAAAAACCCCGATATTTTTCATATTTCTGCTTAAAACATAGATTCTGGGTACTCGTTAGAACCGCCTCGATGAGGCGGTTCTAACGAGTACCCACAATCTATGTTTTGAGCAGAAATAAGAAAAATAATGTATACCCCTGTAAACCCCAGTTTTACTATATAAAAGTGGGGTTTAAGGGGGTCAAAATTATATAGGCATGTTTTCGTGATGGGAAAACTACAACGTATGATTACTGTCTCGCGCGTGAGCCGTGCCACACTGAGAAAAAATATATACCGTACACAAAACTTTTAAGGTGAGTGGAAACCCTAAAGAAGTGTGTCGCCTTTAATTCTGTTAAGGTGAGTGGAAACCCTGAAACTTTTTGTCGTTATCACCACTGTTAAAACGCTAAGAGCGGAAACGCTTAAAGAGTTTGTCGCCTTTAACATTGTTAAGATGAATGGAAACACTGAAAGATATTGTCGCCATTTCGCAAACAGCTACAAATTTTCGGAACCATTCAACAATGAGGGCTACTATTAAAGGAAAGACTTTGCTTCAAGTGGGAGCGAAATTTTTCCTTTAAGAATAGCCCCTTATGAGAAGAGAGTCTATGTCAGAGTCATTTCCCTTGGAGATGAATCTATTTTCCTTAGCGGGAACTCCCAATTTGTGCTTCCACTGTTGGGCAATACAAAATCTATGCTTCAATGAATGAACTATTAATCTCTTTGACACATGTGTCTTGACCTGAGATCTTTTATTTTTTCACTCGCTAAGCAAAAATTAGATGACGCCAATTTCAAATTGATGATATTTTTCTTAGGAGACAGTTTGTACTACATGTCAGACTCTTTCACCTCTTTCCCATAGGGTCTAACTTGAAAGAAAATCATTTTCTCTTCCAACTTTGAAAGGGGTTGAATACTACGGAAGAATATTCCCGGGTTTGAAAAACGGCGACAAAATCTTCTGATGTATGCATTCCCCTTAGCCTATTTATGCCTAGCGTCCCATATAAAAAGGGACATCGGCAAACAGTGTAGGCCCAGATCAGACGCCGCAGAACGCGGCGTCTGATCTGGGTCTACACTGTTTGCAATAAATACATGAATTTCTATAAAACATTTTAGCAATATAAACTAACCAGACACTCCTTATACTGAAATGAATTTGTCCAAAGATTTACAGTAGAAGAGTCCACTCGGCATAAATGGGCTAAATCAAAATTTGTAACATTTTCAGACACATTTTGTATTAACCCTTACTATGCAACATTGCCTGATGGGGTCATCTACTTCTTATGCACTGTTGTTTTTATTTGCGGTTTGTCACTTTTTGTTCACTTATTATTATTTTTTTTCATTTACATTCTACTTTTTGAGTCAATGTTCAGCTAGTCTATGGGTGAACTTTTCTTCTGTGGTTGTCTCTGAAATATATTGGAAATCCAGACTATATTATCTGTAGACTAGCCACAGAGCTCAATAAGCCAAAAAAATATATATGTATATTTCTAAGCCTTGGGCAAGGCTACCTGATGGGGTCATCTACTTCTTATGCACTGTTGTTTTTATTTGTGCTATTTTTGCCTTTTTGTGATCTTTGCTGCCAAAGTATTCATCATTCCAGAATGTCATTACCTTTAATCTTTTATAACCTTTACCACTCACTTGACTAATTGATGATATTTTTCTTATTTTTTCAAGAAAACAGAATTTGACACTTCATGCCATATGTCTCAAATCCAATGGAGATAATTTGCGTGAAATGTCAAATCCTATTTTTGCAGAAAAATAAATAAAATATTTCAAAATTTCGTCTGTTGAAAATTTTATTCAGAGTGCTATGTGTTAATGAAAATGCTGTTTATCCCTATAATGATACATAAAAAGTCTCCAAGTACTTACTTTAGTCTGATCCTTTAGGATTCTTCTGAACAATTCTGTAATAGGATACTCAAATCGGTGCTGGAGGGCATACAACGGTTGTTCATGAACAAATTTGAAAAAACTGTGTCGGGAGCTTTCTTTTGCAGCTTATGTTTGCTGTATGTTTCTATAGAATCCCTGTTTCAAAATGTATTTATTTATCATTGAAAAATAGCATTTCAAATACTTCTTGTTTTACATTTCAAAATCACGCAAAGAGGAAATTATTAACCCTCTCCATACTGAATAAATTAAGATGCCACGCCCTCTTCTAATTTTCAGCCAATCAGATTAATTGATCCAGATTATTGATACAAATTCACATAATATCAAAAAGTGCACATCCAGATCAGTTGGCTCCTAGCCAAGTGCACATCCAGATCAGTTGGCTCCTAGCCAACTGATCTGGATCTACACTGTTTGCAGAGGCAGGGTGTATCCGGGCTCAGCAATATGGGTAGTAACATTAAGGAAAAAATAAATGTTTGAGGATATAAACTGTGAAACAGTGCTGATCATCTGAAGACCCTCATAAAACACCCAGTGTTTCCCGCTTTATACTAAATAAAGTAGTGAAGTGGTGGTTTTCCTGAAATCTGAATAAATGAAGCATTTCTTCTCATGGATGTGTTTAAAACCTCAGAAGTAGTTAGAAAAGGAAACACACATCAACCAATACACTTAACCCTTAAAGCGCCAATCACAACAATTGTCGTCTGCTTTGTCATCTGCTTGTAATTTTAAAAGTCATTTCTGCAAACAGTGTAGACCCAGATCAGAGGAGCAGTCTGATCTTGGTCCACACTGTTTGCCGGTATGCAAAAAATAGCTTTGAGAAGTTTGCAAGAATATTCAGCAGACGACATAAACAGACGACATTTTCAGATGCATTTTTTCTTGGCGCTTCAAGGGTTAACAGAAAATAAAGAGTCTGTTAAGCAGTGCAGTTTAGTAAAAATATGAAAATCGGCTGAAAAATAAGAAAGTTATTGAGTTTTATTATTTCTAGGAAATGTTGTTATGGAAGTTGCCATTTTCGTGCGTTAATGACGTCATAACCGCCTAACTAGATATGCAATAAATAAATAAATCCCATCAGAAACAATATTTTCCCAGTTACATGCTACATAAACATATAGCGGGCCGTTATCGGCCCGTCAGGGTAGCTGACGGACCGATAACGGCCCTCTATAGAGTTATATAGAATGCTAGCTGAGTTGTTGTAAATTGACTGTAAAAGTGTTCGTATGTATATAAACTATCAACTAGATTATATAAGCAGCATATTTCTGTAAATAGGTGACTCTTTGCACTCATCTATCATATTTTAGACAAATCAAATGTTCAAAATTTAGGACGAATATAGTAAGGAGTTAACATTACGAAAACACGCCTATTCAAATATATAGAAAATTTCACCTCCAAAAACTGAAAATTTTCAGATAAAAAAATATGATACTTTTCATATTTCTGCTCAAAACATAGATTGTGGGTACTCGTTAGAAGGCGAGGCGGTTCTAACGAGTACCCAAAATCTAGGTTTTGAGCAGAAAAATAATGTATACCCCTGTAAACCCAGGTTTACTACATAAAAGTGGGGTTTAAGGGGGTCAAAATATTATAGGTATGTTTTCGTGATGAGGTATCCAAATATTTTGGATACCTTAACACCTTACCGTATTTATCGTAAAATTTGAACATTTGATTTGGATATATACGATGCTGAGTTGAATTCAGATCGTTGGCGTCTGACTATCATTGTCTATGGTCGGGCACATCTAGGTTCTGTTTGTGGTTTTCATGTATTTTGGCCCCGAGGTTATAAAACCTTTTTTATGCTCAACTCAGCTGAGCATGGAACTTGTCCTGCTAATAAATCTAAAATCACTAACAATTGCAAATTCTTTTTTGCTAAACACAGCTGAGCATGAAAAATTCTCTGCTTATAAATATGAAAATGCCAATTCAAATTGTCTGAAGGTTTCACAGCATTGTAATTAAACATCATTTATTAAACATCACCAAAGAAAAAATAAAAAAAATATTTACTTAGCTAAAAATTCAAAATCAGCTCTCTTAGCTACATAAATCTCATAGGCCAAACCAATGTTTGGCCGTAAATGTAATTTTAGGATACAATTTGAGAACAAAACACAGAAATAGAAAAGACAAATGGTTTCTGTAGAAAAAATATCATTTCAAACAAGGCTAAGCTGAAATGGTGGTGTCACTTGATGTCGAAAGCACAATAGTAAAAAATATGTACCAAAACAGACGTTTTCCCTGTATGGATGCGTTTTCCCTGTATGGATGCGATTCTAATGAGTACCCACAACCCATTTTTTCGTGAAGCGATAAGAAAACTGAAAGTACCAAACAACATTAGAAACAGACGGCACTCTATCTTGTTTTAGCTTTCATAGAAAATGTCTTGACATTTCATGTGAATTATCAGCAGACGATTCACATGAAATCTCAAAACTTATACTAGAATAAGGAATAGATTTAAAAGTGTCGTCTACTGCAGTTGTGATTGGCACTTAAAGGGTTAATATTTAGGGCCCAGTTGTTCAAAACTAATTATATCGTTAGTTAATGGCTTGTTAAAATTATTACATACGGCATGTAGGCTAATATTTTTGCTGAAAAAAATTTGAGTAGCTTTTGCAAATGCATTGTTTTCTGCAAAAATACCAGTGAATTAGATATTGTACTTACTAGAACAATTAACATTTTGACCACTAACGAACTCATTAAGCTAACGATGCTTTAAACAACTGGGCCTAGATTTTTAAGGCACCTTGTCTACTGAATGTTTACACCCAGGGAAACCCGATATCGGGATATCGGAGGTTGCGAGATTTCGGAGGTAAACAAATGACGTCATCCAGCGACAGGGTATGTATTTATCCATTTTTATAGCTTATATCTTATTCATTTGATAAAAAAGCTGAGTTGCTCGTACTAGAGACATAATAATGAATATGTTAAAGCAAATATTTCTTTTCTCAGCTACTTTGTGGAGGTGAATACGGCATTTGAACCAAGATGATCTATTTTTCATCTCAGTTTCTGCCTTTTCGACGGCTACCAGCCCGATCATGGTAAATGACATGTTGGTTTATTATTGCCCAAGGATGGACTTATCTTCTCTTCGACTGTCTTCATAGTTGTTTCAGTTTATCAACAAATAATAATGCCCCCGGATGAAATTTAAAGCAAGTACTAGAGAAAATTTGGATAACGGAATATTCGGAGGTACATTGACACATGATGCTGTAGATCTCGGAGGGACTGTTGCTGGATTTCGGAGGCACTGAAAATTGACGGAGTGAGTTCTGTCTAAAAAAGCAATATAAATTAAAACCTGCTCGCACAATATGGTGCTAAGCCTGTGTGCAAATACTAGTGTCTCTTTTTGTAGCAATTTTAATAGGGTTTGATTGGTTTGAAGGAGAGTTTAATGTAATAATATTACTAGAACCAATGTCATTACGTTTAAGCTTATATGCAATAAAACAGCTTTTCGCTGCAAAAATGCTGTTCTGCATATGAAACGTGATATTTTCCTACCTAAGTTTCGATTGAAATGTTGATTTTGGAAACTCGTAAGAACCGAAGCGCCGATGCGGTGCCAACGAGTGTCATCAGATCAGAAATAATAAACGTAACGTTACCATTGTAAATATATGATATATCAATTATTCATAGCAATATCCCAACTCGGCACAAAATTCACCAATATCAGTACAAAAAATCTATAATAAAGTTAACAACAGGTGCTTATTCGCCCATCGGGCTGACATTTGTATATCTAATTACAAGAATCTATCTATTTTCTTATACTGAGTCGTTCATATTTGACCATTACCTGGGTTAGGTGGGTCGCTTAATTTAGAATTTAGCAACAACAACAACAACAATTATAATAATAATAATAATAATAATAAACACGATGAGCCTGGTAAATAGTTCCTTTAAAATCTGTGGAATCCAGTTAAACATTCAAAACAAAAAGAAAACACCCATATGTAAGTCATCTTGAAATCTTATAACGCCCTTAACTCCCATCATTTAAACGAAATTTCATCAAATGTGCATCGAAATCCAAATGTTACAATGTATAGTTTAGAGCTATACTGTTCTTTGCTTGTATTCTCCTTGCGCGTACAACCGAAAGTCCATATCAGAGAATCTTAATTGTATTTTTTCTTTTATTTATGTAACGCTCCTGATTTTTAATGCTTGTCGGCAAACTGTCTTTTAAGAACTCCCCATGTGGTGTTACTTAATATTGTTGTCTACAAATCTTTATGGACAGTCCGCTTATCTAGGTTTTTAAGCAGCAGCAAGAAAAATTACACATACCCCTGTAATCCCATTTTCCTAATATAAGTGAAATTTACAAAGGGTCTTCACCGCATAAATTTGCTAGCGTGATATGATAATTATATGAGTTGTATCAAGTTGTATCGAGGAGACCTTTGTCATTTTCATTTGCTATCAATAGAAAACATTACTGATTTTGTAACGTGTTCTCCCATATGCGCTGTGCGTGCGTGTGTGTGTGTGTGTGATTGGGGATGGGGGTGGACAAATTCATTTCAAAATCAAGCAGATGGGGTTGGGGGATGGAGTTGGCGGACGTAGCCCCCATTGTGGACAAATTATTAAAAAAATCAAGCAGATTTTAATCGAAAACACAGGTTACACCCCTAATTTTCGCCTCTAAATCGATATTTTCTGAACATTTGTACGCCTCCATACGGTCACACCATCCCCATTTCAAAACCCACGGGCCTGGGTTTTTAAGCCTAAATTAAATGTAAGTGAAAAATCCAAGGAGTGTCTGACCGACCAAACGATGAAACGAGACCTGTACCCCTTTCAGGCCAATTATTTTAAAAATCATGCAGGTTTGGCCATAAAATCACTTTACATTCCTTAATTTTGCATCCCCCATCGGCATTTTGTTGGCATCTGTGTCCCCTTAAAGAATAGCCAAGAATTCACACACCCGCCCCTTCCATTTCAAAAGTCTGTGTATAGGCCAGGAAACTCACCAAAGGCACAAAACGTTGTGATGAACAAATATGAAAACACGCAGAATGAAATTTTCATGTCTTAAAAAGTACAAACTTTTCAGAAAGAAAATGTTAATTTTCGTATTATTATTTTTTTTTTCATCGAGGCGGTTCTAACAATAACCCGCAACCTATGTTTTAGAGCAGAAACGACGTGGTTCTTAAGAGTACCTCAATACATATTTTAGAGCAGAAACAAGAAAAAAAAAAAAAAAAAAAAAAATGATTTATAGTCCTGCAATCCCCACTTTTTCTATGTGAAGTCGTGTTTGTTACCTGGGTTTTCATCACGAAAGCTAGTTATCTTGATGCTGGTTATCTTGATGTTTTATCTTGATACATCTATGGCACATTATTTCATTTATTCTTTGCCAGTCTGCATAAACGCTTTATATTATTTCATTTATTCTTTGCCAGTCTGCATAAACGCTTTGTTCGCTTGCTACATGCTACTCCTGACGATTCAGGTAATCGTCTTCACCATATTAAACCAGGCAAGATCACATTTCAGAAAAGATGTAGGCGTTTTAAAAAGAACACAAAATTTCCTTTCCTCCGATATCCCGCTAACCAATATAAATCTGTCCTCCGACATCCCTGCATCATACCTCCGACATCCTGTTACCAATAAATATGACAACAACCCTAAAGAAATCTAAAAAATCTGCCACTTTAGTAATTTTTTCACATCTGCTATTTCTTGTATAATTTATAGAAAGGTTCTAGATTATACAGACATACATACTCAATGTAAAAGCTTTACAGGATAAAAGCTATAAACAATTGAAAATGGAATTTGGGTGAAAAACAATGAAATTTCCTTTTCAAACGTGATTTTGAATAAATAGGAGGATACTTTATATTGAAATGCCATTTTCATATATTAAACTATTCAACTGAGAAAATATAGGTTACGTTGCTTATCCTCCAGAAGCACTTTTTTGATCATTAAAAGAGGATAAGTACATATACTGTCGCTGGATGATATCATTTGTTTACCTCCGAAATCTCGCAACCTCCGATATCCCGATATCGGGTTTCCCTGGGTGGTCTAAGCGCAATGCATTTCACATAGTAGCGTTACGTAACGGAAAACCATTTTGAATTTTGCAGAAACATGATACTATTTAAGTGCGCCACAGATACCCACAATTTTTTTGAGACAATGACAGCCTCAGAAAAGTTAATGTTTTTGATGAACACAGATACATTACAACTTTAAATCGCCTCCACCACTATATTACAAATGACCATAAGGCGTAGGTCCACTTTCATCGGTAGAATATAAACGTTTATGGAAAGAATATATATATATATATATATATATATATATATATATATATATATATATATATATATATATATATATATATATATATATATATATATATATATATATATATATATATATATATATATATATATATATATGTTTATATTACAATTACTTTTTTTTATTGTTATATTTTTTTAGGAATTTTATTCAGTGAATTTTAATGATGGTGTACCTGTATCATGTGATTTATGTCTTGATTATAGCATTTAATCTGTATTTTATGTATGTACATACGTAGAAAGTGTCTCATAAGCCTTAATGGCTGGATATCAATTAGTTTAGAATTGTTATGGTTTTAACATGTACTATTGATATGTGACACTATAAGAAACAATAACTTACTACAACCAAACCTGTCCTAAAGGCCACCTGTATTAAGCAATCACCTGTCTTTAAGGGCCACTATTTCAGATCCCATTAAAGGCAAAAAAGTGGAAAGCTACCTGTATTAAGCAAGCACCTGTCTTAAGCAACCAATTTTTGGCTTTCCAACAGGTGCTTGCTTAACACAGGTTTGACTGTACTTACTGTTTAAGGCAAAGAACCCGCAACGTCGGAAAGTATATCTTTGGTCATGGACACGTTTGTTCAAGGGAGTCTCGAATCTGGCTGCATTTCCACGTAGTCTGATAGTCTTCGATGTCGGCATGAAAAAACTTCGCATTCTTGACCATCCAACATGCGCCAAGTAAAGATTCAGATCAGACTGCGCATTGCGCAGTCTAATCTGAATCTTCGCTGGGCGCACATGTCCGTAGATACGTTTTCTCATGTTGCGACTCCAATCAAAATTATGGCGGATATACATTGTTTTGTGTTACTAAGCAACTGCTGAGGTTTTTTAGTAAAACGAAACAAAATTCAGACCGAAACATTTAGAATAACTGGATTACAACACCGAATGCTAAAAGCATATTTGATTCAATTTTATAGAAATGAAGAAAGCAGCTGTATCAATGCCAAGTTTTTGTGTCAGAAAAATAATTTATAAAGCTGAATACACACATTTCAAAGATAGGACACTTAGAATTGAAAATTGTTGCCTCATTTGTTAAACGGAGCTCACGTTTGCTAATACACAAACACATTCCTTAACCCTTAAAGCGCCAAGAAAATCTGCATCTAAAAATGTCGTCTGCTTATGTCGTCTGCTGCATCTTCTTGCAAACTTTTCAAACTTACATTTTGCATATAGGCAAACAGTGTGGACCCAGATCAGACTGCTCCTAAAGGAGCAGTCTGATATCGATCCACACTGTTTGCAACAATGACTTTTAAAGTAACCAGCAGAAGACAAAGCAGACGATAATTGTTGTGAATGGCGCTTTAAGGGTTAATGTCTTTTCATAAAAAAACAATAATCAACTGTCCGTACAGCTGATGCGAATATGTCTCTTCCCGTACATCTTCTGTACTATTTCTTAATGGGTTCTCTTTGAGCAGAAATGAAATTAGACTATCTTCTAGTCTAATAATAAGAATCTGATCATTTTTATTAAAAGATAGGCAACATCTTATTGATGGCAAGTCTATTTGGTAGAGTCACCAAAACACAAACTGACTAAGTATTATCATAAGTTACATGTAACATTTAACAAGGAGACTAGACTAGCTAAAATATTATACTCTTTATTTTAATACAAATAGTGGTTTTGTTCCATCTTATTCATTTAAACGCCTCCTGGCTTGGCTAAAGTGAAATAAGAATCTACTGGATTCTGACATTTGTAGTTTTTAGGACAACATACTGTTAATATCATTATTTAATTAATGGGTCCGGCAAATTTAATTAATATCTATAATACTGTGTCTTTTTGCCGCCTTGATGGTGTAATTGCTATTTATACAATAATTAATGGCTCCAGTCCAATCAAAGCTCATATCTAACATATTGTGAAAATTGGCACATTTAACAATGCAGTCGGCTACCACTATCTCCGGACTGTATGTTTTAGATCTACAGGCGTCAAACAATTGAAACAACATAAAAGACAAAAAAAAAACAAAAAAAAAAACAATCATTCGATTTCAAATACTCCTCCCCAATTCTTGATCAGTTTTGTTTACTTCATTTCTGATATATTACCATATCCAAATGACAAATATTGCCCAATTGCTTCATGATTGGGCGCGACAGGCTAACATGTGTCGCCAGGGATATGCGGACAGCGAATATAGGTTTTTTTGCAATTTTCCATGGTAGAAAACCTTTGACATCCTATTTGCTTTCCTGTACACTTTTCCGAAAAAAAACAAAAAAAGAAAAAAAAAGGACTTACTACAACACGAAAGCATGTTGCTCCCAAAAGGAAGCAACATGCTTTCCTGTTGTAGACCCCGTACAGAAGGAAAGCCTGCCATCCCTGAAAGTGCATGTATACATCTTAATCAGAGCAAAAGGAAGACGGCATAGATAAACCACATTGGGACGTATGCGTGATTTCTACCCCTAATATAATGTCTAACGCACTGGCATTCATAGGAGGAACGTCTGTATCATGGCACATATGGTCGGGTGAAGGACTTTTAAGCCAAGATATCCCAGTTGATAAGGGTAACTGCATCGTTTGGCATTGCCTCATACAAATTTTGAAACATACTGACCTGCTGCATAATGCTTTCTTAAAGAGCGGTCGGCTGTGGTTAAAATATAGCACAGTGGCTGCCAGAATCAAAACAATGTTCATTGGTTGACAGCAAGCTGATGCTGGCCAGATACATTGTGCTATAGGATGTTCTGTCGTATGGATGTAATAGCAATATCAAAGCCAACTTTTCATCATCATGACGTCATAACAGCAAATGACGTATAGTTGTAACATTCATAATACCTTTTGGCGTGTAGAACTATGATTTCATGCTTGACGTCTAATCCCATAATAACAGATCTGTTAGTGCATAACTCTTATGAAGCCTAGACGAGGAAGCATGTGCGTTTTTAATTCGTTCAGATACACTGTAGCAACACGACAATAAATTGGGTAACAAATCGGGCATATATATATATATATATATATATATATATATATATATATATATATATATATATATATATATATATATATATATATATATATATATATATATATATATATATAGGGAAATGAACAAACGCTTCCCTTGATGATTAGCCCAAATAAGAAGCGAGGAAAAGTTGTTGCAGAAGGAATGCAGTTTTGGTGCAGAAAGTTTGCTTTTGAATTATCTGAAAATCATGACGAGGTACTGTTTACGAGCACGATTATTGTAGTAACCACAGTTTTGGAACAAAAGAAGAAATCCCTTCTTTATAGATTTAGATCAAGTTATGCATATATTTTACTAGGCGTCCCGCGCCGACAACGAAAATTACAAAAGAACTTTTATATGGACCGAAAATCGATGTGACGCTGAAGATTCAATTACCGGTTCCAACGAAAGCTCTTAACTCGTAAATTATTTATTTACAGCATCTGCAATATTTGAGCCGAAACGTCAGGAAACACACCTTCGGACATGTGCGCCCAGCGAATATTTAGATCAGCCTGTGCATTTGTGCAGACTGATCAGCATCTTCATTGTGCGCATTTTGATAGCCAAGGATGCAAAGGTTCTTGATGCGGACAAAGAAGACTCTGATCAGACTGCGCGCATGCGCAGTCTGATTAGACTCTTCTTTGGACGCACATGTCAGAAGGTACGTTTTCTCACGTTGTGGCTCATTTCGTTTTCATCGATGAGATTTTATCACAGTTGCACTGATGAAGAGTGCTTTATTAACAAATTAGAAAATTAGATTTTCGTCAACGTCTTTCTGATGAAATGCTCTCAGGAAAATTGGATATATATGTTTTTAAACAGTTCCGTATGGCAATATTTTCGCTTAGATCTTAGAGTGTCATTTGAGCCATCATACGAAAACATGTCTTCGGGAATATGCGGACAGCGAAGGCCCAGATCAGCCTGTGCATCCGCGCAGTCTGATCAGGAGACTTCACTGTCCGCTAACAAAATTATTGGATACTACACAATGTATGAATGGATAGCAAAGGCACAAATGAATCTTTGCGCATGCGCAGGATGATCTGAATCAGCGTATTTTGCGCATGCTCAACGCAGGACGCAGCCCATTCATGGAAGGGACTAGATATATTTGTAGATTTTCCCCCAATTTATTTCAAGAGAGACAACCTTTGTGATTTTCTGTTTGCTTTCCTGCACACCAAGCCCCTTCTAAAAAGGGTCTGGTATAAAAGGAAAGACTTGCTGCCAAAGGGAGCAAATTCTTAACTTTTAGGGTAGATCCCTCTACAGACGGGGTGTAAAATAATTTTTACAGAGTTAAATCCTCTGAAAGTGTTTCCATTTCCCTTTAACCCATTTATACCATAAAATGGACATTGGCAAACAGTGATGACCCAGATCAGACGCCCCCGAACGCGGCGTCTGATCAGGGTCTACACTGTTAGCATTAACTATAGGAATTTCTATAAAACATGATAATACAAAAATAACCGGACATCCCTTCTATTGACCGGTCAAAAGAGTTACATGTAAGGCAGAAGAGTACAATCGGCATTAATTGGTTAAGCATACTTTCTGAAGAAAATGGATTATTTAAGACAGGCACTTAAGAACTAGAAGATGTAGGAAGCAATCAGGAAAACGAAATAGCAATATTATTACTCAAAATCTTATGTTCCCTCACACTTCAAACAAATATACCTTTACTAGTCAAAAAATGAAAAACAAAGTAGGATACAACAAAAATATTTGGGGATACCGATATTTTTTGTGCTATTTCCACTATTTTTAGTCCGATACTTTGCTTCATATTTTTCCATCACGAAAACATACCTATATAATGTTGACCCCTTTAAACCCCACTTTTATATAGTAAAACTGGGGTTTACAGGGGTATACATTATTTTTCTTATTTCTGCTCAAAAACATAAATTGTGGGTACTCGTTAGAACCGCCTCGCCGAGGCGGTTCTAACGAGTACCCACAATCTATGTTTTGAGCAGAAATATGGAAAATATCAGTTTTTTTTTAATGAAAACTTTCAGGTTTTTTTGGTGGTGAAATTATCAATATATTTAAATAGGCGTGTTTTCGTAATGACATTTTTTCTATGTTAATATGGCTTAAATATAAAAAAAAAACAAATATCTAGATTTTTTTGCGCACGAAAACCCATGTTGCTGTTTTTCATTATTTTGCATCCGAACTACAAATAAAAAGAAATGAAAGCAAAATAAGATAAAAAAAAAAAAAAAAAAAAAAAAAAAGAAAAGAAAAGAAAAGAAAAACAATGGTCGGAAGTACTGATGTTTCGTTATAGTTCCCGTGGGATTTCACTAGCTTTTATTGTCAAATCTGCCTTAATTCTGAAGTTCTGTAAATTGATGTTTGTTTTGTCTGTCATTACACTTTACTTTAGTATTAAAATCTGAGCTTCATGATTGTCATTTCATTAACATGTTTTAACCAAATTTTGGGCCGCGCTGTGTGCTTCGTTTATTTGCGGACAGCGTTGGCTAACTGTTTCACCATGTGTTATAGGGGAACACGGGTAGGCACACATTACATAGACATGTAATGTAGAGTTATGAGGAACGTAAGAAAATCTTTCTCTTGATAGTGTGCGTATAATAAAGACTCAAATCAGCCTGCGCATCTGCGCATTCTGATCAGAGTCCTTGTTGTCCACTTGAAGAAATTTTGCATCCTTGACTATCCGAAATTTACCCAGTGAAGATTCTGATCAAACCACGGGAGTAATCAGGCTGATCTGAATCTTGGCTTGGCGCACGTATTCTAACGATAAGACTCATATATATTTTACATATCCGCCCAGTCTGATCAGTCTTTGCTGTGCGCTAAATGGGTAGCCATGCTTTCTTCATGCCGACAGCGAAGATTCTGATCAGACTGGGCGGATGCGAAGGCTGATCTAAGTGTTTGCTAAGCGCACATGCCATTTTGTTGGTTTTGTCGCGCTGGTTCATAAGTAAAGTCTAGTACAGTATGCCCTCTTTATAATTGCAGCATTTGTTCCCAAAAGCTTATGCCATTAAATTGAATTTACTCTTGCATGTAAAACCTGCCTTGTTTAATTCTGAGTTCCTCATACACTTATGTTTTCGATATTTGTTTGAATCGCATCAGTGAGGCGATTCTGAAAAATATATAAAACAGATCCAATTTTCTTGCATTAGTTCTGATTAACTGTCACATCTTGTCTTGAGCGAAGGTGTCGCGCCAGTCATAATAGCATTAAATTAATTTTATCGTTGTATCGAGTGTCGGTATAAAGAGGGTTAATTATAGAAATACAGTAAATACTTTTTTCAGATTACGACCAAAATGAATGCTCAATCTTCTGGCGGCCACTTTAAATGTTTCTAAATATGGAATTGATACACATTACGAAAACACGCCTATTCAAATATACTGAAAAATTTACCGCCAAAAAACGAAAGTTTTCAGATAAAAAATTCTGATATTTTTCATATTTCTGCTCAAAACATAGATTGTGGGTACTCGTTAGAACCGCCTCGACGAGGCGGTTCTAACGGGTACCCACAATCTATGTTTTTGAGCAGAAATAAAAAAATAATGTATACCCCTGTAAACCCCAGTTTTATTATATAAAAGTGGGGTTTAAGGGGGTCAAAATTATATAGGCACATTTTCGTGATGATAACGAACCAAAAATTAATTTCATAATAATTGAAAATGAAAAAATAATTATGCTCTTTCAATGGATTCCATGTATGAGGTTCGAACTCTTCTCAATTTCGCGTTAACATATTTTGGTCATTAATGCTGTTAGCCAGGACTTCGTGGTTTCATGTTTTTTTCTCGTAAATAATTGTGCACTTACGTTTTCAATGCTGCAAATCAAGCCAATTCCGTAAAATTGGTCATTAGATTCGTTTTAGTAGACAAATTAGACATGCAACACAAACAAAGGCTTTGTATGCCATATGCAAACACAGCGATGGCACAGGTAGCCTGCATACCCGCGCAGTCTGATCATGATATTCTCAATAGGTCTGCAATTTCCACTGAATCTGTCAGCTGGCAATGAAGGACCTGATCAGACTGCGCAGTCTGATCAGGTCCTTCATGCCATAAAAAAATACAATAAGGGGTCTTATCTTACGTTGCTAGTAATATACCAAAAGGATGTATGGTGTATTTCCGAACGAAATTTTGAGTATGTAATTGACTGAAAATTTACAAAGTACAAATTGTGATCCAGTAGTCTTGGTTCTTTGATTCAATGAGCAGTGTGTTGACACCTAAAACGAGGCGTTTATGTGGATAGGAAGAGCTAATTGCCAGTTTTGAATAGACGCTATTCGGATGCAACCTCCACTTTACCGTGTTTTATTATGAACCCTCCTACCTCTGCTTTCCGGCAAGCAGGTTTGACATTCCATGCAAACTGGTTTCTAAGGAGTCAATTTACATGAATGTTTAAATAATTTTTCTGTGAACAAAAACACACACATAATAATAATAATGATGACGATTATGATGATGATAATAAACAAACAAGAAATAATAGACAAACAAACAAATACTTAAAACGAAAACATCAACAAAGCAAAGCATAAAACAATTAAACACTTGTCAATATCATCTACAGAAACTTTTGCTCGTAATGCTTAAAGTCTTACTAAGTAACACATAGAAGATCCCATGATGATTTAGACTTTTTTCTCGCATCATTCTTGAGAGAAGCAGGCAAATCGCATTACATTTGTCACTTTTGAATTTGTGCGACGCCACAAGAGAATTCTAACATAAGTATTTGAGCCGCAACGTGTAAAACGCACATTCTGACATATGATTGCACCGAAATTCAAAACAGCCTACGCATTTGCGCAGTCTGATCTGAGTCTTCAGTGTCAGCATGAAGAAACTTTGCATCCTTTGCTATCCAAATATATGCCCAGTGAAGATTCTGCTCAGACTGCGCGAATGCGCAGTCTGAACAGAATCTTCGCTGTGCGCATGTCATGATGTTTCATTTCATTCTGTTTAAGTCTTATTGATTACTTCTTTGTATTTTCGGCTTCACCGGCTTTTATTAGCACATAAAATAGCATGGTGGTTTCTTGATGGCAAGTCTTTAATCTGAAAGGAAAATAAATTACACGCAGGCTAAAAAGGAAAGGAATGAAAAATGAGACTATTCCCCTATGTAAACCTGCATTGACAGCAATTGCTAATTCTTACCATAGGCAGTATATCAAAATAGAAGGGAAGGCAATGATCAGGAATCTATACAATTATCCCACACCTCCCATCAGAGACATCAAAGGGAAAGAAACACAAACACAAAATAACTAGACCCTAATGGAAACATCACAAAGGTTAAGTAGGCCTCCGAATTTATATTTCACTTCATCACATGAAATTCAAAAAAGAATATCAGATTATTTAAAATACAATGTACAGTGACTAGCAATATTATAACAACAACCAAATAATTAGGCGTTTCTCAGAAAGTTCAAATGAAAACTAATGAAGGTAATCACGGTTGCCAACCGTTTTGATCAATTTTCGGTATAAAAGAACATAGTAAATACAGCATACCAAACATATAAGTGAAGACACATAGGAAATGCCATAAGCCATCACGAAAACATGGCTATATGATTTCGACCCCTTAAACCCCAATTTTATATACTAAAACTGGGGTTTACAGGGGTATACATTATTTTTCTTATTTCTGCTCAAAACATAAATTGTGGATACTCGTTAGAACCGCCTCGTTAAGGCGGTTCTAACGAGTACCAACAATCTATGTTTTAAGCAGAATTAAGAAAAAATGTCAGATTTTTTTATCTGAAAACTTTCATGTTTTGGTGGTAATTTTTTCAGTATATTTGAATAGGCATGCTTTCGTAATGACGAGGCACAGCCCTCCCGAGGAACCAAATGAAGAAGAGATGAGGAACGAATGATGGGAAGACAAACGCCACATATGAAACCACATACGCACAGACAACGAGGAATTGCCACAGAAGAACCGCCTTGGAACGGTAAGTAGGCTGGGTCGTCCAAAACCATTTTACTCGTGCAAAACAGAATTAAGGGTCAGCAGCCCTTAATTCTGAGGCAGCTCCTAATTACAAATATATGTTTGCTCTGTATAGGGGTCCTCTACCTCATCTCTGAAACCTCACAGTGGAACACATTAAAAAAAAACACTGTGATGAAAGAAAGGGCTCAATGTCGATCTGAAGCCAAAACTAAAAAAAAATAAAAAATAAACAACAACAACAAAAAAACAAAAAAAAAAAAAAAAAAAATAAAAAACAAACAAACAAACAAGACCACGACGAGCCCGACCTAGGACATTGATTGTCAGGCACCGACCATCTGAAACAGATTGAGGAGAGAGTCGTCATTTAGTCTGAACGCAACGTATTAAACACTTGAAACACATTTGGCTGCGCAATATATTTGATATATTCAATTTGTGTGACTGGAAAAGTAGTAGACAACACAGTATTGAGGGCAAAAATTGAGTTATTCAAAAAAATAGCTGTGTTTCCGCTAACATGCTGAAAAAAAAAAAGGTCGGTGGGTAGGAGAAACTTTTTTTTTTATTTTTCTATTTTGTCTCCAGAAAAGAACAGGGTCGGGCCTGTAATTTTATGAAAATACAGATATTTTGTTGAGGGTCGGTGCTTTACTTTTTTATTTTGCATTTTCACTGATAAAAATAGCAGAGTCGGGTGTTTGAAACAGGGTCGGTCGGGTTAGCGGAAACACAGCTACTTTTACGCAGTATCAAATCAAGTAAGGTGTCAACCATTTGCATGCAAGTAATAAATAAAATCTATAGAGTTTGCCCTTGCAATTCTGATTGTTGGGTTAGGAAATTAAAAACATCAGCAGTATAAATATTAGCTTTCATACATACTTGGTTACTTGGTTAATTAACGTTGAGCAGTCCATAGAAAATAGCATTAGACCAGTCCTTGACATTTCATAAAGTGCTTCCGGGGCAATGTTAAACTGGGCCCAGTTGTTCACAGCGTCGCTTAACGAGCTCGTTAAGGGTCATTTCTTGAAATGTTTTAGCAGATCCAATACACAATATTCTGATAAAAGCTACTCACATTTTTTCAGCAAAAAAAAATTCAGCATATTTGCCTATCACTCGATGTAAATTTTAATGAATCGTTAGCTAACGATGTCGTTAGCTTTGAACAACTGGGCCCAGGTGTTATACAATCACCATCGAAGAGCAATGATCACTTCAAACACCACGGCCTAAACATGCTCACAATATCTGAGCACCCTCATCCCTCAGATCCACGACTCCACCTTTGTTAACAAACTCATCTCTTCAATCTCCGATTGCGCTGTTTTAGCTATCGCATCTCTCTTAAGAGAGATTCGAAAGCTAAAACGGCGCAATCGGAGATTCCATACTTTTTAGCATCCTCATCCCTCCAACCCCCGATTTCATGTTTTCAGACCACACTAATCCCTCCAATCCCCGATTCCACATATTTTGAGTACCCTCGTGCCTCCAATTCCCGATTCCACAGTTTTGTTCTGTATAAAATGGAGAAACTGTGGCTTAACTTCGACTCGGAATAAATATGGATTATAGTTATGTTATTACTTCGCAATTAACTTTAAACATAGTTCCAGATAAGTTAGGATATCAACATACTATTTTGTTTTATTTCTGCTTGATTTTATGCGACAGACTGCATGCCTAGTTATCAACCCAATTATTGTTGATGGCTATGCTTCACTCTTTGAATGCACGACAGCTGTTCGGGCCTTAGACTCAATGACGGCCTCTTCGTAAAAACCAATGGGTTGAGGCTTGACGATATGTCTTTGGCTTGGCCCGCTGTGGTTCAACTATTGGCATTCATTTACTCTGGCACACAGTAGAATTAGCCATGAGTACTTGTCTTTATTATAGTGAATAATTTGATTTTTATTTTTTCGCTTTGATGCATTGACTGTGTTGGGAGCCTTTATGCGAACAGAATTTTTATGTATTTCTATATTAAGAGTAGCATGTGGACCCAGGGTGAAGTTGGCTAGCTGTTTATTCTACAGACCGTTCTAAGGCGGTGGTCCCGGTGTTAATCTTACTACGAGACGATTTGTTTTAAGTTTTGCCTTGTGTTATTTTGTTCTTGTGTTTTTCAGTCCTTTTAGCACTGCGATTACTTCGCTTAGGGAAGAGAGAGCTAATCTTAGTGCTTTTCGTACGTTTGTTCGATTTGCGTTTGTTTGGTTTTGTCTGTTTCCTCTTCCTCTTGGTGTCTGGGAAGGGCTACGGCTTGTGATTGTGGCACTCCCTGGACTTTTCTCTTACCTTTTTTGAAAATGTATTGTGGTGCTCACTAGAAGCGCCTTTCGAGGCGCTTCTCATGAGTATCCATAACATGTTTTCGTGCGAGAACAAGAATATATCGGTACTATTCGGATGAAAAATGTGCCTTATATGAAGCTGCTTAAAAGGAAACTTTAAATAATCACCAAAGGGATCATAAATAAGAAATACATGTAAAGATATACATAAATCTGAAACCTAGTCCATGTAATGTGAACTATATCAAGCCGACTGTAATAAATAATGGCTATAAATTACACAGGATATTTCATAAATGGAAAAGTTTATGTTTAAAAAGAACGGTTTCACGTAGCTCCAGATAAGAGCAGTATTCAGATAAGGATTTTTGTTTTTATTTCTGTACGAAAACACAGGTTATGGGTACTTATTAGAAGCGCCTTGAAAAGGCGCTTCTAATGAGTACCCACAACCTATGTTTTCGTGGAAAAATAAGAAAGTTTTCAGCATGTTTTGGTTGAAAAGAGTCTTATTTTTTAAGCTATGGTCTCATGAAACAACAGCTCCTCTTGTATATGCGGACAATAAATGCTCAGACCAGCCAATCTGATCAGAGCTTTGCCTATCTGCTTACATAATCATTTGAACCGTCACGTCTGAAAACGTCAGATGAGCCTGGACATCAGCACAGACTGATCAGAGTCTTCGTTGTCCGCACGAAGCATTTTTGCTTTCTTGGCCAGCCAAAGAGCGCAAAGTGACGATTCTGATCAGACAGTGCGAGTGTGCAGCTGCAGGCTGACCTGAACTTTCGCTGGGCGCACATGTCTGAGAAGCTGGGCTGGAAGCTGAACCTTCGCATGGCGCACATTTCTGACGTTGTGGCTCATTTGATACTGCAGCATATACTGCGAACTCGCAGACCATAGGTCATGGATACAAAGCACAGGACCTTTGCTTTATTCATATGACACCTGGACCATTTTCTCATTTTCAGTTTCATATTGTTCTAAATCCTTTCATCCTTGAGTTTCTGCAGTGGATTCTTCCATTCTTGAATTTGGACTTGCCACTGATATATATAGAAGTTTCAATTTAAAATGAAAAAAAAAAGGCAAACATTGTAGATCCTGATGAGACGGCTCGTTACTGTTTGCACAGATATTGGTTTTAGACTCCGGGCTGAGCGGGTTAAAGGGATTATATACATGCCCGTCATTTCTACGAGATACACAACCTTGGTGATTTCCTGTTTGCTTTTCTGTGCACTAAGTGTTATACATAATATGTTTAATTATCATAAATATCATTTTTGTCGTTTTTACTGCTAGTCTCCACAGACCTTTCTGGAAAATCGTGTTTACAATAACAAGTTGTTTATATTCCTTTTAGAACTTTTTCAGAAGGAATATTCTGGCCTGAATTGAGCTTTTTTTGGTATGCCATAGAACATTTAGAATATTCTTGACTAAAACTAGAAAATATGTGATGCCTCCGGCAAATTCTTTCTTTAGAATGTTCTGTGATACTATATAAGAAGAAAAGATTTTCATATGGGTATCTTTGTGTACTTTCATTGGAAATTATTTTATACTGGATTACTTTAATATTTTATTCAGTCTGAAATTAAACTCTGAATTCCGGGACTATAAATTGGAATAGACATTCTTGTGGAATACTTCTGAGGGACATTGTGACAATGAAACTTGAAATTTACTTATATTTTCTGTTTTGCAAATTGTGTAAATTTGTTTGTTGTTAATAAATATTGTTATCAATTTTAAAGCTTGTTGCTGGTTTCACTTTCATTTCTTTCTCGTTACCCCTGGCTCTTTTCAGCAAGCCACTTCTGAAAAGGGGTCTACTCTAGAAGGAAATAATTTACTCATTTTCCCCCTTCTGAAAAGGGATCTATTCTAAAAGGAAATAATTTTCTCCTTTATTCTACTCTAAAAGGAAAGAATTTGCTCCATTAGGAGCAAATTCTTTCCTTTTAGAGTAGACTAGGAAACAATTTGCCCCCAAGTGAGCCAATTCCTTGCTTTTAGAATTGACGCATTTTCAGAAGTGAGGCAAAACAGTTATCTGCTTTTAGAGTTGTTGACCCATTTTCAGAAGGTAGGCAAAGCAGATATGACGGAATTGTGGATCCACATGCTGATCTGCGTCTGCGCTGCAGGCTCTTATATAGAAATATTCTGTAGTATCTTATAATTAGGCAACAAGAGAGCGAATGCTGGGAATTGATATACTTGGTTGAATTTCCGCCATTTTCAGAAGGGAGACAATTTTTGTGCCTTCTTGTTTGCTTTCCTACTCACCAAACACCTTGGGAAAAAGTTCGTCCCTAAAAGGAAAGAATTTGAAACACATAACAAATATCCTCAGCTGAAGTTTAAACAGCACGCAAGGCGTTAATATGTGAGACTGCCGGAGCATAGCATTTCCTACAAGACTGTATGTGCGTCTAGCGAAGACTTAGATCATGCTGCGTATCTGCGCCATCTGATCAGAGCCTTCGCAGAGCACTCTATTGAAAGCCAAATATCCATAGCGTCTTCGGGCGGACAGCGAGGTCTGATCACCCTCGGACAGATCCGAGTCGTCACTGGGCGCACATACATTTATATTTCTTGAAGGAAATACTTTTGCCCGGCTCAATTTCAGTTACATAAAACACGGCAAATGCCGTTCAAACACTACAGTATGGCATGGAAATACGCCATTAATTTCAAACAAGGATATGATAGACGTTCACATATCTTATTGTTTAAACTTTAACCCTTAATTATTGCATCAAAAGCAGTGTCGCACGTTAATAACAGCCGTGCTTTAACCGGCGAAAAACCGTGTATTAACAAGGCAATTCACACGCTGTTAATGCATGGCTACGCAACTTTCAATATGCTCGTACCGGGGCCACAGAATTGCTGCCGTCACGAGATGTGTACTGCCCTGTCCCAGAACGAGCATAGTCCATGGAAAAAGCGTTCGCGCGACATCGGTGAAAAGGCGAGACAAAATAGTGCAAGAAATAACGCGAAATGTAGCAAATGTTTTCAGTTTTTATGCAATAATAGCGATCGAACATGGTTTTTCAATGCATTAACATTCGCCAGGTCCCTTGGGAGGTGTTGAAATCCGCGGCCTTCGGCCCCGACTTTCAACACCTCCCGCGGGACCTGGCGAATGTTAATGCATGAAAAAACCATGTTTGATCCCTAAAATCGCTTAGCAAATTTGTAGCAAATTGCATGCTAAGATGGACACTCATACTGTTGAATCGCGATCAGCTTCAGTCCATCTATCAAGAAAAGCTTCTTCTTCTACTCGGCATTGTCCTTTAATCCCAATTTCTCATCTTTATACACATTTCAGGCAGTTTGTTTGGTTGAACGGAAAGTTTTACACTTCAAAAAGTCCAGATAAGGAACCCGTCGGATCTATTTTCCTTCCGTCGTCTGAATGATTGACATTTTTTGGCACAATTTGTAACATTTTTGATGACAAAGTTGGAATTATAAGGAATTTTTTTTTTTTTTTGGATGTACAGTCAACCTTTGTTACACCGACATTGGATACAGCGACAAAACTCGTTATAATGACAATTTGAATGTCACGAAACCTTCACTTAAGAGGTGACAGTTAATGAGAAATTATGCAATAACACAGCATTAAAACTTCAAGCAATAAAACTTCAAGCAACATATATTTTCGATATTTGTTAGAATCGCCTCAGTGAGGCGATTCTAACAAATATCCAAAACAAGTTCTGTGAGGAAATAAGAATAAAACAAGGTATTTTTCACATATCATTCTGTCCATGAAGGATTCTTTACAAGAGCACATCCGTTATAATGGCAACATCTTTTGGAACAAATCCTGTCGTTGTAACAAGGGTTCACTGTATGGATGTGTAAACTCCTGTGTATCATTCACAAACTTAACAGGGTTTTATTCAGTTTTTCAGTGATTCGCCAGAGTTTACACATCGATAAATTCTCAAAAATAAAATTCTTTCCTGCTATAGTCCTGTAGTATTGTCTTGGATGGTGGTAGACGTCCATTGTTGGTCTTTTAGGGATGAATGCAGTAGTACAAAATCTAATTCCCCACACAGCATACTGGAATAGACCCAGGTTAGTGGTATTAAACAACCTGCATGTTTCTGTACGTACCTAACATCTGCATGAAGATAGCAAATTACGTAGATCATGTTTTATTTCTGTAAGACGGGTTCTTTTCCGTTTATAGCAGCTGAACCGTCTATGCCGCAGAGTGAGAAAGGGACCTTTGTTGTAAACATCTGCTTCAGTATATAACAGCCTGTACTTTTTCCTATTAGTCTGATGTAAATCCGGCTTGTACGTACAAAATCATTGGATACCGTAGAATATTTCAAAGAATAGAGAAGGCACTGACCAGACTGCGTTGAATAGCTGAAGTGCAGTTTGATCAGGGCCGTCACTGTTCGCGTATGACTTAAGGGCGGCTTCTTCGCATTGGAGATCTTCTATATGGTAAGTTAGTTCCGCACAGAGTAATCTGCGAAAATTGACAACATTAACTTTTGTACGGCGGACAAAATTGCAGTAATATTCAATCTGGCTAAATGGCTTCGTTAGTGCTTTTCAGTCACAATGCCGGTAATAGGTTTTATCCGACATTTTAGGCACATTTAAGCCTTGCCATGCGATAAGAGGTCTTATACCTTAAACATAAATCTTATCACTGATAAGAGTTTGAGCACAAGGGGACTATTATATGCTCAATAACGGGGGAATCTAGTACTGGCTTATTTATCTATTTAATAGGTAATATGAATCAGGACACAGCAATAGTCCTACAAAATTCATTAACCTTCAGATGGCCTCTATATAGTGAGCACAGCAGCGCGTCGCGAACGAAGTGAGCTCTACGGTAGAGAATATGATCAAGATAAATTAACATACAACGATATATACTCTCAGCAGAAATGGCTCTGACCAATTTTCTTCCTTTTTTTTTCCCGGAAGTTGTCGACGGAAGTTGGCAGATGCCGCTATTCACAAAATTGGGTCTCACTAATAAGCGTCACGAATAAGTGTCAATAAGGGTCACGAACATATTTTGCTGATTATTTTTATAATTTATTATTGATTTGCATAATATTTTTACATACTGATATTCATTCTTTAATGATGCTGTGAAGGACGTTTGAAGAGACTACAGATAGGTCTGTGCTGTGCTCGCTTTTTGGCTAAGCCTTTTTTCATGTTAATCTTGCTTCGATCTCATAACCACCTCTAAATGACGAGCTTTTGATCTCTCTTGCATAGCCTCTAAGTAAGGGGAATAAAATCAGTCTCAGTTTAGCTATGTCTTTAATTCACCGTTTTTGTGGATATGATTCCAGCTTCTTGTGGAAAAAGTATGGGGCCCTCAATAACAAATTTACCACTTATTAACGAAACTACCTACAAATTTCTTCCAACTAGCGACAGTCTGAATATCGCAAAAAATATTTTAGTGGCGTTTTAATGCTAAGCACTCTGAGTAAAATTTCAGTAGTCGACATATTGAAATATTTTTTTCTTATTTTTCCCAGAAAACAGGACCTGACATATCATGCAAATTGTCGCCAACAGTGGCAATTTGCATGAAAAGTCAAATCCTGTTTTCTCGGGAAAATAAGAAAAAGATCATCGATTTGTCGTCTGCTAAATTTGCCCAGAGAGTGATAAAGGTTAAGCCTCATTACGAAAACATGCCTATTCATGTATATTGAAAATTTTACAACCCAAAAAGGAAAATTTTCAGGTAAAAAAGTCTGATATTTTTTCTTATTTCTGCTCAAAACATAGATTGTGAGTACTCGTTAGAACCGCCTCGGCGAGGCGGTTCTAACAAGTACCCACAATCTATGTTTGTGAGCAGAAATAAGAAAAAATAATGTATACCCCTATAAACCCCAGTTTTACTATATGAAAGTGGGGTTAAAGGGGGTCAAAATTTTATAGGTATATTTTCGTGATGCTTACCATGAGATAAGGAGTCTTAAAGCTTAGTAATTCGCCATTTTTGTGAATATGATTTCAATTTTTTGTAGAAAAAGGACGAGGCCCTCAATAACAAATTTACCACTTACAAACAAAAAATAACAATTGAATCGACCTGTATTTTTCAATCGTTTCTGGTGACAGTCAGAATATTGCCAAGATATTATTGTTTGGCGTTTTAACTGTTGTTATATTATTAGATTATACAATTACAGAACAGCGTATCAACAGGAAGTGTAAACAGGCCCCGAGATTATAAAACTTTTTTCATGCTCAACTCAGCTGAGCATGAAATTTATTTTGCTTATAAATCTTAAAATTCTGACATTTTTTTAAAACTTCTTTCATGCTCACCTCATGCTCAGCTGAGCTGAACATGAAAATGTTTTAATTGTTGGTATGTTTATTTTTATAACCAAGTGAAATTTCATGCTCAGTTGAGTTGAGCAAGAAAAATGTTTTATAACATCGGGGCCAGATTACGACGGACAGCATGCACGTTACAAACTAACGAAAAGCCGCGCAACCAGCTGCCTCTTCCTCAACGAGCTAGTTAGAATGCCAAACAAGCCCTATCAAATACAACAATGAGAAAATCAGGTCGAAACAGGATTAAACTCGATTTAACATTTTGCAGAGAAAAGCCACTAGGAATGTTATTTTGCCTACACAGTATGATATATGTTTGCTTAACCCTGTTCATGTACAAATATGAGTAAATATACTGAGGAAATACAAAAATCCGGATGCACAACCTCCATAATCACCAAAAGAAAGAGAGATGAAGAGCTAAAAAAGACATTCTAACACCCCTGCACTAATTGTTACTTATTTGTCTTTACATTTCTAGCCATGCTTTATCTAAGGTATTTGAGCACAGGAATTTCGTCGCGTGCTATCGACGGAAAACCAATCATATTTGGGAAAGTTTCGCCCCCTGGTAACTATGCACGCTAGCTTACAATATTGGCCGAAACATTCATATACATAATAAATTATATTATGTGTTGACAGAAAATGATCTATGAGCATTGCAGTTCTTTGACTTTTTTTTACCTGATGAGTTTCTCTACAGGTTATACCATTCAAACACATTCGTTTCCGCTTCCTGTTTCCATCGTGTATTTGTTGACGTTCGAAAATAAAAGTAAGCCGGTTAACATTCTTATTTTGCTGTTTTATATCTGTCCTTCTTAAGTCCCTCGCGGAACTCAAATTTCATACGTTTTGCAATTCTTTCATGAACACAGGATTCAAGTTTTTATATTAATACATCGTTTATTTATATTTTACATCGTCAGCTGATTTGCATGTTATCCGCCATTTTGAATATTTGTCATCGAACCTTGTAACTACGTAACCGCGAGACGTAATGCTTAAGAGGTATTGTCAACTACCAAAGGGGAAGTCAGGTAATAAAAATAATAACGAAAATCAATAAAAAAAAATCATTTATGCAAAATTCGCTCAATGAGGGGTGTTAGAAAAGAAATAAATTATTCCGAACCGTGCTCAAATGCCCCAGATAAAGCACAGTTGAGTTTGGGTTGTATCCATTTGAGCACTCGCTCGCTGCGCTCGCTCGTGCTCAAATGGATACAACCCAAACTCAACTGTGCTTTATCTTAGGTATTTGAGCACGGTTCGGAATAATTTATTTCTTAAATACAAACGTCATATATGAACCTACAGCCGCATAAATAAAGAAGAACTGCATTTGAAGAATCGCCTTGGAACGGTCAGTAGGAAATCTACATGGGTAGGGGAAGGGGCTTAAACCAGTTTTATTCATGCAAAGTTTCACCCATCACGAAAACATGCCTATATAGTTTTGATCCCCTTAAACCCCACTTTTATACAGTAAAACTGGGGTTTACAGGGGTATACATTGATTTTCTAATTTCTGCTCAAAAACATTGTGGGTAATCGTTAGAAGCGCCTCGCCTAGGCGGTACTCGTTAGAACCGCATCGCCAAAGCGGTTCTAACGAGTACACCAATCTATGTTTTTGAGCAGAAATAAGGAAAATAATGTATATACCCTGTAAACCCCAGTTTTACTATAAAAAAGTGGGGTTTAAGAGTGTCAAAATTATATAGGCATGTTTTCGTGATGGATGTGCTTTACAAAAGACATTGATAGCAGGCATCAACCATTTGAAACAAATTGAGGAGGGAGCCGTCATTTAGTCTGAGGAATTACTGAGGGTGGCTAAAACCAGTTCTATTCGCGCGAAACCTCATCCTTAATTCTGATGACGCTATAATTACGAATATATGTTCGGTCCATGTTAGGGTCCTCTACCTCAACGGGAAACATATGATCAAAAATCCTGTGATGAAACAAAGCAAAGGGCTCCACAGCGATCGGAAGTCAGAACATTTTTTGAAAACCACAAATATGATTTCGATAGGTCCGACCACAGACATTGATTATTAGGCGATAACCATCTGAATCCTAAGGAGCAATTTCTCCTCTTTTCCACATTATTTCATATATATATTTCTAACTTCAGGAGTCAAATTACATATTCATTTGTTAAATGTGGTTGTTCAATTTATTGTTTTTCTCACTCTCTCAACTCTGATATGTCGAGATACGGATATCTCGAAGTGTTTCAGTGAGTCCCTTGGAATTCGAGATAACGAGAGTCGACTGTATATATTGGTCTGCATAGGGACCCTGTATCTCACTAGAAAAACATCGCAGTGAAACGCACATAATCAAAAACACTAAAAAGAAACAAATCAAATGACTCAATGCCGATCTGGAGCCCGAACACAAATTAAACCACAAATAGGGCCACGATGGCCCCAACCGCAGACATTGATAGTCTCGCACCAACTTTGTCGAACATTGAGGAGGAAGCCGTCATTTACATTGAGGACCGACTCACTGTCGTGCAATTGAAGAGAGAAGCAGTTATCAACCTTAATTGGGCTATCAGCCGTCGTGCAATTAAAGAGGGAAGCAAAGTTACCAACCTTAATTGGGTTATCAGCCGTCGTGCAATTAAAGAGGGAAGCAAAGTTATCAACCTTAATTGGGTTATCAGCCTTCTTGCAATTAAAGAGTGATACAAAGTTGTCAACCTTAATTGGGTTATCAGCCGTCGTGCAATTAAAAAAGGGAAACAAAGTTATCAACCTTAATTGGGTTATCAACCATACATGCAATTTGCCGCAAAACATCCATGTTGTAGCCTGTCTTTTTGTAGCTATTGACAATCTGAGTCGCGTCTCGAGAAAAAAAAAAAAGCTCCTCGAACTTGCCTTCGAATCAATCCGTCAGTGCGCATGTCCGGGCCCTTATCGAAACCCATGTCTAGTTCTTTGGCTGAATGCTCAGGCTCGCCTGAACCTTGCTGTTCACATATTCTATAACGGCTCTTTTCCAATGACGCTGATCATCTGTTACCAGGTAAGCGTTAACCCATTAAAGACTGAATAAACTCTCCCACACTCTATATTGGAAGAATCCAATTTCGATTTTAGGTATGTCAGACTATATGATGTAGATATTCCTAACGAAAAATGGTTGAATTATTTGCAAACAGTGGAGAACCTGATCAGATGCCGCCTTCTGCGGCATCTGATCTGGGTCTGCAGTCTGCACTGTTTGCCAGTTAGCCGTTTAGGGGTCTCCAATCTTCAATGGGTTAATGGAAACGCTCGCAATGCTTCCGCTGGTGACCATGTAGATCATACTGTTGCCTTAGCTTTATTGTTTTCCGGCATGTCTTTAGTGGAAGATATTTTGGGGTCTTGCTTCCGGTTTTTGAGTCTGCTAGCGACAGCTAGCAGGCTCTATGCAATCGCATGGGGTTTTTTACTAGGTCACAAGCGGATTTTCATCACCGCTATATTCATACGCGCACTACTTCTTAATCAGTCGCAATGCGGCACTATTACGGCGAACTGAATGTGAAGCAGGGGAATTTTTTATAGCTTTTCTATTTCGCTAACATAACTGTAACTGAAATCGATTTAGATAGTGCAATTTGAAACATAGACTTCAAAATTCGGTGTAGTAATACACGCGCTACTTTTGTCTATCACCCCACGCCATCTTTGATGTTGTGCTTAGTAACGGAAGCTGAACGAAAAGAAAGTATCAGAATCTACTTATTCGATATTGAATATAGCAAGACATCAGGCATTTAATTCATTCCTCCTACATGAAATTACTTTATTCACACCTCAGTGACACGGAGTTGTCTGACGACTGCTGGCCCATTTATACGTTATGACCCTTCTTTTGTGGACATCGGAAAATCTCTTGAAAACAGAAAAGGGTAGGCATAGCTGGTCGGGCTAATCTGTTGATGCTTAGGTGAAGCACTATCAAATGACAGTCAGTTATTAAAGCTAATCTGGATTGAACATAGCCATTTCAAATTTATTTAATCTGCTCGTCTTCATAATAAGTTGATAAAGATAAATTTATATAATTGCACCAGAATAATCGTGGAGCTACATCAGGTGTTGAATATGTATGAACTGGAGCATATCTAGACTTGAACTTTGATAATTCTAGAAAATGGAAATTGCTGCTGGAGATACACTCATTTGGAATAATCAGGTGGTAAACTTCATTGGAAAATAAAGAGGTTCATTACTCCAATCACTGCATTGGCTTATATATGCAGATAATAAAAATTTTTTTTGTGAAGAAAGTCACAAAACAGAAGAGAAATAATTGTATTTAGTTTTTCAGTACATGGTTAGATTATTTATGTATATCTGTTTTACACAGATGCCTCAGTAAAGACCCATTCTTATTAATACATTAAAAGAAGTAGAATGCATTTCCATCTGACTGATTTTGAGAAATTAAATTGATAGTGAAAGCATGTAGTACAAAGTGTTCATGTTGGTTGTTTTTCAAGGAATAGTAAATTTTCTCACAAAGCCTGGTCTCTGAATGTAAATTTAATATTGGATGAAGCCACTGGTTGTAAGAAAGTGTGAAAATATGGATATAGAGCAAAATCCAGGTCCATCAAATCATATAAATCTAATTATGTAATTAAGTTAATGCCTTTTTTCGCGACACCGCCTTCTGAACAATTCAGAGTAACTACAGTTGCTATACTGGATGTACATTACTCTGTGGTGGTTCTGAATCTCTTTTAACTACACTTTTATTTAACTTTAACATACGTAAAGTAACGTTATTATTTACCTGTATTATCAGTTAGATAACACACTTTTTGAATAAAAATTACTGGCATGTTTCTTATTTTTCTTAAGGAATATATGTTGTGGATATTCATTAAAAGAGCCCTACCAATGAATGACCTTCTAATAAGTTCCAACATGTTTTTGTGTTGAAATTATAATGAACTAGAACATGTGTTTGAACAACACTATGACCCCAACTATATGGTTTCCCTTAAACATGCATTGTCCATAATACTGAAACACTAAAAATGGCTAACTTCAAAAGTAAGAATAGGATGGCCGAAACATTCCCATACAGAACTAGTATTTTTACCGCTGGGCGGCGAATAAATTCCAACCACAGTTTCGTCTGCCATCATAATGAGAGTAAAGCAAAATGCAATTGGGTATCAGTCAAGCGTCATCCAATCAAAATCGCGCTCTGAAAATGTCACTTTGTAGACCGGATTAAAGAATGTAACGAACACAAATAAGCGAATCTGAATAGAAGCGTTCATCATATCGATACTCCATCATGTGTATCGATACATGAAGCGTATCGGGATGCACCAATGCATCGATGAATCGTCCCACCACTAGGCGTAACTCAGCTAATATTTGGTGGACTGTAACCTCAAAACAATACGCCCTTCTCTACATCTTGGTCTAACTATAGCATAAATGAAGTTTCAGCTTGATCGGATATAAATTGTAGGAGGAGTTAACCAGAAACTAGAAGTTTAAAGAAATTTTCAATGGGGCTTAACTCTGCTAATATTTAGTGGACTGTAACCTTGAAACAATATGTGCTGCTCCACATCATGGTCTAGCTATAAATGAAGTTTCAGCTTGATCGGATGTAAATTGTAGGAGGAGTTAGCCGGAAACCAAAAGTTTAATGAAATTTTAAAAGGGACATAACTCTGCTAATATTTGTTGGACTGTGACCTAGAAACAATATGCACTGCCCCCATATCTTGGTCTAACTATAAATGAAGTTTCAGCTTGATCAGATGTAAATTGTAGGAGCAGTTATCCGGAAACGAAAAGTTTAAAGGAATTTTCAAAGGGCTATAACTCTGCTGATATTAAGTGGACTGTAACCTCAAAACAATATGCACTGTTCCACATCATGGTCTAACTATAAATGAAGTTTCAGCTTGATCAGATGTAAAGTGTAGGAGTTAACCAGAAACGAAATGTTTTCTGAAATTTTCGAAGGGGCATAGCTCTGCTAATAATTGGTGGTCTGTAGCCCAAAAACAATATGTGCTGCTTCACATCATGGTCTAGCTATATACCAAGTTTCATTTTAATCGGATGTAAACTGTAGGAGGCGTTAGCCGGAAACGAAAAAGTTTTCTGACGGACGTCATACCCCGTAAAATAATATGTCCCGTTTTTCAAACAGGTGTATAATAATTCAAAAAAGTATAAATGCAAGAGTTATGGTTCTTGCGCGCTGCATGTTGTCTAATGCTGATTGATATTTACATGACCTTTCTTGAAGATATCTTGAACAGGTTTCAAGTTGCAGAGCGGACACGATTTTGTGACGCATAAAGTTCCAAGTGAAATAACTCAAAAAGTATAAATGCAAGACGTATGGTTCTTGTGCTCTGCATGTAAGATAATGTTGATTGATATTTATATGAAGTCATGTGGAGACAGCTTGAACCATTTTCAAGTTACAGAGTGGACAAGATTTTGTGACAGACGCCCGAGGGAAAAAAACAATACACATCTCCCTACCCTAAAGGGAGGAGACATAAATATCAGAATCCAAGCTCAAGCGGGAGGGGGTATATTGCTTTTGGTGCAGATCTTATCAGCACTGGCGTCCCCATCCAAGGGTGTGTGTGTAGGGAGGGGGGGGGGGTGGAGAATATTTAGAACAGAATAGATTCAAAAACAGGCATAACTGGCATGCTAGGTCCAATGGGGGAAAAAAAAAAAAGCAAGAGGACCATGATGGTCCTATATCGCTCACCTGAGCAAACAGCTTTGCATACTTACTGTTGAAGTTTCAGCCAAGTTTACTGCTCTAAAATTTTTGTATAAATTTTATAACCCTGCACCCCAGTGGCCATGTTTTTTTCATCCATCATGATGGCTTGAACTGAATAGTGAAAGAGGATCACCAAAGGAACAATTCTGCTGTTATATTGAAATTGGTCCAGTGGTTTCTGACAAATAGATTTTTAAAATGTCTTATATAGATATATAGGGAAATTAAGCCCCACCCCTTAACGGCCATGGTTTTTGACAAATCATGACGGCTTGAACAAACTTGGTAGAGGGTCACCTAAGGAAAAATCCTGCCAAGTTATATTGAAATCGGTTCAGTGGTTTCTGACAAGAAGATTTTTAAAGTTTTATATTTAGATATATAGGGAAAATAAGCCCCACCCCTAGCAACCATGTTTTTTGACGAATCATGATTGCTTGAACAGTCTTGATAGGGGGTCACCAAAGCAACATTCCTGGCAAGTAATATTAAAATCAGTCAGGTGGTTTCTGACAAGATGAATTTTAAAGTTTTCTATACAGATATATACGGAAAATAAGCCCCGCCCCATGAAGGCCATGTTTTTTGACGTATCATGAGGGCACAATCTTAGTAGAAGGTCACCAAAGCACATTCCTGTCAAGTTACATTGAACTCAATCCAACGGTTTCTTACGAGAAGATTTTTAAAGTTTTCTATATAGGGAAAATATGCTCTGCCCCCTAGCCGCCATGTTTTTTGATGAATCATAACGGCTTGAACAATCTTGGTAGAGGGTCACCAAAGAAACATTCCTGCCAAGTTATATTGAAATCGGTCCATTGGTTTCTGAGAAGAAGATTTTTAAACTTTTCTATATAGATACATTTGGAAAATAAGCCCCTCCCAGTGGCGGCCATTGTTTTTTGACGAATCATGATAACTTGAACAATCTTGGTAGAGGGTCAACAAGGAAAGATTTCTACCAAGTTATAATGAAATCGGTCCAGTGGTTTCTGACAAGAAGATTTTTAAAGTTTTCTATAGAGATATATAGGGAAAATAAGCCCCACCCCCTGGCAGAATTTTGTTTAGACGAATCATGACTGCTTGAACAATCTTGGTAGCAGGTCACCAAAGCAACATTCCTGCCAAGCTATATTGAAATTGGTCCATTGGTTTCTGACAAGAAGATTTTTAAACTTTTCTATATAGATATATAGGGAAATTAAGCCTCCCTCCCCACCCACCACCCAGCGGCAATGTTTTTTTGACAAATCATGATAACTTGAACAATCTTGGTTAAGGGTCAAAAGGAAAGATTTCTGCCAAGTATTAATGAAATCGGTCCAGTGGTTTCTGACAAGAAGATTTTTAAAGTTTTCTATATATATAGGGAAAATAAGCCCCGCCCCCTAGCTGCTATGTTTTTTGACAAATCATGACGGCTTGGACAATCTTGGTAGAGGATCACCAAGGAAACATTTTTGGCTAGTTATATAGAAATCGGTCCAGTGCTTTCTAACATGAAGATTTTTAAAGTTTTCTATATAGATATATAGGGAAACAAGAGGCCCACGGGCCACGGCTCGCTCACCTGAGTCACTGCAGACATGCAGATGTTATGCAATATTTTTCCAATCCTATCATCACAACTAATGAAAAGATCATCATTTGAGCAGTTCTTAGTTTTGAAGAAGAATATATGGGCCTGACAGTCAATGGAGCATGATCATTTGAATAAACCATCAATCACATTTCAACAGTAGGATCAATGTGAAATTTGGTGGAAATTGGCTAAGTGGATTCTGAAGAATCATGATTTTATACATGTAAACAGCACGGTGGCAGAGAAATATAATAAATATAAACAAGATGATGGCCATCTAAGATTTCCAATCAGAACAATTTTAACTACTGTTGATCTACAATTCACTTGAATACTTTCAATATAAATGTATATGGCCCATACAAATGCATGGGGAAGCAAATTTGACCTTGGAGGTAAAAAGGTCAAACGTCAACATAGAACCATCATTTTAGCAATTTTGGTAGCTCTCCTGTCCCCCATAATTTGTGCAAAGATAAGGGCCCAGGGCTTATTTGGTTATGGAGAAGAAGATTTGTAAATTTTTTTTTACCATTATATGGGCATGGCAGCCATTTTGATCAATGAACCATGCCCATTTTAGCAATCTTTCATTCTCCTGCCCAAGGAGGCTCTGCATGAAATTTGAGCAACACTGGCCCGGAGACTTCAGAGGAAAAGTCATTTGAAATTATCAACATTTTTTCTATACAAATGTATGGGGCCCATACAAAAACATACAGAAGCAAACTTGACCTCGCCGTAAAAAGGTTAAATGTCAATGTATGACAATTATTTTAGCAACCTTGGTAGACCGCCCGTTCCCGATGATATATGCAAACATTCAGCCACATGCCATCCTCGATTTTGGAGAATAACATTTTTAAATGTTTTTTTTCCCATATAAATGCATAGGGAAGCAAACGACCTTGCCGTAAAAAGGTCAAATTTTAGCAACTTTGGTAGACCCTCCGTCCCCGATGAATTATGTAAAGATTCAGCCCCAAAGCATCCTCGGTTCTGGAGAAGAAGATTTTTAAATGTTTTTACCATATATGGGCATGGCGGCCATCTTGGTTAATGAACTGCGACCATTTTAGCAATCTTTTGTTCCCCCAACCTAAGGAGGCTCAATATGAAATTTGAGCAAATTTGGCCCAGAGGCTCCAGAGGAGATGTTATTTGAAATTCTGAACATTTTTCCCATATAAATGCATAAGGAAGCAAAATTGACCTTACCGCAAAAAGGTCAAATGTCAATGTACAACCATTATTTTAGCAACTTTGGTAGCCCTCCCATTCCCGATGATATGTGCAAAGATTCAGCCACAAGGCATGCTCGGTTTTGGAGAAGAAGATTTTTAAAGGTTTTTCCCATACAAAAGCATAGGGAAGCAAACTTGACCTTGCCGTAAAAAGGTCAAATGCCAACGTACGACAAATCTTATAACAACTTTGGTAGACCTCTTGTCCCTGATGATTCTTGCAAAGATTCAGCCCCAAGACATCCTCGGTTATGGAGAAGATTTTTAAAGGTTTTTACCATATATGTGCATGGAGGCCATCTTGGGTCAACGGACCATGACCATTTTAGCAATCTTTCGTTCCCCCACCCTAAGGAGGCTCCACATGAAATCTGAGCAAAATTGGCTCAGCGGCTTCAGAGGAGAAGTCATTTGAAAATGTTAATGGACGGAGGAAAAGTGATCACTATAGCTCATCCTGAGCAGAGGTCAGGTGAGTTAAAAAAAAAAGTCCCACCCCCCTGGCGGCCATGGTTTTTGACGTATCATGACGGCTTGAACAATCTTGGTAGAAAGTTACAAAAGAAACATTCCTGCTGTGTTATATTGAAATCGGTCCAGTGGTTTCTGACAAGAAGATTTTTAAACTTTTCTGTATAGATATATAGGGAAAATAAGCCCCGCCCTCTGGTGGCCATGTTTTTTGAGGAATCCAAATGGCTTGAACAATCTTGGTAGAGGATTACTAAAGGAACGTTTCTGTAAAATTATATTGAAATCGGCCCAGTGTTTCTGACAAGAAGCTTTTAAAAGTTTTCCATATAGATATATACATGTAGGAAAAATAAGCTCCGCCCCCTGGCAGCCATGTTTTTTGACGAATCCAGATGGCTTGAACAATCTTGGTACAGGATCACCAAACAAACATTCCTGCAAAATTATATTGAAATCGGTCCAGTGGTTTCTGACAAGAAGATTTTTAAAGTTTTCTATATAGATATAAAGGGAAAATAAGCCCCACCCCCTGGCGGCCATGTTTTTTGACGAATCCAAATAGCTTGAACAATCTTGGTAGAGGATCATCAAAGTAACACTCCTGCAAAATTATATTGAAATTGGTCATACTTTACTGGATGTATTTGGCCAGACAGTCCCGAGCAAACATTGTAAACCCCCATGAGATGCTACAAAATGCGGTGTCACATCAGGGGCTAAACTGTTTGCCACCCATTGAGCTATTTTTAGACAAAACATTCGGTAGTAAATTGTACTTGTTAGCTCACCTGAGCGCAAAGTGCTCATGGTGAACTATTGTGGTCAGTCAGTGTCCGTCGTATGTCATGCGACGTCAACAATTGATTTAAAAGCCTACTCCTACACCCCTGGGCAAATTGACTCGATACTTGGTAGGAAGCATCGGGGTGACTTGTACATCAAAAATAGCTAAAATCATGCCGATCAGAAATCCAAGATGGCCGCCATGGCCGCCATCTTGAAAATCTATTTTTCGCTTCTTCTCCTGAACCGAAAGGCCAATTGACTCCAAACTTTCTAGGAAGCACTGGGGTGACTTGTAGATCAAAAATAGTTAAAATCTTGCCAATCGAAAATCCAAGATGGCCGCCATGGCAGCCATCTTAAATCTATTTTTAGCTTCTTCTCCTGAACCGAAAGGCCAATTGACTCCAAACTTGCTAGGAAGCATCGGGGTGACTTGTAGATCAAAACTAGCTAAAATCGTGTTGATCAGAAATCCAAGATGGCCACCATCTTGAAAATCTATTTTTCGCTTCTTCTCCTGAACGGAAAGGCCAATTGACTCCAAACTTGCTAAGAAGCATCGGGGTGACTTGTAGATCAAAAATAGCTAAAATCATGCTGATCGGAAATCCAAGATGGCCGCCATGGCAGCCATCTTGAAAATCTATTTTTCGCTTCTTCTCCTGAACCGAAAGGCCAATTGACTCCAAACTTGCTAGGAAGCATAGGGGTGACTTATAGATCAAAAGACGCTAAAATCATTCCAAACGGAAATCCAAGATGGCCACCATGGTGGCCATTTTGAAAATCTATTTTTCGCTTCTTCTCCTGAGCCGAAAGGCCAACTGACTCCAAACTTGGTAGGAAGCATCAGGGTGACTTGTAGATCAAAAATAGCTAAAACCATGCAGATCGGAAGTCCAAGAGGGCCACCCTGGTGGCCATCTTGAAAATCTTTTTTTCGCTTCTTCTCCTAAACCCAAAAGCTAGTTGACTTGAAACTTGGTAGGAAGCATCGGGGTGACTTATAGATTAAAAATGGCTAAAATCGTTCTGATTGGAAATCCAAGATGGCTGCCATGGTGGCCATTTTGAAAATGTAGATTTTTCACTTCTTCTCCTGAATCAAAAGGCTTATTGGCTTTAAACTAGGTAGGAAGCATCAGGGTGACCTGTAGATCAAAAATAGATAAAATCATCCCTATCAGAAATCCAAGATGGCCGCTATGACAGCCATCTTTAAAATCTATTTTTCGCTTCTTCTCCTGAATTGAAAGGCCATTTGACTCGAAACTTGGTAGGAAGCATTTAGGTGACTTGTAGATCTAAAATAGCTTAAATTGTTTGGATAGGAAATCCAAGATGGCTGTCATGGCGGCCATCTTGAAACTCTTTTCCTTTCACTTATTTTCCTGAACCAAAGGGCCAGTTAATTTGAAAATTGGTAGGAAGCATCAGGATGACATGTTGATATAAAAATAGCTAAAATCCTTCCGATTGGAAATCCAAGATGGCGGCCATCTTGAAAATCTATTTTTCTTTACTTCTTCTGAACTGAAAGACCATTTATTGACTCGAAACTTGGTAGGAAGCATCAGGGTGACTTGTAGATCAAAAAACGCTCAAATGGTTGCGATAAGAAATCTCAAATTGCGGCTATGGTGGCCATCTTGAAAATCTGTTTTGAACTTTTTCCCCTGAACCGAAAGGGCAATTGACTTAAAGTTCATTGGAAGTATCGAAGTGACTTGTAGATCAACAGTAGCTAAAAGTCATTCTGATTGGAAATCCAAGATGGCTACCATCTTGTTTATGTTTATTGTATTTCCCTGCCACTGTGCTGTTTACATGTATAAAATCATGATTCTTCAGAAACCACTTAGGCAATAGCAACCAAATTTCACATTGATCCTACTGTTGAAATGTGATTGAGAGTTTGTTCAAATGATCACGCTCCATTGACTGTCTTGCCATATATAATATTCATCTTAAAAATTAAGAACTGCTTAAAGGATGATCTTTTCATTAGTTGCGATGACAGGATTGGAAAAATGTTACATAACATCTGCATATCTGCACTCACAATGCTACTCAGGTGAGTGGCCCGTGGGCCTCTTGTTCAATTTTAAATAAAGTATGGTAAGGAGTTGAGGTGAGTAACCGACCCAGAAATCAAATTTCGGGTAAGGTGTTCACATGCTGTGTTTAAAGGAGTGTAGATATTGATGTAGTGTATGTACAAGAATCTCAGACATGTGACAGACTATTGAAGCGATATATGAGCCTCTTCATGGGATAAAAATCTTATGCCATATGCGAACAACAAAGACACGTGGTTTTTGCTATGCGCAGTCTGATCAGCACCGTTGTTGTTCGCTGTCTAGACAGTAAACAACCTATCAAAACTTTCAAGACTAGCTAATCTGGCACAATGGCCGAGTTAGCCAGTCTATGGCTGAGTAAGCAGGTCTGAGTCTTATTTGGTCGAAAACCTCGAAGACAGGTTTTTCATGTCGTTGCTTATATATTATCTGTACTTTGACAAAGTGCAGGGAGACTTTGTAGCGGCATCACACAGTGCTAAACACAAGCTACAATTGGATTAATTAACGCATAATTTTACTGCAAGCATATTTTATTTTCGGGCTTCAGAAGGGGGAAAATAGGACCTTATGCACATACTCCTTTCAACTTCTTAAACCTCATTGAAATATATTTATATCGGAAAGATTATTAAATCCAGAAAATAGGAGCTAAATTTTGCAGTAAGGAGGGTGTACATGCCGAAAAATTGTTATGCCATGAATTATACGATTTTTGCTTAAAGGATCTGTTTTAAGGTCTTTGTGAACATGTCGCTTTGCGACAAATGTCTTATATTGAATTAATTTTCTCCGTAACACATTATCCAAGTTGATAAAATAATATATAGAGGCTGTTGCATTATGTGAGGGATTTTTACAGATCCCTCATTTATTATTCGGAACTAGCGAAACTTTTTGGAACTAGCCAAATCAGTGGAGAACTTCACATTCATCACAAGGGCAGATAACCTAAGGCGAAGGACAAAGTCTTTGGTGTGATATTTCAAGGAAGGCTAGTACTCTGTATCAGCCAATAAAGTCCAAATTTTGATCAGCCACTTATTTGGAAATTGTTATGAAGCATAACTTTACCTGGTTCTAGCCAAATGACTGTATCTGATCAATTGTGCCAGCTTTAGTGTTCAGACAACAAAATTCACTTGCCTACACCTATATGCTTATGTGTGTGCAGAGTTGGAGCATGGGCATGTCACTATGACTTTGAGGATTCAAAATGTTCTTGGTATTTTGCAGCTAATAAAAATTGTCCAGATAATTGAGGAGTGTGGGTAAAAAATATTTCAGTCATTATAAATAAAGATAAAGAGCCTTAAATAAAAGGTTGCATATAAGAATTTAAGAAATAGACAACATAAGCTGTTTAGAGCTTTTAATGCTTATAAGTTCTTTCAACAGCTAGCCCTACTGGGATGTCCAACAGAACCATGATCAAAATCAAGATTTGTGATCTAGTTTGCTAAGTTTTTACTATACATATGTGTACAGTATAATAATTACTGTATTTTTTAAGTCTAGTCCCATATAATTCTAATCTTAGAATTTTTTGCTGTTATTATTTAGCCCGGTTTCATGTATTTTAATGTTACTAATGGTAAAACGTTTCATCATAACTACTTACAGAGACAAATGCTGAAAATAATTCTGAAGTCATCTAAATTATTATCTGAGCATTTATTTTATGTACAAATAATGCAGTTCTTTGGATTTAGTTTGTGAAAGCATTTGTGTAAACAAGCCAACCATGTTGCCGCCATTTTGAACCAAAAGCCATGTAACTTCGCGTTAATTAAATTTTTGGCAGAAAATCATCATGTAATTGTAATGTGATTTTTGCAAATTTTGGCCATTTTCAAAATAAAGTACAGATACCGTATTAATCCGCCTATAAGACGATTTGTTTATAAGACGGGGGCTGTTTTTGGGCCCTAGGATTTTGCTTTTAATTAATTATAAGATGGGTTAAAAAAGTCTGTCGGAGACATTCCCTGCCTATCAGAAATTCCTAAAGTACATGAAGACATCGGCGATGATTGGTCAGATTTGTAAGTGAATTTATCACAGAGCAGGAATTAAAAAAAACTCCCAACACCACTTACAAGCATGCATACCGTATTTAACTGTGTATAACACGCACCTTATTTACCCAGAAAACGTTTATAAAAATCCAATGTGTATTATTTATAGGAACACCAAAATCGGGACAGAAATCACCAAGATAATCGGTCGCGAAAACTCATGACATTCACGATCGCCCGTTAAAAAATGCGAAATAGAATGATTGCTATAAGATATTCATGATTTTTTATACCTATCAGGCCCATACCAGGGTTCTGGCAGCTCAAAACAAGCAACTCGATCTGATTTGTAGTAATTTGATATCCTTTTCATGTCCATGCTTTTTTTGTTTACGCTTTTTTATTTTGCTGATCATGTGATCTCTTCAAAGGGAAACTACTCAAACAGGCATATGCATATGAATCTGTATTGATTACCGGACTTTGACAAGACTCAACCGTAACTTGAATACATCAGCCTGCACAACTGATTTATTGTAGTTCAAAATAGGAAATAAATTTGGTAGAACATAAATATTGGCACGAACGATCATACATTGAAAAAATAAAAAAAGTATTTAAGTTTATGCAATTATTAAAATTATTGATAATAAACAAAACCAACTGGGCTTTTGAGGTAGGTAGATTGGTCATTTGCATTTTATCTTTTATTTTCTTACCACCCAGCTAGCATTCTACGTAAATCTACATCGGGCCGTCATCGGCCCGTCAGCTACCCTGACGGGCCGATGACGGCCCGATATAGATTTACGTAGAATGCTGACTGGGCATATGTTTATCTTTTTTTTTTTTTTTTTTTTTTTTTTTCTTTTTTTTTTTATTTAAACTTTTCTTCAAACTTACCAAAAAAATTGTTTGAAATAAACAATGTTTATGATAAAGAAAATCAAACTACCAGCATACATCTGTGCACTTAATTGGTTAATTGGCAGTCAGAATGACAACTAGTCGACTTTAGTTGTTGTTTGCATTGCCCTGAGGCACTGAGTTGATAATTTCACGTCTCAGTTAAGAAAGTGACACAAAGAAGGTGTTAATTATGAGAACACAAAAGAAATTACTACATTTTTATTATCATAGCGTCTGCAGTGGGGAAGCAAAGAACTGCCTACACTACATCAAGTTGCCTGAGGCCCATGGTAACAGAGCTGCACAACGAAAATTCAGTTAGCATTATCGTAAATTCGGCCTGTTTCTACTCTAAACCTTCCGAGTTCGGCCATTTTCAACTCAATCCTAGTGAAATTTGACACTTAGTATCTGGTAACTTAGTAAATAACGCACAGATAAATTCTTCGTGTTTTACATAGAACATATCTTTTTTTTATTTCAAAACTATTTAGCAAATATTCAGTGCGTGTTATACACGGGTACGAGTAATACACAGAAAAATTCGGTACTTCACCTACAAAATGACCTTGCTGCTATTTCTGTCAAGGGACGAAGGTAAACATTATATCCTTCTACCGGTTTCGAAGATCGGCATTTTCCGTGACCACGTGGCACCACTGGACTTTGCCGAAAATACCGATATGGCCAAAGATCTTGATTATAAGATGGGTCTGGATTTTTGGGGGCTTTTTTTATTTTTGGAAAAATCCCCGTCTTATAGGCGGATTAATACGGTACCTTAGATTTGATATTTTCATAGAAAAAATAAGTTAGTCTTAGCTGTAAAAATTGATTTAATAGATATAGGTGTAAATGTCATTAAGGACTGTTATCACCACGGTCAATACATTTCTTTTCTAAGCGGAAATCACAAAACAACAGTGTATTTCTGAAAACAAACCTTGCCCACTAAAGCGTGACTTTGTATTTAAAACATCCAGCAGGTAGGTGGCGCTGCCGTTTATTTTCATTGAGAAATCAGTTTAACGCAATATTGAATTTAACGCGAAAATACATGGAGTATATTACTTTTATTCACACAGACTATTTAGGCTGACAAAATTAATCAGGTAATTGATTAACTGATCTATAAATTCCACAAAAATGATTATCATTACAGATGTCTTATAATCAATGAGACGCCACATTTTGCGGCATCCCATCTGGGTCTACACTGTTTGCTCAGGCCTATTTGACCAAATACATACAGTAAAGTATAACATGGGAAGAGTCCTGCTCAGACAGACAAGTAAATTGACCAAATCTTTTGTGATAAATTATCGATCACAATGACAGGAGTGATAATCGACCAGATTAGCCAGCCTTAGAGTCTATTTATACATTGTATTTGCTGTATGATGATTCTAGCGAATAAAAAGAAAAGAAAAAAAATGCAACAATGTATCCATTTAAAGATACTGCCTCCAGATTTGTGGGACTTTTACCCAACCTGATCACATGATGAACAGGCCCTGCCTAAGGCAACTCTGCCCTGGAGACTATAGGCAGCCCAACTACTTCGCTGGCCCCGATGGGCGGGGGCCGTAGTCTGTGGGTCGTGATTTCTGAATACCCGATAATCAGTGCACGCCGGTAATAGGTACCAAGTTACGCTACATTACCGGTCACAGGAGCTTGACATTGGATAATTTCTACTTATAGGGCCTGTCCTTCGAACCTTCGATTATTTCATAATCGTAGGGACAGGCCCTATAAGTAGAAATTAGCAAACGTCAAGCTCCTGTGCTACCGGTTGCCTACATGAAATGCACTTCACGGCATCAGGAATTTTGCTGAAGAACTGAACAAGTACCTGTTGTTGTTTTTCGCGTGCGACACACCATGAATTTAAAAAATGCAGGTAAAAGAAGCTTTCATGTCTGTAGCCTCGCGAAAAATAAACTGTTCGACAGCCGGTAGATTCTAGTAAACAAGCTGGTTGTCATACGACAACACACACAGTTGTCGCAACACCCAGAAGGTCGGAAACCAGACACGATACGTATCGCTGAGCACTTTCATTGGCTGACTGACATCACATGTCTCAGTCGAAACACTCGGTGTTATTCGCTTTAATCATTGCGACTTTTCAGGCCACGGCAAGGGTCCGTACACACAATTCTGTTCTATTCCATACGTGTTATCATTTGACGCCACCGTCGTGGCTGCTTCTTCGCGGCTGCTTCTTCGCAGCCACGAGGCGGTGTCGCTACAAGAAAATGCATCTGTATTATTGCAAGGAAGTATCCATCAAAGAGATGGGATATTTAGTCCTGATTCAAGAGGGCGTCAATGCCTACCATGTTGTTTAGTATTATTGGTGAAAGCTGTACAGAAAAGGATCTGTACCAACAAGTTGAATGTCAACAACATGAATGAAATTCTGTTTGCAGGAGATAAATTATACAAGTATGCAAAAAAGAATGCCAAGACATCTCATGACTATTTAGAGCCATGTGATTTGCCATCTTATTTTTCACTTGACAACCAGCATTATCCCTGGAAAGTGAAAAAAAAAAACAAAAAAAAAAAAAACAACATTTTCTGGAAATTTAAATATCTTATCCTTAGTGGAGTATCCTTTCCTTGATTTAGAGACAGGACTCGCTATGACTTTCTCATTCAACCCATATGCAGTCTTCATTTGCAACGGCTTTTCTATTGTATTATTGGAACAAGGTGACTGTTTCTACCTTTTTGAGTCACATGCAAGAGCTTCAGATGGAATGCCAAATGTTAATGGCAAAAACATTTTGTTAAAGAAAACAAATATAACTGGCATTTTCCTTACATTTGCGTAGATTGTTTAGTTTTGATAATTCCTTTACTACAACAGCGGTGAGTCAGTTTGATTTGCATTCGCTCTGTATATCTCATGTTTGCAGGGAGACCATAAAATGATACCAATGAGCCGGGTTTCAAATTTGTGACATAACTACCTATCCTCCTTTACAAGAATGTATTTCATTTGAGTTGTGTCCATCACAGCCTTATGCTTCCTCCCAGCTTGCTGACAGCTTAAATGAACACGGTTCCGCATTACTTGATTCACCCCTTATATGTGAAGAATTGCAAACCTCCCTGAATAAGAAACTTAAGTTAAGTGACACATCAAAAGATGGTTTGAGCAGTAAGAAATTTAAAAACAAAGAAAGTGCTATAGTCACACAGTTTCACAAGTTGGTGTCTTGTGGTCCCCAGTACATATGTACAAGTTGTTGTCAAACATTTTTCAGACATTCTGATGTTAAATTTGATATTCAGGGTCTAAAGCCCGAGATGAAAAGACTCTGTACATTAGGACATAAAAGTGTGGAGGATAAGGAATGGATCTGTCAACAATGTGCTAATAGTTTGAAGAAAAATAACTTGAACAAATATCTTCCTTTTTGTCAAGCCCGCTTGCGCTGAGCAAGACATAGTCACCATAGCTGCATTTAAGTGTATATTAGTGAGTCCATCCGTATTTGTCCGTCCTAGCTAGAAATTTTGCATGCAGAATCATCTTTCAGTGTAGTTTGAAATTTCTCCAAGACTTGGCCTTGAGGTCAGATTTGTCAAGGACATGCACTTACCAGCAGAATTTAAGAGTTTTTAAAGAAAGTCTTCTATTCAGGAAGTGCAATGCCCAGATGCTTGATATATTCCATAGAGCTCCATCTTATCGTATAGTATTGGTAGCATTGGAATGTCGTCTATCTTCTTTGCATGTATTGTGTAAAATTGCATAGAAGATACACAGCACTCCATTAGTACTTTACAAGCTAGCAGACTCTTAGGACTATCAGTCCTTTGATTCTTGTGTTATTGTCACAGTGGTTTTGATTATATGAGTTTCACTGAAATGTTCCACAGATGAGATAGAGGGCCCTTATGTGGACCGAACATATATTTGTATTAGGAGCTGCATCAGAATTAAGGGTGAGGTTTTGCGCAAGTTAAACTAGTTTAAGCACCCCCCGACCCACCCACTGACCGTTCAGGCGGTTCATCTGTTGCAGTTTTTCCATGTTTGTGCATCGGGTGGTTTCAAATGTGGCATCTGTTTTGTTCTTATTTGTTCCTCATCTTTATGATCTCTATCATCTTTTCATGCCTCTGGAAGGCTGTGTTTCGAAATTGTGGCATTTTCTGGTTATCTTCACTTATATTTTTTGTTGATATGAATGCCGCTATTTCATGCATACAAGGCTTTAATTTATGATTAACGCTTAGCAATCTTGGTAAAAATTCAGCAGACGACATTTGGAAATATTTTCTCTTATTTTTCTAAGAAAACGGGATTTGACATTTCATGCTAAGCTCACAATTTGCATGGAATTTCAAATCCTGTTTTCTGGGAAAGTTAAGAAAATATCAACAATTTGTCGTCTGCTAAATATGCTTAGAGAGTGGTAAAAGTTAACTCTTTTACTGCCAAATTTCAGATGACATTTGTCGTCTGCTTTTGTTTTGAACAAACTATCGATTGGAAAAAAGTTAATGTGTAAAGTCGGAAGAACTGAATGACAAACAGCGTAGATCCAGATGAGCCGTCTCATCTGGATCTATGCTATTTGCAAAAGCCTATTTTCATCGCCTGTGGCAGTGAAAGAGTAATGCAACCTTGACGTTAACTTCATTTCCTGAAAATGCTATCAAGAATCAAGCGATCAAAACATATCTCTTAAAAATGAATGCCATTACCTTATCACAGCTAATTGTTCACATATTAAACGGTATGGTTTAATCAAGGACTATAAAACCAAATGAAGAACTTTTGTCATTGATATGATCATCAGTAATGGGTATAATTCTGGAAAGATTGTTTAAATCTTTCACCCCTGACTTTCTGAAAAAGAATCTTCCATCTTTACGTTTCGACATGTCCATTGTGGCAAACAGGGGTGTCCTTCGAAAACCAAAACCAAATGGCCAAAATTGTAGATCCTGATGAGACGGTTCGTGTGCAAAGGTACCATTTTATTCTGCAGTGATGAAAAGTTTTAAAAATAGTCTCATTACAGCTCACACCTAAAACTAAAAAGTGTTTCAAGCTCATTGTCGTCCGTCTATCTAACCGTCTCGCAGTGCGTCCGCCTAACTGAGTATGATTATACTACTTAGAGTCTCAGTGAAACTCTATTTTTTCTGATATACTTTATTTGTTTACTAGGGCAACTTCTATAGGTTTTATTTGACTTCACTGCCTTATGGCGGGCATACAAAGTCTCTGTTTACTTCATCATAGTGCAGTTTTCATCTGTATTTTCCTTAGGACCACTGCGCCAAATTTGATGTCTTGGAAAATCGAGATCCGCTTAAACTGGCGCAAGGTGGCATATGCAGTCCTGTAAACTACAATGCTGTCACAAAGGGTCTAACTGAAACCAAGACTCTGATTTTCGTTCTTTAATATGTTCTTTGTCTCCAATGGCAACCTATATTTTATTTGAGGACCGATAAGTACAAACAAATTGGTCTAATACACAAATTCTTCCGACAGCTCAAGGAAACACACATGAAGGGATATTTTAGGACTTTTTGCCTATTGTATCATAAAAATGTATGTTGTGAGTACTCATTAGAATCGCCTCATCGAGGCGATTCTAATGCGTTCACTCAACATACCGTTATTTCATCGAAGATCGAAAAGACATCCATATCTTATTCCCATTTGTCTCCTAACCTGGCGCTATGATTAACCCTCAGTGGTACGAACTATTCATATCTAGAAAAAAAATTCCATGGTGCCAAAGATGTTCGAGCCATCGAGGTTCGACTGTAGTTGTGGGAAGACTGGCATGCTTTCCAAGAGTATACAGCTTTGGATTATTGTTTATGAAAAACAGTTCATATTGTACAATTTTAGCAGTTATGACTTTTGGAACAAGATCATTTTCCGGGTCATTTCTTATAAATATATAATAAAAATGACCATGCTTGCATACAATAGGATGGTGCATAAATAGGATTATATGGGTCCCGTCATGCGCAAAACTGCCTTCGTACATGCGCGAAATGTCCAGATTAAGATCATCCTGCGCATGCGCAAAGTATCATCCGGGCCTTGCTCTCCATTTATACATTCTGTAGTCGCCAGTGATTCTGCCAGCGGGCAGTGAAGGCCCTGATCAGACTGCGCGGGCGCGCTGACTGATCTGGGCATTTGCTGTCCGCAAATGCCCAAAGACACGTTTTTGTATGGTGCGACCTATATGATCTAAAACTGTGTCATAAGATGAAAGTCTCAAGAGGTCAACATTAACCATTACCTTGCTGAATAAATTAAGATACCACGCCCACTTCTAATTTCCAGCCAATCAGATTACTTGATCCTGGTGTTTGATAGAAATTCACACATTTAATAACAAACAGTGCAGATCCAGATCAGTTGGCTTCTTCAGAAGCCAACTGATCTGGATCTACACTGTTTGCTAAAACAAGGCATGTCATGTTCAGCAAGAGAAGGGTTAAGGTGGTGACAAATTTGTGGTTTCTTTTCTGATAATTTCTAGTATTTAGTGAAACGGAAAATTAGATTCAATAAGTTGAAAAAGCTTCCGCATCAGCAAATAATAAAAAAACGAATGCCAATTAGAGAAAGGTAATGAATGTGGAAATTCGTATAATTAGATGACACAAAATTTACATAATATTAAGCTGTATTCACAATTTCTGTACATCTTTCAGCATTCTGTCACCTAAAATCTTTAATTTAATTTAAGTTTATTTTTGTCTGCATAGCTCTGCGCATCCAGTGCTTATATTTTTATTGTATGTTGTTGTTGCGTTAAGCTTTCATTAGTATGTTTTATCAACTGGGGTTCGCCATGCAAAAACGTGCCTTAGGGATATGCGGACACCGAAGGCCAAGATCAGCTTGCGCATCCACGGAGTCTGATCAGAGTCTTCACTGTCCGCTAACAGAATCATTGGATACTACAGAATATGAATGGAGAGAAAAGCCAGGATGATACTTTGCGCAAGCGCAGGATGATCTGAATATGCGCATGTTTTCGCTCGACTCGGGCCAGTTAGTATTTGTGGTGTTTCTTTTCTCAGGGAGCAAAATTGATACAAACGATTCGTCTAATGTATATCAGGCATTTATGTAACCCATTTATGCCGAGTAGACTCTTCTACCTCCTACCTTCTACCTTCTACCGTTGTCCGCAGGAAGAAACTTTGAATCCTTAACAATCCAACCTGCGCTCAGAGAAGATTCTGATCAGACTGCGCGAATGCTTGAATGGGTGAAGTGTAAAAATATTCCTGTTACTTCAAAGGAGTGTCAGTTGATGTCTGCCCCATGCACCAAGGGCTGGGCTACCTACATTTATAAAATCATGAAACAATCCGCATAAAACGGGCCGTATCTTCGGTCATATGCAGAAAGCGTAGGTCCAGACCAGCCTGTGCATCCGCGCAGCCTGATCAAGACATTTACTGTCCGCTAACAGAATTACTTGACACTACAGAACAAATAAATGGAGAGCAAAAGCTGGATAAGACAGAACGTGGCCCAAATGATAGACTAAAGCGATTTTTCCGAAACCTATACCATATGATTTAAGTGACAAGGCTTCCTGGAACAATCAAACTTTTACATATATGCACCTACCCGGGGACTATCCATGTATAAAATCCTATAAAATCATCTAAATATCCACATAAAATCAGAGTCAAAAGTGATTTTTCAAAAACTTACAACAAATGATCATAGTGACAGAAGCATTCTGTTACTATCATAATTTTATCAACCGGGTAAAATCATGAAGTCATGCAAATCAAATCAGAGTCGATAGTGATTTTTTTCTGAAACTTCCAACGAAAAGTTAAAGTGATAATGATTTTCTGTTGTTATCGAGCCTTTGTTCCCCGGGTATTTACTACCCGTTTCCCAAGAGTCTATTCATACATGTATATGAAAACATAAAAAAAGCCACATAAAATATATGTGGGCAGTTATTTTTCTAAAACTTACAACAAATCATGATAGCGCCGAAAGCTTTCTTGCGTCCCACGGGCATTTATCTTCTACTTTCCCGGGTTACGCACATATATAGAATCAGGAAAGTCTACATAAATTCCGTGTCTCGCAGGAACAATGGGCTTTAATTTGAGCCGAAACATCAGAAAACGTTCCTTCAGACATGTGCCCCCAGCGAAGACTTAAATCAGCCTACGCATCCAAACAGTCTACCGTATTTACCTTAAGTATTCGGACACCTCAACTCCTTACCATATATGTTCTAAAATTTGAACCAGTACAATTCACTACCCGATGTTGTGTCTAAAAATTGCTGGATGAATGGCAAACAGTGTAGACCCAGATGAGACGCCGCGTTCTGCGGCGTCTCATCTGGGTCTAAACTGTTTGCTCATGCCTGTCTGTCCGAATACATATGGTAAATACGGTAATACAGTGAATCCTCGTTACAACGAAAGCATTTGTTCCAAAACATGTTGCCATTATAATGAATTTGCTCTTGTAAACAATCCTTAATGGACAGAATGATATGTGAAAAATACCTTGTTTTATTTTTACTTCCTCGCAGAACATATGTTTTGGATATTTGTTAGAATCGCCTCACTGAGGCGATTCTAACAAATATCCAAAACATATGTTGCTTGAAGTTTTAGTGCAATGTTATTGCATAATTACTCATTAACTGTCACCTCTTAAGCGAAGGTTTCGTGACAATCAAATTGTCATTATGAGGAGTTTTGTCGTTGATCGAGTGTCGGTGTAACGAGGATTGACTTTAGAGTCTTCGTTGTCCGCATGAACAAACTTTGCTATCCAAAATACGCCTTGAGGAGATTCTGATCAGACTGCGCGAATGCGCAGGCTGATCTTAATCTTCGTTGGGTGCACATGTACGTTTTCTGAAATTGAAGGTCATTTACCTCCAGGGCTATCTTTCACCACCATGGAGCTGTAAACGTTTTCTTAATACCATCTTAGTACTCAGGTGAGCGATTCTATAGTAACAACTGATTCTGTAAGCGGTCAACAAATGCCATTACCAGATTGTGCGATTATGCAGGCTGCTCTGGGCTTCCATTGCCCGCAAATGCGATTAGTGTTCTTTTATGTTGCAATCAATTACCTTTTACTCTGGCCCAGTTTACCTTTTTTTGAAATAATCGACAGACAGGCTTTCAACTGTCATACAAAGAGATCCGATATTTTATCTTTTCTCTGTCCTTTGTTTTCGAGGACAACCTTTATAAATCTTATTTTTCATCTGTCCTCCAATTATTCGAAAGTCATTTGTCATGTCCATACCAGACAAAGAATTACACTTGTTTTCTACTATTCAATAAGTAGATTTCTTATTTTCTTTTGTAAATCTCCCACTCCCCACTTCAACGTTTTGTTGGCATTTTTCATCAACTGATCAGATTGAGGCTTCCTTAACAAGCAAACGTCTGCAATCCGCCCACAACAAAGAAGAATGCCGGCAAATCATTAGAGCCACAACGCGAAATAATGTGTCTTAAGACACGTTCGCCATATCCTTCACTGGGAGCTTCTTTTTGATAGCAAAGGGTCCAAAGTATTGTTTGCGGAATGCGACGACACAGATCAGACTGTGCGAAAGCACAGGCTGATCTGTGTCTTCGCTTGGCGAACCTGTCATAAGGTTCATTATCTACAGTCCTTTCTACATCACTCTGAAAGACCTTTTGTTTTTCTTGGCATTTTATTTTAAATGACTAAACTTTTTGTGCATAGGCAGTTACGACAAAAGGTTTTGCATTAAATCAATGCATAAGTTTGCAAAGTTACTTTTTCTGTCCATGGCGCCAAACAAAATCGACTTTCTGAAAGATGTCGGAAGCACACTAATGTTACGGCTCATTATATAAATTTTAAATTGTGTTATTAAAATGTTCATAATCGCATATGAAATCAAGTTAGAGATTTGATCAGACTGCTTATCAGGCAGGGCTTGTATAGAAAAGAGGTAAGAGAAATGTCCAGGGAGTGCCACAATAACAAGCCGTAGCCCTTCCCAGACACCAAGAGAAAGAGGAAACAGACAAAACCAAACAAGCGCAAATCCAACAAATGTACGAAAAGCACTAAGATAAGCTATCTCTTCCCCAAGCGAAGTTATCGCAATGCTAAAAGGACTGAAAAACACAAGAACAAAATAATACAAGGCAAGACATAAAACAAATCGCCTCGTAGAATAAACCACAGAGCAACAAAGAGTGACTCGTAACACCGGGACCACCGCCTTAGAACGGTCAGAAGAATAAACCACCGGGGATGGGAGGATTAAAGCACTTTTACAGCCAGCCAACTTCACCCTGGGTCCTTAACTTTAGCAGATTCTACAGTATTTGGACATCATCCGGGCGAATGGCATAACACGTTGTCAGACTGTATACACTCACAGGTTGAAATGAATCATTACGTTAGCTAGTCAATGTACTGTATACCCCAATGATCCCCATTATATATAGTGAAATTAGGGTATGCATGGGGTCTGCAGTATTGAGCAAATCTTCAGAATTGGTATTTTTTATATCACCTTTTCGATATACAGTTGACTCTCGTTATCTCGACCTCGCTTATCTCGAATAACTGCTTATCTCGAAGTGAAAATCTGGTCCCTGCCTAAAGATGAAAATCTAATAACAGGTAACAAAATATTGTGGAAAAGAGGAGAAATTGCTCCAATGGAGCCTTTATCTATCAAAATCCTTCTTTGGCTATTTCTCCGGCTATTTTCATCTGTACCTCTTATGTTTCGTTTGACAGATAGCAGTGTGAACAATGGGCATGCGTTATATTTTTATTTTCTTTGGGCACTTTGAGTACATTCTGGTTACTTTGAAAATCGAATACTATTTAAGCGGTGCTAGTCCTCACAGACTACATTGTTGCATATAAAGACTTAATAAAAGTCTTCGATTTTCGGTCTTTGTGTGTTCTTTGTTTCCAAAGGCAACCTTTAAGATATTTTATTTAGAATGAAATAACAGCCTATCGTTGGAGATAACAAATTAAGTGTTTGTCATTACTCATGTTAAGTCGGAGACCGTTGCGTTACAATTTGATATCTTGGTACAGAAGGTTGTATCACCTGAACATTAGCAGAAATTAGCTCTGTTTTATTGTTCGTGTGTAGAAACAGACTGTGTGACGCTGCACACAGCCTCTAGTCTCGAAGTCATCACAAAGATATTTTTCTTATTTCTGCTCAAAAACATAGATTGTGGGTACTCGTTAGAACCGCCTCGCTGAGGCGGTTCTAACGAGTACCTACAATCTATGTTTTGAACAGAAATGTAAAAAATATCAGAGTTTTTTTTTTTATCTGAAAAATTTCAGTTTTTGGAAGTGAACTTTTCCATATATATTTGAATAGGCGCGTTTTTGTAATGCGAGCAAAACTTTGTTTTCCGCACGTGAGACAGGCTCAGTAGCCTCAAAGTACAAGATTATATATGACACTGAAATTAAATTTTCAGTAGAAATGTAAATTGCTAAACTGAGCATCTATAGACAGGAAGGCTCCGGTCAGTGTGTGCATGCGTAGAGCATGGCCAATGCCTTTATTGTTCGCTTGCAGGCTCATTCGATTCACTAAGACTGGAGGCGAACAGCAACTGTCTTGATAAGACTAATTGTATAAATGTCCTGTTAAGACTGCCTGGATAGGCAGGCTGATGCAAAGACCCTGATAAGGCCTTGTAGCGATTTATTGTAAAATGCGGGTCAATTGTATCTGAACATTAATTCCTTTCTACAGTTCCACTTACCCAGAATATTGCTGTCGTTTTTCAAAAGCTAATGCTCGTCCCGCAGGTCGTTTTTTTAGTGCCTGTGGTAATCCCGGGCATTGTAAGTAGGCAAGAGACAGTTTGCTAATATGAATTTAAATGCAGATTTTCTGCAATACGATTATCTTCTTTATCCCCGCGCTTTTCGGAGTAGGCAAGAGATAGTTTGCTAATAAGAATTTAAATACATATTTCTGCAATACGCTTATCCTTTTCATCCCCGCGCTTTTCGGAGAAAAAGCGGGGATATTGTGATACCCTCGTCCGTCCGTCCGCCCGTACATCCGTCTGTAATGTCACACCATTACTCCTAGACCATTTAAGCTAGACTCTTGAAACTTTCACAGGCGATAGCCCTATGGATGAGGACTGGAGAAACACATTCGGAATTTTGATGTGACCCCTGGGGCAGGGCCAGGGGGTGTGGCCCCGAAAGGTCCAAAATCCATTTTGTACAAACATAGTCATGTTGCGTAATGAATTGTAGAAAACAGTTGTGCAAAAAAGTTTGCCCCGGGGGGCATGTCTGGGGTCACTAGAGGTCAAATTTTTTGATTGTCACCCAACTCCGCTGAGGCATTTTTAGCTAGAACCTTGAAACTGTCACTGGTAACTGCCTTATGGATGAGGACTAGAGGAACGCATTGGGAATTTTGATGTGTCGGGAGATGTGGCGCTGGCGCGGGGATATGCGATGGCGCGCCATCGACTTGCTCTAGTTTTACATTGAATCATACAAAGCAATATAATACCAACCAAGTCGATGGGTACCAATCTACTTTTATTTTGATATGTATTTACAAAGGCAGATGACTCTTATTAGCTCAAACTCAAAGGGACCAGAGATTTTGGTTTGAGAGAACGGTAGTTTGTGATAAAGGGAGTTGAAATGTAAAGATCATATAACATACAAAACCAATATTGTTCTTTATTAGTTTGATTTACGTCGTTGCTTAAGTTATGAGCGTAAACGGGTCTCAGCTATAATAGGATTTTAAACAACCGTCAACAAATTGATCGTTATGTCCGTTATGCAACATCACCAGTCACCATACTTTTCTTTCAACAGTTTTCAGAAAGTTCTCATTTTCACGGGTGGAACTGAATCATTCGGATTACAATCTCACACTTTGTATACTTGTTTTGACCTGATTTAGTTTATTAGTAGAGAACAATGCGAATGCCTCTCACAACAAAACAAAACTTGTTGCTTGTTTGGTCTAACTTCGAGTCTCACTTAATGCTCAGAAGCGATTCTCATGAAAATTGTCCAAAGCATCTGACACCATTTCATGGAAATTTGGCAAAGTTTCCAGGAAGGACATGAAGCGACTGCATATTTTAGACGCTACACCAGACAGCAATTGCCAGGACTATGACGTGCTTGTTTGTCACTTTTCTGAATCTCGCTCAATTAATAAAGACCATTTACCATGAAAAATGGCCAATAAACCAACGTTTTGTGCGTAAATGCTCACTTAGACCCTGTTGATAAAGACACTAAGGATGCTATATGGTAATTTGACAAGTTTTTACAAGCGGCTTCAAACGTCTTATTGTCTCTCTCGCTTCCGCCTTTGTCTGTGTGTATTCAAATATTTGTCAGCCGCGGGAAATGCAACCTGAAATTTAGATGTTTGCCTGCCGCGGGGAGGACAATCTGTGTAAATTGTAGGATTTTGGCAGCCGAGAAAAATAAAATCTGTGTAATATTTAGATATTCGCCAGCCGCGGGAAATAAAATCTTTGTAACAGTCGGATATTCGTCGACAGCAGCGGGAAGTACAAAATGTCTAAAATTTAGATATTTGCCAGCAGCGAGAAATAAAAAAAAGAATAATACAGTAAGTCTTCAGTGGCTCGAACACCGATAACTCGTTTACCGTGGCTAATTCGAATTAGTTTTTAGTCCGTAGGAATTTCTTACGATAGCTCAAGAAAGTAAATATTTTGAGATAGGGTAGCTTTCTTCTTTTATCATGAAAATGTATGTTGTGCGTACCCATAAGAATCGCCTCATCGAGGCAATTCTAATGAGTAATCTCAACATATCATTATTATATAGAAGCTCGAAATTACATACTTAAATTATGCCCGTTTGCTCCCTGAACTGGCGCTATGATCAACCCTCAGTGGCTCGAACATCGATGGCTCGTTTACCGTGGTTTATTCGAATTCGGTTTTGAGTGCCTAGGATGAGGCGATTGTAATGAGTACACTAAATATACCATTATTTTATAGAAAAGCAAAAATGCATCCCTAGAGTATCTTCATTTGCCTGCTGACAATGCGCTATAATCAAACCCTTAGTGGCTCGAAATACCCATGTCTAGAACGATTTTCCATGGTCCCAAAGATGTTCGAGCCATTGAAGCTCGACTGTATACCTTTGCTAAACAAAAACAGGTTAAAACTAACTGTGATAAAAAGTTATATATTCAGTTAAAACTATCACTGTTCTTAATATTCAGACTCGTAAACTCCTTGCTGAGCTTATTTGAAATTCAAGGCCGTTCATTTAACTACCTGGTAATGTTTTAAATATATTTGCCGACGATTGCAGACAAAACGGTTCCTTAAAAGTACTTTCGGCAGGCCCTAGAGTGTTTACTAAAGCTGTGTGTCTGAATATTTTGTGGTGTACAAAATATTCCAGAATATTAATTATAGTGTTTTTTTTTTTTTTTTTTTTTTTTTTTTTTTTGTGTGTGTATGTTATTGTTGGGTAACAACAAGCATTACGAAATGTTGCAAAACTCACCAAACACAACAGTCGCATTTGACTAATAAAGAACGTTCTTCATTGTTGAGCATCTAAACACCACAACAGAAGTCACGACAAATGATCTCCGCCTGGCTGAACTGCAGTCCTAATGTTCTCAATGGACTCCCCAACACTGTATATTGGAAGCGGTGAATTTCAGTTTTAATTTTATCAGACTGTGATATAGATCGATATTCCTTGAGGGTAATGGATAAACTATTTGCAAGGAGTGGAGACCCGAGGGGTGGTGGCGGGTGGGGGGGGGGGGGGGAGGTTGGGGGCGCGTGGGGAACGGTTCCAGACTAAATTGGGTTTAATGCTGAATAAAGTTATTTGTATTTGTAAATTGAGTTTAAGTTGGTTTGAAAAACACTCCTGCTCGAAGTTCTATCGGAACCTGAATTTTATGTTGAATAAGTCCATAAATACAGAAAGATTGTTGGCAAAACTGATGTTTTGGAACAATTAAAAAGAACATCTCTTACTACAAAATGATAGATTACAGCATGAATATTCTGCGGTAAATTTTATGCATTGTTGTTGAACCAAATATGGTTGATAACTTTGCTACCCTCTTAAATTGCATGAAAGCGCATCACGAAAACATACCTATATAATTTTGACCCCCCTAAAACCCCACTTTTATACAGTAAAACTTGGGTTTACAGGGGTATACATTATTTTTCTTATTTCTGCTAAATACATAGATTGTGGGTATATATTAGAACCGCCTCGGCGAGGCGGTTCTAACGAGTACCCACAATCTATGTTTTGAGCAGAAATATGAAAAATATCAGATTTTTTTTTATCTGAAAATTTTCATTTTTTGGTGGTAAAATTTTCAATATATTTGAATAGGGTGTGTTTTCGTAATGGAGTCGGTTTTCAGACTAGCCCACGGCTCCACCTCAAACTGTCAGAGAAATTTGGAGCCTGACTATCAATGTCTGCGGTCGCGCCTATCAAAGTCTTATTTGTGGTTTACTTATGTTATGGCTTCAGCTCGGCATTGAGCCATACGATTGACTTTTATCATAGTGTTTGTGATTACAGTCAAACTTCAATGGCTCGAACATCTTTGGGACCATGGAAATTTGTTCGAGAGATGGATAGTTCGAGCCAGTAAGATTTAATCATGGCGCCAGGTCAGGAAGCAAATGGCGATAACGTATGGAAATTTTTCGATCTTCAACAAAATAAAGGTATGTTGCGTGTACTCATTAGAATCGTCTCGATGAGGTCATTCTAATGAGTACACACAATATACAATTTCATGATAAAAGGAAAATTTCTCTTAATATGTGTTTTCTTGAGCTATCGGAAAAATTCCGTAGGGACTCAAAAATGAGTTCGAATAAGTCATTGTAAACGAGCCATCGGTGTTCGAACCATTGAAGTTCGACTGTATATGTAATTTACTGTGATGTTTCATTGATGAGGTACAGGCCCCTATGCGGAGCAGCATCAGAATTGAGGGCGAGATCTTGCGCTAGTAAAACTGGTCTAAGACTGCCGTCCCCACCCTCTAGTTTTTCTACTGATCCTTCAAAGGCGGTTCCTCTGTTATAGTGCTTCTTTTATCATGCATCGGTAGTTTAATATGTAGCGCTTATTTTGTCCTTGTTTGTTCCTCATTTCTTCTTTTGGTACTTCGGGAAGACTGTGCTGCGTGGTGTGGCGTTTCCTGGGTATTTTTATGTATTTCTGTATTAAGAGTAGCACTGGGACTCAGGGTGAAGTTGGCTAGCTGTAAAAGTGCTTAACATCACGAAAACACGCCTATATAATTTTGACCCCCTTAAACCCCACTTTATATGGTAAAACTGGGGTTTACAGGGGTATACATTATTTTTCTTATTTCTGCTCAAAACACAGATAGTGGGTACTCGTTAGAACCGCCTCGGTGAGGAGTTTTTCATCTGAAAATTTTCAGTTTTTGGAGGTGAAATTTTCAATATATTTAAATAGGCCTGTTTTCGTAATGAACCACCGGTGTTTTATTCTACTGACCGTTCTAAGGCGGTGGTCCCGGTGTTAGTCTTACTCTTTGTTGCTTTGTGGTTTATTCTACGAGGCGTTTTGTTTTATGTCTTGCCTTGTGTTATTTTGTTCTTGTGTTTTTCAGGCCTTTTAGCATTGCGATTACCTCGCTTGGGGAAGAGAGAGCTAATCTTAGTGCTTTTCGTACGTTTGTTCGATTTGATTTTGTCTGTTTCCTCTTCCTCTTGGTGTCTGGGAAGGGCTGCGGTTTGTGATTGTGGCACTCCCTGGACTTTTCTCATATCTTTTTTTTATTTTTATTTTTATTTATTTATTTATTTTTTTTTCATGGTGAAAAAATCATATTTGACTGCAATACAGAATGTTCTTTTTAGTTCCAGACCAAACTAGATACCACAAAAATATTAGTGAAGTGTCCTAAAATTCTTACTTCCTGTGGTGCCTCAAGAGGGCTGTGCTTCCTTCTTGTGGCATTTCCGGTGTATCCACATTTATATTTGTTCAGTCATCACGAAAATAAGCCTATATAATTTTGACCCCCTTAAACTCCACTTTTATATAATAAAACTGGGGTTTACAGGAGTATGCATTATTTTTCTTATTTTTGCTCAAAAGCATAGACTGTGGGTACTCGTTAGAACCGCCTCGCCTCGGCGAGGCGGTTCTAACGAGTACCCGCAATCTATGATTTTGAGCAAAAAAATGAAAAATATCAGAATTTTTGTTTGAATTTTTTCATTTTCTTGGTTGTGAAATTTTCAGTGTATTTCAATAGACTTGTTTTCGTAATGCTAAGATTAAAAACAGAATCGCAGACAGTTAAGAACCGAATGAGACGGCTCGTTTGCACAGGTATTTGTTTTGGTCTGGCGGGCTGAAAGGGATATATGGAAATGGACCTGTGCAAAGAGTGAGGTAGAGAATCCACATGGTATTTATGGGTTAACCCTTGTCCTGCTGAATAAATTAAGATGTCACTCCCATTTATAATTTTCAGCCAATCACATAACATGATCCAGATTTTTTATATAAATTCACATACTTAATGGCAAACAGTGCTGATCCAGATCATTTGGCTTCTTCAGAAGCCCACTGATCTGGATCTACACTGTTTGTAAAAGTTAGATATATCCGGGTTCAGCAGGACAAGGGTTAAGACATGTTTTTCATGTTAAGTGAATCGCATAGTCACACGTTTTATGTCTTGTCATGTTGAATAAATTAATGTGCCACACCCACTTCTAATTTTCAGCCAGTCAGATTGCTTGATCCATGTTGTTGGTACAACTTCATTTACTTAATGACAAACAGTGCAGATCCAGATCAGTTGGCTTTTGAAGAAGCCAGCTGATCTGGATCTACTCTGTTTTTAAAGTCAGGACATATCCGGGCTCAGCAGGAAAAGGTTAATAAGTGTTTGTATTGTTCATTTCTACTACATTTAAGGCGCTAATGGCGGTGAGAAGACTTCCTTATGGCTCACAACGAAAAGTGATAGACGTTTACTATGACGCCTCATTCATCACTTGATAATGGAAAATGTTAGCAATAAAGAACTTTGGTGTGGGAGTTTGGTACTTTTTATTAGACATTGTGTAACTTTCTCGTCTCAGATCCCAGTTTGAAAGAACGCTCCTAGAGAGTCTTCGTATGATTGAAGAGAATATAACTTAAAGTTGGTTAATACAGGGAAAAAAAGTAATTTCTTTGTTAAGCTCCCTGTTTGCAAAGGACTTCATACGTGATTACTACTGCTATGTTATTAACCCTTGTCCTGCTGAACCCGCATATATCCCGCTTTTGCAAAAAGTGTAGATCTAGATCAGCTGGCCTCTGAAGAAGTCAACCGATCTGGAACTGCACTGTTTGCCATTAAATATGTGAATTTATAGCAACAATCCGGATCAAGTGATCGGATTGGCTGAAAATTAGAAGTGGGCGTGGCATCTTATTTTATTTAGCAGGACAAGGGTTAAGGGCAATGGGTATGCTTTGAGAAGCGGTATTTCTTGCAAACTGTTTTGTCTCCCCTTTAGAAAAAAGGTCTAATCAAAAAGGAATGAATTCTCCCCCCTTCCCCACCCCTCCCCACCCCCCCCCCCCCACGCCCTCACCGAAGGGAGAAAATTGTTTTCTCCCAAAGGGAGCAATTTAGAGTGGGGACGTAGTGAGATAAACGCAAATAGGAAGTCACAAAAATGATGTCTTTTTTTAAAAAAATGGAGGAAAAAACCTACTAGGTGTATAAAGTCCCTTGAGTGTTGTGATGCGGCCTAAAATCGTCCACCAACACTTCGTCATAATGACAGTGTAGATTTAAAAATATTTTCTGGTTCTTTATGTCCCCTGAACTCATGCATTTGCAATGTCTCTCAACCAGATGCTGCACTGCGCGTGTGGCGTCGCGTAATTCATATAATCCATATAATTTAACATGAACAGACTCAATCAAACTGTGTCTGCTGTTTTCATTCTTTGGTGTGTTTGGTGTGATCCCTTTTTAACTCTTTCGGTGCCAAATTTAAGACAACAGTTGTCGTCTGCAGTTTTATTTAAACAAACTATCGCTTGGAAAGACGTTTATATGTAAAGTTGAACGACTGAATGTCAAACAGCGTAGATTCAGATGAGACGGCTCAATGAGCCGTCTCATCTGGATCTATGCTGTTTGCAAAAGCCTATTATTATCGCCTGTGGCAGTGAAAGAGTTAAAGATCACATGACTTTGGTACCACATAACATGATTTGTATAAGCCGAGGTGGTTCTAATAAGTGCCACAACATATATTTTAAAGGAAAAATAAGAAAAAAAAATACCATGCAGATACAATCTTCTCTGGAGCTATGACGGACTTTACCCGTTTTCAGAATTAATTGTGAGGTTTTACATTATCAAAATGGCAATAAAATGTTTTTCTAGAGGTCATTCTTCCTAGAGTACAGTCTGCTACGATGTCGCAATGCCAGGTTTACATTTGTAACCACCATCCCAGCTAGCATTCTTTATAAATCTACAGCGGGCCGTTATCGGCCCGTCAGCTTATCTGACGGGCCGATAACGGCCCGCTATAGATTTATAAAGAATGCTTACTGGGATACCGCTAGCTTACTTTGACCAATTGAAAGTAGTTCGTTTGTCTACTCAGTCTCCGTTAGTTTGCTCTATTTTAGGCGAAGTGCTGTAAGTTGTATTAGTCCGCGCGATTAAGCCTTCGTTCGATGCATGGTGAGGTAGGCTGCGTTCAGAAGTGAAAAATACTTGCGATTGTTTTGCCCTGGACCCTACTCCTGTTGGTGCTCGTCATTAGGTGCAGGGATCCAGGGCAAACCTTTCGCTGTCGCTTTGCAATTTTGAACGCAGCCATGTATTCCGTGATTGTAGCCTTCTCAGGGTATCTTCTAAGGCTGGCACAATTAATCGGATAATCGATTAATTGATCGATAAATTCTACAAAAATAATTATCGTTACAGATTTACTAATAATCGATCATTTGATTTTTGTGTCTGTCACTTTACTATATTTACCCTTAGTATTCAGACATCTCAGCTACTTACCATACTTTATCTAAAATTTAAACAAGTAGAATTTACTGCCCAATGTTGTATCTAAAATAGCTGAATAAGTGGCAAACAGTGTAGACCCTGATAAGACGCCGCGTTTTGCGGCGTCTCATCGGGGTCTTCACTGTTTGCTCAGGCCTGTCTGACAGTAAAGTATAACATATGGTAAGAGTCATGCTCAGAGACAAGTAAAATTATGACCAAATCTTCAATGATTATTAATCGATTTTCGATCACAATGGCGTTACTGAAAATCGATTATCTTTTCAGCTCTGATTAGACAGCCCTAGTATCTTCATATTTGATTTTGTTGAAGTGACAAGTTGCCAGTCTGCAGATGTTTGCATGTAGTGTACGCGTGGTTAAAATGGTTTACATGCGACTGTGAGTCTGTGCAAATAGTTTTAATGTATAAAATGACGCATTGTATTATCTTCAGCAGTTGAAGGGACGAGCATTGAAAGGTATTTAGCTGTCACGCACTATTTTCAAAGTGCTTCACGCAACTATGTCAATTTAGCATTGCGACCGGCCAGTTTCCTTCTCAAATGAAATTGGCAAAGGTACTTCCAATTTACAAAGGTGGTGAAAAGTCCGACCCCTCAAACTATAGGCCAATTTCTATCCTGTCCACTGTATCTAAAATTTTCGAAAAGCATGTGAACAAACATCTTATGGCATATTTGAATAAATATAAACTTCTACATGACAATCAATCCGGGTTCAGGCCAAAACATAGTTGCCAAACAGCTTTAGTCAAACTCATTAATGACTGGATGAAATGTATTGATAAGGGTGACTTGGTTGGAGCCCTTTTTATCGATTTTCGGAAGGCTTTTGATCTAGTTGATCACTCCATCTTGCTGAATAAACTTGCATTATACAAACTTAACCCTTCTGCCATACAGTGGTTCAAATCATATTTATGTTCTCGACAACAAGTAATCGAGAGTGATAAAGGGTTGACGGATTTCACCACCGTACAATCTGGTGTGCCTCAGGGCTCAATATAGGGCCCGACCTTATTTCTCATTTTTATCAATGATCTTCCGCTTCATATCAAAAAGTGCTCCTCTGATTTGTATGCAGATGACAAGACGATTCACACGCATGGTAATGACATAGATGCTATTGAAGAAGATCTGCAAGGTGAATTCGGTAACACAAAAACATGGGGAAAGATAAACAAAATGAATGTTCACATGACCAAAACAACTTGCATGCTAGTTGGCGCTAGAAAGCGCTTGAACGACTCTCGACCTCTAAATATTATTGCTGACGATGTCAACATTCAATCCGTTGGAAAACAGAAACTCCTTGGTGCTTATATCGATGAACACCTTTCTTGGTCTGCCCATATAGACCACTTATGCTCCCTTATCTCATCTAAAATATCTCTATTACGCCAGTTAGCAACGTATGTACCAACACATATTCAAAAAGTTTACTATCAGGGGTATATTCTTCCTTATATTGATTACGGCTCTGTTACCTGGGGGTCAGCCTCTGCAACTAATATTGAACGCATATCCAAACTGCAAAAACGCGCTGCTCGAATCATCCTGCGAGCAGATTACGATATCCCATCAGTGGATATGTTCAGTCAGCTGGGATGGTTGTCAATTCCGGACAGACTTAAATATAATAAGGCTGTCTTGACATACCGAGCAATAAATAATTTATCCCCTGAATATATAACACAACTTCTAAAACCAGTATCCGAGGTACACACTCTTAACCCGAGGTCATCAGAAAATGGCTTACTTTATGTGCCGAAAGCACGGACAGCACTTTTTGATGGCTCTTTTACGTGTTCCGCACCAAGACTATGGAACGCTCTACCTAAAACAGTAAAAACATTGGGGTCACTCTCTACCTTTAAGCAGTCTCTTAAAGCAACATTTTATGTCTTTAACTATGATTTTAAATGATATACCATGTGTAAAATTATCGCTGAAACCGTTATTGTAACTGAAGTGAGAGCTTTTATGACCTAGCATAACTGTTTTAGATATTGGTTTTATGCGCTCGTCAAATCTTAAAGCACTTACAAAAACTGTGATAACATACAGTTTTGTCTTTGATATAATTCAGTGCCATGTTTGGTTTTAAATCACTTACACATACCTGTTAGCACTTTTTATTTGACAAAAACTTTATATAAGCATTCACTTCGCTACAAGCTACTTTTATCCCATGAATTTCTTAGCTGTTAGTTAAGTCTTGTTGTATATATGTATATAAATTTTAGTTAGAGGACCGCAAGGTAGAATAGTTATTTATAACTAATTGTGTCATCCTCTTTAAACATTGTTTAAATAAATAAATAAATAAATAAATAAAAGCCGTTTTGTACAGTATTACGTTACCCATTCTAGTCTGGAGACCCCTAAAAGGTAACTGGCAAACAGTGCATACCCTGATCAGACGTCACAGAATGTGGCGTCTGATCAGGGTCTCCACTGTTTGCAAATTGCTTAACAATTTTCTCTAGGAATATCTAAATCACATAGCTACATGCCTGAAATCGAAATACAAATCTTCCAATATAGTGTGGGAGAGCTTATTCAGTCTGCAATGGGTTAACACATGTATTTTTTAATGTACACTGAGTCATAGCTCTACAGAAGCCAATTTTGTTAACCATATATATATATATGTTTCTATTTTTTCCACAAAATCATATGTTGTCTTCGCAGAGGCATTTCTAATGAGTATCTACAACAATTTCTGTGGAGAAATATGACAACTATTTACTTTGACATTACGAAAACATGCATATTCAGATATACTGAAAATTTTACCACCAAAAACCGAAAATTTTCAGATAAAAATTCTGATAGTTTTCATATTTCTGCTCAAAACATAGATTGTGGGTACTCGATAAAACCGCCTCGGCGAGGCGGTTCTAACGAGTACCCACAATCTATGTTTTGAGCAGAAATAAGAAAAATAATGTATACTCCTGTAAACCCAGTTTTACTATATACAAGTAGGGTTTAAAGGGGTCAACATTATAAAAGCATGTTTTCATGATGTATACCTCTAATTTAGTTAGATAAGCCATGTTTTCTTTTTTTTTTAATTATATGGAAAATGTGGATGAATTCGGTTATTAATCAAAGTAAGACAGATTTATGTAGTAGAAATTGTTTTAGAAGTAACAAACAAATTGAAAAGAAAAAAAAAACAAAAACAACAACACTGGTTTAAAATACTGAAAATGACCCTAACAATGTAGGCCCCTACATACCTAATTTTCACTATGTATTATTGAGAAATGTGGGGCTTCACGCCACATATAATTGTTACCGTAATGGCAAGTCAGTATATGTTATTTATGATGTACATATACTCTAGATGCGTATGTGCTTGTACACTCGGATGGGTTTCATCCAAATAAATATCAGTGATATATACTTGTGTTATAAACCAAATCCGAATCATAGCCATTTGAATCAATACGAATTTGAATTTATATACATCTGAGTAAACACAAATCGGTGTACAAATGCATTCTAATAAAGCATTATAAGTGCATAAACAAAGCTTGCGAATGCGCATCTGCGCAGATTGATCTACGTGTCCATGTTCACTTCTTAATTAACTCTTGTTATGCTGAATAAATTAAGATATCCTTTCTAAGTTCAAGTCAATAGAATTACTTGGTCCAGGTCGTTGATACAAATTCTCATACTTAATGACACACAGTGTAGATCCAGATCAGTTGGCTTCTTCAGAAGCCAACTGATCTGGGTCTACACTGTGTGCAAAAGCAGGGCATATCCGGGCTTAGCAGCACTATGGTAAATCGGGCACATACGTGCATTTTCTCAGGCCTCGACTCCTGTCAGGCTTCTTTTACACAAATGATCCTGTGCATCTGACAACGGAATCAAAGCCGGACCACAGCAAAACCCGTACTGAGTTATGTGCGAACATGCAATTCGCGTTGTCTGCCAGGAGTCTACGTATTTTTTCCCTTAACAGATTCAATATGTTGTGTAGGTGGTTCAAATAAATAGCGAATTTCCTAATCAGACTACACAAACACACAGGATGAACCTTGTTGTCGCTGTTCGCATATGGCAAGTTACTGGTTTCGCTGTGTCCCGGCTGAAATTTATCATCCTGTATTTATATGTCTTAACCTTTGTTTCATTGGATGCCATAAAACTGACATCCGTAGTTATCTTGAGACATTCTACCGGATATAAGCCAAGTGCATTGATAATCTACTGGAGTCTGGCAAAAGATACCTTCAAACATGTACGAGACATTCCATTAAGAATCTTTTTCGATGAATGACTACACCTCCAAGGGTAGACTGGCTCCAATCTCTAGTGACAAAATATATTTTCTTCTAATCTGTTCAATAACCCAATAAAATAAAACCAAAGTAATATCATGACTATAAAGGCTGGTCACTAGAGTGACCAGCCTTTATAGTCATGATATTGTTGTTTTTTTTTATTTTAGTGGATTATGAAACAGGATTATGAGAAAAATATTTAGTCACTGGAGACTGGAGCCAGTCTACTCCAAGAGATACTATTCCGACTAGAAAGTATTTGTTTTCCTTCTCAAAGAGTCTCTGCGCTTAACGCTCTGGGTAACATTTTCAGCAGACGACATTTGAAATAGTTTCTTATTTTTCCCGGAAAAAGGATTTGACAGTGAATACAATTTTCATGAATTGTCAAATCCTGTTTTCTGGGAAAACATAAGAATAACATAATCAATTTATCACCGGCTGAATTTGAACAGAGAGTGGTAAAAGTTTAAAGTGAAAAAAAAAGCCCGCTCTGAGAATAAATTCTTTCCTGTAAGGGAAAATGATACACTTTGCAACAACTCTTTCAATTTTGGGTCGACTGTTCAGAATCGAGCCTATTTATACATACACAAAAAATTCCTTAAAGTTGTTGCCGACGTGATTATCATTGACAGTGCCATGTAAAGAGGGTTATCTGTTAACCTAGACTGATACAATGGCGAATAGTGCAGACCCAGATCAGGGTCTGCACTGTTTGCTTAAATTACAAGAAGTTGAGGGTTAAACGAAACCATCTTAAGTCCTCGTTCAGGATCATTTTCTCAGCCTGCACTTAGAGACAATCGACCCACCAGTGCTGTCAGTGCTTTGAGTTTTGTGCCAGTCTGAAACGGGACATACTAGAAAGGTGATAATTTGCTCCCGATTTGAATAAAACGATATTTTATCGAGCCTGTTTTTGAACAGTAGTGTAAGGTGCAACACTACTCACGGTTACTATCCCATAGTTGGGCAATATTTTATCTTCAAATAGATCCAAATGAGGTCAGTGCTCCCAAATGACGAGGAAATATAAAATACACTGAATTAAAGTACGAGGAGACGTTTTACGTCGGCCACACACTTTACACCAGCTGTAGTGAAGATAAATCAATTCTGAGAAAAGGGATCCTTTTGAAGCAAAAAAAAAAAAAAAAAAAAAAAACATCAAAAGTGGGGGAGGGGGCATGCGTTTAGCGAAAACGTGTCTTCAGGTATGCACAAAATTATCCTTTGCTTGCGGAAAGTATCATCCGGGCATTTCTTTATATTGTCTGTACTGTAATTCTGTAGTATCAATGATTATGTTGGCGGACAGTGAAGGTCCTGATCAGACTGCGTGAATGCAGTCACTGAAATATATTGGCAGGTAGGAAGAAAGATTAGAGATTAAAATCCTCACGAGATGCCTGTACTCGTATGTGTCGTCCTTACTAGCTCTTCATCATAGTACAGTTATAACGACAAATCCTACAATAAGACCTGCGTGACCAGCAAAGACTCAGATCAGCCTGTATATCCACCCACCCAGCTAGCATTCTACATAAATCTACATCGGGCCGTCATCGGCCCGTCAGCTACCCTGACGGGCCGATGACGGCCCGATATAGATTTACGTAGAATGCTGACTGGGCAGTATTGCAAGGATCTCGCTTATCCCTCTTTAGATAGCCCGGGGCTGTAGAAGGAACATGCAATCAGCGAAGACTGATCAGACTGCGCGGATGCACAGGCTGACCCGAGTCTTCGCAGGTCACTGTTGTACGTTTTGTCGTGCGCTGGCTCATTATTAGTTTTCTTGGGATCATTCAGCCCGTTTTGGTATCTTGGAAAATGGAGTTCCGCTTAAGCCGGTGCTAAGGAGTGTGAAAGGGGGGTGCGGGGCAGGAGGGGCGGGGGTGCGTATACTATACTGCAAGCTGAATTCTTTCATATGAAGGGTCTCAATAAAACCCCGAGATACCAATTTTCGTTATGTTATGTGTTCTTTGTTTGCACAGGCAACCTCTATACATGTATATTTTAGTTTACTTCGTTGCAGCTGCTGGTAAATGTATGGCGGGCCGTAAAAAGTCACCCAATACTTTGTCATAGGGCAGATTTTATTTTTACTTTATTTGCGACCAATGGGCCCATTCTGATATCTTGCACAGAATGAATTGATCAGACAGGGATGACACACTGAAGGCTGATCTGTGCTTTCTCTGTTCATATCTGCACCGAAAACCCCGTTTTTCTATGAAGTGACAACGCGTTTGTTTTGCTTGTGTGTGACAAGCTTACAGTACATTTGTACTGTACTTGGTTCATTAATCATCAGAATAAAATACGTCAGAGAAGTTATTTTAGGGGAATTTCGTCTCTTTCCGATTGACTAACGTTGCAATATTAGACAAAATATGAAAATAAACAATATCTATACGACTGTGTAATAACAGGTCAAGTTCTGTAAAGTGCATTAATTATTGTCATAAAATTCAAAGACTCCGATTTTCGTTCTTTTATGTGCTATTAGTTTTTAGTTTTTATGGCAAACCTTTGAAGCTTTCTTTCATCCATCATCATTGTTTTATAACTGTGTTTTATCTATTTACATTTTTATGATATTTCATCGAGTGCAAGCCGAACAATTATTTTGCAGTTTGAACAACCCCGGAACTTTTGGTGAAGACTTGGTGCCAGCAAAAATTATTTAATCTTAAACTGGCTCCTGTTTCCAGTGACTGAATATTTATTCTTATTATCCTGTTTGATAATCCACTAAAATAAAACCGAACTAATATCATGGCGTGTCACTAGTCTAGTGACGTGTATGTATCAAACAGGATTATAAGAATAAAGTTTTAGTCACTTGAGAATGGAATCTAACTTAATAACCTCGGTAGGTAATTACTAAACGTTCAAAGGCGGCGGTTTTGGTGTTATTCGTAAAGTGTTTGTCCTTGTGGCTGGTTGCTGCAGGTCTTGTTTCCCTGTTTGTTGTCTTATTGCTGTATATTGTGGGCCATATTTTCTTTGTGATCACATTGTTGGGGCCTTGGTAATTAAGGCCTTGACTGGTGTACCTCTCGCCTGCAAAACTGCATTCATTCTTGTAGCAATGAACTGTCAAGACGTTTTTTTTTTCCTTTGAAGAGAAACTGCACTTGCAAACAATAAAGATATTTTATGTATTACTTTCAAATTTCGTGTGAGACGGTTCTGCTATTTCAAATTTACATCTAGTCAAGGAAAATTTCCCTAGCAGAACAGGAGCTTAACGCTGTTTGCTTAAATACTCTGGTCAAGGGAAACAACATGACCGCAGGCTCAGAGACGGCATAGTCCTAACCATTTTGTGTGTTTCTTCTAGTGGTTTCTTTTCCTATGATTTACAGACCTTTGGCACCAGTAAAATCGATTACTAGTGCCCGAAAATTTTTACTACAGACACTTCTAACTTGTAGGGCTGGCTAATCAGAGCTGAAAAGATAATCCATTATCAGTCCTGCCATTGTGATCGATAATCGATTAGTAATTACTAAAGACTAGGTCATAATTTTACCTATCTGTCTTGAGCATGACTCTTACCATATGTTATACTTTACTGTACGTATTTAGCCAGACAGGCCTGAGCAAACAGTGTAAAATGCGGCGTCTCATCAGGGTATACACTGTTTGCCACTCATTCAGCTAATTTTAGACAAACATTGGGTACAAATTATATTTTTTTTCAAATTTTAGATGAAGTATGGTAAGGAGTTGAGGTGTCTGAATACTAAGGGTAAATACAGTAAAGTAACAGACAGAGAAATCAAATGATCGATTATTAGCAAATCTGTAATGATAATCATTTTTGTGCAATTTATCGATCAATTAATCGATTATCCGATTAATTGTGCCAGCCTTACACGTAGTTCTAAGGCGATGATTGTTGTGTTGTTAGTTCGGTTCGTTGTGATGAGTCATGGCTGTTCTGTGCTAGACGTTTTACGTGTTTTGGCCTATCAAATGCCTTAGTTGTTATCTTTGGTGCCTGACTGACATTATGGTCACCGCCTTGAGGGCAAGAGGGCTGGCTATTTTGCTTTTTGTTGTTTTGATACGCGTTTGCTGTTCGTCGTGGTTTGTCATTGGTGAACTATGTTCTGTGTTTGTGATACTTCCTAGACAATTTTTACTGTTTTTTTCTGTTTGTAGTCTAACCGTCACCTTTGTTTCATCATGATATTGAAAAAATTTATATACAGTCGACTCTCGTTATCTCGAATTCCAAGGGACTCTCTGATATACTTCGAGATATCCGTACATCAACATATCAGATTTGCAGAATATAGGAAAAAATGAATCGAACAGCAGCATTTAACAAATATATATGTAATTTGACTCTTGAAGTTAGAGATATATTGAAAATGCTCCTTAGGAGCAATTTCTCCTCTTTTCCACAATATTTTGTTACCTGATGTTAGATTTTCATGTTTAAGCAGGGACCAGATTATCGCTTCGAGATAAGCGGTTATTCGAGATAAGCGAGTTCGAGATAACCGGAGTCAACTGTATTTATATGTTGTTTCTTTCTGTTTTGATCACTGATGAATTAAGGAAACTCTAGATGAAATGAACAATTAGGAGCAGCTGGAGCTGAGTTAGGATTAAGGGTGGTACTATGTTTCCTAGAAAAAAATGTTAATGGCATTAAACAGGAAATACCAAAACCACGATCACAGCTTACCAGAGGCATCAAACGAAGAAGAGATGAGGCACAAACATGTATAGGACATAATGGCATAGTTACAATGACCGAAATACAAACGCAAAAGAACTGCAACGCATAAATCTCTCTCTCTCTCTCTCTCTCTCTCTCTCTGTGTTTGTGGGGGTTGGGGGAGGGAGTGGGGCGAGGCGCTAGATAGTAGCCCTGTCTTCAATTCTGATAGAGCTGCACATTACAAATATATGTTCGTTCCTCGTAGGGTACTCTACCTCATCTGTGAAACATCAAGTAAAAAACAAGTGATCACAAATCTGCGATAAAACAAAGTATAAAAGTACAGACGACTCGTTATCTCGAAGTCCGAGGGACTCTCTGAAATACTTTGAGATATCCCTACCTCGACATATCAGATTGCAAAATTGAGGAAAAATAAATCGAAAACAACCACATTTCACAGACGAATAATGTAATTTGACTCCTGGAGTTAGATGTATTGAAAATACTGTGGAAAAGAGGAGAAATTCTCCTCTTTTACACAATATTCTGTTATCTGTTGTTAATTTCTCTGTTAAAACATAGAATTTTCACTTTTAGATAAATGGTTAATTGAGATAAGCGAAGTCGAGATAACGAGACTCGACTATAGTTTTAAATTTTCGTGATTTGTCCTTTTCGTTATCTTAAAGTTGTGTTAAGTGGATCTTGTTTCGCATTATGATCATCTTGTTGAGACAAGAGGTAGCTGATCGCATTATGATCATCTTGTTGAGACAAGAGGTAGCTGATCGCTCTGCTTTTGTTTTGGTTTGTGGCTTGTTTACTGTCTTGCTTGGTTGGTCCGTCTTCTTCTTAATGTCACAAATAGGCCATGTTCTGTGATTGTGGCTTTTCCTGGACATCTGTATACTATTTTCAAAATTTCCCCTCCTTCCAAAAGTTAAAAAATAAACAATCTTATCAAGGATTCATACAAATGACAACATTTTACCAGAATTTATATCATTGGTTCAAGGTATTTCTTGCTAAAGGGTCGTATGCATCCTCGCAAACTACACTTCTGCATATGAAGAGACTTAATAAAACCGAGTCTGAGATTTTTGTGTTTTTGTGTGTATTCTTTGTTTCCAAAGGCATCCTGTTAGATTTTTATTATGTTTTGCTCTTAATGTCTTAAACGCTCAGCTTATGTTCGCACAGTTATGAAAAAGCAGTACAGATGCGCAGGCTGATCTACAATTTTGCAGATCGCAACAATCCTAAACCACTATGATCGATCCACTGGGCTATTCTAAAATAAAAAAAAAAGCAGATGTCTTCGAAAGTACACAAAACGGTGCGACCTTTCTTTTTCACGTAGCTGAGAAAGTTTAGGTATCTGTAGTAGCATGCTCGAAAAAATACGACTCTATCGTAAGATGGTTTACGATGGTTTTTAGCTAGTAGCTCCTGCAAAGAAAAACTACGAAAAATGGGCGTAGAATGTTAAAGAATTGTGCATAATGGAACTACCGTATTCGACCTAATTACCGCACATATCTCTATAAGGGCACAGTCAATCAGTTCCATAGTCTTCAGATTACAGCCAGTGTACTTTTTGGTCTACGTCTGTAAAACGGCATGTGTTGTGGGTACACATTTGAATTGCATCGACTTGTCGATGCAATTCAAATGAGTTTCCAAAACTTGTGCTTTTATGAAGAAAAATCAGAAAAAAAAAACATTGCATACACACCATTGAATAAGTTATTTGCTGATCTTGTTTTTAAAGGGTGACGAATTTGACGTCCCTTTGAATTGTATGCATTCCCTTTAAAGCTAAAAATCGAATGTTCTAATATTCTTTATTATCACTAAAATCTATGGTGATTCCATAAGTAAAATATTCTTTCCAAACTATTTTGTCTTTGAGCCTTTAAGTACAATAAGTGTTATTTTCTAATAAACAGCTTCATGCATAATACGTCAGTAAACCGTCTAAAAGTACATAGTAAAACTGTAAAATGGAGGCAAGTGCTAAATTTATTGAAACAAATGATGATTTAAAGCCTTTTTCCACCAAACAATGGTGAGAAAATTGAGGCATGTCTAGACGGCAAATGCATGAGGATAATCGCCCAACGGCGTTATGACTGGAAGCAGGCGAAAAGGGAGGGTTACAGCGCATTTCCGAACCGCAACTCATGTTAGGGCTACGCGTCCTTGACATCTGAACAGGCAAGAGCCTGTGCTTTCGACGCAGTAGTTTAACTGATTTATATCGAATGGACTCTTCTACCTTCACTCTTCGGACCGATCCATTTCCAGTATAAGGGGTTTATGAGTAGTTTTTAGTTTTTAATTTCCATGTTTTATAGAAATCATTTTATATAAGCAAACAGTGTAAACCCTGATCAGACGTCTGCTCCGGTTCTACACTGATTGCAAATGTTCCTTTTATGGGACGCTAGGATTAAATGGGTTAAAAACTATGCTGACATTTCATTTTCTGGAGAAAATTACTAGGTCCTTGTCGAGCTATGTGGCTGTAATATGTTATTAGAATTTGGACTTAAGCCATGGTCTTATGATTTAATTTAGAATATTTTACTTATCCTGATGTCTTATATTAATGGTTTTGTTTTTTTTTTTTTTTTTTGTTGTTGTTTTTTTTTTATCAGATATTATTTGCACTTTCTGTAAAATGTATTTTTACATGTTTAGACCTAAAATTGCATTTTCTTAAATACACAGCCATGTTTTTCTTGCGTAAACATTCGCCAGGATCCTCGAAAACTATTACGCCTTTACGGCTCGGATTCTTTTAGGTCCTTGGAACGCGGTGACTGGTAATGCATGTTGACCCTTGTCATGCTGAATAAATTAAGATGCCACGCCCACTTCTAATTTCCAGCCAATCAGATTACTTGATCCGGATTTTTGTTAGAAATTCACATATTTGATGACAAACAGTGCAGATCCAGATAAGTTGGCTTCTTCGAAGCCAACTGATCTGGATCTACAATGTTTGCTAAGGACATGTCGTGTTCAGCAAGAACCTATTTTATCACTATGTTTTGCGCTTGCTGTGTATAAAAGGCATTCACACCGAGTCCCAGAGTTGATTATTTCCATATTTTCTCAAGCAAATAATGCAGGCATCTTATTGTCGCCACTCATACGCGCATCATAGAAATAAAGCAGCGTGTATTATTAATACATCGAAACATGAGAAATTATACCTAATGGCATGAGTGATCAGTACAAGAGGACTCATAAGAGCCTGTATATTCCTTGTTCTTGCTAACAGATCGGGGCCATTTACAATGTCTTGTGAATATTTAAGGGGACTGAATACACTTGGTAGATTTTCTGCCATTTTATAAGGGAGACGACTTTTGTATCCTACTGTTGGCGTTTCTGTTTCTGCAAGTATGACCCTAAGGGTAAGCCCATTCCTTCCTTTTAAGGTAGACTCAAAGACAATATTGACAGTGTTGCCTTCCCTGAAAGACTATCATTTCCTGGTTAATGAATGCCTTTGGGCAGGGTGATCAGATCCTTCGTTGTCCATATGCACAATACCGATCATCATTACGAAAACATGCCTATTCAAATATACTGAAAATTTTTACCACCAGAAATGAAAAACACATCTGATATCTTTCATATTTCTGCTCAAAACATAGATTGTGGGTATTCGTTAGAACCGCCTCGACGAGGGGGTTCTAACGAGTACCCACAATATATGTTTTTGAGTAGAAACAAGAAAAATAATGCATACCCCTGTAAACCCCAATTTTACTGTATACAAGTGGAGTTTAAGGGAGTCAAAATTATATAGGCATGTTTTCTTGATGATTGTCATGTTGTGACTCAAAAAAGAAATCAGTCGAGATTTGCATTACAAATACATGAAATGGAATTGCGATCATTCCTGTAAAACGATGAGGTAACCGGTTCAGACAAAAAAAAAACAACAAAAAACAAAAAAAAAAAAAAAAAAAAAAACGACACATAACGTTTAACAGTAGGCTATGGGAAATGTGTACACATTCACTAGAGACAATACCACAATAGTTTGCCTCCCGTCTGAAATGGGTCTACTCTACTCTAAAAGGAAATAATTTGGTCCCACTAAGAGCGAATTCTTTCCGTTTGGAAAAGAAGTCTTTTAAGAAGGGCTTGTACAGAAAATCAAACAGAGAGCCGCAAAAGTTGTCGTCCTTGTACAAAAGTTCGTTTTGTTATAATATAGATCGCCAAAAGATTCATTTGCAAAATGCCATATTTCGGAGCATAAAGGCCTTTGCTGACATGATCAGACCGCGCGGAGGCGTAAGACCATCTGGGAAGTACATTATGAAAACACGCCTATTCAAATATATTGAAAATTTCTTCTCCAAAAACTGAAAATTTTCAGATAAAAAACTCCGATATTTTTCCTATTTCTGCTCAAAACATAGATTGTGGTACTCGTTAGAACCGCCTCGCCGAGGCGGTTCTAACGAGTACCCACAATCTATGTTTTTGCGCAGAAATAAGAAAAATAATGTATACCCCTGTAAACCCCAGTTTTACTATATAAAAGTGGGGTTTAAGGGGGTCAAAATTATATAGGGATGTTTTCGTGATGTATAGCAAATGTCCTAGAATACCTTTGTGCTTAATGTGGCTGGTATTGGAAAAATGCAAGTTTAGAAACCGACCAGAAACACTTCTTAGTAGACAGTTCACCATATTTACGAGAGGGTAGAGGTGGCGGGGTGGGTGGGTGTGCGGGGGGCGGGGCGGCTGGGGCATTTTTTTGTATTTCCTCTTTGCCTTCTTCTACACCAATCCCCTTCTGAAAAGGAATCCCCTTCTGAAAAGGAAGGGAGCAAAATGATTTTTACAGTTTCACGGAGTTGCCACCCTTGTTAGTATATCAATTTACCTCAAATGAAGTAATCTTTGGGTAATTCATGACAAAATTATTAATATCTTAGTAGGCGAAACAAAAAAGTTCCTATTCAACACAAGTTCGCATGCAAAAACAGACGTTTTGGCGTCTCAAGAAAACATAAAACTCCATGCTTTATAAAATCGGTGGAGAGATTCTTAAGAATGCCAATTTAAAGTCCGATGAGTGGCAGCGGTTTAAAAGCACGCCACTTGAGACACAATTAAGAGTGATTTAGTGCCATGCGCCTTGTGTTGAGTTGCAACTTAAGGAATAGGTCATTTGTACGTAAATATTCATGTAAGGCGTTTTTACAGTCTATTCTTTATTGAATATACGGGCCATAAAAAGGAACGACCACAAATTGGTGAAACATGGCGATTATCGTTGTCATTTCTTGTTGATTATATATCAGCCAGCGCATGACAAAACTAACAAAATGGCATGTGCCCAGCGAAATCTCAGATCAGCCTGGGCATCCGCCCACACTGATCAGAGTCTTCGCTGTGCGCTCAATGAGTAGCTACGAACCCAAGCTTTCTTCATGCGGACAGTAAAGACTGATCAGACTGGGCGCATGTCCAGGCTGATCTGAGTCTTCTCTGGGCGCACATGCCATTTTGTAGGTTTTGTCGTGTGCTGGCTCATATTTGAAGGAAGAAACTGAAATAGCATGATTGATCTCTTTAGAAGGGTGATTCCATGCTGTAAAGTACTACTTCTTTACGCTAATTTTCTGATACAACTGATTTTACATGATAAAGGTCTTATTAGCCTCAACGTCAGAAAATGTACCTTCGGATGTTCGCGTAGTGACGATTCGGATTAACCTGAGCATTCGCGCAGTCTGATCATCATATTCCCTGGGCGCATTTTAGACAGCCAATAATGCAAAGTTTGCTTATGCGGACAACGAAGGCTCTGATCAGCCTGCGCATCTGCACAGACTGATTTGAGTCTTCTTTGGACGCACATGTCAGACGGCACGTTCTCTCAAGTTGCGGTCTTATGAACACCACGAAGACTATAGGGAGTCGTACTGTCCCCGGGTGACGGAAGTAATGTTAAAAGATATTAACGGCAACGTAACAATGTGCTTTTAGACATGTTCTCTCAGCAAAGATTCGGATCAGCCTGGACAATCACACAGTAAGATCAGATTCTTCACTGGGCACTTTTTCAGATAGAAAGCATGCAGTGTTTCTTCATGCGGACAACGAAGAGTCCAATTAGACTGCGTGTATGTGCAGGCTGATTTGAGCCTTCGTTGGGTGCACATGTCAGTAGGCACGCTTTTTCACGTTGTAGCTTTTATAAGTATCTAGAAGGCTGCAGGAAGTCGTACTGTCCATGGTTGATCATTCTTCGTTGTCCGCATGAAGAAACTTTACACCCTTGGCTGCCTAAAACGCGACCGGTGAAGATTCTGATCAGACTGCGTATATGCGAAGGCTGATCTGAATGATTGCTGGGTGCCCGAAGGCTGTACATCACCGGCACTCAGATTCATTGCGGGCATTGAATATGATGCGCAACGCACGAAAAGGGCCCTTATGCTATTTGCGGACAACAAAGGCCCAGATCAGCCTGCGCATACACGCAGGCTGATCTGGGCCTTCGTTGTCCGCTTACAGAACGAACAGATATGTAGAATATGTCGACGAACGGAAAAGTCCAGATTAGACTGCAATGATGCGCACGTTCGTCTGGACCTTCGCTGTTCGCATATGCCATAAGGACCTTATTCCCACGTTGCAAATCATATGAATTTGTTGGGAAGGGAGGGTTGACTGCTTTGCATTTCGCTGTTTTTCCTATGTATGTGCTATCCTTCGTAGGCAATGTTCTGTGATTGTGCCACTTCCTCGACATTTTCACGTTTTTCTACAGTTTATTATGGTTATGTCTTAATCTCAACTTATTCAGTTGAAAGCATCCATAAACAGAGCGTTGACATTTCCAATGTTTTAATATACAAACACCATAGGAAGTGATATATGAACCTAAAGCACAAAGTTCAGTGATAAAAAATCACAATTTTCTTAGCAAATTGCAAAGGGTCTCCACTTAAAGCCAATGAATTCGAGTATTATAATTAGAAATGGAGTAAGATGTTATGATTGGGCTCAATCGCACAGTAATGCTCCCAAAGATCATTCCATTTAGAATCCATTTATTCTCCTGAAAACAAAATTATATCAGATATGCGCAAGATATTACATTGGTAACATCTAAGGGGATTCGTTGACACTAATCCAATTAATTTGGAAGAAGAAAAAAGAAAGAAAAAGAAAGAAAAAGAAACGTGCAACATGTTGAATAGCATGGTCCACTCGGTGTCTGAATGTCCTGGTTCATATGAAACTAGCACAAACTGTCATTCTAATTGCAGCCCCATATGTTTGAAGAAAATGCAATTATATTTTATCACCGAAGATGACATTTCTAAGAGCTTGCATCAAATGAGCGAGCGAGAAATAGAAAAGTTCTTTGTTATCGCATACGCTCATTTGCATTGGATATCTTGATAGCGGTTTCTTCAAAGAAAAGCGTTAGCTTACAAGGTGTTCCATTAAGAAAGAAACTATGTAAAAGGAAAAGAAAATTGGCAACATAAACCTTCCCTCGCGTCTGAAGACAAATGAACCACCGGCTGACAAAAATGCCCTTAGGGCATATATGAATGGCGAAGCCCCGGACCAGTTTCCACAGCCATGCGTTAGGTCAAGAATTAAGCTATTAGTCTTACATCTTTAACATGGTCTCTATATTGCATAGGCGAACCGCGAAGATCCTGACCAGCCTGCGCGGAAGCGCATGCTGGTCTGGATCTTCGCTTTTCGCGCATATGTTCTAAGGTCCCTTTTCTCATCTGCCGGCCCATTTATATACTGAGAGTCTTATTTTCCACAAATGGCTTTGTTAGTGTCTCTGAAGGAGAATAATATATTTCATTAGACAGTTAAACAGCCTTCTGAAGGAAGAGACGGTCATTAAATAAGCACTATAAATGTTACAGTAATGAAAAGGTCAAAGGATGGTAGTGAAGTTAATATGGACTAATTTGTCCCATATTTTCATTGTGTGCATATTCGTGCTGAATTCGCACGAATTTAGGTCTCTTCAATATACGTAGCTTGAATATACCTGTTTACGAGGGCGAGTCAACATTGATGTCATAGGTATAACATTGACGTCATAAAACAGGCTGCTTGCTTAGCAAGTGACCAAATTACGGTGGGCCACTTTGCTTACCTCTTTAACTGCACGCCGTTGGGTCGGGGTTCAGACTCCATGATAGCCCCGACTTTAAAAAATTTTCATTTAAATGATCTGGGCCGGAACTTTTATATCTGTTTCTCGGCTCACTGTGGTTCAGCTGGTGGTTTTCTTTTCTGCAGTATTCCAGTGGTGTTGTTTGACGACCCAGGGATCTCCACATGCCTATTCAAATATACTGAAAATTTTACCATAAAAAAAAAATTGAAAATTTTCAGATAAAAAATTCCTATATTTTACATATTTCTGATCAAAACATAGATTGTGGGTACTCGTTAGAACCGCCTCGACGAGGCGGTTCTAACGAGTACCCACAATCTATGTTTTTGAACAGATATAAGAAAATAATGTATACCCCTGGAAACCCCAGTTTTACTATATAAAAGTGGGGTTTAAGGGGGTCAAAATTGTATAGGTATGTTTTCGTGATGAAGTGTCACAACACATTGTTTCTGTGAGTCCTCATCTTTGCTTCATTATGGACTTTATCTATGAGTTATTTCTGCCCTTAACGATTTATAGATAAATTAGAAGCCCTCCACGCATACCGACCAAAGATATGTTTTCTACATCTATGGCATTTGAGGGCAAGGATTAGGATCTTGTAAAGCTAGCTTAAGCCCCAAATCTCCCCAACCCTGGTAATTTATTACTGTTCGTTCCAAGGTGGTATTTTCATTGTGGTACTTTTTGATAAATCGTCTTAAGTGTTTCCTTTACGAATGTTTTTTGTTTAACAATTATGTAAGTTTATGATATATGCATTTAAATTTGGGTTAATTGCCTCCTTTTTTGGGAAAGGGTCACCAACTCTGCTTGCCATCTCTTCTTTTTGTGGTTGTTTAATTGTAATTGTATGTCTTTGTCTTTGCGGTTGAGAACGATCTGGATCTGATTGTATCAGTTCCTGAGTTATCTTATTTACTTAAAACAAGTAACCAGTATACCTCAGTTGCGTTCAATGATCACCCTCAGCTTACCCTCCAACGTGATATTTTTGGCCCAACGGTATTCCAGTGCCATTATCCCGAAATCGCTTCCATCACATGTAGCTATTACTGGGTCATCCACGAGTCACCGAAATGGCAAACAAATATAAGTGAAAATACATTTAAAATGCCACAAGCACAGCCTTCTTGAGGCACCAAAAGAAGGAGAGATGAGGAACAAATAATAACAAAACAAACGCCACTTACTTAACCACCGACGCACAAAAGAAGATGAATTGCAACAGAGGAACCGCCTTGGAATGGTCAGTAGGAAAACTACATGGGGTGTGGGCTTACTCTCACGAAACCTCATCGCGCGAAGAACCGCCGCGGTCGCATACATAAGTATACTGACTCTAACAGCATAGCACGTTGCCTTAATTCGTGCATAGTTCAAGTACCCTACCCGGATTGCCATTAAAATCCTGCTTTACAGTAAAGCTGATTTTGTGAATTATACATATTCTATTACATTCTTCCATTTGACTTCATCTCGAAGTTACCAAGCAGCAGACGCGAGACAGAAACTGTATAACGCCGCCAGGTACATAGATCCCTGCATGCCAAGGTCTCATTCATCGCTGCCACAAACTGCAGTGTTTGCTTGGTCGTTCACGAGCCCACGAAGTCATGTAACGCCGCCACCCATCAAGGCGTTGACAGCGTACAACTTAATCCATTACGAAAACAAGCCTATTCAAATATATTGAAAATTTTACCACTAAAAAATGAAAATTTTCAGATGAAAAATTCTGATATTCTTCATATTTCTGCTCAAAACATAGATTGTGGGTACTCGTTAGAACCGCCTCAACGAGGCGGTTCTAACGTGTACCCACAATCTATGTTTTGAGCAGAAATAAAAAAAATAATGTCTACCCCTGTAAACCCCAGTTTTACTATATAAAAGTGGGGTTTAAGGGGGTCAAAATTATATAGGCATGTTTTCGTGATGATTACAAACACACTGAGAAGTGACTTTCACAACCGGCCCTGATCGAAATCTTCTCAACAAGACTGGCATCGTCCAGGAAATTATTTGTATAAGCTTATCGTTTTAGATCAGATCCTGGAATATTGATATTGTATATGTAAATGAAAAATGAAATATAAAGTTGACTCTCGTTATCTCGAACTCGCTTATCTCGAATAACCGCTTATCTCGAAGCGATAATCTTGTCCCTGCTGAAACATGAAAATCTAACATCAGGTAACAAAATATTGTGGAAAAGAGGAGAAATTGCTCCTGAGGAGCAATTTCTCTTCTTTTCCACAATATTTTCAATATATCTCTAACATCAGCAGTCAAATTACATATACATTTGTTAAATGCTGCTGTTCGATTCATTTTTTCCTATATTCTGCAAATCTGATATGTTGATGTACGGATATCTCGAAGTATTTCAGACAGTCCCTTGGAATTCGAGATAACGAGAATCGACTGTAGTTTAAACCAAACCTGGCACCTTACAGATGAAGCGCTTCAAGTCTGGTGTCAAAACTGACCAAAAAAAAAAAAAAAAAAAAAAAAAAAAAAAAAAACAAAAAAAAAAAAAAAAAAAAAACTCGAAAGTGCCACCGAATAACCACTACTTCAAACCCACTTGTAGACTACGGTGCACCCGACCACAGACGAATAAGGTGAGGCTCAGGCCATCAAGTGAAAGTTAAGCATTAAGCCGTTATTTTATCTACTGCCTGACACACCATTGTGCCATTAAAGAAGACAGCAAAGCTGTTAACCTTAACCCTTGTCCCGCTGAATAAATTAAGATGCCACGCCCATTTCTAATTTTCAGCCAATCAGATTACTGGATCCAGTTTGTTGATATGAATTCACATACTTAATGGCAAACAGTGCAGATCCAGATCAGTTGGCTTCTTCAGAAGCCAACTGATCTGGATCTACACTGTTTGCAAAGGCAGGACATATCCGGGTTAAGCAGGACAATGGTTAATGGGTTTGCCACTAAGTATGCATTCTGTCACATAAGATAAACATTAAACGGTATTTATTTTCCTACGATAACACGGAAAGGTCAGTTAACTTATAAATGTGTTCAGGTAGGCGCGGATGTTGCAGTTTGGTGGTCATGCGTCTTGGCAGAACTCCTTTTCTTATACGGTGAATTACTTTCCAAACTCTGGAGAGTTTATGGTAAGTTTGACTTTTCAGAAAGATTATTAAAAATATGATAGGCCTTCTTGGAAGGAACATTTAAAGTAACGTGATATTCAGAAATGAATTCAGGGTGTTACGGTAAAATAAAGAAAATGTTTTACAACGCTAATCGATAACCTTTTTTAGAAGTTCAGTTCTAATCTAACGTTTATTACGTCCGTTAATCGCATTAACTCATCTAAATGCTTCAGCAAAATGAATGGAAACTTACAGCGGCACCAGAACTATCGCACCATGAGCCATTAACCATCTAAGAAAAAAATAATGTTAAAGATAATCCTCAACAGACTAAAGCCTTAGGTAGAAACTACTTTCAGAAAAAAGCCTTAACAAAATGTTAATGTGACGTCTAGATGCTTTTGACAGAAAGAATACTAATGGAATACACTGAGAAAAAAAATGTTGTGTAACCTGTGTACCAGGTGTGTCAGAGGTATGCCCAGCACTACTGTCCTTACGACATCTCTTGGAAAGATGGTTTTTGCTTGGCGTTTTATTTCAAATGAAAATATTTTGTTCTGGTTGACCATATCTTGTCAGAAACCATTTGTCTTTTATGTTCCTGTGTTTTGTTCTCGAATATTCACACAAAAGTTGAGGTTACGGCCAAAAGTTGTTCTGACCTATGCAATTTCTATAGTAAAGTGATTTTTTGGAATTTTTGTCTATGAAAATATTTTTTTCTTTTCTTTGCTGAATTTCAATTATTGATGTCTTACAACAATATTGTGAAAATTTCAAAAAAATTGAACAAGTAGAATTTGTTGAAAATCTGGCTCCAATTTACCTACCCTACATATTTCTGCATGTTTTGGCTTCATTTTTATTATGGGAAAAAGTATAAATATTTGATTTTTTAAAAACCAATACCTAGAATAAAAATTTTTTGTACATAGGTTGTTACGACAAATGGTTTTGCATTAAATCATGACAAAAATATGCAAATTTACTTCTTCTGTGTAATCGTCAAGCAAAAAACGACTTTCTGAAAGATGTCGAAAGCACAGTAGTAACATTTTGTATTAAAGATGTTCTGAGTGTATTTTACAGATAAATACTATCCTTTGACTAACCTACCTAAGAACAGCACTTGACTTATCTGGCAGTCTAATTGTAATGCATCACGCATTCGCAAATAGTCTGGACAGTGATACCGCACGTTACGAAACATTACGAAAACACGCCTATTCAAATATACTGAAAATTTCCCCACCAAAACAATGAAAATTTTCAGATGAAAATTTCTGATATTTTTCATATTTCTGCTCAAAACATAGATTGTGGGTACTCGTTAGAACCGCCTCGACCTCGACGAGGCGGTTCTAACAAGTTCCCACAATCTATGTTTTAGAGCAAAAATAAGAAAATAATGTATACCCCTGTAAACCCCAGTTTTACTCTATAAAAGTGGGGTTTAAGGGGGTCAAAATTGAATAGGCATGTTTTCGTGATGAACAGCGATTTCTGCGGATTCTACGACGAAAGCTCAAAGCCAATGCAGTAAGTTACTCGGATATGCCGGCTGACTGGGATTATGCGTACAGTACTCTTTTATATGATTATTTACATATTGATTGCCCCTTGTACTGACGTTGTAGCTTTTGGTAATAAATCGAAGTTGTTACGTATATAGCAATTAAGCCGCGCCACAGAAATGTACCTTAGCGTATATCTGAATATCGATGGTCCATATCATTACGAAAACATGCCTATTCAAATATACTGAAAATTCTACCGCCATAAAAATGAAAATTGTCAGATGAAAAATTATGATTTTTTTCATATTTCTGCTCAAAACTTAGATTGTGGGTACTCGTTAGAGCCGCCTCGACGAGGCGGTTCTAACGAGTACCCACAATCTATGTTTTGAGCAGAAATAAGAAAAATAATGTATACCCCTGTAAACCCCAGTTTTACTATATAAAAGTGGGGTTTAATGGGGTCAAAATTATATAGGCATGTTTTCGTGATGGTACGTGTGGGCCCGCGTAGACTTATCAAATAAAATTTATAAGGGTTGCCAAGACCGTCGCTTGTAATCAATAAATTTCACAATATCCAGGCACCATACAGGCGACGAGCGAAAACTTTTACCTTAGCGAACGCCATGCTGAGACTGGACTTCATTTCTCGATTATGCGATAAGGTCACTTTTTTCTAATATTGATCTTTGTGCTTTACATGCCAAGCAAAAACGGTGCTAGAACATAAGCGAACATTTTTTTCTGAATCTTATATGAGTCAGCGCATGACAAAACCTACAAAATGGCATGTGCGCCCAGCCAAGACTCAGATCAGCCTTGGCATTCGCACAGTCTGATCAGAGTCTTCGCTGTCCGCATAAATAAAGCTTGGGTCTTTAGCTATCCATTAAGCGCTTAGAGGAGACTCTGATCAGACTGGGTGGATGCCCAGGCTGATCTGAGTCTTCGCTGAGCGCATATGCCATTTTGTAGGTTTTGTCATGCGCTGGCTCAATTATACCTTTTATTACATATACCAGCAAAGACTCAGACCAGTCTATGCGTCCGCACAGTCGGATCAGATTTTTGGCTGAAACTATGTGAATAACTAAATATCAAAATTTTCATTAGGCGGCCATCGAACACTTATCGCACTGGGCGGATCGCAAGCTGGACTGAACTAACATGTCCACATAACGTTGCCAAGTCAGTGTGATGAACATGTTCCCCTATAATATATAAATGAAACTAGGGTATGTGGGGTATACAATTTAAGGCAGTATTTGGTGATTTGTACATTTTTTGCGTCTCATTAACCCATTTATGCCTAGCGTCCAATGAAAGAGACATTGACAAACACTGTAGACCTCAGTTCGGATGCCGCAGAACGCGGCATCTGATCAGGGCCTACACTGTTTTCTTTGAGTTCAGAAATTTCTACGAAACATGATAATAATAAAAACAAACCAGACACCCCTGTATAGGAAATGAACCTGCCTAAAGAGTTAAGGTAGAAGAGTCCACTCGGCATGGGTTAAATTAAGGTTCTTTGTGTTTACAATCAGCGTCTTGCATGCCACAAGTCAGTTTTGTGGAATTAGCAACCACACATTCTGCACTGTGTCCGATTTTATACAGTGGAAAGCCCTTGCGAAAGAACAACATATTGTATATACATAGACATGTTAACATAATAGAAAGAATAATAAATGAGCTGTCAACGCCAGAAAACATATCTTTGGATATGTGCGCCCAGCGAAGATTCTTATCAGAATGCATCAATGCACAGTGTACAGTCTGACCAGAATCCTCACTGGGCACATTTTTTATAGCCAAGGATGCAAAATTAATGTGGACAACGAAGACTCAGATCAGGCCCCGAGGTTATAAATCTTTTTTCATGCTCAACTCAGCTGAGCATGAAATTTGTCCTGTTTATAAATCTCAAATTACTAATAATTCAAAATTTTTTTCTTGCTTAACGTAGCTGAGCATCAAATTTTCTCTGATAACAAATATGAAAATGTTAAAAATAGTTGGCATTTTCATATTTATTAGCAGAGAACATTTCATGTTCATGGGCCAGACTGCGTTTCCGCGAGTCTGATTTGAGTCTTCGTTGAGAGCACATGTCTAAAGGTACCTTTTCTCACTTTGAGGATATATCTTAGTTTGTGATCCATGCCTTTAAGACCTATTTTTGCATGACTCGGTTCTGATAAATGTGTCTGTAGATCTCATAAAGAGAGAGGATGGAATTACGACAATATAAAAGTTAAGACCGCTATAAAGACATAAGACGGAAGTCTTATGTGACCTAAATTCAGAGGTTTAATTCCGCTTTATTCTTATCCTCGCTTCACCAAGCAGAAAGTGCGCTTAGAGCATATTCGAACACAATGGATCAGATGTTTGCTCAATGATCAAGGTATTTTCTATTAACCATAACTGTATTCGATTACGCTAATACACCTATGTGAAATATATATTTCTAAGCCGTCGCTCCAACTAGACACTTTTTCAACCAACTAGACACTTTTTCAACCATAATATTTTGAACCTTTTTTTTTTATTTCTCCACGAAAACATTTATTGTGAGTAGCATCAGACTGTGCGGACACTGAGAACGTTCTGGTCAGCCTCACAAGATTATAAATGCTTAAATGCATGCGCTGGAGGAATTTTCTTGACCGACCAAATGTATTTAGAGTGTAAAGAAAGGTAAGAGAAAAGTCCAGGAAGTACCACAATCACAAGCCGCAGCCCATCCCAGACACGAAGAAGAAGAAGAAACAGACAAAACCAAACAAGCGCAAATCGAACAAGCGAACAAAAAACACTAAGATTAGCTCTCTCTTCCCCAAGCGAGGTAATAGCAATGCTAAAAGGACTGAAAAATACAAGAACCAAGAACCAAAAATAAGACACGACAAAACTTAAAACAAATCGCCTCGTAGAATAAACCACAAAGCAACAAAGAGTAAGACTAACACCGGGACCACCGCCTTAGAACGGTCAGCAGAATAAACCACGGGGGTCCAAAGCAGTTTTACGGCCAGCCAACTTCACCCTGGGTCACGATGCCACTCTTAATACAGAAATACATAAAAAAAAATACGGTTCGCATAAAGGCTCCCAACTCAGTCAAAGCATCAAAGCTAACATTAAAATCAAATTAATCACTATGATAAACAAAGATGAGTACGACAATTTTAAGCTGTTCTCCAATCAACGGCAGAAGAAATGCTTACAGTTTTCCTAAAATGGCCATAGCACCGATTTCATCACCAAAGTGCATTAGTGACTCAAGTATTTTGTTTGATGAATGGTCCCAGCAGTTTTACATGAAGAGGAGCATGGTCAAAAGGATTTAGCGAACCTGAAATGAGAAAGTGTACAATCATCCTTCGGAGCATGAACGCGAAACGTCAGACATTCTGACACCGGCGAGAAGATACCAGTTCCGACAATAGTTGTTCAGTTATACAATTTACAGCAAACATTATCAACACAGCCCTACCAGCAGAGTTTAAAACTTTCACAGCCAGTATCATACCTCGACTTCTTCGAAATAGAACTTCTCACTATAGGGCCGATTACTGTTTCATTACGAAAACACGCCTATGCAAAATATATAGAAAATTTCACCGCCAAAAACTGAAAATTTTCAGATAAAAACTCTGATATTTTTCATATTTCTGCTCAGAACATAGATTGTGGGTACTCGTTAAGACTTTAAACAAATCGCCTCGTAGAATAAACCACAAAGCATCAAAGAGTAAGACTAACGCCTGGACCACCGCCTTAGAACGGTCTGTAGAACAAACCACCGAGGGCTTTAAAGCACTTCGGCGGCCAGCCAGCTTCACCATGGGTTCCGATGCTACTCTTAATACAGAAATACATAAAAATTCGGTTCGCATAAAGGCTCCCAACTCAGTCAGTGCATTAAAGCGAAAACATAAAAAGTCAAATTAATCACTATGATAAACAAAGAGGAGTACTCATGGCTAATTCTACTGTGTGTAAATGAAAACCAATGGTTGAACCACGGCGGGACAGGCCAAAGATATATCGTCAAGCCCCAACCCACTGGATAAAATTTTACGAAGAGGCCGTCATTGAGCCTGAGGCTCGAACCGCCGTCGTGCATTTAAAGAGTGAAGCATTGCCATCAACAATGATTGGGTTGATAACTAGGCATGTAGTCTGCCGCATAATATCCAGGCTATAGCCAAATTTTTTATAACATTTAATTAGTTTTTGAAGTGCTCCGAAAAGTAAGATATTCCCACGATGTTTCTAAATCTGTACACTAAAATCACCGTAAAATTCTGACTTCAATATACATTGTTGCAGAAGTGTTTTCAGACTGACGTTATATTTATCTACCAAAAAAGGCACTGTATCTGCGATAAAATTTCGAAAAAGCCTTGCGAAGTTTAAAATAACGAAAGCCCTGCCTCAGAAGTGTGACAGTAAGGGCTTTATTACGGCAGTTAATGTCACTAAGATTTGAAGAAGATCTGGCAAATCTAATAAGTTGAGATAAGTATACCCCATATGAGGTACGCCGGGGGACTTCGCCATCTAGAAAAGGGAAATTGACTATATCAAAATCAAAATCGTTCCGTTTATCATAAATCTTGGTGGAAACTGTACCATAAGATATACGTTAGGGTCAAATCCAAAAAAGGTGCCTCGGTATCGGAAGAATTTGGCTTTATTTAATTGGAGTTCAGTAGGATATATGCGGTCCATTATTTGGTCAAAGTAAATATTATCAATATTTAATAAATCGTCAAGGTATCTTGAAGTGGAATTGAAAGCCTTAATAATGTCAGCTTGATTTTCCCGTGCGTGAGAGAGACTTCATGAAATCTCTTTCATAACAAAAAGAAACAAATCTGCAACAAGAGGAGCATAATTTATATACCTTTGCTTTTTTTTTTTTTTTTTTTTTTTTTTTTTTTTTTTTTTGGTGGGGGGGGGGGGGGGTGCGGGGGAGCTGGGAGCGTGGTGGGGAGGGGCAAATGACAGCTGTTTAAAAGAAGGGACTGCCTAATATAAGTGGCCTTTATGACAGGATTGACTGTATTTTATTCTGTTCTAAATTACTTTCAGCATGCAAATCGTTTGTTGTCTTCACAAATGCCTAATACGGTACGCATATTAATAAATAAATTATTTTAAAATAGATATTTCCTTTCAGTACAACAATGGACACCAAATTAAATTCCTTTTTGATCTGTCAAGTTTGATAGTTTCTGTTATTCAAGCATGACAACCAATTTAAAACTAAAAACATATTTCAATAAATTTTACTTGGGCAATCAGACGAACGGAAATGCTGTCTATATTCGCTTTCAGAGAAATTACCTTTTTTTTTTTTTATAAAAACAAAGGTTATTTCTCTGAAAGCGAATATATTCTTGCACAACAGATAAGGGTATCATAGATTATACCCTGGCATATAAATTCTTATCCTACCCAGGTTATCTTAGCCAGGGTAAGATAAAAATCGAGAATTCTCACGTGTTGATGTGCATTGGTTGTATAAGACGTCTCGTATGCCATTGTTAACCTTGACGTCACTAAACGTAATGACGTTACTAAACGTCAAAGTATTGTCATTACAACACGGCGGACGTCAGCAATCGAAGTGACTATATTATCAAAAACCCACGTTTAGAAATTAAACGTATGCAAGAAAAAGGATCTGTCATGTGTGTGAGGGGTAGAAAGATAAATCCGTCCCTCGGGATCACAGTCTGGCATCACTCGGCAAGCCTCATGATGCCAGACAGTGTTCCTCGGGTCAGATTTTTCTATCTACCCTCACACGCATGATAGATTCTTATTATCCTTACCATACAAATTTTACTTCTTGTTGATGTGTCAATAAACTGTTGATGGAGTGGAAAACAGTGTAGCTTCTGATCAGACGCTGCGCTTTGGGTCTACACTATCCGCAAAAGCCTGTCTTTCGAATACTTAGTGAAAATATGGTAATGAAGATACTAATGAGAATGATTTGACTTTGGCATCGTGGATGTCTGCTAGGTAACTTCAATATTTCACCGGCTATCTGAAAGACACAACTGGTTACTAGCAACTCTTGCTATACCATACACTGCTCATAGACATACCCTGCTTGGATATTTGTAAAACCATGTTGCTGTGCTCCTCAAAATGAGTTGGAATCAAAGTCTGTAATGACACTCCCAAAACTGCTTTAGCTCGTGATAAAGAGCAAAAGCACTGAATTCAGTATTGATGATTATCAGAAGATTAAGTTTTCTGAAAAGCATTTATATCCATAGACTTCCAAATACTTTCACACTTGGCTCCGGTCTTTTGACAATATTGGATATGAATCCATGACGCAGAATTTCTCGACGATTTGAAAAGGTGCATTTAGTTTCACAAATCTATGAGGCATGCAGTGGTTTGTTATTCTCTGTATCTATCAAATCTTATTTAACAGATTTTGAAAGTTGCGTTTCTTTGTGTTTGACTTCCGAAATTATATTGCCTGTTACAACCTTTGCATAAATATGTATGGTCCCTGATGAGGCATTGATGGCCAAAACTAGTTAGTTTGGTCTAAACATGAAACGAATGTCTTGATGTACAAATTTCGGTTCTCAAGGATAATGGTCAGTCATTACTGCAAACTTTGTGAAATATGGAGAAGGCTGGAAACATTGTGAATATTCTAAATGCATTTACGACTGTGAGGAAATATATAATCGATCACAAAACACATAAAATAAGGTCCAAGGACGTCTTTTTTCCAAACACGAAATTAAATGACACGAAAACTATTTAATTTTCTCCTGAAAATCGCCTTTATTTTGCAAATAACTCGAATTCTGTTTTCGAAAATTGCAAAAGATTTATATCATAGTAAGGCATATAAGATGCTGCAGGGGAAAGGTAGGTCAAAAATTCACGATTTTTAATAATAAGCCCCAATAGAGGTAATGGTGTGAGAAAACATATTAATATAATTCAAGAATTTACCTGAGAAACCGCCTGTTTTATTTTGCGAAATACTCCATTTCTATTTATACAAGCCATAAGTTCTTTCCATCATCGTAAACTGTAACCTCTTCTTGAGGGAAAAAGGTTTCTCAATAACATGAAATCGACGTCTTTCATTCCAAAAAACACCTTGTTAAAGTTTATATGTCAATATTTATTTTCTACATATACAAAACACGTGCTGGATACAATCCTGAAAAAGTGCAATCTTTGTTCAAAAGTATTACTCCTTAACATTCAGGTTCCCTTTGATAATAGCGCTCGTTTGCCCATAAAACACAGCTGCTGACGTAGCCCAAACCGAGGAGACGTCTTGCAAACTTTATACATGTATATTAGTTAATTATTCACTTATTAAGAAAGATTTCCAAACTTACGTTGGAATGTGTGACAAAGACATTTTATTTTGTTTCCGCCTGTTAAACCCATTGAGAACGTGTCACCAAAAGTGACCAAGTGCACTTAGAAAACAACAACTTGGTGTGGATCTGTTGAGTGCTGCCTGTTAATGAACAGGGTCAACCAGTTTTATGTAAGCTTTCCAAGTCGCACGGAATAATGCTTTGGGTTTTAAAGCTTTATTTACATTCAAAGAATGACAAATAATTTCGCCAACTAATGGAACAGCACATGCTTCTAACACTAGAAAACTGACCATTGGCTTTTGTTCAGCTAGATCCGTGATTGTCAGTTTCATACTGATAATCATTTACTAAACAGTGAAGATGTGGCCAGATCCCCGTTATGCAGACAATGAAGGGCAAGTCTGATCAAGGCCGTCACGGCCCTCTTACAAATTTATTGGATACTACAACTGAGCCAGCGCACGACAAAACAAACAAAATGGCATGTGCGCCCAGCGAAGACTCAGATCAGCCTGGGCATCCGCCCAGCCTGATCAGAGTCTTCGCTGTGCGCTCTATAGCTAAGGATCCAAGTTATCTTCATGCGGACAGCGAAGACTGATCAGAATGGGTGGATGCCCAGGCTGATCTGAATCTTCGCTGGACGAACATGCAATTCTGTAGATTTTGTCATGCGCCGGCTCAGTTTATATTGCAAAAAGCCAAAGTACCTGATCATACAAGGGAAAAATATATTAGCAAATTGGAGCAATCGATGTTCGCATATATCCTGAAGACACGTTTTCGCAAGGCACGGTTAATATTGTTAATCCTTGTCCTGCTGAATAAATTGAGATGCCACGCCCATTTCTAGTTTTCAGCCAATCAAGTTACTTGATCCAGATTGTTGATATAAATTCACATACTTAATGGCAAACAGTGCAGATCCAGATCAATTGGCTTCTTCAGAAGCCAACTGATCTGGATCTACACTGTTTGTAAAGGCAGGACATATCCGGGTTCAGCAGGACTAGGGTTAAGATTTTCCCATTATCAGTTACAAATCAGATTTTCGAAGTATAAGAATAGAGTGATGTAGAATTTCATGTATTATATCCATGAGCTAGATATTACTAACGAACATGAGCTATACATATTAGTAATATGATTACGAAATAAAATCATTTTATTTGCTATAAAGAGATATCAACTAACACAAAACATTTTGCTCTTTACCGTAAGGGGCTGCCACGGAGGGCCTGAGCTAAGTCATAACGTCAAACATCAACCCTTTGTTTAAGTTAGCACCGTCATAGAGTCTAAGATCCGACCCAGCGTCTTGCAATTAAAGAGGACAGCATGCTATGAAACCTGACTGGGTCAAAATAAGCATGTTATCTTTAATAACCCTATCCTTTTAGAGCAGAAATTTGTTTTTTAATTTCGATTAGCTCAGGTCTGAATCGACTTATAATTCCGTTTTCAAACTAATCTTGTGTTTTGCCGCCCGTAGCCCTTTACCGTGATTTCATTTGATTCGGCTCAAACCCAATAAGCATATTCACATAGTTAAAGACATCAGAATCAAGCCTGCATCGACTGTAAATCCCATTCTATAAAGTGAACCTATGGTAAGTCGCCCGTACCCTACTATACCACTTATGATTGAATCGGCTCAAAAATCACATCAAGGAAATATATTACTATGAACACAGAGATGCACAACAAATAAAAGCTATATATCTCATTTGGCATATCAATGTCTTTTCTGTTGCGGGTAAAACACAATATCATTCACTTGAAGACAATCAAATCATGATCAAAATCAAAGATTTGAATACATCAGGTGGGAAGGTGTGAAGGTGTGCGTAAACACGGTGGTCTATCTACACCGGCAATTTTCATTTCATCCTTCCACCGATGCTACAGTAAAAAAAAAAGAAAACGTTATCTACGAGAATTATGGTTACTGTTGTGATTTATTTTGTACTTTCTTAATAAGCTGAGCACAAAACCTCGTTGTTATATGCAGAAACCATGAAACTTTGATAGTTTTAGGCTCTAGAGTTTAAAGACCATTAATATATCGAAACTGCATGTTTTCTAGACAGAAGTGTAATATCTCATTCACACTTAACTAAAATATAAAAAATAAATCACAGAATAGTTCATATTTTAAAAAACTTCTAAGATTTTATTTGTTTATGGTGACACCGGCGGAAAGACGAAACCCAAAAGTGCCGGTGTAGATATACCACAGTGGTAAATATCATCTTTAAAGTGAACCAGTGTTTCTTACCAGTTAAGTGGACTCGATCTGCCAGACTTTCCGTACTGTAGTTCATTTTTGAAAGTGAGACAACGTTAGTGAATTCTTGTTGCGTTCCTCCGTACCTAACCCAACAGATTGATATCAAACTCGCTTAAGTCGGCACGAAAAAAATGTTACATTATGGACAATATACTTATGTGTACCAACTCATCAAAACACGCGCATCACTACCCACAGTGTTCACACCAGAAAGCAAAAGGGGTGAGTACACCAATACACATAGTATACTACTAAGTGACAAACTAGGTATTTTTACAATGTACCACTGAGCCACAAGGATCTTTTATTTCTACAGGAAAACAAATAAAAACAAAGGTATGTAAATAATGAACTGTTTATTGAAACATCCTTTTTAGATAACAAAAGAAATCATACGCAACGTGATAAAATGCCCTAACAAAATAAACAAACAGCTCCCTTAATCAGCATTCGCATCCAGAAAGCCGCTTGTCTGTCAGTAAGTTCTGCAATAACATGCATTCCGTAAGCACATAGCGGTTCCGCGGACTGATTTTGATCGTCGCTGTTACCATATAACATAAGAGAATCTCACCACGGTGCGCATAGATGCCTTAAAATCTGATTTGCTTTTAACAAAATTTCAAAAAACACTGTTTTTGGTCTATGAAAACAGCTAATCAGAACTTCAAATTCTTTTAAAATATGGACCGTGAGACGGTTAAATGATCAACCAGTAATGAATTTAGAAGCCAGTATAAAGGAACCCATCACAAATGCGTACTATAGCATACATCCAGACTGAATATACATATAGTCCAGACCCTGATCTGCCAGCGCATCAGGATCCGCATTGGTCATGATAAAGACAACAAGAACACAAAGACCTTGATCACATCACAAAAACACGCCTATATAATTTTGACCTCTTTAAACCCCACTTTTATATAGTAAACCTGGGGTTTACAGGGGAATACATTATTTTTCTTATTTCTGCTCAAAAACATAGATTGTAGGCACTCGTTAGAACCGCCTCGGCAAGGAGGTTCTAACGAGTACCCACAATCTATGTTTTGAGCAGAAATATGAAAAAATCAGAATGTTTGTCTGAAAACTTTCAGTTTTTGGTGGTAAAATTTTCAATATATTTGAATAGGCGTGTTTTCGTAGTGCGCTCACATAGTTAGTCTGATCTAAATCTGCATATTCTGCATATACAATACGAAAACACGCCTATTAAAATATACAGAAAATTTAATCTCCAAAAACTGCAAATTTTCAGATAAACAACTCTGATATTTTTCAAATTTTTGCTCAAAACATACCTTATGGTTACTCGTTAGAACCGCAATCTATGTTTTTGAGCAGAAATAAGAAAAATAATGTATACCTCTGTAAACCCCCGTTTTACTACATAAAAGCGGGGTTTAAGGGGTGAAAATTATATAGGCATGTTTTGTGATGTATGCGATGTCTACTTTCTTAGCCTGTCCAACTTATTAACATAATGTATAATATCTTGATTAGCCCAAAAATACTCATCTATCTTTTAAAAAACGTGCACCTGTTGCATGAAAATGCCATGTAGCCTCTTCGTACTTTGTCGGTATCTGTTATATATTATTTAAAAAAATGACCTCTAATTCGTCCTCCTTATAGGATCCATATTCCTCAAAAATAGATAGTTTTTTATGCAGAAAAGGTTTAATAAAATTGATACATAGTATTAATACGATCATAAAATGTGGCATCTGACAGCCTGTAAAATTTCAGTTAGTCTCTCATTTTTGAACTGAATAGAAAATGAAATGTTTTTTTATCGTATCTCTGGACTAATGTTGCAAAATATAGTAAAATGATCTTGTAGACAATGTCAGTTCAGATAAGGCGAGTCATAATGAGCCGTCTAATCAGGATAGCACTTATTGACATTCAGTCTTTGGTTGTTATGTAAATAGTTTTTTTTTTAACAGTTTTTGTTTTGTTCTTGTTTTTACATAACACTTAAAATGCACAACTGCAACAGATAGCATTTTGATTTTCTTTTGTATTTTTCTTTGAGAAAATAAAGCTTGATTTTTCATGTGAATCATCTGGCTCGCAGACGATCCACATGGCAGGCAGTCGTATATCCTCCCACAAATAGAAATAAAAGATATAGAATATAGTTGTCTACGATTTGACTTAGCGCTTTAAGGGTTAATGTGGCGTCGAAAGAATTAATATAAAAACAAGTTTTCAAAAGCACACACTAAAGATCAAGACCAACCTCCACACTCACCCCATCCAATCTGTGTTACCGCCAAGCACTGTTTATATTATTAATAGATCTAAATAAACTTGATACATGACGCAATGGATCACATTTTGTCAATGTGTGCCTGCAGCATAATACAGTATTACACAAGGTATTTATTTTACTTTCGTAAAAAGTACAGTTTCTATGATACGACTGAATCAGGGCTTTAATTATGTACCTTTTTCTCCGGCATTACCCCTTCCCGTAAATTTAAGTGATTCAAAATTCACACAGAAAATCCATTGGCTGTCGTATCATTTGGATATAAATGGTCAAATGTGCGAAGGATATTCGACTGTTTCCTTTCATTTGATTTAAAAAAGATGGCATAGAAAATGCATATGGTTACATTACGTTTTGTCATAAAGGATCAAATGTGCGAAGGTTATGCAATTTTTATCCTCTTATAAGCGGACCACAACGAAGTTTGTCATCACGAAAACATGCCTATATAATTTTGACCCATTTAAACCCAACTTTTATAAAGTAAAACTTAGGTTTACATGGGTAAACATTATTGTTTTTATTTTTTGCTCGAAAACATAGACTGTGGGCATTTGTTAGAACCACCTATGGTTCGGGCAGAAGTATTAAAATTACCAAAGTTTTTATCCGATTTTTTTTCAGTTTTTGGAGGTGAAATTTTCTATATATTTGAATAGGCGTATTTTCGTAATGGACGACAAAGTATGCTAAGGAATAAAGAACTTTGAAAATACCCGTGAAGTTTTGTTCTAAATATAGTATTTTTAGGGTGGTCTGATTGTAATGTTTTTATTAGAGTAGTATATAATTTTCATCCGGGTGCCAATTTCCTACATGATAATTGTTCTAAATTATCATTTAAAGGCGCCATATTCCTCAAAATTTGACATATTATTATATGAAAAAGGTTCAATAAATTGATATATGGTATTGATACATTCAAAAAAAATGTCGCATCTGACAGCCTGTAAAATTTCAGTTAGTCTCTCGTTCTTGAACTGAATTGATTTTTTATCGTATCTCTGAATTACTGATGCCAACATTAATTCAGACATACGATAAAAAAAATCATTTCATTTTTGATCCAGTTCAAAAGCGAGAGACTACCTGAAATTTTACAGGCTGTCAGATGCCACATGTTATGATCGCATTGATATTATATATCAATTCATTCAACAACCTTTCTTCGATAAAAATGCCTGTTTTTGAGGAATATGGAGCCTTTAAGTGGACTCGATATGCAAAGGTTTCGTAATGTAATTTATTTGTGACAAGTGACACAACGTTTGTGAACTCCTGTTGACAATCCTCCATACCTAGCCCCTTCTGAAAAGCAGTCTACTCTAAAAGAATTTGCTCCAAAAGGAATAAAATTCTTACATGTTGGTGTAGACCTCTTTTTAGAAGAATAACAAAACACTTTTGACAAAACTGACTCTTCTGAAATTCTATTACAGCTGACTCTCGTTATCTCAGTCCAAGGGACTCTCTGAATACTTCGAGACATCCGTACCTCGTCGTATCAGTTTTGCAGTATTGAGGTAAAACTAACTTGAACAACTACATTTCACAACTGACTATGTAATTTTACTCCTGAAGTTAGAAATGTATTGAAAATATTGTGGAAAAGGGGCGAAATTGCTCCTTAGGAGCAATTTCTCCTCTTTTCAACAATATTTTGTTACCTGTTGTTAGAGTTTCATGGTGAAAGTAGTTGCGGTCATGGTACCAAAGCCGTAATCCAAAATCATAAATCCATAAACGAATGACGAATCAGAATGTTCAGACCAACAGACATGGACCCCAGAACAAAGGGTGTAATCAGGCGTCCGCGGATAGTAATCATTACTTGGTAAGCAAGCTTCGCCCACCATGCCCATGGGCCTGAACGAAGGAAATATCGGTAGAAGCGTATGTCCGGGATTTGGGAAGTCTACTTATGGCGCGTCACTGAAACAGGGACAAGATTATCGCGGTTATTCCAGAGAAGCGAAATCGAGAACAAGAGTCGATTGTATTTCCGTATTTAAAAAAAGTGAAAATTTAACAGGACCCTAGAAATGTTATTCCAAACGCTTGGTCCTTAACTGTGAATATCGAGAGAGGACTCGACCACCTGTGCAGGCTTGATGGATATGTTTTTTGCGTTTGCATTCTTATATCTTTATGCTTGTCCATATTTATCTCTAATTAGCTTAAATAAAATAGGTTTTACCTAAAAAATGCCTTTAATAAAATATTTAAAAAACAAACATACAGTCGGCTCTCTTTATCTCGAAATCCAAGGACTCGGTGAAATAGTTCGTGATATCCGTACATCGACATATCAGATTTGCAGAATTGAGGGAAAAATAAATCGAACAACCACATTTCACAAATGAATTTGTAGTTTGAACACTGAAGCAATTTGGAGCAATTACTCCTCTTTTCCACAATATTTTGTTAAATGTTGTTAGAGTTTCATGTTTTAACACGGACCAGATTTTCACATCGAGATATGCAGTTATTCGAGATAAGCGAAGTCGAGATAACGAGAATCTACTATATTATATAGCTCATAGCTCTAGATAAGAGGGGCCCAGTAAGCATTCTTTATAAATCTATAGCGGTCCGTTATCGGCCCATCAGGGTAGCTGACGGGCCGATAACGGTCCGCTATAGATTTATAAAGAATGCTAGCTGGGGGTATCCTCATAAACATTTTTCTTGTTTCTCCACAAAAATAAGGTTGTGGTACTCATTAGAATCGCGTGAAACAGAACTGCCTCTGGCGCTTCTAATGATTACCAAAACACAGGTTGTGTGTGGTGAAAAAAACGAATCAATACTCTGTGGATAAAAAACGGTACCTTTTCTGGAGCTATCATATTGTTTTAAGAATAATTTTGTTTTGTTTGATTTTCTTTTTCATCTTTCAATTCTAAATACAAAAGGATGAAGCAACAAAAAAAGAAATTGTGAAAGTATGTACGACGAACATAGCTGCAAATAATATGCTTTTTAGACCAAAATGTAATAGACCCTCATCACGAAAACACGCCTATATAATTTTGGCTCCCTTAAAGCCCACCTGTATATAGTTAAACTGGGTTGTACATGGATATACATTATTTTTCTAATTTTGCTTTAACCATAAATTGTGGGTACCTATTAGAACCGCCTCGTCGATGCGGTTCTAACGAGTACTCACAGTCTATGTTTTGAGCAGAAATGTGAAAAATATCAGAATTTGTTATCTGAAAATTTTCCGTTTTTGGTTGTAAAAGTTTCAATATGTTTGAATAGGGGTGTTTTCGTAATGATACTAGCCATTAGTACTCGAAAGTATACAGTGAACCTCAATGACTCGAACATTGAGTTTACCTGGCCCATTCGAACTCAATTTTGAGTACCAAGGAAATTTTACCGATAGCTCAGGAAAACAAGTATTTATGGGTTTTTTCTGGGAATGTTTTATTATTATATCATAAAAGGATATATTGTGTGTTCTTTTTAGAATTGCCTCATCTAGGCGATTCTAATGAAAACATACATCATACCATTATTTTATAGAAAGTCGAAAAGACATCTATAAAACATCACCATTTGCCCCTTGATCTAGCGCTATGATTAACCATAGTGGCTCGATCTACCCATTACGGAAGACATTGCCATGGTCCAAAAGATGTTCGAGCCGTTAAAGTTCCACTGTATATGGTAATTACTCATCAGAAGCATAACATCGAAGCAATTCCTAGGACTTTCCTGATGAAATCAGAAATATATGCGGATACTCCATGTATCTGCAGCTACGATCGAATATTTGCACCTTTGTCTCAAGTTTAGAAATAGGGTTATGCATTTTAACTTATTACTAAATACAGTATTACAGTGTATAAACCATGCCATGTAAAGATATTCATTTGCATCTACGCATATGGCAAGATAAATGAAGTATTAAGATAATATTTTTTGTTCTTCTTGGATTAAAATCTTATGAGTACTCACTGGAATGACAACGTACCAAACCTAAATCAAAAGTCTTGAAGACAACCTTTTTTTTTTCAATTTAGGGGCTTATACAAGACAGTCGTTTAAATTTTGCAATTACGACAAACTAGGAAATAAATGTATATGGTATATATACACAAACACGCCTCCAAAATGCATATACATTATATTTACACTTACAAGCCTCCAAAAGACATACAGATTTGGTCAGGGTAAACTGGAAATTCGATGATGTTTATCATATACATTTTTCGGTGTATCGCTTAAAGATAATAAAGCTAAGGCCAGGGGCGGATCCAAGATGATTTCTGAGAGTGGTTTTCGCTCTAAGTATTTGGACAGATAGGCCTGAGCAAACAGTCGAGAATATGATCAGGCACCGCAAACCGCGGTGTCTGATCAGGATTTAAACTGTTTGCTACTCACAAAGCAAGTTTATACGCATCTACAGGTAGTGAAATAAAATTGTTGAAGAGAAGTATAAGGTAAAAAGTAAAGGATGTGAATATTTACAGTAAATTCGGTATCCCAAATATATCAAATATTTCCAAAATTTCCAATGGAAATAGAAATTTTGAGTCAAAGTTTGATTCGACTGAACCCTCTCTGAATTCGCCCCTGTAAGCCTTTATATAAAATGCAGCCGCCCCATGTGAAATGTGTTCATGCAGAACCCTTGTTGTACGTATATTCGACAGTAGCTAATAATTCGGAAAGCGGACGCCCTGCCCAATCCTCGTAAATACTCAAGCTGCTCTTGATATTCGCTGTACATCTCACGAAAACACTCCTAGATAATTTTGACCCCACTTAAACCCCACTTTTTTATAGTAAAATTGGAGTTTACAGGGGTATGCATTATTTCTGCTCAAAAACATAGGTTGTAGGTACTCGTTAGAACCGCCTCGCAGAGGCAGTTCTATCGAGTACCCACAATCTAAGTTTTTTAGCAGAAATATGAAAAATATCAGAATTTTTTATTTTGGTTGTAAAAATTTCAATATATTTGAATAGGCGTGTTTTCGTTATGTAACCCAAGTGCAGCCTTTTGCATTACGTGACTCCAGTTTATTCAGTTAACAAGAATTGAAAGCTAAAAGTAATGCATAACCCGCAATTTTAATCTTAATATGTATCCAGTTGTGGTCTACATCGCCATCTGAACCGCAACGAGACAACATGCCCCTGTTATAATGAAAAGCAAAGTTCCGGATTCACCTGCTCATCCATCCAGTCTGATCATAGCTTTTTACTTTGTCAGTATATTCCACAACATTCGGTGATTCTGCATTCAATAAATGATCATACTGGTCAATTTGCACAGTTAGGCTGGTCGGGGCCATCGCTGGACACATTATGAAATAAGGGACAGTTTGTCATCTTGTGGACCATTTCTCTTACTCGAGCAACAAACATCCGACTCAACATGTGCATCCGCGCAATCTGAACAAGATTCTCACTACTGAAGTCGTGGTGTGAGTAAATGTGAGTAATGAAGCCTCAGATTAGACTACGCATCCAAGTAGTCTGATCAGAATCTTTGCAATGTGCTCTGTGCATTGCCATTGATAGATGGTTATGCAGGCGAACTATTGTTGTCATTTTTGCATTTATTAGCAAAGACAAGTTCATGCTCAGTATAGCTGAGCAGGAAAAAAAAACGTTTTATAACCTCGAGGCCAGACTTCACAGATGCGCTTGTTGTTCGAAACAAAATGATATCTTTACCAAAGCATACGTAAGTGTTTTTTTTTTCTATAATGTTTTTATGAAGATGAATGAAATAACTGACACTGAAATGAGCATGAAGGGAGCCGAGTTAAGCAAAAGGAACACTCTTGAATAGATTAACTGTGTAGATTAACCAGCTTTATGTAAGTTACTAGAAATGTAACCCTATAGCACTTATAACGAGGCGTCTTGCTGTGAAGGTTCAGCTTTCTAGCCAAAAGCTGTCTAGTACAAAATTACGTTGTTGGTGCTTTTACTAGCTGTAAATGAACCATTAACAATGCTATGTTTGCGCAACAAATATTTTGATAATCTATTGTCAATCCTATAAGCATAAACAGGCTGGATTCAATCTACTAAGACTACTCAACTGGTCTTGTGCTTTACACGGTTCACATAACAATTTATTTCTATCGAATTAACAGAAATGTGTGGCACTGATGCCAAAGCTGTTTCTGATCATCATTTACAGCAGCGCCAGTGTCACACTTCTCCTCGTAACAGAATATAACTCATTAATAACATGATCATGAAGTTGACAAATGAGCCAGCGCACAACAAAACCTATAATAAGACTTGTGCGACCAGCGAAGACTCAGATCAGCCTGCGCATCCACGCAGTCTTATCAGAGTCTTCGCTGATCGCATGAGCCTTCTACAGCCTCCGAGATATCCAAAGAGGAGAACCTTTGCCATACTGGGTGGGCGTATAGGCTGACCTGAGCCTTTGCTGGTCACACTGGTCTTATTTTAGGTTTTGTCATGCGTTACTCAAATGGAATCTTAAGTGACTACAACATTAACAAACAACTAAGCCTAATTATCAAACAGTGCGCCACTGGCAAAACTTTGCTACTGTAATTACGTAATCTCAGTCTTCGGATACTCTCACCCTTTACCGTATTTTTTTCATCAATTTTGAATAAGCAGATTCGACTTAATGCCGATGTGTCTAAAATGTGCAAGCAGTGCAGACCCTGATCAAATGCTTCTTTCAAAACAGTTTGATCTGGTTTACACTGTTCATTTAAGACTTTCTATCCGAATATTTATTATCAACATTATATATAAATACCTTTTAGATGTCCAGAACGGAAGCTGCACTATTTTTATGAAATGATTCATAAACCCTAAAACCGTAAATGAAGCTGTCTCACCATTTTTACTCAAGTTATATTCTTCAAAATCTGATAGGAAATACGTTTGCATCGTTGACGTACATTTCTTTTTTTTTATTTTGTTACAGTTTCCATTTATGTCTTTTAGCTTCACCACTCTCTGTGATGATTCAGCAGATGACAACCAATGATATTTTTCTCATTTTATTTCAGAAAACAGGCTTTAATATTTCATTTAAAGTGTCTCTTTTGAATACAATTTGCATGAAATATCAAAGCCTGTTTTCTGGTTAAACGAAAAAAATAAGAATGATGGCAGCTAAAATTTTAACCCATAATGCTAAGCGTATAGCGCATTGCCAGCAGGATGTTGAACAATTAGACTATTTTCCCAGTAACAATTGCAATTATCACACATCCTTTCTATAATACACAGAGAAAGAAAGACTAAATCACTATTTACCATATTCGACGTTATTACCGAACTTGCCCAAATAAGCGTACAGTCAAGCAATTTCTCTGTCTTCAGATGACCGTCTCTGTACTGGTATCTAGTTCCACATAAAAGCATATATTGTGGGTACTCATTTGAATCGACTCGACTTCGCAATTCAAATGGGTATTCACAACATATACTTATAATAAAACTCAGATGAAATATCGCATGCCTTTCATTTAATACTCCTCTCAGGAAGTCCTCTGCTAATCTATGTGTTAAGTGTGCTGTTATTATGTACGATATTCCCGTGACTATGAAAAATCTCAGGGCACGGTTCGGTAATTAGATCGAATACGCTTATTACTACTGACTGAAGTGTTGGAGTTGTGACAGAAAGTTAAGCAATACGATCGCTAGGTTTTAGACAGAAGGCAAATCAACCATAAAACGAGTGAATATTATGATGCTCAGACCAGCGTAAACAAGGACGGTATGGCCAGGAACTGCGCTGATCGTGGTTTTAATAAACACTGTCTAGTAATATACACGGTTTTAAACCCGTCTAATAATTAACACGGTTTTAAAACCGTCTAGTAACAAAAACGACTTTAATACCGTCTTATAATAAGCACGGTTTTATTTTCGTCTTATATAAAACACGGCTTAAATACCGTCTTATAATAAACAGGATTTTGATACCGTGTAATAATAAACACGGTTTAAAGCCTTCCGCGCATGGCTGGATAATATTGCGTATATTTGTGGTGTACTCTGGGCACCATTCCACTTTATATTTATTCTTTCTTATGACGTGGTCAGGATATTTTTGCATTTGATTTCTCTTGAAGGTGTGCGTGATACTTCGCTAAATGACATGTCTTTTATGTTTCTCGACTTTTTTAATCGCTACCATTCTCTGGTATAATTCAGTAGACGACAACTTGATAATATGTATTTTTCTGATTTTCCCAAAACATAGACTATACATGAACAAATCAGAAACAAAGTATTCCAAAATATCGTTTGCTGCAATTTTACCCAGCGTACTAAGCATTAAGACATCATTTAGCAACTGATAATAATAATTTACTTATTTTTCTAAACTTGTATTTTGTATTGTCTGTGGAGTCTAAAGGAAACACAAACTAACAAATAGATCATTTATACAGTGAAACATATAGATAGGTACTCTTTTATACAAAAATAATTACTCTATATGCATCCATAAATGTATGTAGCTATGTACAATAAATAGCAAACTGGCATACATTCGTCATAAAACGTATTATTTCCTTGCATTGTCTGAATTGACCTTTCTCCATGGAGAAACAAAGATATATCTATGTGAGCCAACTGGATTTTAATCCATTTAGAAACAAAGATCTATCCGGGTGTGCCATCTAGAACTTTGTTAATGCAGAAATAAGGATGTATCAGTGTTTGCTAACTGGACCGTTATCCATGTAGGAACAAAGATCTATAAAGATGTGCTAAATGGACTTTAGTCCATGCAGAAACAAAGATGTATAAGTGTGTTGACCGGACCTTTAACAATTTAGAAACAAAGATTTATCAGTGTTTGTCCACTGGAACTTTGTCCATGTAGGAACAAAGATCTATCAGTGTGTGCAAACTGGAGAATTGTCCATGTAGAAACAAAGATCTATCAGTGTGTGCAAACCGGAGAATTGTCCATGTAGAAACAATGATGTATCAGTATGTGCAAACCGGAGAATTGTCCATGTAGAAACAAAGATGTATCAGTGTGTGCAAACCGGAGAATTGTCCATGTAGGAAGAAAGATCTATCAATGTGTGCAAACCGGAGAATTGTCCATTTAGAAACAAAGATCTATCAGTGTGTGCAAACCGGAGAATTGTCCATGTAGGAACAAAGATGTATCAGTGTGTGCAAACCGGAGAATTGTCCATGTAGAAACAAAGATCTATCAGTGAGTGCAAACCGGAGAATTGTCCATGTAGAAACAAAGATGTTGCAGTATGTGCAAACCGGAGAATTGTCCATGTAGCAACAAAGATGTATCAGTGTGTGCAAACCGGAGAATTGTCCATGTAGAAACAAAGATCTATCAGTGTGTGCAAACCGGAGAATTGTCCATGTAGAAACAAAGATCTATCAGTGTGTGCAAACCGGAGAATTGTCCATGTAGGAACAAAGATGTATCAGTGTGTGCAAACCGGAGAATTGTCCACGTAGAAACAAAGATCTATCAGTGTGTGCAAACCGAAGAATTGTCCATGTAGAAACAAAGATGTATAAGTGTGTGCCATCTACATCACGAAAACATGCCTATATAATTTTGACCCCCTTAAACCCCACTTTTATATAGTAAAACTGGGGTTTAAAGGGGTATACATTATTTTTCTTATTTCTGCTCAAAACCATAGATTGTGGGTACTCGTTAGAACCGCCTCGGCGAGGCGGTTCTAACGAGTACCCACAATCTATGTTTTTGAGCAGAAACATGAAAAAATATCAGATATTTTTTATATGAAAATTTTCTTTTTTTGGTGATAAAATTTTCAGTAAATTTGAATAGGCATGTTTTCGTAATGAGAAATGTGTATATGTTAACACAAAGATCTATCGGGATGTGTCAACTGGACATTTGTCAATGACGATACAAAGATCTATCAGTGTGTGTCAAAGGATCTTTGTCCATGTAGAAACAAAGATCTATCAGGGTGTTCCAACTGGAATTTTGTCCATGTAGAAACAAAATTCTATCAATGTATGTGAACTGGACCTTTGTCCATTAAGAAAACATAAATCAACGTGTGCTAACAGGACCTCGCTGGTTGCAAATGCTATACAGTCACGCTATTCTAGTTGAAATCCATCAAATGCCGTCGGACAGGGAGCTAAATGTAGGCCAGTTTGCTTTCACGCCCACACAAGAAACGCATTCAAACACACACAAATATATATTTTATGCATAGATATTGCATAAAATCAATCCAGAGGGCCGTTTAGTATGTTTCCTCAGGCCCTCGGGATGTGACTTTTGCAGTTCTATACAACAGTGACCAGCAAGCGTCCACATCTTCAGGTAAATGTAAACTGCCAAGGAAGGTCGCTCTGGCCTGAAATGTATTTGCCACCCTTATCAAAAGGTCTTATCTTATCCTTTACTTCTCTATAGGCATGTTCAGCATACGACCAATCGATGATAGTTTTCTTATTTGTTTCAGTAAATAGACTTTGGCATTTCATGCGAAAGGTCTTTACAAGATATAATTTACATGAAATGACAAATGCTATTTTCTAGGGGAAATTAAGAAAAAAATATTTAAAACAGTCACTTTGTATATTTTTACAAAGTATTTAAGCGTTAAAGGAATGCATCTGCTACACAGGGATACCATCACCAAAAACATGCCTGTGTAAGTTTGACCCCATTAAACCCCACTTTTTAAAACTGGGGTTTACAGGGCTATATATTATTTTTCTTACTTTTGCTCAAAAACATAGACTGTTGGTACTCGTTAGAATCACCTTGCCAAGGCGGTCCTAACGAGCACAACAATCTATCGTGTTTTCTTAATGTAATTTTTTTCATTTATACGTACCTCCCCACAAACACTATCCGCACTTTGTAAATAGATTCATACTCAGTGGAAGCAAATCCATTACTTTGAAATAGGAGGCAATAACTTACAGGTTAGACTGGTCCCTCTTTGATATGTATCATTTACCTGAGTATACTTTCTGTCTGGACACAGCTCATTGGTACTTCTCTTGTTTCTGAAGACGTTCATGTCCCACTGACTCGCATTAGAAGCATCCCTTTAAGAGGATTCTAATGCGACGCATAAGCACATGTGATGCAAGAGAATATGTCTTCGGAGAAATAAGGAAACAGAACAGCCTTCGAATGTACTTCTTCATTACGTTAACAAGTCTATGTAATGTGTATGTATGGGTATAAATAATTGGCAGATTTTCTGAATTTCGCAGTTTTATTATATATTTTTCAAGTTTTACATTGAGTCGTTTTGTTATTTCTACAATTATTTTATATTAGCCTACATACACTGTTCGATATGTACTTTATAAACGACTTTCCCTTCTTTTCTTATTATATTATATTTTTAAAGTAAGCAGGTCAGACAGATATTTTTCTAATTTCGCTAGAGAACATATGTTCCGCGAGACTCTTCTAATGAGTGCCCACAACATACTGTTTTCGTAGAGAAATAAGAAAAAGACTAATGCGTTATGACTGGAAAAACTGTCTTATATATAGGGGTGGCTTAAAAGTAGTCATTTCACACAGGTGTGTTAACGTAATGCTACCTGGGCTACAATACAAGGATATTATCATATTACATGAGCAATGACGTATAATCTACGTCAAAAGTACTTAACAGTATATACGAACACTGACTACTACAGCCGTCTCTTTTCATATATGTCTCTTTCCATACACGAGTTATATCGTCCTTATATACGCTATACAGTTATATATTATAGTCACATAATTATTTTACCGACATCATCTCTAAGACAGGATAAACATCCTGCAGGCTCAAAAAATGGAATCAATTGTTGATCAGATTTGACATAGCTGAAGCATTTGTTCACCCTCTTGTGCTTGTTGGAATTTATTGTTGTTTTTTTCTAAACCCAGGGAAACAGTTACGCCCCTTTTCTTACATAGCATATTGTATCCATATTTCATATCCAAACGGAAGAAACAATTTTATCCAGTTTAGCATATTTTTGGTCTCGATCTCTTTGACCTTCTATAAAAGAATACATCCTATTTATTTTCCATTATCTCTATGGTTATTTTTTATTAGAATAAGGTTCTTTAATTATTATTTAAATTCTATGCTTTCAGGTATACATTTTGATTGACAAACCTTGTTCTTGGAATGCACTTTCTTTTTGTGTCCATTCACATTAAATTATATTTGTATGGTTATAAATTATAAAGATGGTCAAACTACCACAAAGGGAAGAAGCATCTCATTCCGCTTTTGGGCAGAACCCTTTACCTCTGCTGACTAGTTTGACCCGGTAATCAGACAGAATGATTTCATATATTTAACATGGTTGCCAGAGAAATAAAAAAAACTCATATTATTTTCAAATGTATGTTTTGAAAAAAATAGAATTCGATATACTAGACATACAGGCTGTTCCATATGTTTATTAAATCTTGAAGGTTTACCATATTTACCCTAACTTTTCGGAGAGAGAGGCCTGAACAAAATGTACAAACACAGATCATACGCGAACAATGTAGACCCGGATCAGATACTATGAAACAAAGCATCTGATACAGGTCTACACTTGACCACCAGTTTTTAACGAATCAGTTTTAAACGCATCAACCGGTGGACAAATGGACATTTACATTTTAGAAACAGCATGGTAAGGACTTACAAATGTCTGAATAAATTTAGGGTAAATATTGTAGATTTTCATCCGAAATATTTTTAATTGTTATTTCTGAAGCTTGATACTTTGATCTCTTTTGTAGAAAATTTATTTCATTATTTGAGCTCCGCGATATGAAAAGGTGACCTCAGGTCAAGTGCGGATAAAAAAGCCCATTATCTTGTGAATCCGCACACTCTAAGTATGGCCTTTTTATCCACTAAACCCATTTTAGTCTGGATAACTCCCAAATGAGTAACTGGCATCAGAAGACCCAGTTCATCCGCCGCATTCTGCGGCGTCTTATCAGGTGCTCCACTGTTTGCTAATAGTTCAGCATTTTTTTTTAAATAATATCTAAATCACATAGTCTGACATACCTAAAATTGAAATTGGACTCTTTCAATATAGAGTGTGGGTGAATTTATTAAAGGAGAACGCATCCTTAAAAGGTATTGTGCTTCGAAGTTAAGAACTTTACAAACAATTAATTTTGGCACAAATTTGATCAAAATCAGTGGAAAATTAAGTAAGTTATAGACAATTGAATATTTCAATATTGGTGGAATGGGCGCCGCCATTTTGAATATTTAATGAGGTTTCATAAAAAATTAAAATTCGTTTCATAAAGGCAGTTATTCTCATAAAGTTAGTTTATTTTGAGGGAAATGATTGCTTGTCACTAGAATTAAAAGATCATGAAAAACTGTAGCAAAGTGATTCTTAAAACCCCTGTTTAATTTGATTTTGCATATTTAATTTGGGATGTGTGACGTCACTAAGCCTACACTATGGCGGCATCCATGATAGCTGTTTTAAATATATTCAAACCACCATAACTTCCTTACTTCTAGGCCGATTTTAAAAACTCTTGCATCAAAATAAATGGCTTGTTAAGCACTTTACTCCAAGATGTACTTTAAATTTATATTGCGTTCCCTTTTAAGCTGTTACTGCGGGTAGTCAGGATTCTCGTTGTCCGCATACACCTCAAGGTCACCTTTTCGTACAGCGTCGCTCGATTTCAGTTCTACATTGAATCAAGCTAAGTATTTTGACTTCTTTTCAAACCTGACATTTTTTTTTTGTTCTAATCTGAATGTAACTTTTTATTTGGCTTTTAATATTTCTTCATGCATTCGTTTCACCTTGAATAACTTTGGATGACCGTCTTCCGTCGCCTCTTGCTTGTGGTACGGTGGATCGCGTGTGCCGTGTAGTACAAGGGTCCATTCCTTGAAGGTTCCTTCATCGAAGTCGCTGTTCTTTCCGGGAACGCTTTCAACTCGAAGTGTCCATACCCCGCGTGGGGTTTCAGCCCAGGTATGTGTGGTCATGAAGGGCCATCTGGTGAAACCATTTTTATGTTCGTCATCATTTGGACGTTGACTCAAAATCATTGACCTGAAAGTAAAACAATGTTTAAGTTTTAGTTGACAGGATATACTTGGTAGAGTTTCCGCGATTTTTAAAAAAGGAAAACACTCCCTTGTCTTCCCATGTTTGCTTTCCTACATACCAAAATACAAAAGTTTAAGTGAATGTACAAATGAAATGCCACAATTACGAAGTACAGTCCTTCCGAAGGACAGACGAGGAACAAATAATGACAAACAAACGCGACATATGAAACCAAAGACGCAGCAAAAAAGAAATGCCTGGGATCAAGTTTTTCTGCAAAGGAGTTTCCTATAAAAGGAAAGAATTTATTCCCTTGGGAGGCCTTTTATGAAGGATGACAAAACAATTTGGACATGCATACCCCTGAATGTGTAGCAATTTCTCTTTTGATAATTTCTATAATATAATCTGGAAGAGGACAAAATATGAGCTTAAATATTTCAGACCCGGTTTGACTGAGACTTTGATGAGGGATAATGAACTCATATAACCCAGCGCAAATCGAGATATCTCGAATCCTGAATTATCATCTAGCAGCGTTTGAAAGCGGGGGTATAACAAATAATAAAATGTACAGAGAGAACGTAAAAACTTCTGTTTGGTGTTTCAGAACCAACCTCCTGACTTCTATTTTTTCTTTACTTCTCCATTTTCTTTCTTTCCTTTGTTTCAAATATTTAAGTTTTTAGGGCAGTTTTCTCAGCGACTAAAACTACTATTTTACAACCAAGGATCAGTTCAGTACTTTGCATTTCTTACTTTACATATTGTATTTCGCATTTGTAGTTTCTATAAACAGTCAATACTGTTTGTACCTACACAATTTATCACGCGTCAAAATTTGTTATAATGATAATTTTACTGTTACGAAGCATTCGCTCAAGAGATGACATGTCATCATAAATTATGCAAGAATATTGTATTTAATACTTCAAGACGGTGAAGACGGATATGCTTGGTATATCTGTTAGAATTGTCTCGCTGAGCCTATTCTAACAAATATCCTAAACACATGTCCTATAAGGAAGCAAAAATAAAACATGCTTGTTCTATATATCATTAAGCTCATTAAGGAATATTTGCAACAACAAATTAATTTTAATGGCTACGTCTTTGGGAAAAATGCTGTCGTTGCATCGAGAGTTCACTATATGTCTAATTTTCAAACCTGCGAAAGTATGAAGTGTAACGTCTACATTATACTATGTATACTGCATTGCATTACGAAAACATGCCTATACAAATATACAGAAAATTTCACCTCCAAAAACTGAAAATTTTCACATAAAAAACTCTGATATTTTTCATATTTCTGCTCAAAACATAGACTGTGGGTACTAGTTAGAACCGCCTCGGCGAGGCGGTTCTAAAGAGTACCACAAATTATGTTTTGAGCAGAAATAAGAAAAATAATGTATACCCCTGTAAACACCAGTTTTACTATATAAAAGTGGGGTTTAAGAGGGTCAAAATTATATGGGCGTGTTTTCGTGATGCATTTGTATTTCAATACTATAATAACGTTTCCAATTCAATCTGAGTTTTGCTAAGTTTTTCTTGAAATGTTGTCAGAACAAATAATGTCATTAATTTATTTCCAATATGAGATGGAATATTAGAAATGTATGACAACCTTCATACCGTTTACCACTACTGAAATAACTTTGGGAACGACTATTCAGGACGTGGTTATTGAAGTAATAGCTATACATTTAACTGACATTTTTTTCTTTCTCCCATTACTTTTTATCTCTTTGGAATTTGAAAATAAACTGATCAGCCATTACCACACGTACACATACCCTCACACATTCAACAGAAATAAGACCAACTAAGGATCACTATCACTTATATACTTAAGTCTATCTGAGGCAGAGAAAGTAGAAATAAGGAATTGGAAACACATAGACATTACTCGCAAACATACATGGACATTTTCCAACGAAACGAACAGAGAGGACCTGCCTTGGACCGATCGTAGTACAAGGAATGTGGTAAAATGAGGGCACACAAAACACAACGTACGCACGCACACACACGCACACGTAGTATTTTAAGAACTCACGTCGTATTCAGTGGCGACGTTAAATGCATGACGATGTTTCCTCTGTAGGTAGATTTGACTGTGACAAACGACTGTAGATGTTCCAGGAAATTGACCTCATTTTCTGTACCTTTACAAGCATCTGTGTCAATGGTGAGGGTGATTGCCTCATTTGTACCAAATGACCTGAAGAAACACAATATACACATAACATGAATATTACTGCATAATTTATGAATGGTAAGCAACAACAGCGCCAACTATAAGAATGTCTTATTCAGTAGATTGGCGATTATAATAATGACCTCAAAATATATATATTTTTTTGGAGAAATTAGAAAACTATCTGGGCCCAGTTGTTCAAAACTAACGATGTCGTTAGTTAACGTATCGTTAAAACCTTTATCATTAAATATGGTATATACGCTAATATTTTTGCTGAAAAAAATGTGAAAAGCTACTCACATTTTTTCAGCAAAAATACCTGTGACTTAGGTATTGTACTTACTAGAACAGTTAACATTTTGACCATTAGTGGGCTCGTTCATCTAACGACACTTTGAACAACTGAGCCCAGAATTCTACCCGTTATTACGCGCATCTACAACACTGATATGTCCAAAAAGTAACAAAAAGGAGATACCAAGGAAATTCTTCAATCGCGGACACAGCCTTCCAAAGGCAACCAGACTCAAAGTGGATGGACAACACCCCTCTCACCCATACAGTATCACTCTGACAAAAAACTTTCTTTCTTTCCTTCTATAAGTTGGTCCATTGTTAATAGAACGATTTTAGTTAACAGGAGGAACCGTTATTATTTTAGTATGGTGGTTGTCGCACTCTCTAGTCTAATTTAGCAGACGACAAAGTATTGATGTGTTTCTTGTTTCACCCAGAAAACAGAATTTTCCCTAGAAAACAGGAGACAATTTGCATACAATGTCAAATCTTGTTTTCTGGGGAAAAACGAAAAACATTCAAAATGCGTCTGCGGACATTTTACCCAGATTGCTAAACGTTAAGAACTTATTTTCTGTCAGCACGAACTCCCTTTCTAAATGAAGATTACTCTCTTTTTTGGAATTTTTTGTTCAAATCCCTTTTATCCCCGAGTTTCTAAACATTACGAAAACATGCCTATTCAAATATACTGAAAATTTTAGCACCAAAAAATGAAATTTTTCACATAAACATTCTGATTTCGACGAGGCGGTTCTAACGAGTACCTACAATCTATGTTTTCGAGCAGAAATAAGAAAAATAATGTATACCCCTGTAAGCCCCAGTTTTACTATATAAAAGTGGGGTTTGAGGGGGTCAAAATTATATAGGTATGTTTTCGTGATGATGTGGACTCTCCTATGCTTGAATTCGGACATTCACTGATGCAGAAATGGGATTTCAGTCTAAAATGAAAAAAAAAAAAAAAGACAGAATGGCAAACACTACAAGCAGTCTTATCTTGATCTACACTGTTTGCACAGATATTGATTTTAGTCTGCCGGGCTAAAAGAATTAAGATAATGGCAGTCGACGTCTCATTCTATTCCATTACATTATTTTAAACGGCTGCATTTAATCGAACATTGTATCTTTATATCAGTCAATTAGCGAGTTTACATTACGAGTATTTACATAAGCCCAGTCAGCATTCTACGTAAATCTATATCGGGCCGTCATCGGCCCGTCAGGGTAGCTGACGGGCCGATGACGGCCCGATGTAGATTTACGTAGAATGCTAGCTGGGATGTAGCGGTGATATTGGGCAAAAAAGAGAAAATAAAAGGAAACCTGAAAAAATATGCGAACAGCTAAGATCCCGACCAGCATGTGCGTCTGCGCAGTCTAGTCGAGATCTTTGCTCTTCGCCTTCACAATATAGTGACCATGTAGAAGACATAGAACTAATAACGAAAATATTGACCCTTCGAGTATCTGCGAAAACTTGCCTGGGCTTCGCTATTCGATTATGCCCTAAGGGCGTTTTTGTCAGCCGTCGGCCAAATTTTGATATACACCAGAGACACACACTTCCTCTGCTTCATAAAATTGTGTTGTCTTTTACCTAGTTCTTTTTATTTAAGCTAACAATAAATGAATGTGCCAAAGTTATCTTCATGAACAAGAAAAAAACAACTACAGTCGAACCTCAATGGCTCGAACATCTTTGGGACCATGAAAATTCGTTCGAGACATGGGTAGTTCGAGCCACTGAGGGTTAATCATGGCACCAGTTCTGGAAGCAAATATAATTTAGGGAAATCTTTTCGATTTTCTACACAGTGATTGTATGTTGAGTGTACTCATTAGTATCGCCTCGATGAGGCGATTCTAATGAACACACACAACATACAATTTCACGATAAATAAGAAAATTTCCTTAGATATTTATTTTCTTGAGCTATCGGAAGAATTTTGTAGGGACTCAAACGAGCCATCGATGTTCGACTGTAATAAATTGAATACCACAGAAATGTAATGCTACTTCCTAACAGTAGGAAAATGGGTACAATTTCAAGGGAGACAACTCTTTATAAATTGTTTGTGACTCTCTTCTAACTATGGGTCAATTTTAAAAGGTAATAATTTGCTTCCTTATGGAGCAATGTCTTTTCGTTTAAAAGTATACCGATTCTCAAGACTCTTGGTGCGTAGTTAAACAAACACTAACGTACGTAAGCTATCTCTCTTGTAACACATGCTATAAAGTGTATCTAATCCCAATAAAATAGTATATGTTTTATCTTCTCTTTAACTTTTCACTGCTAAAGGCGATAATAATAGGCTTTTGCAAACAGCATAGATCCAGATGAGACGGCTCATAATGAGCCGTCTCATCTGGATCTACGCTGTTTGACATTCAGTCTTTCAATTTACATATAAATTTCTTTCGAAGCGATAGTTTCTTTAATAAAAAAAGCAGACGACAAATGTCTGAAATTTGGCACCGAAGGAGTTCAGATTGATTAAGGCGACTGGGTACATCAGATGTATTTCCGCAATTTACCAAGTGAGACGTTTTATGCAGACATTTGTCGGTATGCGTGTGCGTGACTCTTACAGGGTCTGTCCTTCACAATTTAGGGATACTGTTGAACTTTTAAAGTTCAGTATGACCGTCCTGATGGGAGAGTACTTATATACAAGTAACAAAGCCTAGCATTTTTCGACTTGAAACCGCTGATATTTTTAATGGCCGCCTTCGACACTTGTAATTGCAAAACTGTCAGTAGGAAGACTATGGGGGAGTGGGGGGGGGTTGGGGGGCGCTTAGACCAGTTTTAGTCACGCGAAACCTCACTCTTATCTCCTTATGCATCACGAAAACATAACTATATAATTTTTAACCTCTTAAACCCCATTTTTTATAGTAAAACAGGGGTTCACAGGGGTATACACTATTTTTCTTATTTCTGCTCAAAAACATAGATTTTTGGTACTCGTGAGAACCAAGGCGGTTCGAACGAGTGCCCACAATCTATGCTTTGAGCGGAAATATAAACCATATCAGATTTTTTATCTGAAAATTTTCATTTTTTGGTGGTAAAATTTTCAGTATATTTGAAAAGGCGTGTTTTTTAATGTAACTCCAAACAGCAAAACAACACAAACAGAAAGAAAACAAGAATAAAATAGTAAAAAGATTCCACTCCAACAACCTCGAAATCAGTAAATGAGTAGGAATAGCACCCAGAATTATAAACGCACGGGAAAATGCTGATCATTCCAACATTAGACCTTTAGATCAGTGTAAGAAATAGTAATACCAGCGCTAAAAAAGAACGGATTTACGAAATGCTTATCAGTTCAATGAAGAATTTGGAAATGATAATACCAGCGTGTAAAAGTGAACAGATTTGTTCGTTGAAGTCATTCATTAAACTGAATAGGAATTTTCAATCTATTACCACTCATTCGCTTATCTAGTGGACACGACTGATATCATCATTCCATTAAGCGACCTCAACCTCAGTAACTGAGTGATAATACCAGCATAAAATAATGTCTACACTATAAAGAGCTGAACACTCTAACCTTGTGATCCGTAAATTGGTAAAATAACAACACAAACTAGTACACAGACTGGTAAATAAATTCTGTAAAAAAATGATTTAAAAAAAAAAAACAAAAAAACAATAGTGTGGACTCAGAATGGACAGAGTGCACCCTTCTACCAGAACTCTTTGAACTGGTCGTTATCTAACAGAAAATGTGTTTCATTGATTTCTAGTCTTATCATGTTTTATAGAAACTCCTGTATTTAATGCAAACAGTGCAGACAACGATCAGACGCCGCATTCTGCGATGTCCGATCTTGGTCTTTATTGTTTGCCAATATCCCTTTATGAGACGTCTGGCATAAATGAGTTAAAACTGCTTTTCCATTACCTACCGAACTCGAAAGCAGTACGAGTATATATGTTTGCTAAAACCTGTACAACATAGTGACAGATTGGACTTCTTCTAACGACCGACTTCAAGATCAGAAAACGACAGAAAAAAAAATAAGAAAACAGACCAGACGATACTGATCATTTCATCAGTTCAAGAAGCGCCCTCAAGATCGGTTAATGAGTGATAATGTCGTCAAAGTAAATAGACTAGATAGTGATGAGCATTCCAAGGCTCGACCTTAAGTTCAGTAAATGGTTAATTAAACCAGTGCAAAATAGTGGACAGACTGGTAAATAGCAGATAGGATGTACGAACATTAGCAAAATAGCTGGTAAACACTGATCGTTCTACTGACCAACCAGATTATGAATATAGTGAAACACATATAAACACATAAACTTTGATGAAACAAAGTAAACGGCATGCTGACGACCTGAAGCCAGAACATAAGTAAACCACATCACGAAAACACGCCTATACAATGCTGACCCCCTTAAACCCCACTTTTATATAGTAAAAATGGGTTTACAGGGGTATACATTATTTGTCTTATCTGTACTCAAAAACATAGATAGTGGGTACTCGTTAGGACCGCCTCCGCAAGGCGGTTCTAACGTGTACCCACAATCTATGTTTTGAGTAGAAATAAGAAAAAATATCAGAAGTTTTATCTGAAAATTTTCATTTTTTGGTGGTAAAATTTTCAATATATTTGAATAGGCCTGATTTTGTTATGATAAGCATAATCACGATGGGCACAACCACACACATTGAAATTCAAGCGCCAACCTTCTAAAACAGATTGAAAAGGGAGCTGTCATTGAGTGTGAGGACCGAATGATTCATTACGAAAACAACCTATTCAAATATATTGAAAATTTCACCACCAAAAGCTGGAAGTTTTCAGATAAAAATTCTGATATTTTTCATATTTCTGCTCAAAACATAGATTGTGGGTACTAATGAGTACCCACAATCTATTTTTTGAACAGATATAAGAAAAATAAAGTATACCCCTATAAACCCCAGTTTTACTATATGGAAGAGGGGTTTAAGGGGGGCAACATTACATAGGGATGTTTTCGTGATGGTGGTGCAATTTAAGAGGGTAGCAAATTATGCAGTCTTACTTACATCTGTTCAACCACTGAGCCAGCGGTACAGTGAAACCTCTCGGGTAGCGGCTTCCACTTGCTCGCCATGTCCACCATAGCACCAGCATCTAGCACACCATAACCAAAGAGGTGATTAAATTCCAGACCAGCACCGTTGTATTGCCAGAAATGTTTCAGGTACGGATCAAAGAGCCGGTTTCTCTTTGATGTCAGAACTGTCAAGTGCTGGATATCACGCCATGTCAGATTGTTACTGTAAGATGAAAGAACAAACACTTAACACAAATTAAACAAACAGTGGAGAAATTACAGTTTGTTTCCGCATAAGCCAATATTGCAGACATAAGAGGAATGAAATGCTAGCTCAAGAGGACTTAACACACATGATTTTTTCTCATTACGAAAACAAGGCTATTCAAATATACTGAAAATTTTACCACCAAAAAATGAAAATTTTTAGATAAAAATTCTAATATTTTTTTCAAATTTCTGCTAAAACATAGATTGTGGGTACTCTTTAGAACCGCCTCGGCAAGGCGGTTCTAACAAGTACCCACAATATATGTTATTGAGCAGAAATAAGAAAATTATTGTATACCCCTGTAAACCCCAGTTTTGCTATATAAAAGTGGGGTTGAAGGGGGTCAACATTATATGGGCGTGTTTTCGTGATGTCCATGTGTTACAAGGGAGGCAACATTTGTGACGTCATATTTGTTGTTTTTTTTCTGCAACCAAGCCCCTTTTGAGAACGGGTCTACACTACTGGAAAGCAAATTCTTCCCTTTTAGAACGGGCCCATTTTCATAAGGAAGGTAAAACAATTTTATCATATGACGTCGCTGTTAATCAGTGGATAACGTCATGTCATAAAAAACGTATAACCACACGTTATGTAATACTTTGGCGGGAACAGATAACATCAAAACGATGTCCATGTCAACCATGCATTTTCTGTTGTATAAATGTCAATATTAAAAGCAAGAAAATCCTACTTAAAATAGTCATATGATAAGCAGAATCTCACACTCATGGTCATTTCATATGAATTTTATGAAACTCGCCGAAGGCTCGTTTCATAAATTTCATATGAGATGATCACGAGAGTAAGAGCCTCTGTTTATCAACGATTCCTCCCCCGAAAATGTATCAATTTTCTTTATATATTAATGAAAAAAAAATAAAGACAAAAATAAAGAAATTATAAATTGGTTCTGCATGGCCCTAAAAGATAAACTGGCGACATTTAATTGCATTTATTCAAATGTAGCTAAATTATAATTGTAAACTACTATTTCTTCCAATCAATGTAGTTTTCCGTTGGAATAGTTATTAGCCATTTTCGATTGTTTTTCTTTCAGCTTCAACGTTAAACAAGCAAATCTATGGAGTTGTAAAAATGTTTAATGATGTTACTTCCGACACTGTGTCGTGGGAGGCATCAAAGTAAATATTCAAAGGGGTCAATAATTTACACTTGTGGCTGTGCTGAAAGACATAAAGTTAATGGAACATGCAATTTATGCATTTGCGATATTCCTACGCAGTGAGGAAATTAAACTGATGATAACTACTGAACTGAATAATTAAGTTATATTGTTAGTGGTATTACTCGTCAAACTAAACGTGTTCTAGCCACTGTGCTTTGTCAGCAAATAACAAAGGGTTAGACAAGAGCCTACTGTTCAAAATATCGTTCGCTTAACGAATTCATCAAATACTGACAAAACATAAATGAATACAATAACTAATTGGAATGTAAAGTGCGAATATTTCAATCAACTTATATTTCAATACAACCTTTAAATATATTTACTATTGTTATGTAAGAAGAATAAAAAAAAAATGTTCGCTACAGGGGATATGAAAGACATTCTGTCCCTTCTGAAAATGGACGCACTGTAAAAGATAAAAATGAACTTCCTTTTATAGGGAAATTTCCTTTTACAATAACATCTGCTTGGTAGGCATTACGAAAACACGCCTATTCAAATATATAGAAAATTTCACTACCGAAAACTAAAAGTTTTCAGTTAAAAAGTCTGATATTTTTTCATGTTTCTGCTCAAAACATATATTGTGGGTACTCGTTAGAGGCGGTTCTAACGAGTACCCACAATCTATGTTTTTGAGCAGAAATAAGAAAAATAATGTATACCCCTGTAAACCCCAGTTTTACTGTATAAAATGGGGTTTAAGGGGTCAAAATTATATGGGTATGTGTTTGTGATGAACCTGATGTGCAGGAGAGTTACAAATGGTGTTTTCCTTGTTTTGCAAGTAGAATGAAATAAAATGTTGCCTAAAGGGACTTGTCTCTCTGGAAAGGGGAGCATTATAAAGAAAAGATTTTGCATCCCTTTGGGAGCATTTCTTCCTTTTACAACAAAGCTCTGAAAGTTCTGAATAGGGCCTGGTGTGCATAAAATCAAAAAGGGAGCCACAAAAGTTTTCTTCCTTGTAAAAATCGCGGTTAAACTACCAAGTGTATCCAACTAAATCGCTTAACTAATAGTGCCTGGGTACAGCATTTATTACATAGAGTTTATTCATTCTCCTATTTTAAATATGGGATTTATAAACCGAGGGAGGTAAAAAAAATCCGATAAAGAAACGAGTTCGAAGCACGAGTTTCTTTATCGGAATTTTTTTTACCTCCCGAGGTTTATAAATCCCATAATTAAAGTAGGAGAAATGTATAAACTGTATATTACATGCATTTCGCCGCAAAAGAGTAACTATTTAAGAGGCTTTTGTGGCAAGTCTAGTCTGCCAGTCTGTTTACGCTGTCATTTCTATTTTGGGTCGGCGTAGTAATAAATATTATATTTAGGATCTCTTGTGTTATTATCCTAAATAATATTGACAGCAAGGTCAAAATCTAGGCTGTTCATATGTTACAAAAAAAAGTAGTTCCGGTTAAAGAGATTTATTTCCCCGCTAAGAGGAAATATTTCTTCTTAGAAAACAAGGAAAATACCAGTTTTATGTCTGGTAGAAATCATGGTATTTCTTGGTTATGCATGTAATATAAGATATATGCACTCCCAGCGATGGCTCATTCATTCAGGCCGATCAGAGTCTTTGCAATGCGCATGAAGACACTTTGGAGCCTTCGCTTCCCACAGTGCACCGTGCGAAGATCAGAAAAAAAAACTCATTACGAAAACACGCCTATTCAAATATATTGAAAACTTTACAACCAAAAAAAAAAGAAAATTTCCAGATAAAAAATTCTGGTATTTTTCATATTTCTGCTCAAAACATAGATTGTGTGTACTCATTAGAACCGCCTCGCCGAGGCGGTTCTAACGAGTACCCACAATCTATGTTTTGAGCAGAAATAAGAAAAATAATGTATACCCCTGTGAACCCAAGTTTTACTATATAAAAGTGGGGTTGAAGGGGGTCAAAATTATATAGGCGTGTTTTCGTAATGTGTTCGAAAAAAGTGAAAGCTCTAACGAAGCACTGAGCGTTGCATTTATAACGCTGTACAGTATATTCATTTTGCCTGATTAATTCAGACAATATTTGATCGCAACATCTAAAACTATCATCTTCAGAAGGAATTCTATTAGATTACGTCTTTGATAATATTGTTACGTCTTGAAGACTTCCGAAGCTACAAATGAGTCAAAAACAGACCTTATCAGATATGAAGGCAATGAAGACACAGATGAGGCTCCGCGCAGTCTGATTTGAGCCTTTGTTGCAGACTTCGGAATTTTAGGGCACTGTAAAAATGCTATTTTAAAGTAGCTGCCCTTTTAGATTACGCCTTTGTGGATTCAGATCAGCGCCTCCAGTGTTCACATATGACATAGTGATTTTTCATTCGTGTTTAGGCTAAAATTGATTGTTTTAAAGAGAACCACTACACGTACCTTTCCTCTAATAACTGCTAACAATATTGACCAGGGAGAAATTAAGACGTACTGCGTTTTAGTCAAGCACTTTGCTGATCGGCCATACCATATAAATAGTCTTGTTGAACTTAAGCGAGAGAACAGTATGTAATCAAATGTGTCTTAAAGTACACGGGAGCAGTATCGCTTAGAAAAAAAAAAAACAACATCTGTTTCAGGGCCTTATATTTTTCATATATGATAACTCGCGCAAAATACAAACTCCAAAATAAAGACAACCTCTGGGTCTGCCTAAAAGTGGCATTATTAGTGGGTTGGTCATAATACTAAATCTAGAATAACAAGAATATCGGTGAAACCGATGGATGCTCCCCGAACATGCAATAGTCGGAACAGGAAACATTATCCTAGATAAAGAGCGGTATACTGTGTATACTCACTGTACTTCAAAATGGAGTATCACAAAACCTGTTGGTGGACAGATAAGCTTGCCTGAAGGCACTGTCATACAAACATCAGCAACATAAAAGTTGGAATAAATGAAAGGAATAAATCTAGGCACTAGAGCAAAAACAAAGTTTTTCTAAAAATAGCCACAGTGACCTTGACCTTGAGCCCAGGACCCTGAATGTCAAACATGCTCAAGATATTATCATACCCAACATTTGTTTGAAGTTATATCAAAATCCATCAATAAATGTAGGCACTAGAGTGTTGACAAATTCTTTTCTAAAAATAGCCAGTGACCTTACACTGCAGCTTTAAACAAAGTAGCATGACTCTGTGACAAATCATCTAACCAGAAAGATTGAACAATATGCGCATCCCCTATTGCTGCTTAAGATTCCATTAAAATTTCGTTGAATTTCTGCCAGTATTTGCTAAGAATTTGCGTGGACACGAACAGTACCCTATATATTCATGCAGAACTCATCAAAGGGCAATAACTCTTGGAAAAATCATCGAACCAGAACACGCAGGTGAATGTCGAACATGCTCAAGATATTTAAAAGCTGCAGTGACCTTGACATTGAGCCCAGGACACTGGAAATTGAAATTGCTTGAGATGTTATCATACTCAACATTTTTGTGAAATTATATTAAAATCCATCAATAAATCTAGGCACTAGAGCAAAAACAAAGTTTTTCTAAAAATAGCCACAGTGACCTTGACCTTGAGCCCAGGACCCTGAATGTCAAACATGCTCAAGATATTATCATACCCAACATTTGTTTGAAGTTATATCAAAATCCATCAATAAATGTAGGCACTAGAGTGTTGACAAATTCTTTTCTAAAAATAGCCAGTGACCTTACACTGCAGCTTTAAACAAAGTAGCATGACTCTGTGACAAATCATCTAACCAGAAAGATTGAACAATATGCGCATCCCCTATTGCTGCTTAAGATTCCATTAAAATTTCGTTGAATTTCTGCCAGTATTTGCTAAGAATTTGCGTGGACACGAACAGTACCCTATATATTCATGCAGAACTCATCAAAGGGCAATAACTCTTGGAAAAATCATCGAACCAGAACACGCAGGTGATATGCACATCCACCTTCCATACTTAATATTCCCATGAAGTTTCAATGAAATCCGACTAGTAGTTTCCGAGAATTCGCGTGGACACGAACAGTACCCTATATATTCATGCAGAACTCATCAAAGGGCAATAACTCTTGGAAAAATCATCGAACCAGAACACGCAGGTGATATGCGCATCCACCTTTGATACTTAATATTCCCATGAAGTTTCATTGAAATCCGACAAGCAGTTTCCGAGAATTTGCGTGGACAAGAGCGGGACGGACGCACGGACGCACGGACACACGGACGTACGGACGCACAGACGCACGGACGCACGGACGAAGCGGCGACTATATGCTCCCCCGAAATTCTTCGGGGAGCATAATAAGAAAGAAACCATCATTACGAAAACACACCTATTCAAATATATTGAGAATTTTACTACCAAACTATGAAAACTTTCAGATGAAAAAAACATGTAGTTTTCATACTTCTACTCAAAACATAGATTGTAGGTACTTGTTAGAACCGCTTCGGCGGGGCGGTTCTAACAAGTACCCACAATCTATGTTTTTGAGCAGAAATAAGAAAGTTAATGTATACCCCTGTAAACCCCAGTTTTACCGTATAAAAGTGGGGTTTAATGGGGTCAAAACTATATACTTCTTTTTTAGGTATGTTTTCGTGATGTAGTGGGATTGGCGAAAGCTGTCCCTATTGTAGTGGTATTTATTTCGAGTGGTCTTCATAGCGGTATTTTATTTACTGTTCATATGTACAACATATGACAATATGTATGCATGTTTTCTGAAGTATATGAATGACATTTGAAAACCGTATGTGCACCCACATAGTATTTGACATATCAGTTCATGTTATATCTAATATTACGCGTATTATTTGAGATTTTATAGAAAAGTCCCTATCAAAAAAATCATGCCTCTGGACAAAATGAATTAACAACCTATAAGTGTTTTTTTTTTTTTTCTTCTTATTCTTCTAATTTTTCGACGAAAACAGGACGATGTGGATGCTCATTAGAAACGTCTCACTGAATGTATATTTTTCTTGGAGAAATAAGAAGCCAAAGTCACATGGGCCACAATGCTCACCTGAGTGAAATGAGTGCAGGCCAACCCAGAGTCATTATTTTCCCATGAAAAAGCATAATGCTGTAAAACTTTTCGTAGCATAAGGCAGTAAATTAAACCTTTTCGTCAATTAAGGGTCATCCTTTAGTACGATTCAAATACTAAGTTACAAAAACCTTTTGACAAAATATCTGAAATGACATCACTCAAACATGCCGATATAATGTTGACCCCTTAAACCCCACTTTTATATAGTAAAACTGGGGTTTACAGGGGTATGCATTTCTTTTCTTATTTCTGCTCAAAAACATAGATTGTGGATACCCGTTAGACTAACGAGTACCCACAATCTATGTTTTGAGCAGAAATATGAAAAATATCAGAATTTGTATCTGAAAAGTTTCATGTTTTGGTAGTAAAATTTTCAGAATATTTGAATAGACGTGTTTTCGCGATGAAATAGGAAGAAAACCTACTTTCACTTTTCCTATTACAAGTCTAAGGTTTAAGTTGCCATAGCGATGAAAGCACACGAGCAACGGCAACCAAAAAACACAATTTTCGTTGAATCTAAAGTTATGAACACATCTTGAAAGTGTCAGCTTCATTCCTCTTATGGCTTAATGTTTTTTTTGTTTTTTGTTGTTGTTGTTGTTGTTGTTGTTGTTTTGTATTTTTTTTTTTTTTTTTTTTTTTTTTTTTGTCGCAATTTGAATGTTTCGGTAGCTGTGGCAGTCAATCAAATTCACTGCTTTGGACAAAGATTGTATGTTACATAGGGTACTACTCAAAGAACATTTCTGTTAAACTTCTGTCAAAATAGATCTACGTTTACTTTTCTCATTTTACGCTTATGGCAACTTCGAGTTGCTATAGCGACGAAAGCACACGAGCAATGGCAATAAAAACACGCTTTTGTAGAGGCCAATGGAAGGATCATTTATTGAAAGTTTCAGCGTCATCCTTGTTATGGCTTCTGAAGAAAAGATTTCTGAACATTTGTTTTTCAAATTAAACTTTTCTGTTGCGAAGGAAATCAATCAAAACCAACCGTTTGGTGAAAATTCATATGTAACATACGGAACTTCTCAAAGAACATTTCTGGAAAACTCTTGTCAGAATGTCTGCAATGAGATAAATGCCAATTTTTGCTCTTCCCCATTATCAGTCAATGTCAACATTAAGTCATTGTTGCCATTGCAACCAGAGTTGTTATCCGATTGGAACAAACACACACACACACACACACACACACACACACACACACACACACACACCGAATTATTCGCTCCCATTACCTGTAGATCCTATATGTAAAGTAGGGTAAAATTGGGTTCACGGCTTTAGAGGAAGTCGTTTGAAAATGTTGACAGACGGACGGACGACAAAGTCCTGTCTATATCTGAGCCTAATCGGCTCAGGTCAGTTAAAATGTTTATACACGTGTACCTCTAGATTCAGTAGACCAATATCTGACTGGGTTGGACTTGGTTTACGCATTGATATTTTCCACTATTATATAGCTATAAATATTAAATGATTAAAATGTGCGATAAAAGCCGAGGAGCTAGCGTGCCGATATCACACAATATCGGCACACTTGCTCTATATTGCACACATACTCGGATGCCTTCTCATATTACCCTTACATTACTTTGCTTTTGATGACGTCGTAATGCAGTGACGTGGCGCCAAACCTTGTCACGCGCATCGGCAGACTTCACATTTTAGTTATTAAAACAGCGTTTTAAAGGTTAGAAACCCCGGGAAACGAAAAAAAAATATTGATAGCTATATAATAAAAGGGTTATTACACTGATATTGGTGAATATTGTCCCTCGTTGGGAAATCGAAGGACGCGAGCAAGCTCGCGTCCGATATCCCAACTCGGGATAATATTTATCAACATCAGTGCAATAACCATATATTATTGAAATCTTAGTGCATCATATAAGGCGCAAGAAAATAATGCCAATGTACATCACACCGCACACACTGGCTTTGTATTATTTAATTAAGATTTCATAAAGCAGCAACAGCTTGATGGCACATGGCCAATTGCATCACATTTTCTTGTTTAATGATACCATAACAAAGTTTTTGGTTTGATATGTATTATTTCTGTCATTTTATCCCCTTTTTACACATGTTATGTGGAGCTATACATAAAACGTATGCAGACATAACAGTATCTCGTACCACTGTAATAGCGAAACGGTGTCATTTGAAAACAACCCAGCAGGCACAAAACGTTGAAACAACGTCGATGTTTTGAAACAACGTCGTTTCAACGTTGATTCAGCGTCAAGAGACGTTGAATTGACGTTGTTTCAACAATGTGTTCCCGCTAATTTTTTGGGTTTGGAGTATAACAGCAAATCATATAGGAATGAATTTGAAACAATGAACAGTCACAAAACTAAAACAGCTGAAGTGTCAAGTTTTCTGGGCCAGACTTGCTAGTCTCGGCTAATCAGGCCTCATCAGCAACCCTAATTAAAAGTTTAAAAACTCCTGGAATAGGCATAATGATCTAAAAAAGCGGAGACGTCAAGAGAGGTTGAATCAACGTTGAATCGACTTTCTTTCAACGTTTTGTTCCCGCTGGGAATTTATAGTTAGGAATTTAACAGCCAATCATATAATGAGATTCTAAAAGGAATGACTTGAAACAATGAACACAGTCACAAAACTAAAATAGCTAAAAGGTCAAGTTTTCTAGGTCATACGTGCTAGTCTCGGTCAATTAGGCCTCATCAGTAACCTTAACATAAAGTTTAAAAATCCTGAAATAGGCATAATGATCTCAAAGGACAGAGGCGTCAAGAGACGTTGGATCAACGTTGAATGGACATTGTTTCAACATTGTGTTCCCGCTGGTTCTATATGGTTAGGAATGTAACAGCCAATTATATAATTAGACTCTAAAAGGCCTCATCAGTAACCCTAATATAAAATTTAAAAAATCCTAGAAGATTCATAATGATCACAAAGGACCAGATAATATAAACATACATTATGAAGCATGAAGAGACGTTTTACGGCCGACACCATCACGAAAACACGCCTATATAATGTTGACCCCCTTACACCCCACTTTTATATAGTGAAACTGGGGTTTACAGGGGTATACATTATTTTTCTTATTTCTGCTCAAAACATAGATTGTGGGTACTCGTTAGAATCGCCTCGCCGAGGCGGGTCTAACGAGTACCCACAATCTATGTTTTGAGCAGAAATATGAAAAAATATCAGAATTTTTATCTGAAAATTTTCATTTTTTGGTGGTAAAATTTTCAGCATATTTGAATAGGTGTGTTTTCGTAATGCCAATTCGGTACTAACACCAGCTGTAGTGAAGATAAATAAATGATAAACAAAGGCATTTGAGAGCAATGAACACATTCATGAAACTGAAAACTGCTGATGTATCAAGTTTGCTCGGCTTGATAATTGGTTTCGACCTATTAGGTGCAATTAGTGACCCTATGAATCACGGAAGACTGCAATAGGCTAAATATTATCTAAAGAGCATATAATGGATTAAGAATGAAAATAATATTCCTGCACCAAAACACGTGCTTCGGCCAACTTGGCCTCGACTATGGTTCTAAAGAAAAATCTGACATTGCGCGCCAGAGCAAAGCTAAAGTAATAGGTAATGGAGTTACCTTCGGCCTCGGGTTTCAACACCTCCCACGGGACCTGGCGAATGTTAATGCATGAAAAACCATGTCTGATCCCTATAATCATACACTTTCTTGGGAGACAAATTGTCAAAACTGCTTGCCTTCTTTCTAAAAAGGGATCCATTCTACAAGGAAAGACTTTGCCCGCCCCCCCCCTCCCCCCCCACCCCCCCCCCCCCCACCCCTCCTTGGGATCAAAGTCTTTCGTTGTAGAATGGGTCCCTTTCTTAGAACTTCCTTTTTAGCGTAGTCTCTTTTCCAACAGGAGTTTAGTGTGCTTTAAAGCAAACAGGAAGTCACCAAAGTTGCCTCCCTTTGGTAAAATGGCATAAAATGTACTATGTGTGTCCTGTCCCCTTTCATACTTTCTATCATCAACTAACACATTATTTTGTCTACACTACTGCATAATGCTCCTTTCTCTGCAAATGAGAGAATCAGACAAAAACATGGCCTTAACAGGAAGTTTCTTTGAAGTCTAATCATGGGAGATCAGCGTCTAGTCTTTTGAACATAGGAAATTACGTGCCAAAATGACAGCATAGGTATCGATTAGGTTCTAGCTGGACAATTAGAAGGAAGAATTTCAAGTCTTGATCAGGAAATTAACGTGCAATCGTAGCCTTGGGGTCTCAGCCGTGTCTCTTAATACTCCCGCGTATAGGTTAACTAGATTGCTCCATATGACACACGAGCAGTGTCAAGCGACAAAATGCCTTTGAGCCTTAATGCGCAGATTCAGATTCATCCCTTGCCTGCGCAAAGTCTCATCCGGGCATTTGCTCTCTATTAAAACATTCTACAGTATTTGGTAATAATTCTATTTGCAGACAGCTACGGTCCTGATCAGACTGCGCATCCGCGCAGTCTGATCTGGGCCGTAGCTGTCCGAATATGACCCGGATATAGTGGTATAATACGAAAGATGCGTACTACAGAAATGACATCAATTAATTGGCATGCCATCGTAATTTTAGACAGTTTGTACCAGGTGAGTAAAGTGTGTGCAAAACCCCCGTGAGGGTATATCCATTCCCCTCAAAGCTACTCAAATTTGTAATCAAAGCACTGACATGACTGTCTGGTCGATTGTTTCTGAGTGTAAGCTGGGAAAAAGGTCCTGAACGGGGACTTAAAACTGCTTCATTTAACCCTTAACTTCCTGTAACTTAAGCAAACAGTGCAGTCCCTGAAAGACGCCTTGTGCTGCGGCGTCTGATCTGGGTCTGTACTGTTTGCAAATGTTCCAGACCAGGCTTTATACATAATCCTCTTTACACTGCATTCTGACGTCACAGTGACAAAAATAGTGCGGCTATAGATAACCGTTACCTGGATTTCGTACAAACGCGCGCTTTGATTTCATTGGTCAATGATAATATTGTGGATTACAACCTTAAGGAAATTTTGGCGTATATTTACTTGGCTCGATTGTAAAAACTCGATCCAAAAACGTATGTGAGTAAAGTATTTGTAAAACTGCTAAGGAAGGGTATACGTTTCCCTTCAACAAGGCTACTAAATTTTGCACGTGAGTAAAGATTTGCCAAACTCCACTAAAAGTGTTTCCCCTACCTGAAAACTATGCTACTCAATTTTTCTTTTTTAAAAAAAGACTGTATGTGAGTAAAGTATGTAATAACCTCCCCTGAAAGTGTTCCCATTACCTTAAAACAATGCTTCTCAAATTTTGGAAAAAAAACAAACAAACAAACTTTATGTGAATTAAATATGCATCACGAAAACATACCTATATAAATTTGATACCATTAAACCCCATTTTTATACAGTAAAACTGGGGTTTACTGGGGTAAACATTATTTTTCATATTTCTGCTCAAAACCTAGATTGTGGGTACTCGTTAGAACCGCCTCACCTAGGCGGTTCCAACGAGTACCCACAATCTATTTTTAGCAAACTAAGAAAAATAATGTATACCCCTGTAAACCCCAGGTTTACTATATAAAAGTTTGGCTTAAGGGGGTCAAAATTATATAGGCGTGTTTCCGTGATATCCAGAAAAGTCGAATCTCTGAATGGTTTAACCATTTCAACCCGGCAGATCAATATAGATACTTTAACAAACGGGTAGATCCAGACGAACCGTCTCATCGGTATCTACCCTGTTTGCGATTCTGTTACAGAGATGTGACTCAAACCCCTATTTGTAGTAATGGATGTGTCCAAATTCAGATATGGAAGAGCATATTTCAAAAACTTAGGAGTAGATGGGTTAAAACCCTACAAAGCGCAGTACGGATAAATAATTGTGATGTATATCGATTGACATTTTGTGAGGCTTTATTACGTCCTATCCTAATTATCTCTTAACATCAGGAAAACATGCCTATATAATTTTGACCCCCTTGAACCCCACTTTTATATAGAAAAACTGGGGTTTACAGGGGTATATATTATTTTACTTATTTTTGCTCAAAACATATATGGGTACTAGTTAGAACCGCCTCACCGAGGCGGTTCTAACGAGTACCCACAATCTATGTCTTGAGCAGAAATATAAAAAAAATATGAGATTTTTTTGTCTAAAAATTTTCTGTTTTTGGAGGTGAAAATTTCAATATATTTGAATAGGCGTGTTTTCGTAATGATTTCGAACTTATCACCAACTGATAATTAAATAGATTCAGAAAGCTGACTCTGTTGGCAGCAGATCACAAATTAAAGAAAAGAAAGACATACATACACATTTTATATCACGAATATACTAGGTTGTTCTAAAAGAATTGCTTATTGTGTCGTTGCTCAATATCCACGTGGAACTTGAAAAAATAATAAAACAAATAACTGTAGAGCGCTATCCAATACCTACACAATAATATGTACCTGTGTCCATAAATCTAATTGAAAGATAGATAACTTGCCAACTTTGAATGCATGCAGTTGTTGACTACTGTAATAAAAAATGGTTGGTAAAAGAGTTGCCAAGAAAGAGGAAATACGGATCTACATAAAAGCTCGCTTTAAGATAGGTTGTTGTTAAAAATCATTTGCTGAAATTTCTGTTGTTTACGGATCTACTTAAGTGTCTTATGACACGGTTCATGGATGGAAAAAGAAATCTGATCCTGGGTTAGAGTCGATCAAAAATGCATCCAAATCAGAAAGGCCAATGTCAGCATATTGTGACGAAAATGTATAAAAAGTATAAGAAATTGCTGAAATAGATACTAGATATACAGTACATGATATAGAAAGAATGGTTTGCAGCTCATTATCAAGATTTCATTACATTCTAAAGAATATCCTGAATGTTAGGAAGATTTCTGCCAGGTGGGTGCCTCATTTATTGATTGATGGACAAAACAAGCAGAGAGTTAAATAGCCAAACTATTGCTTAAATATTTCTAAAATATGATGAAAAAGAATGCAGTCACTGGCGATGAAACTTGGGTCCATTTTTTTAACCTGTTAGACAGGTTAGCAATAAATATGGACCACAAAAACAGCAAAAGATCAGTAATTGCTAAACACACATTAAATGCAAAGAAGTTTTTGTATGCAATCATCTTCTCTGGTGAAGGCGTTGCACTAGAGGTACCAGTAAAAAGGGCTAAAGCGTTACTGGAAAATACTACAAAGATGTGGTATTGAAGAAATTGAAAACATACTATCAGAAACGGCGCCCAGTCACGGGTTTCAAACATGTCCGACTTCTACATGATAATGCCCCAACCCATACGTCTGCCATTGTTACATTTTTTTTTTTTTTTTTTTTTTTTTTTTTTGCAAAAAGAGAAGGTAACAGTTTAGTTTTACCACACCCTTCTCATTCACCAGACCTTGCCCAGTGTGACTTCTTCCTCTTTCTGAAATTGATACCTTTTTCGCTTTACGGAAATGCGCTTGGATCTGCTGTGTTCCAGAACCTTACCAGTATACCTAAATCAGCGAACCGTGACGCAATCCGGAGGTAAATTCATCGTCTGAAATTATGCATTTCTAGTCATGGGAACTACTTTGAGGGCACGAAATAAAGAAATGTGTAATAAGTTACATATTGAACGTTCCTCGTAAAAATAATCAATTCTTTACGAACACCCTTCGTGTGCTGGACAAATGAATTTTCAAATGATCAGAATATTAAATTAAGTTTCCCGAACAAGAAAAATATGTCACTCAGTGATAACGGTAATTCGGCCAACAACTCGTTCTGCGGGCTAGTTGTTTACCGAATAACCGCCATCCGTTAATGACATATTTTTCATATCCGAGAAAGACGATTCAATATTCTGAATTTATACTTGATCATTAATTTTTTGCCCAGTATTTGTACATATGTAATAAACAGGGTTCAGTTATCATGATCTTGATTCATGGTATAACGAAAAATATGTTGTGACTTTTTATTGCTGTGACACCGTCTATGACAAGATCTAAATGCCACTGTTTTGTGTCCTGTTCGCACACATGCGTACAGCTTAACATTTTTGCTGAGGGTATTTGCTTCATTATCTTTCTACATGCTATGTCTCCTTTGGAAGCAAATTCTTTCCTTTTCGAGTAGATCCCTTTTCAGAAGGGGATTGATTTACAGAAAAATACAAGGGAAGTCAAAAAAAGCTGTCTTCTTTTTAAAAACGGTTGAAACACTACCAAAGTGTATCCAGTCCCCACAAATACACATGTGAGCCAGCGCATGACAAAACCTACAAAATGGCATATGCGCACAGCGAAGACTCAGATCAGCTTGGGCATCCGCCCAGGCTGATCAGAGTCTTCGCTGTGCGCTCAATGGGTAGCTAAAGACCTAAGCTCTCTTCATGCGGACAGCGAAGCTTCCAGTCCCCGCAAATACACATATGAGCCAGCGCATGACAAAACCTACAAAATGGCATGTGCGTACAGTGAAGACTCAGATCAGCCTGTGCATCCGCCCTATCTGATCAGAGTCTTTGCTCTGCGCTCACTGGGTAGCTAAACTCTCTTCATGCGGACAGCGAAGTCTCTGATCAGACTGGGCGGATGCCCAGGCTGATCTGAGTCTTCACTGGGCGCACATGCCATTTTGTAGATTCTGTCATGCACTTGCTCATGTTGCTACTTACTTAGCTTCCAGGGCTAATGCAAATATCCCGGCGGCCTCTGGGGCGGCGGCTGATGTTCCTGAGTGAGTTGTTGTACAATTGTTATACAAGTCTGTAGTTGCCTAGAAAGAAAAGAAAATATCAATTGTTTCATTTCATGTTTAGTCTTTCTTGACATCCTTGCGAACCAAAATTACCCCATTTACGTCTAGTATCCCATAAAGGGACGTTGGCAAAGAGTACAGACTCAGATTAGACATCAAAGAATGCGGCCTCTGATCAGAGTTTACACTGTTTGCATTTAATACAGGAAATTCTATAAACATGTTAACAAATAAAAACTACGGTGTGGCTGGCTATTGGAAATTGACCTGTCCAAAGTCTTGAGGTACATGTAGAAGAGTCCATTCGACACATTACGAAAACACGCCTATTCAAATATACTGAAAATTTTACCCCAAAAAATGAAAATTTTCAGATAAAAAAATTCTGATATTTTTCATATTGCTGCTCAAAAGATAGATTGTGGGTACTCGTTAGAACCGCCTCGACGAGGCGGTTCTAACGGGTACCTCAATCTATGCTTTTGAGCAGAAAAAAGAAAAATAATGTATACCCCTGTAAACCCCAGTTTTACTATATAAAAGTGGGGTTTAAGGGGGTCAAAATTATATAAGTATGTTTTCGTGATGATAAATGGGTTATGGGTTTTGAGGGCAAATGCTTTCCTTTTAGAGAAGACCGTTTTTAAAAGGGGATTGGAGTAAAGGAAAGCAAATCACCAAAATTGTCTTTCGTCAAAATGTCGGCAAATCTACCAAGAGTACGAAGTGTAACGATAGTATGTAGAGCTCTTTCGCACAGGCATGAATAAGGCTTTTGGATTCACTTTATAGATTTTCTTTCATTTTTGCCAAGGAGAGAATTTTCGTGAATTCTGGGTTGCTTTCATGCACACTAAGTCCTTTTTGAAAAGGGTTTACTCTAAAGAAAATTCGCTCTCTAAGAGGTCAATTTCTTACCGTTTTGAGTAAGTCCCCTTTTTTAGAGGGGACGGAAAATAGTTCTCACGGAGTTACCTACCCTGAAAGTGTATCCATTCCTTACCCTTGTCATGCTTAATAAATTAAGATGCCACGCCCACTTCTAATTTTCAGCCACTCAAATTACTTAATCTGGATTATTGTTATAAATTCACATACTTAATGGCAAACAGTGCAGATCCAGATCAGAAGCCAACATATCTGGATCTTCACTGTTTGCAAAGGCAGGGTATATCCGAGTTCAGCAGGACAAGGGTTCAAAACAAATTAAACAGACACTTATATTTAAAGGCATTCTCTGCTTTCCTGTAAAATATGACGTCGTAGACAACATTATATCGAATGACGTACAATCTCTACTTTTGTAACAGAACAGTCATTTGTAATCAGAATATTTTGAGATGCCTTGGACAAACAGACGTCAATACACACGTTTGCATAAACAAATACATATAGTTCAAAGAATTACTAAATTTAATTAGGACATCAATTTGTAGAAGTGTCTATTTTACTTAAATTTAAAGCTTATGGATACCAAACTATAAAGTCACCATGTTTTGATTCTTTCTGAAGATTTGTCAAAGCAGTGCAATCGGTAAATTCCATCAGAGGAATCACCATGGACGTATCAGTGGAAAAACTGAGAATCTTTGTTTCTGCTAGAGTACTCTCCCTTTGATATAGAAAGCGACGACATTTAACGGAGAGTTATCTCCCTTTGAAGTAAAATCAATCGAACCAAAACGTCCGAAAAAGCACCTTTGGACATGTGCGCCCAGTGAAGATTCAGATCAGACTGCGCATTTGCGCAGTCTGATCAGAATCTTCACTGAACGCAGTTTGGAAAGCCAAGGATGCAAGGTTTCCAGGAGACAATGAAGACTTGAATCAGGCTGCGCGGATGAGCAGGCTTATTTGAGTCTTCTTTGTGCGCACATGCTTTCAGGTACGTTTCCTAACATTGCGGCTTAACTGATTGCGAGTTTCACGGGGAATTTCAAACAAGTAAGAATGCAATTTAAAAGGACAGCGGTGATGTGCACGCGACAGACAATTCCATGGAGGAATAAAATAAAGCTTAAGCTGTGAATAAGGGTTGAAATATGCCTGACTTGTCAATAAATAAGACTTAAATAACGTATAAAAGCTTGCGTTAAGTATGTTATCTTTTGCTTGCAAACTTGCGAGAGTTATTATAATGACTCGATCACCGATGGCTCGTTTGCCGTGGCTGATTCGAACACGTTTTGAGTACTTAACTCTTTCGGCGCCAAATTTCAGACGACATTTGTCGTCTGCTTTTTTATTTTAACAAACTATCGTTTGGAAAGACGTTTATATGTAAAGTTGAAAGACTGAGTGTCAAACAGCGTAGATTCAGATCTATGGATCTATGTTGTTTGGAAAAGCCTATTATTATCGCCTGTTGCAGCGAAAGAGTTAAGTTATTCTTCCGATAGCTCAAGAAAAAAATATTCAGGGATATTTAAGGGATTTGTTTTTATTATTTTATCATGGAATTGTATGTTGCATGTACACTCAAAGTATCATCAATTTATAGAAACTCGAAAAGACATCCCTAAATTACATGTACACTCAAAGTATCATCATTTTATAGAAACTCGAAAAGACATCCCTAAATTACTCCATCTGCCTCCTGACCTGGCGTTATAGTTATTCTTCAGTGGCTTGGACTCCCCATGTCCAGAACAAATTTCCATGGTCCGAAAGATGTTTGAGCCATTGAAGTTCGACATTAGGAGTCATGTGTTAAGAAGACGGCAGTAAAGAAATGCATGTAAATAGTCTTTTCTTAATAAAGCAATATTAAAGATTAAGAGGTGAGTAGAAAGAGAAAAAAAAAAGGAATAAAGAAATATGGAAATAAGGAAAGTACAAGAACTCCTCCAATGTCAAATAACTGGTTACTTTTCGAATTTTATTACTCTTTGAATAAGATCCATTGCAAATGATGATTTGTATGTATTAAGGTAAACTCACGCTTTTCATTCTTTCTCTCCGTCTCCCTCACACACGCATTCTCCCTCTCTTTCTGTCTTATCTATCAATAGATCTTTCTGTCTTATCTATCTATCCATCTATCTATCTATTCTCTCTCTCTCTCTCTCTCTCTCTCTCTCTCTCTCTCTCTCTCATTACGAAAGCACGCCTATTCAAATATATTGAGAATTTTACCACCTAAAAATGAAAATTTTCAGATGAAAAATTCTAATATTTTTCTTATTCCTGCTCCAAACATAGATTGTAGGTACTCGTTAGAACCGCCTTGGCAAGGCGGTTCTAACGAGTACCCACAATCTATGTTTTTGAGCAGAAATAAGAAAAATAATGTATATCCCTGTAAACCCCAGTTTTACTATATATAAAGTGGAATTTATGGGGGTCAAAATTATACAGGCATGTTTTCGTGATGACTGATGTGTAATCATTTCTCAAGGGGACTTGATACACTTAGCAACTGTAGCGCCATATTTCTACAAGATAGACAACGTACACCAAGTCTCTTCAGAAAATGGGTCCAAACTTAAAGGTGTTTACTTTCCTGTACACCAAGTCCCTTCGCAAAATGGGTCTACACTAAAAGGGGTGAATTTGCTCCCAAATGGAGCAAATTATTTCTTTTTACTGTAAATCCCTTATCAGAAAGAAGGGCAAAATTATTTTGGCAAAATTGCCTCCCCTGAAAGTGCATTTCCCTCAAAAAGGCCCTGCACATGCCTTGCTGGCAAGCCATCACGAAAACATGCCTATATAATTTTGACCCCCTTAAACCCCACTTTTAATATAGTAAAACTAGGGTTGACAAGGGTATACATTATTTTTCTTATTTCTTCTCAAAAACATAGATTGTGGGTACTCGTTAGAACCGCCTTGTCGAGGCGGTTCTAACGAGTACCCACAATCTATGTTTTGAGTAGAAATATGAAAAATATCAGAGTTTTTTTTTTTATCTGAAAATTTTCAGTTTTTTGAGGTGAAATTTTCTGTATATTTGAATAGGCGTGTTTTCGTAATGTGCTTGATTCTGTGTTCAACCTTTTTTTCGTTTTTCGTCCAAGGCTGTTAAATCGAGCTGTTTGAGGGCATCTCGGGGCAATGGTTCTGGCTATTCTATAAACAGCCATGAAATAACTGTACTCGTATACTATTTCCTCGATATTAAAACTTGCAATGTTGTGACTAATTCCGATTATTACCCAACCTACTATATGAGAAGTTATAAAGCATTTTTGACTATCTAACGCACTTTCACCTGTGCCAAAAGCCAGCCAGATTGAACTGGTTCTCAGAGAACTATTACCAGGGTTCATATTTTACTATCTCCCGGTCACGTGAATTGCTTTAACTTTACCTGTGACAAAAGACAGCCAGACTGAACCGGTTCTCAGAGAACTATCACCCGGGCTCATACTTTTGACAATCTCCCGCTCACAGCACCAGTATTTATTGGTCACAACAATCAATGAAAACAGTCCCTTTAAAATATCAATAGGGTACTAAAACATCTATATCATACCTTGCTGGGCGACAGCCAAAACTATCAGCCCCTCGGTGCTATGGACCACCTGATGAACTATCGCCCTCGGCCCTCGGACTCGAGCGATAGTTCATCAGGTGGTCCACAACACCTCGGGGTGATAGTTTTGAATGTCGCCCAGAAAGGTATGAAATAGTTGTTTATATCTAAGATTATTTAACTTTATTTTAGACGAAGATAGTTCAGGCTTATATTACTTTTCGCTACGGATCGTGATATTTTCAACCTCAGTTTGAGCGTATTTTCTCTTGAATTGACAGTCAAATTGGATTTTGCTATCGTAGGTTTGAAAAGCACTTGAGGTGATTGAAATGAGCGACAGGCAGAAGGTATCCAGGCAACGCTTCTTTCGTACTTATTCTATTAGTGTTATTGTAAGCAATTATAGGACTTCCTTAAGGATGGTCGGCGATATGTGTTGTTTAATTCATCACGTATGGCTAATTATTCAGATTATTTACTTAACGCTTAGCAAGCTGGGTAAAAATACAGCAAACGACATATTTTTTTTTCTTATCATCACGAAAACACGCCTATATAAAGCTGACCCCCTTAAACCCCACTTTTATATAGTAAAACTGGGGTTTACAGGGGTATACATTATTTTACTTATTTCTGCTCAAAAACATAGATTGTGGGTACTCGTTAGAACCGCCTCACCGAGGCGGTTCTTACGAGTACCCACAATCTATGTTTTGAGCAGACATGTGAAAAATATCAGAATTTTTATCTGAAAATTTTCAATTTTTTGGTGGTAAAATTTTCAGTATATTTGAATAGGCCTGTTTTCGTAATGTTTGTTTTTTAAGGAAAACAGGTTTTTGGTTCACTTATTGACTTCAACATTTCATGGAGCACATGAAATGAAATTTAATACTATTCTGCTGCATCAAAATGACAGCTTTTCGAGTATCTTTGCTTCGGCGCTTGAAATAATATATGTAATATCATTCTGCTGCGACAAAATGACAGACGTATATATTTATTTTAGCGTTTGAAGCAAAATAATCAATATTATTCCACTGCAACAAAATGACAATTATATCTTTGCATCGCTTGATATAATACGTATCAATACTTTTATTATTCCACCGCAACATGCATATAAAATTTTGCTTCAGTGTTTGAAATACAAATCAATAATGTCATTCCACTGCAACAAAATGACAGACATATCTTTGTTTCAGCGATTATTTAAAACTCATTGATATCATTATATTGTAATAAAATGAGAGATGCATCTTTACTCCAATGTTTGAAAAGAAATCAGTACTATCTTTCCATACAAACATTTGAAACACTTGAATAGTGAATCAGTGCAATACAATGTCATTCCATTACAGATGTTTAAACATGAGGAGTCCCTGAGTTATTAAAAAAAAAACCTTCATCGCGGAACAGAGCCCACCTGAGTCCCAGAATTTAGAACCATAGTGGCAAAACCTTCCGAGGTTAATAGCGATTTAACCGGACCCATATCCTTACCCTAGATACAAATATTGTACACAAAGCATACAAAATAAACAAAGGAGTGTTGTTAAAGCTGGCCCTGTTTTAACCATTTCAACTTAATAGAGCAGAAGAAAGGTTTTGCAAACAGAGCCGTCTCATCAGAATCTACGCTGTTTGTCTTTTTCTGTTTCGTCACGTTTGTCATTTTGTTTTCGATTTTTGTCTACGCGACACCGCTTATTGACATAATGGACATATTTCATTTCATAGACTGAAAAGTCCACTTCAGAAACTTGGGGATAAAAGAGTTAAAAGCCGATTTTCAGTTTTGTCTATTGATTGCACTGAAGCATGTTGCAACATCTTTAACTAGCAATACGCAATCTCATTTAATGTTTTCAATTTCCTTCCCACTTCTAGTTCCACTTTAATGCTGCATGGGGAATTGCGTTGTCAAGTAAACATAGCCAAAGAAAGAATTAATGAACACGTGCATGCCCAAGAGAGATTACCAAGAATGTACTGAAAGGAATAAATCACTATCTGTACAATAATACCTTATTTACTAGAAAGGAGTAGGATAAAACAAAGCTCAGAAGTCTGTGTGAATTGATGAAAATATCGAATTGATAAAACGTATCTTGGCTACGTAGCCAGGATCGGATATTTATTTCCATTTATTTGTTGCGTATCTAAGTCCTAATTTATTAGCTGAACGTTAGAATTCAGAGGCACTTTCAAAATCGGTATTCAAGTAACGTCTTTACTTTAAGAATGAAAAATAATTTAAAAAAGTTATATTACATCTCGAAAAAAGTCTCTACTATTATCATCTTTTTGCCAAGAATTGTCTGTGCCTGTCCAAGTACATAGGGCACCAACATATACAGCATACAGCATCGTCCTATTGGCTGCAATAATACGGTATTTGCCCAATGTACATGTATTCGAACACCTTAACTCCTTTTCCACACATGCCCTTTAAGTTGTAATAATCCATTTTACTATCTGACCTTGTGTTTAAAATATTGCTGGAGGGACAGCAAAGAATGTAGACACGGATAGGGATTGACATTACGTTAAGAATATATAGTGAAAACATGGGTATAGAGAAGTTTAGATTATTATGGAGATTTTCCGAATTTCGAAGTTTTTAAATCACGTTTACAACATGATTATTTCGTCTAGTAACATTTTTCCTGCATAAATCCGTCTTAATGTACTTACTAATTAAATTATTGAGGAAAGGAATCATACAAGCATATTGCTTTCAGTCCAATCTTTTAAACTTTGTTCTTGTGTGTAATGTTTGTTGCATGTCAAATGAAAATCAGAATAAAATGTGTTTCATCACGAAAACATGTGTATATAATTTTTACCCGCTTAAACCCCACTTTTTATATAGTAAAACAGGGGTTTACAGGGAAACGAGCCTATACATTATTTTTCTTATTTTTGCTCGAAATAGTCTCTGGGTACTCGTTATAACCGCCTCGCCGAGGCGGTTCTAACGAGTATCCACAATCTATATTTTGAGCAGAAATATGAAAAATAGTTTTTTATCAGAAAATTTTCAGTTTTTGGAGGTAAAAATTTATTTATATTTGAATAGGTGTGTTTTCGTAATGAAACTAAATTCTTCCGCATTTCTCATATCTCGTATATCATTAAAATGCAATAACTTGCATTGCTCTAGATTGAATGTTTTTTTTGGGTTCTCCATAATAAAATATATTTTGTGTATACGCATTACATTTGAAAAACACGCCTATTCAAACATATAAAAAAAATCACCATTCAAAAACTGAAAATTTTCAGATAAAAAAAACTGATATTTTTCATATTTCTGCTCAAAACATAGATTGTGGGTACGCGTTAGAACCGCCTCGGCGAGGCGGTTCTAACGCGTACCCACAATCTATGGTTTTGAGCAGAAATAAGAAAAAATAATGTATACCCCTGTAAACCCAGTTTTATTATATAAAAATGGGTTTAAGGTGATCAGTATTATATAGGCATGTTTTTGTGATGGAGAATTTATGGGATAACGCCAATGTCTATTGTTTTTTATTATTTATTAGAGTCGATGATGAATAATTCAAATAAAGTATTCCATCTTTAACTTTGGCTTTCCACCACAATCTCTCAAAGAGGGATATAAGACAAACAAGAGAAAAAAAGGCATAAACAATGTATTAACAAAAGTGAAAAATACAAAAACTGAAAGGCAAAGACAAACGACGTACATCCTGATGAAACAACTCATTATGAACTCCCTACTCTGGGTCTACACTGCAAAGCTACTATCTGGTATGTAGTGTTGAAAGGATTATGGTAAGATTTTTATTTACAGGTCCTGACCTGTGCAGTTTAATCTGTTCTCCCTGATATATTGGATAAACAGAATTCGAGCCGAGGCACAGCATTTCCTAATAAACTGCATGTGCACCCAGTGAAGACAGATCAGATTGCGCATTCGCGCAGGCTTATCAGTGGTTTGGTTGTCCGCCTGAAATCGCTTTGGATCCTTGACCACTCAAACATTTCCCTGCGCAGACTCCAATCAGACCGTGAGGTTACGGGGGTTGATCTGAGTCTACGCTGGGCGGACATGTAATCTTGTAGGAAATGCTGTGCTCCGACTCGTTTGTCTTTCTTTCATCATTCATTAGATTTACGAAACCAATTATCAGTCCAAGACAATCAGAAAAGGTTATTGAATAGTAACGAAGATGTCCAGGAAGTTTCTGAATCACAGAGCATAGCCTGCCAATGACACCAAGAGAAAGGGTAAACGAACGATGACGGATAGTGCATTCGTAACAAAATAATGAAAAAAAAAAAAGTAAATCATCCGGCTCTCTCTCTTCCCAAGTGATATAATTACAGAGCCAGACAGGAGCCATCAAACACAACAACAAACCATTAAACAGGACCAGACGTGTAAACAAGCACCGCAGCGAACAGCCACAAATACTCAACTGCACAAGAACCAAGCGGCGAGTAGGAAGACAATGTGAGCGGCGGCTATGGGAGGGAGCGTTGGGGTTTACTAGTACCAAATCGGCACCAATGATTTAATATTGTAAAAACATACAAAATTGCTCGGCTTACGTGGAAGCTCCCTAAATCAAAACGCGCTGAGTAGAAACAACAAAATCAATTTTGATTGATTTGATTGTGTTGGGGTTTAACGACACGTCAACCCTTGAGGGTCATTTTGTGTCGTCTCCCAGAGAAAGGGAGAAAAGAGATAGAAGAGAGAGAGTAGAGGAGATGAAAGAGAGGGACAGGGAAGAAAGAGGAACAGGAATGAAAGTGAAGAAACAGAAGAAATAAAAACATTCCCCCTCTACCCTTACCCACTACAAGGATAGCAGGCCTTGCCCAACTGTAAGCCAATATCAGTTGGACGCCCCAGTGATGTAAGATACACAGCACCTTCGCACCACCCGACCACCCCCACAACAAAATCAAAGCATGAATAATGCTGCCTAAGCAAACAGTCTGATTCCAAAACATACCTCTTTTTAATACATATGAATATGCATGTAAGACCAATATCTCTGCTCTTTTATACAAACTGGTACATGTAAGTGAACAAGTTTGAGATCATAACTTAAATATTGTTTGACCTTGAAGGACCTACGTGCAAGGACGCTCTGAGAGCGTCCTTGCACGTAGGTCCTTCAAGGTCAAACAATATTTAAGTTATGATCTCAAAGCATGAATAATGCTGCCTAAGCAAACAGTCTGATTCCAAAACAAACCTCTTTTTAATACATATGAATATGCATGTAAGACCAATATCTCTGCTCTTTTATACAAACTGGTACATGTAAGTGAACAAGTTTGAGATCATAACTTAAATATTGTTTGACCTTGAAGGACCTACGTGCAAGGACGCTCTGAGAGCGTCCTTGCACGTAGGTCCTTCAAGGTCAAACAATATTTAAGTTATGATCTCAAAGCATGAATAATGCTGCCTAAGCAAACAGTCTGATTCCAAAACAAACCTCTTTTTAATACATATGAATATGCATGTAAGACCAATATCTCTGCTCTTTTATACAAACTGGTACATGTAAGGCCATTTAAATTGTAGAAACACAGATAAGACCATCTAGACGGTAGAAACACTTTTCGCATACAGAATGATTGTTTACTGTATGTCAAAGAACATCAAGGTTCCTGATGCTGGAGCATGTGCAAACAGAACGTTGTCCTTGGTATTTGCGAGCATCTTGGAGTCTCTTTAAATTTTATTTATAAAAAAAAAATAAAACTTTTAAGCCATTGTATATGTAACACCAAGTTTTTTCGACCGTCGTGATTGCAGATGATTGGACATTAGTTGCCTCATATACGACGCGATTACCCAGTGAATACAGTAATATATAGAGAATCTTATACGAGTCGTCATTTTATATTTATATATTTGGACTGTTTATTACTCAATTGACGCGCGCCGGAGCTACGTCAACGATTTCACGCAATGTTGACGTCAACAGCCGTCCAATAGTACACAGTTATTTCATGCTTGTTGTGAAATAGTCAAAACTACAGCCCGAGGTGCCATAAACAGCTCGATGCACTATTGCCCGAGGCCGGAGGCCAAAGGCAATAGTACGTCGAGCTGTCCACGGTGCCGAGAGCAGTAGTTTTGACTAGTCCACAAAAACAGCCATGAAATAACTGTTTTATTACCCATTCTAATACTCCTCGGCTATATAGCCAATGGTTAAATTCAGTAATTTTTTCTGCAAAAAATCGCTGGACGGAAGCGCGCGACGCTATCTGGCGTCATTTTGACATGTTACGTCGTTGTTCTCGCGTCAATAATGTAAGAAATGCATGTAAACGACAGCGTTACAGTCAAAACTGTTGGCGGGATTTCTTTATTCGATGGCGGAAAGTTGGAAGAATCTGAAGGATACAATTACTTTTTCGTCGTTGTCTTTGTGTTAGACTTGAAATAGATCAGCTCTTGTGCGCAATTTGTTGAGTAATAAATCACAGTTTGTCGGTCAGTTGTAAGAAAATAAATCACTCGCGCTCCGCGCTAGTCATTTGATCTACTTTACAACTGACCTCCAAACAGTAATTTATTACTCAACAAATCACTGCTAGATCTGAGCTGATCTATTTCTTTAACTAATGCTAAAATGTAATTGATTTAGCCAATTAGCGCTGTTTTGATCGGCACGCAATGTCCGACGTCAACGTCATTCCTGTGAAGGATGACGTCACCAACCATGATGTTGTCAAAACTTTTGCCCAGCGCTTTTCCACTGGATTTAAATGTGTGCCGTCATCAACTCTGGTATAGTCAGAACTACTGCACGGCTGATGACGTCAACGGTGCATGATTTCGTTGATTGATTGTGTTGGGGTTTAACGACACGTCAACCCTTGAGGGTCATTTTGTATCGTCTCCCAGAGAAAGGGAGAAAAGAGATAGAAGAGAGAGTAGAGGAGATGAAAGAGAGGGACAGGGAAGAAAGAAGAACAGGAAAGAAAGTGAAGAAACAGAAGAAATAAAAACATTCCCCCTCTACCCTTACCCACTACAAGGATAGCAGGCCTTGCCCAATTGTAAGCCAATATCAGTTGGACGCCCCGGTGATGTAAGATACACAACACCTTCGCACCACCCGACCACCCCATGATTTCGTTGATTTGGCTCAGGCGCACGCTAATTAAGTAACATCACGAAAATATACCTATATAATTTTGACCCCCTAAAACCCCACTTTTATATAGTAAAACTGGGGTTTACAGGGGTATACATTATTTTTCTTATTTCTGCTCAAAAACATAGATTGTGGGTACTCGTTAGAACCGCCTCGCCGAGGCGGTTCTAACGAGTATCCACAATCCATGTTTTGAGCAGAAATATGAAAAATATCAGAGTTTTTTTCATCTGAATATTTTCAGTTTTCGGAGGTTAAATTTTCTATATATTTGAATAGGCGTGTTTTCGTAATGATAAACAGTCTAAACAGACAAAATTATTTCATTAGGTGTATATATAGTAGGTTTGGTAATAACTTTGACTATACCACAGTTGATGACGTCACCCATATAAACCCAAAGCAAAAGCGCTGGGCAATAGTTTTGACTAAACCAAGATGTCGTAAACTGTTAAGCATCCCCACATTTAACAACATTTATTTTAAGAGGCATCTGTATCTCTGTACAAATATTCGATCTGTCCGTATTTGCCCTAAGAATTCGTATGGACGAGCATGTGCAAACTGTAACTTCTTTGGCGTCTAATCAGGGTCTTCTTCAGTTTGCCAGTCATCCAACATTTTTATGCACATGGCAGGTAGTAGTAAAAAGGACATGTTCCAATTTTAGCATAGGTAATCTTCGCGAAAAGTACGTATATAACTTTGACCCCCTCAAACCCCATTTTTATATAGTAAAACTGGGGTTTACAGGGGTATACATTATTTTTCTTATTTCTGCTCAGAAACAGAGCTTGTGGGTACTCGTTAGAACCGCCTCGCCGAGGCGGTTCTATCGAGTACCCACAATCTATGTTTTGAGCAGAAATATGAAAAATATCAGAGTTTTTATCTGAAAACTTTCAGTTTTTGGTGGTGAATTTTTCAATATATTAAAATAAGCGTGTTTTCGTAATGGTTTTAAGGTCTCAGAAAGTCGTTTTTTGCTTGACGCTTTACACAGAAGAAGTAAATTTGCAAACTTTTGTCATGATTTAATACAAAACCATTTGTCATAACTTCCTATGTACGAAAAGTTTCATTATAGTCATTGGTTTTTAAAAAATCAAATATTTTTCCCGCAGTAAAAATGAAGCCAAATCATGAGAAATCTGTAGGGTAGGTAACTTGGAGCCAGATTTTCAACTAGTTCCACTTGTTCAATTTTTCTGAAATTTTCACAATATTGTTGTGAAACATCAATAATTCAAATTCAGCAAAGGAAAGTAAAAAATATTTTCTTAAACAAAAATTCCAAAAAATCACTTTACTATAGAAATTGCATAGGTCAGACAAACTTTTAGCCGTAAATTTAATTTTAGTGTAAAAATTTGAGAACAAAACACAGAACTAGAACAGACAAATGGTTTCTGATAAGATATGGTCAGTCAGAACAAAAAATTTTCATTTAAAATAAAACGCCAAGCAAAAAACGTCTTTCCAAGAGATGTCGAAAGGACAGTAAGCAAACGGTGTAGACCCAGAGCGCACAAAGCAGGACGTATCAGTGTCTACACTGTTTGCCTGGTCATCCAGCATTTTTATATACATCAACAGGTACTACAATGGACTTGTTCAAATTTTAGGACAAGTATGGTAAGGAGTTAATATGTCCGAATATTTAGGTTAGATACGTAGACTCCAAGCAGTCTAATAATTGCTACAAGCAGATAGCAAATAAAATTGAAGACGAAGACCTAAAAATACCTAAATAGGTATGCTTTTAGCGCTGACGATATTATCTTAAAATACTTAACATTAACACTTATGATGCGGAACGAGTTGAAATGTGCCTTCGCCATATATATTTAGTACAGTCATTGGACACTAACTCAGTTTAACCGCCCTTTCCTGCTCTTCGTTTCCCAGTTACAGCACCAATGAATAGTGTTTTAGTACAACTTAAGTCTTTATCATACTTGTCCTAACCTTTGAACACGTACATTGATATATTGATGTATCGAAAAACGACTGGAAGACTTGCAAGCAGTTTAGACAATGATCAGGCGTCGCTCTTGTCTACACTGTTGGCTTAGGCCTGTCGGTCTTAATACCTAGGATATACTGTCGACTCTCGTTATCTCGACTTCGCTTATCTCGAATAACCGCTTACATTACGAAAACAAGCCTATTCAAGCCTATTCTAATATACTGAAAATTATACCACCAAAAAATGAAAATTTTCAGATAAAAATTCGGATTTTTTTAGGTGAGGCGGTTCTAACGAGTACCAACAATCTATCTTTTGAGCAGAAATAAGAAAAATAATGTATACCCCTGTAAACCGCAGTTTTACTGTATAAAAGTGGGGTTAAGGGGGTCAAAATTATATAGGTATGTTTTCGTGATGATATTTAAGTGAACATCTGTCCCCACCCCCCACCCCCACACCCCCCCCGCCCCCTCGTTCTCAACATGGAAAGCTAACAACATTTAACAAAATATTGTGGAAAAGAGGAAAATTTGTTCCTAAGGAGCAATTCTTCCTCTGCTCCGCAGTGTTTTCAATATAACTTTAGGATTCAAATTACATATTCATTTGTGAAATATGGTTGTTCGATTTATTTTTTCCTCAGTTCTGCAAATCTGATATGCCACGGTACGGATATCTCGAAGTACTTCAGAGAGTTCCTTCGAGATAACGAGAGTGGACTGTATTTTGATGTATCCAAAGAACTTCAGGATGAGTTGCAAGCATTTAGACCATTCCCAGCGGGCACATGACGTTTATACAACGTCGTCACAACGTCGATGCAATGTCATGACGTTGCATCGACGTTGAGGAGACGTTGTATAGACGCCATGTGTCTGCTGGGTTAGCTCTATGTCTACACTGTTTGCTTCTCGGTCTCAATACCTGTATATATTAGATACAGTCGACCTTGTTATTTCGAATTCCAAGGGACTCTCTTAAATACTTCGAGATATCCTTACCTCGACATATCAGATTTGCAGTATTGAGGAAAAACTAAATCGAACAACCACATTTCACAAATGACAATGCAATTTGACTCCTGTAGTTAGAGATTTATTGAAAACATTGTGGAAAAGAGGAAAAAATGTTCCAAAGGAGCAATTTTTCCTCTTTTCAACAATATTTTGTTACCTGTTGTTAGAATTTCATGTTAAAACAGGGACCAGATTGTCACTTCGTGACAAGCGGTTATTCGAGATAGGTGAAGTCGATATAACGAGAGTCGACTGTATATTTTAGCGCTGAAGATGTTTTCTTACAAACACTTAACATTAACACACCTTATATGATGAGCACCGCACGAAACAGGCCCACTTGCTACACACAGCCAACGAAGTCCCAGCTTAACCTATGCATTCAGAGTTTTCGCGTTGGTCGCTTCGTTGCAGCTTTAATAAATTAAATCGGCGAACAAGGAAGGTTCATATAAACCATTTTCAATTATATCAGAAGCGTTTGTACACAAGACCATTAATAACGTATAAGCGATGCTTGAATGCCAAACTTAAAAAAAGGAGCATAACTCTTATATAAGTAGTCCGTGGTTTTTAAAAGTTATTTAGACGTCCTACTCATCAGTCCCAATATGTCACAAATATCAAAATCCTAGCTCAGATACTTTCTGAGATATTGTGTATAAAATATTGTGTTGTTTCATTTGCTTACCTCCAAGTATGAAAATTTCAAGCCCCTAGCATACTCCCTTCATTAGTTATGAGACCTACCAAAACTGTGACAACTGATTGGACAAATTGACGAACAGACGAACGAAGGAAGGAAACGCAATATGCCTCCTCAAGAGTGTTATCTTCTGCAGACAAAGCTGACATCATAGCGGTACTTTATATCTAACTATCTAACACGACATCGTTATTTTTTTTTTTTTTTTTTTTTTTTTTTTTTTTTTTGTAAATGCATTGTGGATATTCCGTTGCAATGTATCACAATGTATGGTGCTAAACTATTTTAGTTTCAATCAATGTCTCCTCGTTAATGGAACAGAAAGGAAACGGGCATGGGTGTCTAAAACATAAAACGCATTTTGATGTTTCTGCTTTCATATTGAATAATATTTCAGATTAATGGCTGCCTGGATGCGGCTTTATTCTTCTCTAATAGTTCAACATCATTTATCATTCACAGATAATTATAGGCCTAGCTATTATCACTGATTTAGAAACATAGACTACCGAATATTTCAGGAAAGTGTTAACTGGTTTCGGCTCATGAAACATAACCATGCGTTTTCGCGATTTTTTAAAGAATTTCCTTATAAGGCGTTAAAACAAACTAGTTTTATACATAAAACATAAAGGAATATATCACATCATGACATATGCAAACCGCTATGTTAACTCTTTAAGCGCTTAGCCAGTTTGTAACAGACGACATTCTGAAACTGATATTTTTATTTTTCAGAGATAATAAGATTTGGCATTTCGTTTGAATCGTCTGCTAGGCAGACGATTCACACGAAATGTCAAATCTTATTTTCTCTGAAAAATAAAAATGACATTTCAAAAGTCGCCTAGTGTAGTTGTGTTCAGCGCTTAAAGGTTTAACAATTCTTAATATAATAATGTAAACAACTGTGCTTCCCCGTAACAGTATTGTACGTTATAAAACCGAGTAATGCAGCGATAAACAAGGTTTTCTGATCCCTCTATTTGCTAAACCTTATTTCAACGTGTTTGTAATATCTAATCGATCAACTTTTTAGTATTACGTAGATCTGTCCTAATGTACCTATTAACCTATTATCCTCAGTCATATGGTAGTAATGCCGTGGTTTATGCAGTCCTAGATAAGATGTGGCCAAGACTTCCTAATCTAGAGCTGTGACTGAAGTATACATGTCATCACGCATGCAAAAAAAAAAAAAAAAGTACAACTTATCACTAGACACTTACAGCTTCTACATACATGCAGAAAAGTCAACACTGTCGAACACTGTCCTAAAATCGACTTGTCCGTCCGTGGACAGTTTGTGAACTTGTAAGTGGACAGTCAATGAAAATAGCCATAACTCTTGAATTTTTCGGAATACTTTGATACTTTTTTTACTCAGACTGATACCAACAAGATGTAGCCAATGATCCTGCAAAATGCCAGTTTTCATTGACCACGACGTAGGTCTTCAACCATACGGGTTATTTTTGATAAAGGCTTCTATAGTCATTAATGCTGACACAATCTAGCCAAAGGAATTACCAAATGTCATTTTGCATTGACCGAGGCACGACAGAGGCAAAATGTAACGGCGAAAATGGCCGTAATCTTCAATCATTAAGTATATGTGTATAATTATTCGCATATAAATTGATACCAGCCAGGTCTAGCCAATGAGTTTGAAAATACCATTTTTCTTTGCCCGAGGCAACGCCGAGGCAAAAAATGAAAAATGGAAATCTGTGTAGGCATTTAACCATAATGGATAGTCAAATAGTTTTTATAAACATTGATATTGTCACGATCTAGGCGGGTCGTGCATATTAGCGATACATGTATTTGTTTATTTATTATTTTTATATGTTTTTGCTGGTATGCATTAGACAATATTCAATCAAGATTACTTTAGTTTAACTAATTTTAATTTTTAATTCTGCAAATTAAACACGATAACTTTAAATGTTTAATTCTGCAATTTAAACACGATAACTTTAAATTCATAAATTTATTTTACAAACGACGTCAAATACTATCGACAACGTCAAAGGGCCTAAAATTTGTAACTGATTACCACGGTTACCACGGTAACTTGACATATATTAATATTCTCAGAGACAATAAAAAAATACAGTTTTTATTTTTGAATACCGGACCTTGTATATGGATTCTGCTAACAACTATCGCAAAATATGCACGGATATTAGTTTTTGACTGTGTGACACTCAGGATTTATGAGGATGTTCAGAAATCTGAAGGGAATTCAAATTCAAAAATAAGTGAGCTGTATACTTATTTTCGCCTCTAAGTATATTTAGAAAAAAAACTGAAAAACTAAATGCCATATTAAAAAAATGTGGAAGTAGTTCTATTGAACTTTGCGTTAAGAAGGAGTTAGATTCATGTTTTTTTTTTTGTTTTTTTTTTGTTGTTTTTTTTTTGTTTTTTTTCTGGCATTTGATCATCTCATTGGTGGTCCCGTTGCTTAGCAACAGGGTTTCATTGTTTTGTAACGTACGTGCTCTCCGTCATATAGTTTGTTTATTCTTCCTCTTGGTGTTATTGGTAGGTTGTATTCCGCGATTGTGATTCTTCCTTGACAACTTCTTTACTAGTTTTCATCACTTAGCGATCATCCCTCTTATATAGTTTATATAAGATGGAATACGTTATAAAGTACAATTTGAGCAAGTGCACGACAAAACCTACAATAAGACTTGTGTAACCAGTAAAGACTCAGATCATCTCTTCATCTATCCAGTATGGCAAGGGTTCTCGTTTATCACTCTTTGGATAGCCCGGAGGATGTAGAAGGCACTTGTGATCGGCAAAAACTCTAATCAAACTGCGCGAATGCGCAGCATAATCTGTCCTCACTGGTCGCACAGGTCTTATTGTAGGTTTTGTCGTGCGTAGCTCAAAATTTTCTCATGTTGTGCCTATTTTTCTGTCGTTCCATTTTGCCAGTTTTGATTGCATATTTATTGCTTTACGGAAGACAATGTTGTCGTACAACAGAAAATCAAATGACAATTTCAGGGTTGATGGTTAATGGAATGGAAAGGAAAGTGACGTAAAAAAAAGTGTAAGATTTATTGCTTCAATATTTCTGCCTGACGTTTTAATAAACTGTGAGGCTGAATATGATTAATCCTCGGTCAATCCATTTACTATTGCTAAAATTTTCACAGCTAAATTCCTACGCACCAGATATTTAATTTATTATGTATTCCATCTCAATTTCACTTTAAGGGAAATGGATACTCTTTTAGTTAAGGCAAATCTGTCAAAATAGTTGTCTCTCTCCTGGAAACGGATCTGCTCTAAAAGAAAAGAATTTACTCCCAATGGGAGCAAATTCTTTCCTTTTAGTGTAGATCTCATTTCAAAAGGAGATTTGTGTGGAGCTGACTGGAAGTCACAAACCATATGCCTTTGTAAAAAGGTTGGAAACTCTACAAGTGTTTCTAGTCCACTTATGGTTTGTTTGTGTTGAGGTTTTACGGCCCAGTCAACCCAACGGGGTCATTTTGAGTGCCGTCAGTTCACCTAACCACTTTTATTGGGCAGGCGGTCCTCTGAGCGGTTAACCAGTATTGTGCACATTCTTTCGCCAGAAACTGACAACTGCACTTCTTTAATCAGCGGAAGGGAGAGAATGACAGAAAATATTTCATGATCAAATCTCCACGAAAGAATTTTGCCGACCCATCGGGGGTCGAATCCGCAACCTGATCACCAGTCGGACGCGCATCCAACTGAGCCACCGAGGCCGGCAGCCTACTTATGGAGCTCTAGCAATAGGTATACTAAATCATCAAATAGCAATGTTATTTTTTTTTCTTATTTTTAACAGAAATAAGGCTTCACATTGCATTCAAAGCGTCTGCTACAGAAATTTTCTTATTGAAATGTAAAGTCTGACTTTCTATGAAAAAAAAAACTTCGAAATATTGTCTGCATTTTTGTATACTAGAAGTTAAAATTTCAGGTTCTTAACTTCGGAACCTATCTCACGTGGTCGCAGTAAATTAGGTTTCGCCCGTTTTCATTGGACAACTTAATTAACACGTATGCATCCCCTTAATTTTGTCTGAGGCTTGAAGCCCATCATGAAAACATTACGAAAACACACCTATTCAAATATATTGAAAATTTTACAACCAAAAAAAGGAAAATTTTCAGATAAAAAAATCTGATATTTTTCATATTTCTGCTCAAAACATAGATTGTGGGTACTCGTTAGAACCGCCTCGCCGAGGCGGTTCTAACGAGTACCCACAATCTATGTTTTTGAGCAGAAATAAGAAAAATAATGTATACCCCTGTAAACCCCAGTTTTACTATATAAAAGTGAGGTTGAAGGGGGTCAAAATTATATAGGCGTGTTTTCGTAATGGAAATGCTTCATTTCTTTGGAATTGAGGCAAATTTCCCAATTCCCCACCTTTTAAAGTAAAATTGGGATTCCGAGACTTAAGTAAATACCAAGAAATAATGAACATCACGAAAACATGCCTATATAATTTTTACCCCGTAAACCCCACTTTTATATAGTATAACTGGGGTTTGCAGGGGTATACATTATTTTTCTTATTTTTGCTCGAAAACATAGATTGTGTGTACTCGTTAGAACCGCCTCGCCGAGGCGGTTCTAAAGAGTACCCACAATCTATGTTTTGTGCAGAAATATGAAACTATCGGAGTTTTTTATCTGAAAATTTTCAGTTTTTAGATGTGAAATTTTCTATATATTTGAATAGGCTTGTTTTCGTAATCAGAAGTTCGTGTGATATACGCAGCGTATCAGACTTTTTCACAGAGAAGGATACACTCTAAGGGGAAAAAAACACTGTTAAAGTTGTCTACTTTAAAAGAAAAAAAAAGCCACTTCTTTCACCCCGACGCCCCTCCCCCCCACCCCCATCTACCCCCGGAGAAAACTTCTTTGGTTTAGAGTTTATCCCTTTTCAGAATGGACATGCTCTAAGCCCCTTTAAAAGGAAGATTTACAAAACATTTTGTTGTTTTAAAATAAGATTTACAAAACGTCTGGCTATGCAACTCGCACCTGCTACTTCTACCGTATCATTATATTGATTATTCTGAGATGAATGTTACATATCTTGGTATTTACTCAAGTCTGTTGACATTAGAAACAGAGACCCGACACACTGTCTGGCTTTCCTTTATAAATTTTATTTTGGAAACAATAGCATCCAGTGTGTATTAATGTCATCAATCTCTTGATTGAATCTGATCTAGGTTATAGTACAGGTATTTCCCCTAAGTATTCAGTATTCTGAAGGCTAGGCTTACGAAAACAGTTTAGAGCCAGATCAGACGCCGCAGAACGCGGCGTCTGATCAGGCTCTAAGCTGTTTGCCACTGATCCAGTTTTTTTAAACACATCAACAGAGAGGATAAGGGATGACTGTGTTCAATTAGCTAATATAGTGTCCTTAGGTATACGAGTATATACGCAAAATAGGAACGAAGAGTTGTATTCCGCATAATTCATACCTTAGTCTACATTTTCATGAGGGACGGTTTCTGGTAATGACTGGCAATCATATTCGTTGTATTTTATTGCATTAACACACATATGTGCAATGTATACTTCTGAAGCTGCACAGCTGTAGATAAGAACTTTCTAACAAACCAAAAATAATATATATATATATATATATATATATATATATATATATATATTTCTTTTCAAATTTTCCGAGGCGCTTTTAACAAGTACCTACAACATTATGTTTTCAGGCAGAAATGTTTCTATAGTAATTGTCAGTAGACAATTATATCCTATAAACTGCTACAACAAGGTAATATTTCACTTGAGGTTAATGTCTTCTGCCCGAAAAGGAAAAAAAAAACAACATAAAAAAACACGGGGGTTAACCTGTTTCCTTCTGCGTATATACTACTGACTCTCGTTATATCAAACACTGATAACACAAACTGCTGCTTAAGTCAAAGTAAACAAAAATATTGTTTGAATTGTTATATGTTGCTTAAATTTCAACTACTTTTATCTCGAACTATCCTAATCTCGAACTAAAATTCGGTTCATTTGAATTTGAGGTAAGGTGAGAATGCCAAGGCAAGTCATCACAGCTGTGAAGGTTGGTCAGTGCATTCTCCACTGATCGCTTATACAGCAGTAACCTTTTATCTGTATATTTTGATAAACTTTCTTTATGGATTACCTCGTCTTAAATTGGCAAAATATATAAATTTTATTATATTTCTTACAGTGGTTATCGAATTTTCCGACATTTGTGTTACATTGTGACGTTTCAGATGAGGCAGAGGACCCCTATGCGGACAGAACATATACATATATTTGTACTTTGGAGCGGCATCAGAATTAAGGGTGATGTTTTGCATGAATAATACTTTTTAACCCTTGTCCTGCTGAATAAATTGATGCCACGCCCAATTCTAATTTTCAGCCAATCAGATTACTTGATCCGGATTATTGCTTTAAATTCACATACTTAATGGCAAACAGTGTAGATCCAGATCAGTTGGCTTCTTCAGAAGCCAACTGATCTGGATCTCCACTGTTTGCAAAGGCAGGGTACATCCGGGTTCAGTAGGACTAGGATTAAGCCCCTCAGTAGTTTTTCTATCCTTTTCTGAGCCGGCCCCGGTAGATCACGAGGGTCAACTGTATATATTTATATATCTATTACTTACCACTCCAGCATCTCGTAAGGTACTTTTCCCATTGCTGAATGTTGAAGCAATGGTAGAGGAACACGATTCATCGTATCCGGCGGTTTGTCCGTCGTTTGTCGCCGAATTGATTGATATTGTCCACATGCTGGCGGCATATCCGTCACAATTGCAGTCGTCTTCCTGGCCGCCGTCGCCGGACGCCCACACGTAAATGTTTCCTTTGCCGCCACGTCCCTATAACAAAAGACAAAGGGAGACCGTATTTACACTAAATATTCGGACACCGTTACTTCTTACCACACTTGTCCTAAAGATTGAACATAGATCATAAAACGAATGACCATAGAGAGAAATAAACAAACCCACAAAATTGCCAAAAGTGTCATGTTTTCTGGGCAAGACAACTGTGCTTTCGACATCTTTCCGAAAGTCGTTTTTTGCTTGGCGCTTTACACAAAAGATGTAAATTTGCAAACTTTTGTCATAATTTAATGTAAAACCATTTGTAGTAACTGCCTATGCACAAAAAAAGTTTTATTCTATTTTTTTTTTTTTTTTTTTAATAAAATATTTTCACCTTTCCCATAGTATAAATGAATACAAGTTATACAGAAATCGGAAGGGTAGTTAACTTGGAGGCAGATCTTCAACAAGTTTCGCTTGTTCAATTTTTCTGAAATTTTCACAATATTGTTGTGAAACATAAATAATTCGAATTCAGTAAAGTAAAGTAAATAATATTTTCTTTGAGAAAAGCTCTAAAGATCACTTTAGTATAGAAATTGCATAGGTCAGACCAATTTTTGGCCGTAAATTTTTATTTTAGGGTAAATATTTATGAATAAAACGCAGAAACAGAAAAAAAACAAATGGTTTCTAATAAGATATGGTCAATCAGAACAAAACATTTTCATTTAAAATAAAACGCCTAGCAAAAAAAAGCGTCTTTCCGAGTGATGTCGAAAAGATAGTAGCTAGTTTTGGCCAATTAGGACCCAACAGTGACCCTTATACAATCCAGGAATGGGCCCAATGATCAAAAAGACCAATAAAATATAAACAACACAATAAGCCTATTTTACTGCTTGTTGATATCTTTAAGCTTGTCATTGGCAAACAGTGCAGTTCCTGATCATACATCGCATGTTGAGGCGTTTGATCTGGATTTACACTATTTTCTCAAGCTGTCTGTTCGAATACTTAGAGTAAATACAATATATACCAATAAATAAGGTTTCAATATCGTTTAATTACATACGCGTGAGAAAAGTCTCTAATGACATATGCGAGAAGTGAAGACCCTGATCGGATTGTACATTGTATATATACAGTATGGTGTCCATAGTATGGTAGATTCCCTGATCAGTCTGTGCAAATGCGCCATGTGTTAAGGACCATTTTCGTGTGTTACGAATGAGTTGAGAATCGAATGGGGTAACTACCGTCAAATCCGGGAACAGTGATATTGTATAAGTTTGTATACCATGTAAATGAAAAATAAAAATGTTTAATCAAAATAGGGTAACTTAGAGTGAACACGTTTAGTAGCGCGATTTTGTTTGATCGTTCTCTCTTCGTTTGTTTTTCTCTTCGTTTATTTATGCTGTGTAATTTTGTCACCGCATACAATTAACCCTTGTCCTGCTGATCTCGGATATATCCTGCCTTTGCAAACAGTGTAAATACAGATCAGTTGGCTTCGGAAGAAGCCAACTGGCTTCGGAAGAAGCCAACTGATCTGAATCTGCACTGTTTGCCATCAAGTATATGAATTTGTATCAACCTGGATCAAGTAATCCGATTGGCTGAAAATTAGGAGTGGGCGTGGCATCATTTTATTCAGCATGACAAGGGTTAAAGATATATCCGATGTTCTGGGAAGACTATGTTGCATGATTATATTTTCTCCTGTGTATCTCCATATTTACATTTGCGTAACGCTTACTACGCACGTCATAGGGACTTCTCTTAAAGGTAATAACCCAGTAAGCATTCTTAATAAATCTATAGCGGGCCGTTATCGGCCCGTCAGGGTAGCTGACGGGCCGATAACGGCCCGCTCTAGATTTATATAAAGAATGCTAGCAGGGAATTTGCTCTACCAGGAGTAGCCTCTATTTTACAAACGATACAAGGAGGTATTCTTATCTTATTTTTTCCTGGGTGTGCGTAAAACATAATTCCGTTCTTGCTACGCCATTGTATTTGTATTTTTGTTTGACATCAAATGAAGGTACTACAGGATGTAAGTACTAGAGTAATAATGTCCAAGTCGATGACCCGCAATGCAAGATAAGACGGAAACATTGAACTGAAGTTTCACCATCTGAACTTTGGACCGCCTTAATAAGGTGTTAACGCACGCTATTGCCTACACCATGGAATTGCTCAAGGGAAAACATTGCGAGAGATTAGAAATTATGGACAGTGTCACACAAGAACGGGACATTGGCGTTTTGTACCATATGTACCTAAATAGGGAAGCTGTGCCTGAACAAACGGTGTAGGCTAAGAACTTTAGCTTTATCTGCAGTGCGCTCATCAGTCTGTTCGTGCCGACGCTTTTATAAGAGCTATATACTGGGTGGTCCGTATGAAATATGAATTTGTCTTTGACCGATTGTGTGAAATGCACCCTAATGACCACAATGAACCCCGACATGAACATATTTATTTGCTTGCAAATAATGTACAAGCAAACAATAAATTAATATCAAATAAGGAGGAGCAACCCAGACTGGGTATAGACAGCTTTGTCTGCTGTTGGATCGGCCCAACTTGTCACTTTTACGAGATGCACCCTCAAAGATATCCCACAAGTCTTACATCTATACACCTCAAGTATAACTATAGGGTGTGTAAAATTTAGAAAAAATGGACAGGTGTAATAAATTACTGGGATGTATCCCACAGTGCTTCAAATTGTATGAATATACACTATGGGGTAAACATTATACCCCGGGGTTTCGTTTGCGTGGGGACAATTCCTTCATGTTTATCTGCTATATACGTTCATCCTTCAGTGCCATCAACTCTTAGACCGCTGCAGCGATTCGAACATAACTTGGTAAGAATAGTACATAGATCGGGGAAATTCTCATGTACAGTGAACCCTCGTTACAACGACATCATTTGTTCCAAAGACATTGCCATTAAAATGGCTTTGCTGCTGTAAAGAATCCTTAATGAACAGAATGATAAGCAACAAATGCCATGTTTTATTCTTATTTCTTCATAGAATGTATCGGCGAGGCGATTCTTACAAATATCCAAAACATATGTTGCTTGGGGTATTGAATACGAGATAATGTTCCCTCATAATCTTTTTATTAACTATCACCTCTTGAGAGAGCGTTTCTGTGCTAGTCAAATTGTCATTATAACGATTTTTGTCGTTGTATCGAGTTTCGGTATAAAGAGGGCTGACTGTATCTATAGTTATACTCGTTGAACATTTTGCGTGGTGGCCATATGAATCAAAAGGTGCTCTAGACTTGACTCTTTTTACATTTTCAACAAGAGGAGTCAGTTCTTTCCTGTTACAGTAGATCACTTTTCACATTAAGAAAACACGAATATTCAAATATACTGAAAATTTTACCACCAAAAATTGAAATTTTTCAGATAAAAAGTTCTGATAATTTTCATATTTCTGCTCAAAACATAGATTGTGGGTACTCGTTAGAACCGCCTCGCCTCGGCGAGGCGGTTCTAACGAGTAGCCACAATCTATGTTTTTAGCAGAAATAAGAAAAATAATGTATACCCCTGTAAACCTCAGTTTTAATATATAAAAGTGGGGTTTAAGGGGGTCAAAATTATATAGGCATGTTTTCGTGATGAATATTGTCAGAATTAAAAAGTGTCTGTTTGCCCACATAAATGATGAAATGTTGACGTGTCTATAAGCTGAATGGCAAACCCACATTATCAACTCTGTTAAAAATTGTTTTGCTCGCTTCTGAAAAAAAAAAGAGCTACTCTAAAAGGAACGTACTTACTGCCCTTGTTTACAATTTATGACAAGTAAGGTTAGGAGTTTCTGCGTCCGAATGCTTAGAGTAAACACGGCATGTATAATGGTCATTTTTGCATGACACGATCTAAACATAATGCGTCATGGGAACTGATTGAATCATTTTGAATGGAGGTTTCTCAGACAAACGTAAACTAATTTGATATAATACAAAACCTTCCGTGCCCGCTGGTAACAGGATCTGAAATCTAATAGTGAATATTGGCTACTTAGTTTTCTTGGAGATAAGGGATGTGCATATGTTAGGAACCAGAACTCTTGTACTAATAAGCAGATTCAAGCTCCAGATATGAGGTGTATCCATATAATCATTACGAAAACATGCCTATTCAAATACACTGAACATTTTACCACCAAAACAGTGAAAATTTTTAGATAAAAAATTCTGATATTTTTCATATTTCTGCTCAAAACATAGATTGTGGGTACTCGTTAGAACCGCCTCGACGAGGCGGTTCTAACGAGTACCCACAATCTATGTTTTTAGCAGAAATAAGAAAAATAATGTATACCCCTGTAAACCCCAGTTTTACTATATAAAAGTGGGGTTTAAGGGGGTTAAAATAATATAGGCATGTTTTCGTGATGATTGTTTCTTGTTTCTCCACCAAAAACTTATGAGTACCCCAACCGTATGATTTCGAGGAAACAAACGAAAAATATCGATTATTTTTAGCTGAAAAAAAAAAACAATTTTCTTGAGATTTTTCTTTTAACCAGGCATCAGTTGAATAAGGTTGAGATTTGGTTAAGCACGCTACAGGGTACCCCAACTCCTATTCAAACCCCAAGAAATAGATCACTCAGACTCTGCCCTAACCTTGTAATTCTTGCTAATACAGGCATTCAATTCTTTATTTTATTTGACTCCCCTGCAGCTGGTGTTAAGTTCCGTGTGGCGGCCGTAAAGCGTCTCCCCGTACTTTACTATAGTGTAGATTATATTTTTATTTCCTCGGGATCATTGAGGCTATTCTGGTTGCTTGAAAATCGAAATCCGCTTAAGCCGGTGCATGAGGGGGGGGGGGGGGGGGGCGTGGGGGGGGGGGGGGGGGGGAGGGGAGCATATACAGCGTCAAAAACTACAAAACTGACTATACAGCATCGCAAACTACAAAGCAGACTTAATGAAACCGAGTCTCCGATTTTCGTTCTTTGGTGCGTTCTTTGTTTTCAAAGGCAATCTTTTAGATTTTTTTTTCTGCTTCACTGCAGCTGGTGTGAAGTGCCTTGTGACGGCCGTAAACGTCTCACCGTGCATAGAGGAACTTACATAAGTGGTCATTTAATATGAAATTTATGAAACGAGTTTGGGTAATTTCGGGGTATTTTGTGAGCCTTGGCGAGCAAAATACCGAAATTACCCAACGAGTTTCATAAATTTCATATTAAATGACCTAGTACGTAAGATTTTGTTTATTATATGGCCCTTCCGATGACAAAAAATGCACAAAATATATTAAGATAACAGCTTTCCATAGCTAAGCGGAACAACTCACTACCAAGGATTCAAAAGTACTACGCAACAAAAATAGTTCGCATATTATTTGATAAGTACCGAAAATAACTAAAACAAGATAAATATGCCATTTATTACTTCATTAAACTGTAAGAATTGATGATGATTTTTATTTCAGCTAATATATATATCATTTGAATAAATGAATTTAAAAAATATATATTCCCTTCAACGTCATTCAGTGAGTCAGTACGTTACTGAGAATCAGTTGTTGTATTTAAAGGTAATTGACCTAGATCAATACAGTTTATACGATGGTTGATACAAACAAGTTAATGACAGATTTCAAGAACATAAAACATTTTAACTGTGGCTTGGATTTTAACTTGACTCATTTATTGACTGTCGGAGTCATGTTATCCTCCCATGCTTTTTTGGAGGAGGTGAATTATTTTTCATTGACTGTTTGACGACATCGATGTCGAAAGTGCCTCTACATGTTGCCGGAAAACATCGAATTTTAACCACTATGAATATTTCTGATAGCTGTGCTATTCACATTGTGATTGTGTTGTGTCTTCCACTTTCATCGGTCTGACATTTATCGTTCATCTCAAAATCAGCTCAAAACTGAGGACAGAATCTGTTTCAAAAGTGAAAGTTGTATCGGCGAACGAGGACACCATCTTAGTTGCTATCAATAAGCGGAGTAATACGACTATTAATGAGGGTAATTAGGGTAACCAATGGGAATCCTTACAGGTGTCATAACACGTGTGGTTATAAGGTTTTTATAACATGGGTTATTTCACTGAATAACTTGACGGTCATGTGATAATTAAGTATAGTGCAGATTATATTTTTATTTCCTTTGGGATCACTGTGTCTATTCTGGTTGCTTTGAAAATCAAATACCGCTTAAGGGGTGCTAGGGGCATATACAACATCGCAAACTACAAAGCTGTGTATGACGTACTAAAACCGAGTCAGAATTTCGTTCTTTTGTGTGTGTGTTTTTTGTTTCCAAAGGCAAGCTTTTAGGTTGGAAGCAAATTATGAGCTCTTTAAGAAGGCACCTTTCAAAAAAAGGAATAATCGACAAGGAAGCAATGAGGAAGTCAGACAAGTTTTCGCACTTGTTAATGGTGGAAATTCTACCAAGTGGGTAAAGTCCCATTAATTCAATTTCTAAGTGCTTAGACATCTTCCTTAATAATGATGACATATATTTTGAACGACTGATTGATATTATTCATCCCAAAGCACTTCTAATTCTTCCGATACCGAACCTAGCTCCATTTTCGGATTTAAATTTATCAATATCTAATGGTATAATCGCGTCTAAAACTGATGACAGACGAGATGTTTTTGATAATGACACTGCAAATTTCCAGTTTTCAGAAGATGACCCACTTGTTACGCAATATGGCCACAGACGTTTTGTTTTAAGTTCAAATACTTGCCTTGCAGCAGTTCCTACGTAAATCTAAATAAAAGATGAAAAATCGTAGTCTAGCTTGTATTGAGACTATTAATTTGACAGCAATATAGTCTGCCTGGCTCCATACGCCCACCAGCATCAACATAATAAGAATTCGCTTATCTAAGATATACTAGAATAAGCTGAATTTAAGTGCAAAGAACATGAAAATAAAAACTGCATTATGATAAAGTATGGGGAGGATTTTAACGATCGCCATATGGCAATTAACACCAACTAAAGTGAAATCAAATACAAACAATCTATATTGGGTGTAGCAGATTATCTTACATGTAAGAAGCTTCTGTACAAAAATTTAGGCAGATGACTGACAATTTTCATTTTCAAAGTAGCCACCCGAGCCATAAAGTCTTGCCCATGTCTACTACAAAAGTTATACATTTGGACAAATCTGACATCAGCACATGTAAAAGTGATCCAAAAAAGACACAAAAGCATGCAATTACGTGCATACAAACAATTACCGGTTTGTAATCTATCATAACGAGCACATCTCCAATATTGTAATTTAGTAAACAATGAAATTAGTAATCCAAACGGTAACAGATGTAATTAAATTTGTATGTGTGACTTTAGATATCCCAAATGCCAAATTTAATATTTATAAATTAACTTATATCTGTTTGGAATTGCTTAATTTTCTATATATTTCCTACCTCATTAACACCTTTGACAATGGCCCTCATGGTAAGATTGCGGGGTCCGTCAACAGTTTTACCATCATCGGTGGGTCCCCAGCTTGCGCTGTAGATGTGGATTTTATCCGGCATGTGCCCCATGGCATTGGCTTCAATAAGATCTGTCATAAATGGCTGGTCCAGCATGCGGAGTCCTGGAGGCAATACAAAATGCATAGATAACATGTTTCGTCTTATAATAAAACACCTACGGAAATACATAAAAGGCTCTGTCCATGCATATTCAGACCAGACTCTGCATTTATTCGTGTGCAGTCCTATATTATTGCATAAAAAGCAGTGTCACACGTTATTAACAGCCGAGCATTAACCGGCGAAAAGCCGTGTATTAACAAGGCAATTCACGCGCTGTTAATGCACGGCTACGTAACTTTCAATATGCTCGTACCGGGGCCACAGAATTGCTGCCGTTATGAGATGTGTACTGCCCGGCCCTAGAACAAGCATAGACCGTGGAAATTGCGTTCGCGAGACATTGGTGAAAAGGCGAAACAAAATAGTGCAAGAAATAACGCAAAATGTAGCAAATGTTTTCAGTTTTTATGCAATAATAGCGAATGAACATGATTTTTCAATGCATTAACATTCGCCAGGTCCCTATGGAGGTGTTGAAAACCGCGGCCTCCGGCTTCGGTTTTCAACACTTCCCTCGGAACCCGGCGAATGTTAATGCATGAAAAACCATGTCTGGTCCCTATAATAAAACACCTACGGAAATACATGAAAGGCTCTGTCTGTGCAGACTCAGACCAGACTCTGCATTTAGTCGTGTGCAGTCCGGTCAGAACACGCATAGACTCCCCTTGATTTAGTCCCTGTATATTACCTGTTTACCCTTAGTATTCGGACGGACAGATATGAGCAAACAGTGTAGACACAGATAAGACGCCACAGAACATGGTCCACTCTGTCATTCATATATCACTAATCTCGGTCAACACTTTTTGCTACGGTATTTCTGTCCAAATACTTCGGGTAAACAAGATATTTCTTCACCTACAGAAAAATACGATGGTTCGTACTTGGAGATATTGAATTATTTTAAACTTAATTTATTTTATTTCAATTACAGAGCAAGCTGAATGAAGTTGTAAACGGCATCTTGAAAACGCGGATAAATGTGTTTCTTGGTCATACGTAGTGGAGACCGGACTACCCATAAGAAAACCACCTACTTTTGACGGTCACCTGTCAACACCAGGAGGTGACATCGAGCTGCAGCAGTGGCAAGCGAGAGAATATCTCTGCGTTATCATATGAAAACGTTTATTTTTGTCAAAACGTCCAGTTCGCTAAAAATAGTTTGAAAAGTGAGAGGAAAGTAGTAATAGTAGCAGTAGTAGTAGTAGTAGTAGTAATAATTAGCATACCGTAGTAACACCTATGTCAAATGTATGCTTGTAAGCCTTACCTTTAGTTAAGCTAATGCTTTGAACCAAAATATTGATAATGATATTTTTTCTCATTTATTCACAAAATATACGTTGTTCTGCGAGGCGCTTCTAATAAGTACCCACAAATTAAGTTTTTGCGAAGAAACAAGACAAAACAGTTACCTTGATAAGACTCTTATCTAGGGATCTGTAGGCCATTCATTTTTACCAACCAATATGAGTAATTAAGCAGAAGTTAGTTTTCACGCACATGAGGACGATTTTATTAGAACGAAAGGTTCCTCGAAGTCACTAACAAACCGAAAAGCTGGATCAAAAACTGCAAACATTACGAAAACAAGCCTATTCAAATATATTGGAAAATTTACCAGCAAAATATGAAAAATTTCAGATAAAAATTCTACTATTTTTCTTATGTCTTCTCAAAACATAGATTGTGAGTACTCGTTAGAACCGCCTCGCCGAGGCGGTTCTAACGAGTACCCACAATCTATGTTTTGAGCAGAAATTTGAAAAATAATATGTACCCCTGTAAACCCCACAAGTACCCCACAATCTATGTTTTGAGCAGAAATTTGAAAAATAATATGTACCCCTGTAAACCCCAGTTTTACTATATAAAAGTGGGGTTTAAGGGGGTCAACATTATATAGGCATGTTTTCGTGATGATTCTAAAATATTCCTATAGTCTAGACCGGACATATCCCTATTTTCATCATATATTATTTAGGGACATGAAAGTACACATTGCATAAACTTTGTATCCTAATGGTATATAACACCATTATGGTATAAGGATATTACATTATCATAGTACCAACTTTTCAGTGCCATTTGTACTTTTATTTTCTCTAAAGGTTCACAAAAATTAATTGCCTTTCGCAAGGAAAACAAATGAAAAAAGAAATAATTGTTTTGTTTCGGGAACTTAGCCGAGAATAAAGGTCAAAATAGAACTTTGTCGATGTTAAATTAACCAGTTAATGAGACATCGAATAATTTCAACTGTTAGTATACCCTTGAGACGCACATCAAAAGTGTCACTAAAGAGGAATATTAAATGATAATTCAGAAAGAATCCTTCTAGCTCCCCATAAAAATACATTGTATGTACTCATTAGAAACAATATTCTCAGGCACTTTTATTATTTGCACTCAACATATATTTTGTGGGTAAATAATGCAAACCTATCTTTGAAATGTCCTCTTAAACAGCTGTTGTGATATGTAAAACACGACAAAATATTTAGACGTAAACGTCTAAGTACCGGCGCAAATTTTGTCCATGTTTACATTGAGATATGGGACAAGGGAATACTAAAGTTTAATATATTTTCAATGTAACAGGTAAAATCGAACAACAATGTGATTCTTTAACTTTCACTGCCACAGGCGATAATAATAGGCTTTTGCAAACAGCATAGATCCAGATGAGACGGCTCATATGAGCCGTCTCATCTGGATCTACGCTGTTTGACATTCAGTCTTTTAACTTAAGGTATAAACTTCTTTTCAAGTGATAGTTTGTTTTTAAAAAAAAAACAAAAAAAAAAACAGATGACAAATGTCGTCTGAAATTCGGCACCGAGAGAGTTAATGTTTGCTTTTATTAAGCTTTATGAAATTTCTTGATTGAAATGCAAATAAAATACACATTAATCTGCTTATAACACAGTTTGTTTTAAGATTTTTTATATTTGCCGGGATCGTCACAAACCGACGTCCCGGCAAACATAAAACGTCCTTAATGTGCCAATCGAATAGTCTTCCTTATGTAAAAATCCAAAGCTATATTAAGAGACCGGCGCGATTCCCGCGCCGGTCAATAACAGAAAAAATACTGAGGGGATTTGTTGTGGAGGGAAACAAACGGACCCTTTGGAAGCAAGCAGCGAAACAAATGAACGAAACAAGGAGTTTAAGGGGGTCAAAATTATATAGGCATGTTTTCGTGATGTCAAAAATAGACAATTTTTTCTATCCAAGAAAGGTTCAATAAATTGGTATATGGTATTAATACAATCATAAAATGTGGCATCTGACAGCCTGTAAAATTTCAGTTAGTCTCTCGTTCTTGAACTAGATTAAAAATGAAAAGATTTTTATCGTATCTCTGAATTCATGTTGCCAACATCAATTCAGAGATACGATGAAAATTCATTTTATTTTTGATCTAGTTAAAAAAACGAGAAACTGAAATTTTACAGGCTGTCCGATGTCACATTTTGTGATCGTATTAATATCATATATCAATTTATTAAACCTTTCTTGGATAAAAACGTCTATTTTGACGAAAATTGAGCCTTTGACAAACGGATTTCAGTAAGCTTTATCAAGAGTAACATGTTGTAAATTCGCCTATTAGTTATACCCTCTTCATGCCCCGGGTTTTATTATATATGATAGGGGAGTAGTGGAGGGGATATCCAGCTAACATAGACTTTTTAAGGCAACGGTAATATGGTTTTGTAAATACATAAAACATCATCATGCTTTCGCCGAAAATAAAAGTTAATCGATACAGAAAACTCTTTTGCGGCCACTATGCATCACGAAAACATGCCTATATAATGTTGACCCCCTTAAACCCCACTTTTATATAGTAAAACTAGGGTTTACAGGGGTATACATTATTTTTCATATTTCTGCTCAAAATATAGATTGTGGGTACTCGTTAGAACTGCCTCGGCGAGGCGGTTCTAACGAGTACCCACAATCTATGTTTTTGAGCAGACATACGAAAAATATTAGAATTTTTATCTGAAAATTTTCATATTTTACTGGTAAATTTTCCAATATATTTGAATAGGCTTGTTTTCGTAATGGATTCTACTAACACTATCCAATTCTTCCATACAGCAATTTGAGACAATAGGAACAGACAAACGAAGACATATTGAATTCCTTGTAGCAATAAATATTCCCCCGTGCTACAACTAAATTTACGCCTTACGCTCATGTAATCAGTATACGGCATCTAGCTGCCAGTGTCGATATCTTACTTGCACGAAAACAACATAAAACAGCTACAAAATCATACCCAATTGAAAATAGCAGAGAACTTGCTAAGGAGCAGTATGTGATTTTAATTTTTAGATCTTTTATTTTTGTAATTTCTTAATCAAAATACATGTAGTGGTACGCATTAGAATCGCCTCGGCGAGGCGCTTCATGTGAGTACCCAAAGAATACGTTTTTATAGGTGTTTTATATAAAAAAAATAAGACAATGTTGTCCCAGAATTATCATCAAATTCCTCTCCTTAACAAGTCCCTGATATAGTACACTAAACAGACAATTATAGTTTACTGGCACGAAACCAGCATAAATAAACCACAGTTCTGTTGCATAATACACACATCAATCAGTGTAAATCTTGGCGCTTGACTCTACAATTCTCTTGACTCGTGAAACAAATATGAGTATAAATATTTCCATCAACACATATTCTCATGAAACCAGTCTGACGTATATATTACTATCTTGACGCAAACCTTTTTGAAACTAGTACGAAGTATATACGATTCTCTTGACTCCTACACTCAATAACCAATTCGGCATATATCGTTGTCAATACTCTCGTGCAACCCGTATGCAGTTTTTCCATTGAACCATACTCTCACAAAACCATTATGACGCATGTACTATTCTCTTGACTCATACTCTCATGATGACTCATACTCCCATGAAACCAGTATGCAATATACAATCTCTTCTCATACTCGGATGAAAGAAGTACAACATATATATCATTATCTTAACTAATACTCTCATGCAAACAGTATGGAGTATGTTTCTCTTTACGCAAACTACCATGAAACCAATACATCATTGCCTTAGTACTCTCATGCAACCAATATGAAGTTCATCACAAAAACACGCCTATATAATTTTAACCCCCTTGAACCCCACTTTTATACAGTAAAACTGGGGTTTACAGGGGTATACATTAGTTTTCGTATTTCTGCTCAAAAACATAGATTGTGGGTACTCGTTAGAACCGCCTAGCCGAGGCGGTTCTAACGAGTACCCACAATCTATGTTTTGAGCAGAAGTATGAAAGATATCAGAGTTTTTTTATCTGAAAATTTTCAGTTTTTGGAAGTGAAATTTACTATGTATTTGAATAGGCGTGTTTTCGTAATGTATACGTTTCTTAATACTCATAATGTCATGTAATCCAGCATTACGTTTATACTATTCTCTTGACCCATACTATCGAGTAACCAGTATGTAATAAATATGATTCTCTTGACTCATACTCTTATGAAAGCAGTATGAAGTATACATGTCATTTTCTTGACTAATACTCCCGTATAATTAATGCGCAGTATAGAATATACTTTTCTCTGGACTCAAACTCTCATGAAACCAGCTTAAGACTATGCCCTCAAACACACAAAACTCTAAGCTGAAAATTGTCGTCACTCTTTTCAAATCGTGATCAATGTAGAAGAAAGAAACAAAATTGCTTCCTTGATATATAAATCTCTTTTTAAAGGTGGCAACTCTTAAAGGAAAGAATTTGCTCCACGGGGAGCAAATTCTTTCCTTTAAGAGATGCCCTCTTTTTTTTTTTTTTTTTTTTTTTTTTTTTGTTTTGTTTTTTCAGGTTATTGGAGGTGAACTGTTTGCATTTAAAGTAGTATTTAATTTCAAATTCTCAGATAACTAGCATAAAGCATTTATGTTTGCCTGTAAATACTTTTATGCAACGAACAAGGAAAAGCTATACAGCCCTTTCCAAGAACTTTGAAGTAAGAAGCCCGCCTCTTCAATTGCCATAAAGTTTTCATTTGAAAAACAGGCACTGGCATAAATGATTTATTAAGAAACATAAACTGTTCCTGGAAGGAATATTACAGTAAATTAAGGGGAAGCTTTATATTGCGAAATTAAAATTTGAGTAGCTACATCAGAAAACGTACCTTCGGACACGTGTGCTCAGCGAAGATAAGACGAGTCAGCCTGCGCATTTCCGCATTCTGATCACAATTTCTACTGGTCGAATTTTGGATGGGCAACGCAGCAAAACTTGTATATGTAGACAAGGACAATTCTGATCGAACTGTGCAGCAGCGCAAGCTGATTTAAGTCTTCGTTGTGCAAACATGTGAGAAGGTACGTTTTCTCTGGTTTGCAGCTGAATTCGTTTTAGCCCATTCCCATAAACTAGCATGCAATGATAGCTTAGACGTTATAGACCAACAAGATTGGAGCAACACTAGCAGATATACTCGTACGGCCCGTTTGCAAATTCATTACGAAAACATGCCTAATCAAATATACTGAAAATTTTACCACCAAAAAATGAAAATTTTGAGATAAAAATTTCTGATATTTTTCATATTTCTGCTCAAAAAATAGAATGTGGGTACTTTTTAGAACCGCCTCGGCGAAGCGGTTCTAACGCGTACCCACAATCTATGTTTTTGGGCAAAAATAAGAAAAATAATGTATACCCCTGTAAACCCCAGCCCCACCACATGAAAGTGGGGTTTAAGGGGGTTAAAGTTATATAGGCATGTTTTCGTGATGTGAATTGGAAAATATAATTTATATGTAATTTTTGTCGTTTGCTAAATGTACTTTGAGCCTGGCAGAGGTCGCATCAAACTGCTCATTCACACAATAAATGTATGTGCATTGGATTAACCTTGGAGGGAATAGAAAAGTGTCGACAACAGATACGTAACGAAGCGTCTGGTCACGGTACAGTATTTGCATGAAATACGGAAATTTCTCTAAAAAGGGTAATAATAAAACCTAATCGGACTCCCCTTCTGTTGGAAGGACTTGTACAAAGGGTTTAGGTAGCGGAGTCCACTCAGTATTAATATGTTTAATTCGACTTTTTGAATAATGTATAAATAAACGTTGAAACATAGCTCAGACCAAACCACATACCCAAATTAGCGTTATGCTAGCTAGCGTACTTTATTACTATAGCATACTAGCCGGTATATGGGAAAATTTATCTTTAAGTACATTCAGACAGCACAGAACTAGATAAGCCTCCCATTTAGCAGAATCGGCTCAGGACAGTTGCATTCTGTTTACAGAATTATTAGGTACTGTAAATACATAAAGTGTGCAGTCACTGATCAGAACGTATTATTACAAAAATAATCCTATTCAAATATATTGAATATTTCATCACCAAAAACCAAAAGTTTTCAGATAAAAATTCTGCTATTGTTCATACATTCTGCTCAAAACATAGATTGTGGGTACTCGTTAGAACCGCCTCGCCGAGGCGGTTCTAACGAGTACCAACAATCTATGTTTTGAGCAGAAATAAGAAAAATAATGTATACCCCTGTAAACCCCAGTTTTACAATATAAAAAATCGGTTTAAAGGGGTCAAAAATATAACCACATAAAGTAAAGTCACCGATCAGAACGTATGGCCTCGCTGGCTGATCTGGATCTTTTTGACAGCATAGCCAAAAATAGCTTCCTGGCTCGACCGATATCTAACAAGAACCGAGTTACATAAAAGTACATGGATCAGATCTGAGCTATAAGCTTCTAAACGTGTCCGTAATGCTTTATCAGCAGCTTCTGTTGACAGAATTTAGACGTAATTACCGCCCACACATATATTTGATCTGGGACAATCACACATTATTTCCTTCAATTGATTCAGCTTTGTAGTCCGTAACAGATATAAACAAATCCATTACGAAAACATGCCTATTCAAATATACTGAAAAGTTAATCACCGAAAAATTGAAAATTTTCAGACAAAATTCTAATATTTTTCATATGTCTGCTCAAAACTTAGATTGTGGGTACTCGTTAGAACCGCCTCTGCGAGGCGGTTCTAACGAATACCCACAATCTATGTTTTTGAGCAGAAATAAGAAAAATAATGTATACTCCTGTAAACCCCAGTTTTACTATATAAAAGTGGGGTTTAAGGGGGTCAAAATTATATAGGCATGTTTTCTTGATGCACTGATTATGACTATGAACAGTGACAGCTCACAACTTTTTTTCATTTCTTTTTGCGGACACAAAATATCCAATTTTGTTACGCATGCATAATGTTGTATATCAATGTCCTGTCTTAAAGTCTTCTGCATTTGTTTAAATACGAGAGATATTGCATCGTACTGATGAAAGAGGCCATTGCAAATTTCTTAGTATTTATTACTAGACTAGTCCAGTTTCAAAGAAAACAAATCATTATTGGCAATGATTTCATAAACTGCCATCAAAATGTACGTAACAAACATACTCGTATATCACATCTGTCACAAGATAACAGTTTCATCTAAACTGATAACAGATATTTACGGGCCGGAAATACACCAGCATTTGTATTGACTGGACAAAGCTCTAAACAAGATGTCTATTTTGACGAATTACTCTCCATACAAATGGGTTTAATGCCATTTTCACATCTAATGCCCCTCGTATCAACAAGTCCTTCCTAACAGCAGACATAAATCAATATCACTTTTAGAAGTGTTCGGTTGCAGCTCTTCTTTGTTTGTGCTTCGGTGATTTCGTATGTGGTGTTTTTTTATGTCATCATTTATTCCTAATCTCCCCTTCTTTTGATGGCACGAAAAGGCTCTGCTCCATGGTTGTGGCCTTATCTGGGTAGGTTAACTTGTATATTTTGTGTATATTTGATCTGACAGCTAGGCGACTTTCCATTCCCGTGAAAGGCTTATTGTGGCACTTGTTACTGGACTGTTAGTATCCGCTAAGGAGACCGGGTAGATTATCCTTCAGGTTAAACAAGGTAGCTCATTACAAAAACATGCCTATTTAAATGTACTGAAAATTTTACCACCAAAAAATGAAAATTTTCAGATAAAAAAATCTGACATTTTTTTCATATTTCTGTTCAAAATATAGATTGTAGGTACTCGTAACGGGTACCCACAATCTATGTTTTTGAACAGAAATAGGAAAAATAATGTATGCCCCTGTAAACTACAGTTTTACTATATAAAATTGGGGTTTAAGGTGGTCAAAATTATATAGGCATGATTTCGTGATGTTACTTTTGTGACTTCTAGTTTACTATCCTGCACACCAGTCCCCTATCTTAAATGAGAGTAAAAGACATAGCTCCTTAGGAAAGCAAATTCAATGCGTTCTTTTTAGAGTATGCCTCTTTTCAGAAGGTAGGCAAAACAATTTTCAAAGAGAAATCTCGCCTGAAAATGTATCCTTTACCCTTAATTTCAGAACTTCACTATACCTTTAAAGGCTCCATATTCCTCAAAAAAGACATTAGTATCCAAGAAAGGTTTAATAAATTAATATATGGTATTTGTTAATACACTCATAAAATCTAGCACCTGACAGCCTGTAAGGATTCAATTAGTCTGTCGTTCTTGAAATGAAATGATTTTTTATCGTATCTCTGAATTAGTGTTGCCAACATTAATTCAGAGATACGAAAAAAATTTCTATTTTTTTTTTTTTTTTTTTATCAAGTTTAAAAACGAAAGACTAACTGAAATTTACAGACTGTCAGAGCCACATTTTATGGTCTTATTAATACCATATATCAATTTATTTAACCTTTCTTTGATAAAAATGTCTATTTTTGAGGAATATGGAGCCTTTAAGATCGCTTTGCCGGTTTGTCTAGTATGTTTGTGAAACAGTTATATATCACAAGATTAGATTACTTAAATGTAGATGCAAGCCAAGAAAATAGCATTTAAGGCCTTCATAGATTTAGCAGATATTCCGCCATGGATTGCAAACGAGAAAATGTTTGCAACCTACTGTTTACTTACCTGCACAAGAAACCCTGTCTGAAAAACTGTCTACTCTAAAGGAAAAGAATTTGCTCCCCCGGCCGTGGGAGCAAACCCTTTCCTTTAGAATAGACCCCTTTAGAGAGGAGATCAAACAATTTGATAGTTACCTCCCATCAAATTGCATCCATTCCTTTTAAATATGGATGGGGTAAAAATGGTATTAAATTTAATATACTAACTAGACGCAATATGACAACATGTAGTTTTGGCAAGTGTTTCCAGCAAAGACATAAAAATAGTGTGTACATCTGAACAGTCTGATCAGATTTGTCGTTGGGCGTTCTTTAGAAAGACAAGGTTCCACGGTCTTTATTGGCAGGTAGAGAAAGCTCTGGTCTGACTTCTCAAGTATGCAGGTTAATCTGTGTCTCCATGTGGTGTTAGAAGGTACGTTTTCTCACGTTCCAACTCATACATTATAAGATCAGACCAGATGGGAGCTATAAAATGACACTAATTATACAGCCTAAAGTCGGAAGACCAGGGTAAAAGCTTTCTATATTCTTATGACGAAGCGTCTTTAGCCTTAATACAATGTTGGATTACATCATTAAGTCGGCTGTTAAGCAAAAGAAGATGGTTCACCAGACACTTGTAAAATTTGTTGCTTTAACGAAACATTATTTCAAAATATGGTTCTGAAAGAAATATAACATGCCTGGAAATTACGTAGAGATCAGACGATGCTAAGATTTAAGATTGGTTGTGATATTGCATACATTGGAGTGTAAAAATACATCAGTTCAGATATGTAAAAATATTCTAAACAAATGGCCCTTGTGAGCAATGAACACACTTTACTGGGCCAGTCCAGCTGGTTTTGACAAATTTGGCCTCATCAGTGTCTTTCATATGAATTAATAAAAATCACGTAATAAGCTTATAAGGACCAGAAATTTTAACCTAGTGACCAGCTTTAAATTTAATTTTGAACAGCCGATCACTTTATTGTTGCACACTGGTACGTTTCTGTGGCAGTATTTTCTCAGCATTCAAGTCATTTATTTCTGCATTCATTTCCATATGCTGTTTTAATGCAATCAACATACAGTCGACTCTCGTTATCTCAAATTCCAAGGGACTCCCTGAAATACTTCGATATATTCGTACCTCGACATATCAGATTTGCAGAATTGAGGAAAAAATAATTTGCACAATCACATTTACTCGTAACAAATATATATGTATTTGGACTCTTGAAGTTCGAGATATATTGAACATATTGTGGAAAAGAGGTGAAATTGCTCCTAAAGAGCAATTTCTCCTCTTTTCCACAATATTTTTTACCTGTTGTTAGATTTACACGTTTGAGCAAGGACCAGATTTTTACTTCGAGATAATCGGTTATTCGAGATAAGCGAGGTCGAGATAACGAGAGTCAGCTGTATAAGTGGATTAAACGCGGAAATTTAGCAAACTGCTTAAAGGCAAAGCAAGGGTAAATACTGCGATTTATTTTCTTAACTTGTTTCACTAGCTTTCAGAGAATATACAAAGTTATCTTATTCAAATTTAGCTGTCGTCATATCAAACATCCATGGCAACAGAGTGGTACAAAATATCTTTTGGAAGCGTATTGCCCATGGAGCATTAAAGCAAACTTATAGTATTCTGCCCTAGCGCCACTTTGAGTTAAGATCAGTTTGCTACAGGAGGAGTTCTTTATATACTGTTTGCTTAAGCCCTGTCTGTCCTAGTACGTAGTGTAAATACAGTATTTTGTTACGAGGAGGATTCGAATATATATTCAAGTATTTCCATGTCCCGAGATTATAAAACGTTTTTCATGATCCAACACAGCTGAGCATGAAATTTGTCCTACTAATATATCTCAAATTCCTAGTTATTGCAAATGTTTTCTTGCTAAACTTATCTGAGCAAGAAAATTTCTCGTCTAATAAATATTAAAATGCCAACTATTGTTGGCATTTACATATATACTAGCAGAGAAATTTCATTCTCAGCTGAGTTCAGCTATGACAAATTAAAAACGTCGAATACAGATAATCGTTCTCTGTCAACTTATACCAAAATAATGTGCGCAGCAGCAATAGCACAGAATATTTAAAACAGGCACATAAATCAATTAAGTCGTTAAAATCTTTTGGACACTTTCGGGTATACCAGGTGGTATCACCTTCAGACCAATTCTAATAACAATGAAATATAGTTTCTATACATATCCTGCCGAGGAAGACGCTAGACGACGAGAATTTTCGTCAGGAGCAGTTCATGAGAATATGTGTACGAATGTGAAAAACAAAGACGGTCAATGCATTACAGAGATAGTCCAATGGGCCACGGGTGGTTAAACCGCACACATGTTTGGTCCGCATAGAGATCCTCCGCCTCATCAGTCACACAACAATATACATATCAAATACGACAAAAGACCCGCAGCGAATCAGTCTCAAAATCCAAGTGTGAAAGCACACCACAAGAAATAATGCGTTAAAACGGTCAATAGTAAAAACTATCGTAAAATAATAAATATTACATGTACTGGGTTTATAAATTTCATGTATCGGCTACTAAGATTTATATTTCTATGGACCGTTTCCCGCTATAGTGAACTGTATTTTGATGAGCCCTGACTACAAACGAGATGAACAAAAAAACGGCAATGTTATGGCACGAATGTACGTTGATTGCACTATTTTCATATGGAATGGCACAATTTTCTGACTCTGATTAAAATTTGCACGCTAAAGCTGTAAACGTTTTGTAATATACCATGACCTCTTTATGACACTATTTCTGGGATCAGAAGTGAAAAAAAAAGTAAGAGAAAAGTCCAGGGAGTGCCACAATCACAAACCGCAGCCTTTTCCAGACCCCAAGAGGAAGAGGAAACCGACAAATCCAAACAAGCACAAACCGAACAAACGCACGAAAAGCACTAAGATTAGCTCTCTCTTCCCCAAGCGAGGTAATCGCAATACTAAAAGGACTGAAAAACACAAGAACAAAATGACACACGGAAAGACATACAACAAATCGCCTCGTAGAATAAACCACAAGGCAACAAAGTAAGACTAACACCGGGACCACCGCCTTAGAACGGTCAGTAGAGCAAACCACCGGGGGGGGGGGTTTAAAGCACTTTTACAGCTAGCAAACTTCACCCTGGGTCCAACCGTGTTATCTAAACAACCGTGCTGTATCCAAACAACGACGTCTAGATTATAAAGAAAAATGACCATTTTCTATATAAATGGTTATTTTTCTATATATTCAATAAATTTATTTGGCTATAGCACTTCTGGTCCACCTTTAAACCGTCTTATACCCGCACCGTCTTATAATGAATTGTCTTATAAAGAGGTTCGTGTGTACTGACAAGAGTACGAAGCTGTCCTTCTGGAAAAAAGGAGACATTACGGAGAATAATGTATTGTATATGAAAAATCTGTCACGCAGAATATTGGGTATAATTTGGCAAATATATTTTCTTTTTTTCTAATATATTCCTTCTTTAGAAACAGGTTCTTCATTTCCTCCAGACAAAGTTCATTAGTCGCTATGTATTTGTGACACGAACTAATGAAATATGAAATAAAAAGTTCTTGTGAATAACTTTATCTAACTTGGAAATTTAATAAATATAGGCTCTCATTCTATAGATAGAAATGAATTCAGAAACTTATACATTTATGATTGATTTTCCATCTTACGCACTATCAGTCTAGATCTGTGATCGCTTATTTTGCATACTCGCATAGTCTCAGACAGTAGCATTTTAGTTCTCCTTGTTTTTACAAATCGACATCTGTATTCCATCAGGGCGACGGCCGAGCCAACTAAATTAAATTTGTCTGACAACCCATTGGACACTTTTTAAATAATTGTAAGACTTTTTTCCTAAAATCTAGGCACTTCTTATACTACAATGTTGCATATGAAGAGACTCAATCAAACCGAGTCTCCGATTTTCGTGATTTTGTGTGTTCTTTGTTTCCAAAGGCAATCCTTTTTAACGTTATTTTACAACTATTTGATCCGCGACGTGTTAAAATATACCTTCGGATATGTGTGCTTAGCAATGATTTAGATCAGCAAAAGCTGATCAGAATCTTCACTTGGTACCTTTTTGGCAAGCCAAGATTGCACAATTTCTTCATACAAACAACGAAGAATATGCTCAGACAATCGTTTTATATTTTTACAATATTTAACCTTCGGTAAAGATTTGATAACAATAAAATCGCCATACACCCCTGGTCGTTTCTACTACTGAACGCTTTTGGGCGGTTAGTCTAGTGTTGTGTTTTGTGACCTTATGGCTGCAAGCTGCAGGCATTGTTCTGTTTTCGTGATTTGACCGGTTTATTGTCTTATTCTTGGATTTGTTGGATCCTGTTTTGCATTCTGGTCACCTCGTTTGGAACAGAAAGCTGGTTGCTCCTCTTAACTTTTAGTGTGCTAACTGTCGTTTTTTTTTTTAATCTTCCTCTTAGTGTCATTAGCAGGGTATGATCTGTGATTGTGACTTTTCCTTGACATTGTCTATCCTATGTATCGATTAATTAACACCATCGAATCGCCCAAAAACTGAAGAGGACCCGAAGAGCTCTTTATTAAGTTTGTGAGTGATTCGCCTGCGTTTACGGAGCGATACATCACGAAAACACACCTATATAATTTTTACCCCCTTTAACCCCATTTTTATATAGAAAAACTGGGGTTTACAGGGACATACATTATTTTTCTTATAAAGATAAATTGTTGGTACTCGTTAGAACCGCCTCGGCGCGGCGGTTCTAACGAGTACCCACAATCTATGTTTTGAGCAGAAATATGAAAAATATCAGTTTTGTTATGTGATAATTTTCATATTTTGGTGGTAAATTTCTCAGTATATTTGAATAAGCGTGTTTTCGTAATGAAATCCACAACAATAAAATTCATTTCTTAAAATTCCAACAAGGCCGTGTTTACGTTCACCATTTGTGAGATCTGGTTCATTTTTGGAATATGTTAGAAGAAAATAGTTCAGAGATGCTTGCTCATTACGAAAACAGACCTATTCAAATATATTGAAAATTTCACCACCAAAAATTGAAAGTTTTCCGATAAAAATTCTGATAATTTTCATATTTCCTCTTAAAACATAGCTTGTGGGTACTCGTTAGAGCCTCCTAGCCGAGGCGGTTCTAACAAGTACCCACAATCTATGTTTTTAAGCAGAATTAAGGCAAATAATGTACACCCCTGTGAACCCCAGTTTTACTACATAAAAGTGGGGTTTAAGGGGGTCAAAATTATATAGGTATGTTTTCGTGATCTATTTTTAAATTGCTCTTTACCAATCAAATTATGCTTCATAAGTGTAAAATCAGTAAGTGAACTTAGGAGCCGACCCACCGGCGTGCATTTAAAGAGGTAGCAAGCAGTCAACCGTGATTGGATTAACCGCTAAGCAAGCAGACTGTTTTATGGCATGAATGTTATACACCTTTCGTTTACAACATATGGTAAGTTTACTTAAATGATCCGCAAAGTCGGGTTTTTCTACACGTTTTCTAAACTTACAGATGCATTGACTGAGTTGGGAGCTTTTATGCGAACCGAATTTTTATGTATTTCTGTATTAAGAGTAGCATCGGGCCCCAGGGTGAAGTTGGCAGGCTGTAAAAGTGCTTTAAACCCCCCCCCCTCCCCGGTAGTTTATTCTACTGACCGTTCTAAGGCGGTGGTCCTTTTGTTGTTCTTAATCTTTGTAGCTTTTTGCAGCAATATGGTTTCCACATTGCTTTCTGTCTTTCCTATATGTGTTGTGATGCTAGCATTGTGGTCAATGTCTTCAATAGCTGCCCACTTTGCTTTCTGTTTTACTATTTTGTGTTATGATGCTAGCATTTTGGTCAACTTCAACAGCTGCTCATTTTGCTTTCTGTTTTACTATTTGTGATAAAGAGTGGCATCGGGACCCAGGGTGAAGTTAGCCGGCTGTAAAAGTGCTTTAAACCCCCGGTGGCTTATTCTACTGACCGTTCTAAGGAGATGGTCCGGTGTTAGTCTTACTCTTTGTTGCTTTATGGTTTATTCTACGAGCCGATTTTCTTTAAGTCTTGCCTTGTGTTATTTGATCTTGTGTTTTCCAGTGCTTTTAAAATTGCGAATACCTCCCTTGTGTAAGTGAGAGCTATTCTTAGTGCTTTTCGTACGTTTGTTCGATTTGCGCTTGTTTGGTTTTGTCTGTTTCCTCTTCCTCTCGGTGTCTGGGATGGGCTGCGGCTTGTGATTGAGGCACTCCCTGAACTTTTCTTCTACCTTTTTTATACACTAAGTTGTTGTAAGCCTGTTGAGTTAGAATTATACATTAGAACACATATACAGTTGCATACTTGAAAAGCAATCAAATCAAAAGAAAGGTACAGACGCCTTACCTGCGACCTTTGAATTGTAAGCAACGCCTACGCCACATATATCGTTGTCACGTGCAGCAGCAATTTCACCAGCACAGCGTGTTCCATGGCTGAAAATTATAATATACTTGTAGTAGTCTTTATTAAAATTGAAAACTTTACATGGTCTTCGAAAGAAGATAGTTCATTATTTAGGAAGCGTAATGTGATATCTATGTTGATATGTGATTTTTTAAGCCCAATCACTTTGTATTGCAGTTTATATTTTTTGATTTTGCTTTGAGAATTATGCTTTTATTTGGCGAAATATGGCACAGTGGTCAAATAAAAAAAATCAGAATTTAGAGATGTAAGGGAAAAATCATTTTCAACATTTTGATTTCATTTTTGTTTTTCTTAAGAAATTATGCTTTTCCTGGCAGCAATTTATCAGTAGCATGTGTGGCCGTCATTGCTAGCAATGTAGGCACGGATTCTCCGCCTCATGGGGTTAACGTAATGTCTAATAAAACATTAGGAAATGCCTGCCATTCCAGCTGAAGAGCCCGTGTTGTCTTACACATTGTTTATCTGGTGATTGGTCCTAGCTCTTCGACCAAGCTCATCCTAAATGTGCTCGATAGGATTCATATACGGGGATAAAGCCGGCCAAGGTAAAACGTTCATGTTGTTTTGTGCCAGAAAGTTTGCAGTTACGAGGGCAGTATGGAATCTGGCGTTGTCGTGTTGAAAAGTTAAGCCAGGTCCAAAATTCTGCATAAATGGAAGGATGTTATTATTCAGGAGGTTAACATAGCGTTGAGCATTGAGATTACCCTGTACAACCACAAGATCTGTCTTGACGTTCCCCATACCATAACACTCCCGCCCCCGAATCTATCCCGTTCCCTGACGCAGCATTGAGCATATCTTTAATTACTGTCGATACACACGGACCCTGCCGTCAGCATTGGTTACGCTGAACCGCGATTCATCACTGAAAATCACGTTATGCCACTGACGACGGGTCCAGTGCAGGTGACGTTGAGCCCATAACAGCCTAGCGGCCCTGTGGGCGGGCAGTGAGAATCGGACCAGTGTACGGTCTACGAGCTCGAATAGGAATGTTGTTTTGCCTAAGACGGTTTCGGATTGTTTAAGCGTTTACCCCAAGTGGTCGAGCAGTTGCCGTTGTTGGTAAAAATCGGTTACGCAAATGCGTCAGCGTAATATAGCGGCCGTCCTGTTGTGACGTTGACCAGGACGCGGACGATCGCGGACGGAACCAGTGATTGCAAACCTGGTATTTGGGTCATGGAAAGTCTGATGAGAGCATCTAAAATATTGTGCAACGTCATTTACCATTGTGCCAGCCTGAAGCATACCAATGGTCTTTTTTCAGAAAGACGTGGCATTTCTGTACAACGTCGATAAATGAAACAAATTTGTTTTTTCTTATCGCTCCTACACAGTAAGTGTTTATCTGTAAGAATGCGTACATGAAGTGAGTTGAAATTTACCACAGCGTGGGGAGAGGTGAAAAACTGAAACCTAAGCTCGTGTTCCTCGTGCGCAATTCACCAGAGCGAGACTATTGCAGTTGTCTTATGTATTGATCGGCTTATGGTTTAATGTACTTCTTGAGTTTCTATTATAAAGGCAAACATGTATAAATCGGTATTATACCAGGTAAAGTTTTCATTTTTACTGAGTATAGACTGCGTTTAGAAGTGCAAAGTGAATATTTAGCCCTGGATCCCTGTACCTAATGACAAGCGCCAACAGGAGCAGTGACTCAGAGCAAAACATACGCGAGTAAGTTTCAAACTGAACGCAGCCCAAAGCCAAGGTGTTAAATCCAAACATATGCAAATACACCGCCAAAAGCCTTCTTTGGTGCCTATTTAATCCCTGCTGTTGATCAAAGGAATTGTGTCGGTTCCATTTATTTTTTTTTTGAAATATAAGAGCCGCATCATCAGAAAACGTACCTTACGACGTGTGCGCCCAGCCGAGGGAAGACTCAGATCAACCTATGCATTTGTGCAATTTAACTAGAATTTTCATATTTTCATTACGCCTATTCAAATATATTGAAAATATTACAACAAAAAAAGGAATATTTTCAGACAAAATATTCTAATATTTTACATATTTCTGCTCAAAACATAGATTGTGGGTACTCGTTAGAACCGCCTCGGCGAGGCGGTTCTAACGAGTACCCACAATCTATGTTTTGTTTTTGAGCACAAATAAGAAAAATAATGTATACCCCTGTAAACCCTAGTTTTACTATATAAAAGTGGGGTTTAAGGGGGTAAAAAATATATAAACATGTTTTCGTGATGAGATTGCCAAGGGTGCAACGTTTCTTCATGCGGTCAAGGAAGACTCTAATCAGACTGCGCGGATATCTCGTCTAATTTGAGTCGTCGGTGGGCGCACATGTAAGGCGGTACGTTTTCGCCCTTTGCACTTCATTGGCTTCGTTATTTACAGCGAGGAAGAAGATTAACGATCAAAAAAGCAGCTCTGTAATATGTTGTTTATATCTGATTCCTGTGTGGAAAAACAGACGTTATAGCATATGCGACCAGTAACGGCTTAGGCAAGCATGTGCATCTGCGCAGTCTCACCGAAACATATACTGTTCGCCCACGTAAGCAATAGGCAAAAAGAAAATTCCGTCAAAGAACCAGACTTATGCTCTCACTATGCGGCCGGGCATGCGCAATAAAAATTTTATTCGACGGGAAGTCCGAAGAGTTTTTTTTTTTTTTTTTTTTGTTGTTTTTTTTTTTTGTTGGTTTTTTTTTTTTTTTTTTTTTTTTTTTTTTTTGTTTTTTTTTTTTTTTTTTTTTGTTGTTGTTTTTGTTTTTTGTTTTTTTTTGCGACGAGACTCATTTATATAGCAATGCTCATTATATACGCACCATTTATAGATGTTATTTCAACTGATGTTAATGCTTTCCGTCCTGGAAGGAAAACCTTGGGTTTTAAATGGCTAATGGTCGCATGATGGATGCGCCCACTGAAAAGTAATGGATTGACCCATTTATGCCTAGCATTCTGTAAAAAAAGGGACATTGGCAAACAGTGCAAGCAGATCAGACGCCACGGCGGCGTCTGATCAGGTTCTGTACTATTTACACTAAATACAGGAAATTCTATAACACATGGTAAAAACAAAAACTAACAATCCACAGGCACTATTGTAAATGGGTCGATCCAAAGAGTTAAGGTAGAAGAGTCAACTTGGCTTAAATGGGTTTTACTGGATTAAACATTGACCTTAATTGGCCCACCTGTCAGATAATAGGTATTTGGCACAAAATATTACACGAGGAACCCAGGTTAGAAAAGTCAAACATAAGTAAAACTCACTGAGCAACGTTAATCAAGATGCGTAGCTGCACTGTCTTTTTGTTGTCCCCCGCCTTTTCGAAGAAAAGTGGAGGGACACTGTTTTCGGCTTTCCGTGGTGCGTGGTGCGTGGTTCCGAATTTTTAGTAGGTACCTTGCCCCCTTAACTCCTCCCACAGTTTTTGTCCGATCCTTTTGAAACTTAACAGGGGCTTTAAGATGGTCTGAAGATATGCATGTGGGTCCCCCGCCTTTTCAAAGAAAAGCGGAGGAACACTGTTTTTGGCTTTCTGTGGTGCGTTGCGTGGTGCGTGGTGCGTGGTTCCGAATTTTTAGTAGGTACCTTGTCCCCGTAACTCCTCCCACAGTTTTTGTCCGATCCTTTTGAAACTTAACAGGGGCTTTTAAGATGGTCTGAAGATGTGCATGTGGGTCCCCCGCCTTTTCAAAGAAAAGCGGAGGTACACTGTTTTTGGCTTTCCGTGGTGCGTTGCGTGGTGCGTGGTGCGTGGTTCCGAATTTTTAGTAGGTACCTTGTCCCCTTAACTCCTCCCACAGTTTTTGTCCGATCCTTTTGAAACTTAACAGGGGCTTTTAAGATGGTCTGAAGATATGCATGTGGGTCCCCCGTCTTTTCAAAGAAAAGCGGAGGGACACTATTTTCGGCTTTCCGTGTGCGTGGTGCGTGGTTCCGAATTTTTAGTAGGTACCTTGTCCCCTTAACTCCTCCCACAGTTTTTGTCCGATCCTTTCGAAACTTAACAGGGGCTTTTAAGATTGTCTGAAGATATGCATGTGTTTTTTTTTTTTACAGAATCTTGAAATTATTTTTTTATCACTTTTTACACATTTTGAACTTAGACATTTTTTGAGTTCTTATATTACAGAAGTCTATAGATAGTAGGTACATTGTCCCCTTAAATCCTTCCACAGGTTTTGGCCGATCCTTTGAAACTTTATATGGGCTTTTAGGATGGTCTGAATACATGCATGTGGATTTTTCAGAATCCTGAAATAATTTTTTATCACTTTTTTCGCATTTTTAACTTAGACATTTTTTGAGTTCTAATATTACAAAAGTGTATAGGGAGTAGGTACCTTGTCCCCTTAACTCCTCCCACAGTATTTGGCCGATCCTTTTGAAGCTTTACATGGGCTTTTAGGATGGCCTGAAGATATGCATGTTTTTTTTTTTTAGAATCCTGAAATAATTTTTTATCACTTTTTTCCGCATTTTTAACTTAGAGACATAATAATAAATAATTAGTTTCTTTTTATCTGCTAGAAATAATACCTCTCAAAACAAAATTCAAAGGCGGGGGACGAAAATTCGGTGAATTTGCTTGTTGGTTTGGAGTTTAAAGGCCTAGTCAGCACTATTTAGGTCATATCGAGCCGGTCAGTTTACACATAACCCCAGTTTTCCTGGGCAGACTTAGTCCTCTAAGCGATTAACTAATACTTGTGCACATTCTTTCGTCAGAAACTGATAACCACTCTTCTTGAATTTGCGGAAGGGAAAGAATAAGCATGGAATATGTTCATGATTAGTTTCACGTTGGGAACAAATTCTTTCGTCTTAGAGTATTACCCTTTTTTATACGTGACAGGTGCGCAGGAAAGCAAACAGCAAGTCACAAAATGTGTCTCTCTTGTAAATATTGCGGAAAGTCTATCAAATATATCCTATCGCCTGCAATAATTTGATTGGTTTTAAACCATGGCAATTTTTCTTTTTTTTTTTTTTTTTTTTTTTTTTTTTGATTTCTAATACACGCCTAGAACTTGTTTAAACTGTTTCTTGTCGTGGTTCATGTTAGATTACCATATTCATTGAATGTTACCCCTTAAAGCTTGATACCTCAGCAACTTAACATGTAATCTTACTTTTTGTTTCATGAAAATATTGTTTACAAATAGAATGCAACTGTTCGCAGTATAAAATGTATCTGAGTTTTTTTTATGTTGAAGCGTTATTTGAAAAAATATGTGCTAATTGATAGTTTTTTAACTAGGCTACGTAGTCAAGTAAGGTCAAGAGAGATACTTTTTCTATCAATGAAATAGCAGTAATGACATAAATGTTTCAAAACTTAAGGCATATTCATATTTTTGTGATAAAACTGCATAGGTCTGCATATTCTTCAGAATCTCAACGGCGGTGCATAGTATGTTCATGCAAGATTGAGTATCAGGTCATCTTTCTATTTAATTCGATGTGGTGTATATCAAATTCAAAACAACCATAAGAGATGCCATGTGTGTTATACATTGTATCACTAGTAGCTCAAATATCAGGTATCAACCTTTAAGGTTATGCATTGCTGATAAATGCTTACTAGTTATAAATGGAGCTTTTATTATTATTATTGTTGCTGTTGTCATTATAAGTTTTGTTATTATTATCTTTATTATTTTTATTATTATTATTAAAACATGTTATACTCCCAGGTTAAAGGATTTGCTGTTGTTGTTGTTCTTCTTCTTCTTCTTCTTCTTATTATTATTATTATCAAAACATGTTATACTCCCAGGTTAAAGGATTTGCTGTTGTTGTTGTTCTTCTTCTTCTTCTTCTTATTATTATTATTATTATTATTATTATTATTATTAAAACATGTTATACTCCCAGGTTAAAGGATTTGCTGTTGTTGTTGTTGTTGTTCTTCTTCTTCTTCTTCTTCTTCTTATTATTATTATTATTATCAAAACATGTTATACTCCCAGGTTAAAGGATTTGTTGTTGTTGTTGTTGTTGTTCTTCTTCTTCTTCTTCTTATTATTATTATTATTATTATTATTATTAAAACATGTTATACTCCCAGGTTAAAGGATTTGCTGTTGTTGTTGTTGTTCTTCTTCTTCTTCATATTATTATTATTATTATCAAAACATGTTATACTCCAAGGTTAAATGATTTGCTGTTGTTGTTGTTCTTCTTCTTCTTCTTCTTCTTCTTCTTCTTATTATTATTATTATTATTAAAACATGTTATACCCCCAGGTTAAAGGATTTGTTGTTCGTTTAGGTCAAGCCACAATTGTAAAATAGGTGAAACATTGTGAAAATCGTATTATAGATATACTTTTCATGAAAAAAAGACTTCAGGAGTAATGATTCGGTGATGTCGATAGCATGTCTGTTTGTTTTTTATTCCTTCGGAAATTACGCTATAGTTTAATATTCTCGTATTTCCCGTAGCGAATTTAAATGAAGTAAGTTAATTTACAGAACACAGCGAAGCCAACTAGCAAACAAATACAGCCAAATTGGGGCACATTTTTGGAATCATTAGGAAGAGAATTTGACAAATTACATTAGAACATCGCAAAGCATATCTTGGAGCGAACTGATTTGTAGAATCATCACCCTTACGTTTCATTAGAATGGTTTGGCTAAAAACACTTGTATTCAGTAAGAATTCAATCTGTTCTTTCTTGAAAGGCTTCCTACAAAACTGATTGAAACCGCAACGTCAGAAACCGTACCTTTGGACATTTACGTCCAGCGAAGATTCTGATCAGACTGCGTCGCGCAGTCTGATCAGAATCTTCGCTGGACGCATTTTAGATCGCCAAAAAATGCAAAGGAACGAAGGCTCTGATCTAATGCGCAAGCCGATTTGAGTCTTCGTTGGACGGGCATGTCTGAATGTATGATTCTAATGTTGTGGCACATTTAGGTCGGTGATTTTTTACTGGCATGTGGAATCGGTATCAATGTGAGAAAAAAAAAGACGAAAATGCCAAATGCTTTACTCTTTCATCCCTGGCTTTCTGAAATGGGACCCACTAGCTTTGAACTTGGGCACATCCAATAATGCAAATAGAAATGTCAGTCATAAACGAAGAACAGAATGACAGACGGTGTAGTTCCTGGTGAGACGACTCCTTCCGAGCCGACTCATCTATATTTACACCATTTACGAAAGTACCTGGCTTGGTCTACAGGGTGACATGGGCTGAATGCTCCATATTCCTCAAAAAAAAGACATGTTTTAATCCAAGAAAGTTTTTTTTTGTGATGAGGTTTTACGGCCCAGTCAACCCATTAAAGTCATGTCAAGCGACGTCTGTTTACCTAACCAAACTTTTCAGTCCTAGGCAGGCCTAGTCCTCTGAACGGTTAACCAGTACTTGTGCACATTCTTTCGCCAGAAACTGACAAATGCCTTTCTTGGATTAGCGGAAGGGAGAGAATGACCGTAGAAAAACTTTCCTGAACAATCTCCACGAAAGAATATTGCCGGACCCGGCGGGGATCGAACCTGCGATCTCCTGTTCATCAGTCGGACGCGCATCCGACTGAGTCACCGAGGTTTGTAATATAATTCAGAGATACGATAAAAATCATTTCATTTTTGATCCAGTTCAAGAACTCGAGTCTAACTAAAATTTTACAGGCTGTCAGGTGCCACATTTTATGATTGTATTAATAACAAATATCAATTTATTTGACCTCTCTCGGATAATAAAATGTCAGTTTTTAGGAATATTGAGCCTTTAATATCTTTTTAACATTTTCTTTTTTCGGAAAGTCAAGTTTTCAAGTCGCATTATTCTAAAGATTCAAATGTACAAAGTTGAAGTTTTATTTTTTTTCTGGGACTTTGTGATCATTAAGCCAACATCACGAAAACATACCTATATAATTTTGACCCCCTTAAACCCCACTTTTATATAGCAAAACTGGGGTTTAAAGGGGTATACATTATTTTTCTTATTTCTGCTCAAAAACATAGATTGTGTGTACTCGTTAGAACCGCCTCGGTGAGGCGGTTCTAACGAGTACCCACAATCTATGTTTTGAGCAGAAATATGAAAAATATCAGACTTTTTTATCTGAAAATTTTCATTTTTTGATGGTAAAATTTTCAGTGTATTTGAATAGGCGTGTTTTCGTAATGAATTTCGAGAATTTTTACATTTATATGAGGGTCACTGATGAAGCTTAAATGGCCGAAACTAGATATTTTGCCTCCGAAAACTTGACACTTCAGCTGTTTTTTTTAGTTTTGTGAGTGTGTTCATTGCTCTCAAGGGTCATTCCTTTTAGAATACAGTCGACTCTCGTTATCTCGAATTCCAAGGGACTCACTGAAACACTTCGAGATATCCGTACTTCGACATATCAGAGTTGAGAGAGTGAGGAAAACAATAAGTTGAACAACCACATTTAACAAATGAATATGTAATTTGACTCCTAAAGTTAGAAATATATATATAAAACAATGTGGAAAAGAGGAGAAATTGCTCCTTAGGAGCAATTTCTCCTCTTTTCCACATCGTTTTGTAACCTGTTGTCATAGTTTCATGTTAAAACAGGGACCAGATTTTCACTTCGAGATAAGCGGTAATTCGAAATAAGCGAGTTCGAGATGACGAGGTTCGACTGTATATTGCTGTAATTGCTTTACTTCTAACTTATTTGTCTAGCTATAACACGCAGGCTGTTTTTCCTTCCACACATGATCAGACTGTGCACAAGCTTAACGTTTTCGTCTGTAGTAGCCACTTTATCGTAGCCTCTTTTTGGCACCCGGACCGTTCATAATCACCCACGCTCTCCCTCCCTCTTCTAAATTCAGCAGCCCATTTCTTCACCATGCTATGAGAAGACTCATCCCCTAGGGTTTGAATGAAGTCGACATGAATTTTCTTTGGGGATATGCCCCTCTTACGGAAGTACTTTCTGACAGCTCTAACTTCAACTTTATCCATTTTCTCAGTTTGACAGTTTCCCTTGAATGCAGGGAATTCCTTCTGAAATCAATAGGTTTGAAATGTTATTCTGTCTACCAAAGATATTGAATAAGATAAAATTATCAACTAATTGGGACGTCATTTCAATTTATTCATTCTAATTGTATCAGGCCGAGAACCTCTTGATTGTACCTCGTATTTTTTTTCAAAGTAAACCAAAACCTTATAAAATGTTTTTGATAATTGATAATTTTGTTTAAATGATTTTATTTCAACTGAGTTAAAAAAATCAACTACCTTGCCTACTTGAAGGAAAACAAAAAGAACTCAAGAAGCTAAAATGCTGTACTTCATCATAATGCACTTATTATTAATTCATCCTTTTTTTATTTTCGATGTTACTGAGCCTATTCTGATACCTTGTCTAATCAAGTTCCGCTTACATCACGAAAACATGCTTATATAATTTTGATCCCCTTAAACCCTACTTTTATAGAGTAAAACTGGAGTTTACAGGGGTATAAATTATTTTTCTTATTTCTGCTCAAAAACATAGATTGTGGGTACTCGTTAGAACCGCCTCGCTGACGGGGTTCTAACGAGTACCCACAATCTATGTTTTGAGCAGAAATATGAAAAATATAAGAACTTTTATCTAAAAATATTCATTTTTGGGTGGTAAAATTTTCAGTATGTTTGAATAGGCGTGTTTTCTTAATGTAAACCAGTACTAATGGTGTATGCCACCCTGTTAATTACAGTGCTTGCATATGAAGAGTCTCAATTAAACCGAGCCTCCGATTTTTCGTCCTTTCATATGATCTTTGCTTCCAATGGCAAACTTGATAGGTTGTTTCGATACACCCTTTGGTTCGAAAGCAGTGATTTATTATAAATGCTATCCGCGTAAATCCTTGAGACATAAAAACAAACGAGACGCGTTCAAAAAAAACCTGAAAATTCCCAGGGGAAATTTCGACAGGACTTGTTTCACACTCCAGGATTTATATGAACCGGCGGCTGAGATAAGAAACCTTAGAACAAATGCGAACAGCAAAGATCCAGACCAGACTGCGCATCGCGCAGTCTGGTCAGGATCTTCGCTGTTCGCCTACACAATATAGAGACCTTGTTGAAGATGTAAGACTAATAGCTTAAAGCTTGACTTGACGCATGGCTGTGCAAACTGGTCTAGGGCTTCGCTATTTGTATAAGCCCTAAGGGTCTTTTTGTCAGCCAGTGGCCCATATCCTCCTTATCGGTTATGTTCAGAATTTTATGGCTTTTTGATAGACTTAGTACGCCCGCAACTTTCAGAGATAGCAACCAGCAGGATTACACTGTCAATTTATATGCAAATGGAAACAGAGCTTACCTTTAGCACTCTCTGAGCAATATTAGCAGAAGACACGTTGATGACATATTTCTTATTTTTTCCAGACAGAAAAAAGACTTTTCATGCAAATTTTCTGAGGGGACAATTTGCATGAATTGTCGATGCCTACTTTCTAGGAAAATACGAAGATAAAGAAAATATTATAAAAAAAAAAAAGTCTTCCGCTGAATTATGTTATTCAGCATGCTTATCGCTATGACTGACTTGTAGTTTTTGCTGACTGGCATTTCTCGGATTGCTCAAATTGAAAATGACCTACGATATATGTGATCTGGGTAGACCTAAATTAGATTCTGTGCCCACGTAGTCTATTCCAATAAAATGAGCAAGACAACAAGAACGGGAAACGGTTTGACTGACAAGAAATTGCATCACAAAACAACACCACTGTTGAGAACAGTACGCATCACGAAAACATACCTATATAATTTTGACCTCCTTAAACCCCACTTTTATACAGGAAAACTGGGGTTTACAGGGTAAACATTATTTTTCTTATTTCTGCTCGAAAACACAGATTGTGGGTACTCGTTAGAACCGCCTCGGCGAGGCGGTTCTAACGAGTACCCACAATCTATGTTTTGAGCAGAAATATGAAAAATATCAGAATTTTTTATCTGAAAATTTTCCTTTTTTTGGTTGTAAAATTTTCAATATATATAAATAGGCGTGTTTTCGTAATGGGACAAAGCTAAAAGAATTGCAACAGAAATGTCACCATGGGATGGTAAACAGTAAAACTGTTTAGGCCCGATATAGATTTACGTAGAATGCTAACTGGGTAGGGGCCTAAAGTCTTGGGTGATAGATTTCTCTAAACTCCACATTTTATGTTAGAGAGGAACATAAATTCTGATTGCCTGTCTGGATGCCCAACACTACCTTCTTCAAAATGCAGGGACCTTGCAAAACGTTATATGACGAAGAGCGGCCACATTGCGGTACATAACATGAATAAGAATAGTTCTTGTGTACCCCAATCCCCCCCCCCCCCCACCCACCTCCATAATTTACGGTCGACTCTGGTCATCTCGAAGTCCAAGGGACTGCCTGAAACACTTCGAGATATCCGTATATCGACATATCAGATTTGCAGAATTGAAGAAAAAATAAATCGAACAACAATATTTCATAAATGAATATATTATCTCACTCCTGAAGTTAGAGATATATCGAAAACATTGTAGAAAGAGGAGAAATTGCTTGTTGGGAGTAATTGTAGAGAAATTCGAAAATTATCAATGTTTGGATTAACAATCAGCTATTCTTGCACGAGTAATAAGTTGTACATAGGTGCTTTAATGTTATGAAAAAAACATCTCCATTTCTCTGTCTGCATACGAAGACCTCTATATGAAGGACCGTACAGATATAATACGTCAACAAGTCTATGCCATGATTACCCCCGTAACACGTCATTTTTTTCTTTTAGATCGTGTCGTTTTTCAACTTATACATCATGTGCGTGCGTGCGTGCGTGTATGTATGTGTGAGGTATACAGCTGGAAACATGTGACTTGATCAAGGAGTTGCGTAAATAAATCCATAGAGATGTAGACGTTTTCTATACAGCAGTCTGAAATTGTCTAATTCGAAACATTACAATACCACTTAGAATGTGGTTTGATACGTGGATTTAAAACTGAAATAAACGTGTAAACTGTACTTGTATTAAAGCAATACCTTGGTGAGCATCGATTGTATATTCGTTGACTGGCTATTATTTAAAGTGCCAGTCTGTCCTTTATCCTGCTTAAGATGACGGAATACACTTGGTAGTTATTCGGCCATTTTTGACAAGGGGGATAACTTTTATGACTCCCTGTTTGTTTTCATGCACACCAAGCCACTTCCGAAAATTGGTTTACTCTAAAAGGAACGGATTTGCTCCCCGTGGGAGCAAATTCTTTGCTTTTAGAGTTGACCCTTTTTCAAAATGAGATAATCACTTTTACAGGGCTTTTTGTGTTCTTTGTTCTCCAATATTCGTGATTTTGTATGTTCTTTGTTTCCAAAGGCAATCCTCTTTATTTTTTTTTACTGAGCTGGTGTTGTGCCGTGTGGCGGCCGTAAAAAGTCTTCCCGTTCATCATCATAGTGCAGGTTATATTTTGTTTCCTTTGGGATCATTGTGCCCATCCTGGTTATTTTGAAAATCGAATGCCGCTTAAGCCGGCACTAGGCGGCGTATGCATCCTCGGAAACTACAGTGTTGCATATGAAGAGACTCAATCAAACTGAGTCTCCGATTTTCGTGACTTTTACTGTTCTTTGTTTCCAAAAGAAATCCTTTTTTTTTACTTTTATTTCACTCTACTGTAGCTGGTGTTGTGCCGTGTGCCGCCGTAAAAAGTCTTCTCGTACATCATCATAGTGCAGATTATATTTTATTTCCTTTAGGATCATTTAGCCCATCCTGGTTATTTTGAAAATCAAATACCGCTTAAGCCGGCGCTTGTAGGGGTGGGGGTGATGCGTATGCAGCCTCGCAAACTACAGTGTTGCATATGAAGAGACTCAATCAAACCGAGTCTCCGATTTTCGTGATTTTGTGTGTTCTTTGTTTCCAAAGGCAATCCTTTTGACTTTTATTTCCCTCTTGACACTGTACTCACTACCCTTAAAGCTAAACTGTTAAACGCACCTAGTACTTAGGGTAATTGCAGTAAATCGCTGCCAGTGGATAATTATCAGATTCTTATCTCATATGTAAAAGTTCATACAACCTACTGAAAGAGTGAAAAACACGAGGACATGGCTGGTTTTCGAAGCTACTTTATTATGTTGCTTCTTTATCACTGTTTTCTGTTACACACATAGGTTTCTGTATTAGGAGTCAAACACCGTAACTGTCTAGTTATCATACAATGTAAGCAAACAATATAGATACCTAGGAAAAAAATAAAATTACAAAAACAGCCCTACCAAAACACAGGATAAAGCCAAATACCACGTCCCTTCGCTTTTCTCCGAACAGGGGGGTGGGGTGGGGGTGGGGACAACAAAACGAAGTTAGAACAGGCTAAAGAAGAGGAACTGCGACAGAGGTACCACTTTTCAACGGACAATAGTCAAACTACTGGCGGAGCTTAAACCTGGTTTTACGGATGTCCAACCTTGCACTAAACCCTGATGTGGGGACAACAAAACGAAGTTAGAACAGGCTAAAGAAGAGGAACTGCGACAGAGGTACCACTTTTCAACGGACAATAGTCAAACTACTGGCGGAGCTTAAACCTGGTTTTACGGATGTCCAACCTTGCACTAAACCCTGATTATATATATATATATATATATATATATATATATATATATATATATATATATATATATATATATATATATAGCTGCCTTACGATCTGTCATAGCTGTTCTGACGGAATTACAAACTGTGCGAACCTTGATCGTACTGCTACTTTTGGAACAGTAGGTCTGGGTCTATCAGGTTTGTCCAGGTCTGTCTGTCAGATTATTTACGGTAAAGACTGTGCCTATCAATACAGTGACCCTCATTACAACGACAACATTTGTTCCCACAGACGTTGCCATTATAATGAATTTGCTGTTGTACAGAATACTTAATGAGCAGATTGATATGTAAGAAAGGTATTTTTTTGTCTTATTTCTCCATAGAACATATGTTTTGCATATTTGTTAGAATCGCCTCACTGAGGCGATTCTAACAAATATCCAAAACATATGTTTCTTTAAAGTGTTAAATACAATATTCTTGCATAACTTGTGACTAATTGTTACCTCTTAAGCAAAAATTTCGTGATAGTCAAATTGCCATTATAACGAATTTGTTGCTGTATCGAATGTCGGTATAAAGAGGGTTGTCTGTACTAGGATACATATATTTTGTGGTTGCTTTGCAAGGTTATTAGTATTTTCTTTTGTACTGGGTTACAGTATTTCCTACACGATTGCATGTGCGCTCAGCTCAGACATCCGCACATGCTGAACAAAGTCTTCTCTGCTCGCCCGAACACGGTTGGGGTCCTTGGCTACTCAAATAGTGCCAAGGTAAGACTCAGATCAGACCGCGGATGCGCGGGCTGATATGAGTCTTCACTGGGCGCACATGCGATCTTGGAAATGCTTGGCCCGACTCGTTTGTATGAGTGCAAGAGGACGAGAACGTACTACCTCGGCCACAAAGAACAGTATACAGAAAATTATGGAATCCAGCCAGCTCTTATATTACAGTTTGCAAGCTTCAAAGGTTAAATTACATGTAGTTTAAAGCTTAATTAATCGTTAAAATTGTACAACCCGCTGGTAATACGCAAAAATAAGGATAATAGTGATGGCATTAACCCATTGTAGTCTGGCAATCAGTGCAGACCCTGATCAGACGCCACAGAACGGGGTCTTCACTGTTTGCAAATAGTTTAGCCATTTTTCTCTAGGAATATGTAAATCTCATAGCCAGATGTACCTAAATTGAAATTGGACTCTTCCAATATATAGTGTTGGAGAGTCTATTCAGTATGCAATGGGTTAAAACAGATATAAGGAATCCGGAATTAACCCTTTCGTCCCTGCAGACAAGTATACATATTTTCGCAAACAGTGCAAATACATATTCTGTTATTGATTTTTGACTTGAAACCCCTATTTGAAACAATGGATGTATCCACATATAGAGATGGAAGAGTCCATTTCAGAAACGCAGGGGTGAAAGGGTTAATGAAGTGTCATTAATTTGTTCTTAGACTAGTATATCATTACCGACCAGATATTTTATACATGTAATCATTTCGGACAGATCTCCCGTTCCTCTGGCATGCAAAACTAATTCTGCAAGACGCAGCTGAAGGGACACGAAAAAGGGACAGGCAGGTAGAAGAGCAGAATGGAAAATATAAGTGAAGATACTCAAGGAATAGTAAGATACGAAGCACAGCCTTCCCGTGGCATCAAAAGAAAAAGAGATGAGGAACAAGCAATGACAAAACAAACGTCAAATATGAAACCACTGATATGCGAAATTAGTTGAACTGCAACAAAGGCACAGCTAAGAGTGTGTGTATTGGGGTAGAGGCTTAAACCAAACAACATGAAGAAGTGGACCGGTTTCACAAAAGGCAGTTGAACAGAGATCAAAATGGAGGTAAACCATCTTACAGTTATCAGTGGTGCCCCAATGACTGACATGGTTAAGAGACTGAAGGGATATGAAGTAAATCATAACCGAACAATGCGCGCGTTAAAAATTGTCAGTTCTGTATTGTATAAAGACCAATAATTTCTGAAAATCTGGTACTTAGAAAACGTCTACCAATAGCCACGATCAGAGTTCGTAGCCTACCAATGACGCAAAAAGGGAGAGCAAACAAACCATAACCCATGTCATACAATACACAAGCCACATACCAAAAGAAAGCAAAACAACCAGCTCTCTCTTCCCAGCAAGTTGATCTCATTGCTAGAAAAGAGCCACTAAACACAACGATACGACAACGAACATGATAAAACATGGAAAAAGTTCGTCAGCGAGCAGCTGCAAGGCCACACAAAGAACAAGCAATACCTGAACCATCTTCTAACAATCAACAAAACCATCTAACTATAGAGAGTACTCGTACAATGGCTGGAACATTTTTGGGACCACGGACATTTGTTGTAGAAATAGATAAGTCGAGCCACTGAGGGTTAATCTTAATGCCTAGTCAAAAGCCAAATCGGGATACTTTAGGAATCTTCTATACAATAATGGCATGTTGAGTATACTCATTGTAAATGCCTCGATGAGCCGATTCTAATGAGTACTCACGACAATCGTTTCCATGATGAAATAAGAAAACTTTCCATAAAATATTCCTTAATATTTGTTTTCTTTAGCTGTCGGAAGAATTTGCTAGGGACTCCAAGACAAGTTTGATTCAGCCACGGTAAACGAGCCATTGATGTTCGAGTTATTGAAGTTGTACTGTATATACGAATAGCACAGTCCAAGTCAGGACTTATTTCGACTCAATGAAACGGTACGGTACTGCACTGTTCGCCATTAACATGTGAATGATGAATTCAGGAAAAGCCGCGTGCATCCTTCCTAAGGCACAAAATAAAGAAGTGATGTGTACCAAATAACGACAAAGGAATACACCACATTGGCCAATATACGGACCAAATGAGGAACCGTCTTTAAATGGTCAGCAAAAACGTAAAAAAAAAAAAAAGAAAAAAAGAAAAGAAAAAAAAGAGAATTCCGCGGAAGACGGCGTCGCACCTGCTTGGACAAACGTCATAGGGGCCACAATCAGAATGTGGTTATTAAATAAGTTTATCTTTTCATTCTTAGCAGTACTTAGTTAGAAAAGTGACAAAAATTAAGACAAGGATTATATGAAAAAAACGCACATCTTAAGACTATGGAGAAAACATGTGCAATGTTTCAAAACGATTGGTATAACACTGTATGAGGAATTGTGCTCACGAGGTACCCACTGTCTATATATCGAGGGTGAAAAATGACTAAGTTCACAATGTGGAAAAATATCTGAGGTTAACAAAACGACAAAGTTAAAGTAGACAAAGTGACAAAAATAAATTTAAAAATCAGATCCAAATCACGTGCACTTCTGCAGACCCGGGAGAACACATGTGCAAAGTTTCAAAAAGACCGGTTTAAAATTGTATGAGAAGTTGCAATCACATGGTACCCACTGTCTATAATCTGAGGTCAGTAAATGACAAAGTTCAAAAAGAACAAAAAAGTGACAAAAATATGCCAAGAATTATATGAAAAGCACATGCACATCTTCAGACTATGGAGAAAACATGTGCAAAGTTCCAAAACGATTAGTATAAACTTGTCTGATGAATTGTGCTCACGAGGTACCCACTGTCTATATATTGAGGGTGAAAAATGACTAAGTTCACAATGTGGAAAAAGAGAAAAAATAATCTAACAATTACATCCAAATAGCATGAACATCCTCATATCATGAAGAAAACGCATGCAAAGTTTCATAATAATCCGTACAGAACTGTAAGAGGAGTTGCGCTCACAAGAGCTACCAACTGTTTATATGTAAAGGGTGAAAAATGACTAAGTTCACAATGTGGAAACAGTAACAAAAAAATGATCTAACAATTACATCTAAATCACATGCACATCCTCATACCATGAAGAAAACGCATGCAAAGTTTCATAATAATCCGTACAAAACTGTAAGAGGAGTTGCGCTCACAAGAGCTACCAACTGTTTATATATAAAGGGTGAAAAATGACTAAGTTCACAATGTGGAAAAAGTGACGAAAAATGATCTAACAATTATATCCAAACCACATGCATATCCTCATACCATCAAAACAAACATATGCAAAGTGTTAAAACGATCGGTACAAAACTGTAAGAGGAGTTGCGCTCACATGAGGTACCCATTGTCTATATATTGAGGGTGAAAAATGTCTAAGTTCAAAATGTGGAAAAAGTGACATAAAATGTTCTAACAATTATACACAAACCATATGCACATCTTCATATCATGAAGAAAACACATGCAAAGTTTCAAAACAATCATTATAAAACCGTAAGAGGAGTTGCGCTCACAAGAGGTACCCACTGTCTATATATTGAGGTAAAAAAATGACTAAGTTCACAATGTGGAAAAAGTGACAAAAAATAATCTAACAATTATATCCAAACCACATGCACAGCTTTATACCATGAAGAAAACACATGTAAATTTTCAAAATGATCGGTACAAAACTGTAAGAGGAGTTGCGCTCACAAGACACAAAGGTAAATGTTGACGGAAAGACGAAAGGACGGACGGACGAACGAATGGACGGACGAATGGACGGAAACTTGCACGCCTAAGTCGCCCATGCTAAAGCAGGTGCGACAAAAAAAATACATACGCGTGCGTGGAGGTTGGGGTGGGGGTGGTATGATGCTTAACCCATTTACGTCGATGGGATTCTTCTTCCATAACTCTTTCGACCGGCCTATTTCCAGCAGCAGGATGTCTTGTTCGTTTTTTATTATTACTATAATTTATAGAAATTCCTGTATAAAATGCAAATAGTGTAGACATTGATCAGACGCCGCGTTTTGTGCCATCCGATCTGAGTCTGCACTTTGCCAGTTACCCTTTTCGGGGTTATCCGACTTAAATGGGTTAAACTTCTGTAAGTGGCACTGTTTAGGCGTTAAAAAGAATTGTTCGAAGCTTTATAATAATTACGGTACCTCTTATAAAATTGTCTGACTTCTAAGCCAGCCTGAGGGCAATACTTGAATAACAAGGGAAATCTACGCCTCATCATATAGCAATACGTCAAATTTGTGTCTTTGAGATTGTATCATGTTCCTCATAATACATCAAGTTAGAAAGAATATAAATGCCAATCCCGGCTGCATAATGCAAAGTTATATAAGACAAACCGTATGTGTCCTTAGTATTCGGATAAACAGGCCTGAGCAAATAGTATAGGCCTAGGTCAGACGCCACAGAAAACAGGCGGAAAATAAAGAAGCATTAAAGTTATGTTACGAAGGCCTAATACATTGATTCGTGCAGTGGAAACACATTTAAGAATTTTTTTCATATTAATTTTATTTATTTATTTATTTATTTTTATTTATTTATTTATTTTATTTTATTATTATTTTCGTTTCATCGAGCCATGCATTGCGAAAACACGCCTATTCAAATATATTAAAAATTTCACCACCAAAAACTGAAAGTTTTCAAATAAAAAAAATTAACATTTTTCCTATTTCTGCTCAAAACATAGATTGTGGGTACTCGTTAGAACCGCCTCGCCGAGGCGGTTCTAACGAGTACCACAATCTATGTTTTTGAGCAGAAATAAGAAAAATAATGTATACCCCTGTAAACCCCAGTTTTACTATAGAAAAGTGGGGTTTAAGGGGGTCAAAATTATATAGGTATGTTTTAGTGATGAATGAAAAAAAATTCGAAGGATGCTATACATGATGCTCATAGCGTATTCATGCACAATAGTGCCTCCGTCTTTTTTATACATGGCTAAAATAAAATATGAATTCTTATAATTATTTTTCTGTTTGATTTTTTTTTAAATTGGCTTTTATAAAAGGTAAAAGCATCGTATTTTGCCTTTATAGCTGCAGGTCTGTACGCGCAGAATACTTCGTTCGGTAACGTGTTTTCACCTGAGTTGACGCCATGACCTTGACGACCTTCCAAATGTGCATATACTGACAGGAGATTAAAATAAAAGTAGGAGGATTAAGAACAAAAAAAGGTTCATGATATTTGATTATTTTTGTCTGGAGACCCCTAAAAGGATAATTGGAAATTAGAATGTGGCGTTTGATCAAGGTCTCCATTGTTTGAAAATAGTTTGGTCATTTTTCTCTTGGAGTATCTTAATCGCATAGCCGCATAGCCTGGCATACCTAAAACTGGAATTCGACTATTTCAGTATACGTATAGTGTGTGTGTCTGTAGTTTATTTAGTCTAAAATAGGTTAACATATACCGTTTTCTACAAAAAACTGCTTCAAGAAGATCTCTCGGAACACGTATTTTACTTACTTTATGAATTCAAAAGGATGATCGGTAAAACTTAGATTTTGTAACAAATAGAAAAGGTTGTCGCTCCATACAAAAAGTTCGGTTATAACATAAATGATCTGCGGCAAACTGCATGCTAAGAAAATTTTGCTATCAGTTTTACCAGTATGACGATGAGCCTTCCTTAATATAACTCAAAAGCTTTGTCTTAATATCAATGTCTGTGGTTGGGCTTACCATGTGCCGTATTGTGATTGTCTTTTACCTAAGCAAAACGTTTATAATTGAAGACAGAAACAACTGAATTGACGTTGCGATGCACTATCTTTCAGAACTGCTGTAGCAATAATGGTGGAGTCAGTCCGTTGGTTTTAGGGCGCTGGATGCTCGCTCATAGATAAACTGGATATTGTAGAATATTGCGACGAACAGGGAAAGCTCTGAATAGATTGCGCGGATGCACAAGCCATCACGGAAACATACCTATATAATTTTGACCCCCTTAAACCCCCATTTTATACAGTAAAACTGTGGTTTACAGGGGTATACATTATTCTTCTAATTTTTGCTCAAAAACATAGATTGTGGGTACTCGTTCGAACCGCCTCGTTGCGGTTCGAACGAGTACCCACAATCTATGTTTTGAGCAGGAATATGAAAGAAATCAGAATTTTTAATCTAAAAATTTTCCTTTTTTGGTTGTGAAATATTCAATATATTTGAATAGGCGTGTTTTCGTAATGCTGACCCTGTCCTTCTTTTTTCATCATGTCTTAGGGACTCTTTTTTTGCTCTGCGCATTAATAAAGTAAATGTACCTACCTGTTAAACCATGTATCAGTATATCTGGGATAGGGAAAATGGTCGTTACTACTGAAGTCATAACTGGCTTCTGCATTCTGTAAAACAAAAGAAAAATACCGAATTAATCCCAATAGAGCTAAGCTTCGCAGTAGATGACATTTTAAAATTGATTGTGTTATTTTCCAGAGAAAATGACTTGACATTTCACGTGAATCGTCTGCCTAGCAAGTCTTATTTTCTCTAAAATTATAAACAAATTTACAAAATGTCTTCTGCTGTAGTTGTGCTTTTCGCTTTAAGGTTTAAAATGCTGGTCGTTTTGCTATATAACTTATATAGTAGGTTAGCAATTCTTACGAAGATCTGGATAAGATAACGCAGTCTTACAATCAATATGCAGAATGTCTTATCAGCGATGTAAACAGTGTTATCAAAGATACGCATTTTGTTATCAGCATTACCCACAATAATTTCAACAATATGTATCGTGTTATCAGCGATACGCATAGTGTTATCAAACATACGCATTGTGTTGTCCGCTATACACATAGTACTAAATGTTAGTGACCTGTAGTCTGATAAGTTCATTCGCTGTTACAGTATCATATGATTGTAGATGTGAAAATCATACAAGAACATACTTAAGCGGCATTAAATGAGTCTCTGTTGGGTTGTCTACGTCTTTGTAAGCAGAAATCAAGATTTGATTTCTCGCAGAGACGCAAAAATGAATACCACGATGAATGGTTTTTGTCGAGAAATAATATAAATATTTATCTGGACACAAGAAACGCCACATACGAAGCCAGAGGTGAATGAACAAAGAACAACTGCGACAGCGGAACCTCCTTAGACAGTCAGCACGAAACCTACTGGGGTGGGTGGGGCTGATTTTCTCTGAAAAATGATAGATTACGGTCGCTTGTCGACGTATCAACATTGCCGGTTATCAAGTACCGGATTACTACAGCTGGTGTTACTTCCGAGTGGCGACCGTATCGGTACTTCACAATAGTGTAGTGTATATTTTCTGGTCATTTGTGATCACTGAGCCAATTGCACGATTTTCTAAAATTTATATGAGGGTCACTGTCACTTAATTGGTCCAGCTAGACTCTTGACTAAGAAAATTTGACACTTCAGCTGTTTTTAGTTTTATGATTGTGTTCGTTGTTCTTAACCCTTCTCTTGCTTAACACGACATGCGCTTTCTTAGCAAACAGTGTAGATCCAGTTCAGTTGGCTTCTTCAGAAGCCAAAGCAAACAGTTTAGATCCAGATCAGCTAACTGATCTGGATCTGCACTGTTTGTCATTAAATACATGTATGTGAATTTCTATCAAACACCCGGATCAAGTAATCTGATTGGCTGGAAATTAGAAGCGGGCGTGGCATCTTAATTTATTCAGCATGACAAGGATTAAGGGCCAATCCTTTCAGGATCTATTTGTCATTATTATTTAACAGAAATGACAGCAGACTCTTCAGATAGAACTAACTGAATTCTGTTCTAAATCTGGATCTTAGAACCATCATAAAACCGATGCAAAGAGGACATAAAAACAAAAATCAATGTAATTATTCTAGCTTTGTTGATTCTTGCCATAAATCTAATATATTAACATTTAAATATGAGGTTTAGTGTTTTGATTGAGATCTTTATTGTGTTGTTATCTAAAGCGCGTACAACAATTGCACTAAATACAGTCGAATCTCAAAGATTCAAACATCCTTGGGACTATGAAAATTTGTACGAGATATGGTAGTTCGAGCCACTGAGGGTTAATCATGGCATAAGGTCAGAAAGCAAATGGCGACAATATAGGTAAATCTTTCGATCTTCTACACAATAATAGTATGTTTAGTGTTCTCATTAGAATCGCCTCGATGCGGCGATTCTAATGACTGCACAAAACATACATTACATGGCAAAATCAGAAAATTTCCCTAAAATATCCATACATATTTGCTTTCTTGGGCTTGACAAGAGAATTTCCTAAGGACTCAAAAACCAGTTCGAATTGGCAATATTAAACGAGCTTTCGGGAAAGGGATTCAATAAGCATGTTGCTTTCATTCCAATCCTTTTAATGTGTCATTGTATATAAATATCATATGCATGCCAATTGAATGATTTGAAATAAAATATGTTGAAATCAAACGATCTATCATGAAATATTTTCTACGGTCATTCTCTCCCTTCCGCTGATTCAAGAAGGGCAGTTGTCAGTTTCTGGCGAAAGAATGTGCACAATACTGGTGAACCGCTTAGAGGACTAAGTCTGCCCAGTAAACGTGTGGTTAGGTAAACTTACTGCGCTCGACATGACCCCATTGGGTTGACTGGGCCGTAAAACCTCAACACAAACAAACATCGGAGTTCGAGTCATCGAGGTTTTATTGTATTCGGAAATCTTCTCGCCGTTCTAATAATTAAAATCAAATCAGTTTGTTTGACTGCCTGGTGCGGAGGAATCTAAAATGTGTTGGCGGGACGCCAAAGGGTGTAAACCATGATCAAAAGGAGCTGTTTGATCTAAATGGTCAGGCAAATTTGTCCGAATATCGTATTGACCTTAAACATTTGGGCACCTTAATTCGTTATCATAACGATTCTAAAATGGGATACAACGTGCTAAATATGATTCGTGGAGAAACAAGAACAATGTTAATGTTCTCCAATAAAAATGTACTCTTCCAGAGCTATGGCTAAAAAGTACGAATGAAGTTTACATATGTGTGCTAACCCATTTAAACCAAATGGACTTGTCTACCCTCATCCTTCGAACCAGTCCCAGTAGAAGGGTGTCTGGTTACTTTTTAATATGACCGTATTTCATTGAAATTCACCGAGGAGCTTCTAATGAGTACCCACAACATATGTTTTCATGAAGAAATAAGAAAACTATTTATCTGATATTCCTTCTGATCTAGACCTAAGAGAAGCTAGTACAGTCAACCCTCCTTTTACCGATACTCGATACAACGACAAATTTCGTTAGAATGACAATTTGAATGTCACGAACCCTGCGCTCAAGAGGCGACAATTGATGAGAAATTATGCAAGAATATTACATTAAACTGCAAGCAATATATGTTTTGGATATTTGTTAGAATCGCCTCACTGAGGCGATTCTGACAAATATCCAATACATATGTTCTACGAGTAAACAAGAACAAAACAAGATCTTTATTACATATCATTGTGTCCATTAAGGATTCTTTACAACAGCAAATTCAGTTTAATGGCAACATCTTTGGGGACACATGCTGTCGGTGTAATGAGGGTTCACTGTACTGTTTTATTGTCAGGGTGATCCAGTAACATTCCGTAAGCAAGATAGACCTACCGCGAGCAAGCTGTACAAAATGAACTGTTATGGCAGTTCAAAATTGATCACAACTTCGTTAAGGAGTCACGGAGTACAGATATAATGTGATTACATGATAGTTATCGTCATATTAGCATGAACCACTACCGGCAGTAAGATTAACGCAAAGCTTAATGGGTACATTTTCAACAGACAGTTTGAAATACTTTCTAATTTTTCCTAGAAAAAGAAACTTTGATATGTCATGCAAAATATATCTTAGAAAAAAAAAGGAAACACTAAGGAGACAATTTGTATGGAATTTCAAAATTTGTGTTCTGGGTAAAGAGGAAAAATATGAACAGCTTGTCGTCTGCTGATTTTTTACCCTAGAGAATGGTAAGGTTAAACACCAGAAGGTGACTAATCAGGAAGGGTTATTGATGTAAGCATAATGACTGACGTTTGAAATGTTTTATTATCCTTGACACATTTTCGATATGTTTAGACTAGCTTATAATTTTTACATTTAAAGGCATGTGACACTTTTGTACCAAAAATTATAATCGGATCATCAGTACTTTATTAAATTTATTCAATATTTTTCTTAAAAACACCTCATGCTGCGAACACAGCAACAATTACAATCAGTGTCTTTTTTTTTTTTTTTTTTCTCAAACTTTGTTTATCTTTACTACAATTTATACTTCAGGTCCCTTGGGATCAATGTGCCCGTTTGTAAATAGATACCGCGCAAGCCGGGACTGGGGTGCGTAAGTGCTGCATTTTGCCTCACTGGTCATAAACAGTCTCAATAAAATCAAATCTGTTATTGTCGCTTTTTGTAATGTATTCATTCCTTTCAAGATGTCCATTTATCTCAAAATTAACCCATTTATGCCGAATGGACTCTTTTTCCTTCACTTTGGACCGGTCCGTTTCCAAAAAAAAGGCTGTGTGATTTGTTTTTATTTTTTACCATGTTTATGAAAATTCCTTTAAATGATGCAAACAGTGAAGACCCTGACTAGACGTCGTGTTCTGCGGAGTCTGATCTGGGTCTACAATTTTTTCCAATGTCCCTTTTATGAGAGGCTAGGCAAAAATTGGTTAACATATTACGGATAAGGAAATAAACAAGGCTATCAGGGACACATATCGCTTGGCGGGTAGTTATGACGGCTTCTAGCATTATTGTCACCCGCTCAACGGCTGTCACATTGTAATTCTGTTTTGCTTTTATGTATTACGTTTTTTGTTCTGAAAGGTTATTCTAGCTTTGTGTCAACCTTCTTCAATGGCTGCTTTCGGAGTAATACTTCCTGACTATATGGATCTTTGTTGTAAATGTTGTAAATGTTGTTATGGTTTAGTAATCTATGAATAAAAATAATTTTGAACTATATAATCAGACCACAGTGTCTTGATCTTTTTTCTAATTACCGCAAAAATCAATGAGGATTATCCGCTCAACTGGTAAAAACAATTCACAGTGCAGAAAGGTGTGGTTCTTAACAGTAACGACGAAACTAAATACAAAAATGATTAATTGAAAATTTACCCGCCTTACATGTATGCAACTGAAACACCTTGAAAAGGGCCATAAAGCAACAAAATGCAACGCAAGAAAAGCGGATCAGCTGCGGATTCTGGATTTCAGGACAGCGGTGTCAAATTTGCTGAGGGGGTTCGATTTGACCTTTTTTACCGATATTTTCTAAGAATTCCCCATGAAAATGAAATAATTTGGACTCTAAGCGGGGTTCGACTGAACCCCGCGAACCCCCTCTAATTTCGTCACTGTGGATGGATGATATCTGAAAACAAGTCAAAATTATATATTATAGATTTTCCAGGAGCAAAGTAAAGATTAATTGCAAGCGATGTTCGCCTGACAACCGACATATGATTTTTTTAGCAAATAAATTTTGAAATATTTGTCTTATGTTTTCTAGAAACTTGAGTAGGTCTGCAGTGTCACTCAAAATTTCCGCTAGGATATAAAGTATTGATCTCTTTTTCTGAGACTATGAGAAACATGCCACAACTTTTTCGTCTGTTGAATATACAAAAGAGGACTAAAGGCTGCATATGCCGTCTATCAATTTTCTGCAGCAGGGATATGGTCAAATAAGACGAATGATTGCTTCATATAAAGTAGTAAACGAGTGATATATGTACTTAAGCGGAACTGTGATACCTCTTTCATGGGAGGTGACACTGTCAAAATTGCTTTGACGCCTTCTCAAAAGAAGTCTAAGAGGAATGAATTCAGTCCCCTGTCTTAGAGTAGATCCCTTTTCTGAAGAGTCTTGGTGCGCAAAAAAGCAAACAGGACATCACGATAATATGCCTATATAATTTTGACCCCCTTAAACCCCAGTCTTATATAGTAAACTGGGGTTTACATGGGTATATATTATTTTTACTTATTTCTGCTCAAAAACATATATTGTGGGTACTCGTTAGAACCGCCTCGGCGAGGCGGTTCTAACGAGTACCCACAATCTGTGTTTTGAGCAGAATATGAAAACAGATCTGAATTCTTATCTGAACACTTTCAGTTTTTTGGTAGTGAATTTTTCAATATATGTTTTCGTAATGGACCCCTTTTTTTGAAGGGTCTTGGTGCGCAGGAAAGCAAACAGGAAGTCACGGAAGTTTTTACCCTTGTGAAGACTGATTCACAAATCTACCAAATATGTTTAGTCCCTTTAAGATTATTTCTTGTGTCTTTCGTACAAAACATATTTGCTTGTACGCATTTGAATCGAATCGGCGAATGCCAGTGAGTAATTAAAATGTATGTTTTGGAGCAAAAAAAAGATCCTTTATCTTTTGAGTTCTTCCTTTATCTAAACAAAATTCTGTCAGTTTCTCGTACGTGTTACATGTGGCAACGTGACTCTGCAGGAGACATTGCTTTGTTCGGCTATGTAGCCGTCAGGGAAACTCTGCAGGAGACCAATTGTATTAGCTGAGCCTCGTCAAGCGAAAAAGTGTCTTCGAACATTCTTTAAATGCGCTGATTCAGATCAGCTTGCGTATGCGCAAAGTCTCATCTTAACCTTTGCTCTCCAATGAAACAATCTATAGTATCCAATGATTCTATTTGCGGACAGTGAAGGCCTTGATCCGCGCAGTCTGATCTTAGCCCTCTCTGTCCGCATATGATCAGAAGGCAAATTTTCGCTAGGTGGGGTTCAGTTGTTGTTTGTTTAATCTATGTAACTATGGTAACTAGGGGTTGTCAAAGTCTCACTGCTAATTATTTCTCACCGTTCTCTCCGTCTGATAACAACAAAATACTTCGCGGTGTGTCTTATCATCTAGAGTGGCTCCAGTCGTTTCTGATTTTTTTTTTCTTTTCTTTTTTTTTTTTTTTTTTTTTTTTTTTTTTGCTTTTGTTTTTGTTACTATGGTTACTTTTTCTGAACATTATTTTTTCTCTCTCCTTAGTCCCTAATTTCTCCTTATATCAATTCATCTATCTGTTCACAGAGAAACAATCTTCTCCTCTAAGGGACAAAACTAATTACGTCATTTTAAGCTGTACTACATTGTATACCTTTGAAAAGAAAAGAGAACATGATAGAAAAGATACAGTCTACTTATCATCGATTCCTTTCTACATTCTGTACTGTCTCTCACACTCGTACACGTGTATATGTGTGCGCGTGTGCCAGGCGGGGATTGCATTGCACTTATTTAGCATTTATAGTGCTAAGTGTGTCTATTTTAACAGTGCCACCGACGAACATCTGGGCCCAGTTGTTCAAAGCGTCATTAGCTTAACGAGCTCGTTAATGACAAACTCGTTAACTGTTGTAGTTAAGGATATTTTTAAATAGATTGAAATTTTTGATGCAAATACTTCAAGACAGAAATTTCAACGTGACGTTAGCTAACGACTTCATTAAGTTATGAAACACTGGGCCCTGTTCATTAATTGTCACGAGACGGTTAACTTACAGATCAGGGGCCAGTTGTTCAAAGCTAACGATGTCGTTAGTTAAAATTTTAATAGAGTGATACGCAAATATGCTGAAATTTTTTGCTGAAAAGATATGAGTAGCTTTTGCAGTGCAAAAGCTACTCACATTTTTTTCAGCAAAAAATATCAGAATATTGTGTATTGAATCCGCTAGAACAGTTAACGAAATGACCCTTAACGAGCTCGTTAAGCTAACGACGCTTTGAACAACCGGGCCCAGAAAAATAAAACTAACTTTAACGCTTAGCACTCTGGGTAAACATTTCAGCAGACGACATATTGAAATATTTTTTTTATATATTTTTGCCAGAAAACAAGTTTTGCCACCTCATGCTTTTAGAGACAATTTGCATGAAATGTCAAAGACTGTCGTCCGCTAAATTAATCCAGAGGATGGTAAAAGTTAAGGGGACTAGATATATACTCAGGGGAGGCAACTATCAAAACTGTTTTGGCTCCCTTATGAAAAAGTACCTAAGCTGATTGGAAAGAATTTGCTCCCTCCTTTAGGAAGTGCTTCGGTGTATAATAAAGTAAATAGGAAGTCACAAAGGTTGTCTTCGTTGTATAAAATGGTGGAAACTCTACCAAAGATATTCAGTCCCTTTTCCAAAACGAGGACTTATCCAATAAGAATGACCTCTGAGATCCCATCGTCAACAATTCTTTCGCAGTAACAAACATGATCCCAGCGGGCACACAACGTTGAAATAACGTCGTTTCAACGTTGATTCAACATCCTTGACGTTGAATCGACGTTGAAACGACGTTGTTTCAACGTTGTGTGCCTGCTGGGGTGCAACCATAACACCCTATTGAAGCAATATCAATCTTTTCTGTGATTCGGGTAGCGTTTACCTTTAATGAATGGATTACGTCCGTTTGGGGGATTTGTGTCTTAGCGCTTTGTTCCGTATCACCGACTTAGCACACTCCAATGGGCACGAAACGTTAACTATTTCATAAGGGCTACTTCCTAAGGAAACGATTCGTATGAACATTTTGCATTTTAAGAAAATCAAAATGGTCTGCTAATAGTTATATTCGTCATTACAACGGTGAAATATGAGATAATTAAGGGTTTGTTTGTTTATGGATGAAAAAGGCCAATGAGACATCTACTTACGTAATTATTCTTTAAATCTTCATGTAAGTAGTCAATTCCTGCAACAAATATAATGCTGTTGTAAACCGTTGCATGAAAACAATTGTTTTCGAGATGTAATATCCACCATCACGAAAACACTCCTATATAATTTTGACCCCCTTTAGCCCCACCTTTATATAGTAAAACTGTGGTTTACAGGGACGTAAATAATGTTTCTTATTTCTGCTCAAAAACATAGATTGTGGGTATTCGTTAGAACCTCCTCGGCGAGGCGGTTCTAACGAGTACCCACAATCTATGTTTTCAGCAGAAATATGAAAAATATCAGAATTTTTATCTGAAAACTTCTAGTTTTTTGTGGTGAAATTTTCAGTATATTTGAATAGGCGTGTTTTCGTAATCAATACTAACGGGACTTGATAAACTCTCTTTTGATGGCAACAAAATTTTGACGCAAAAAAAAAAAAAAAAAAAAAAAAAAGCAAAAGTAAACTCATGTATTTCCTTATTTGTACATGCGCGTCTGTATGAATGTGATAGTTCTTTCTAATAAAGTTCAGATCCAACCAAATGACTTGACTTGAGTAAATTGTAAAAATATAATAGCTTTTAATTTTGAAACACAATTCACTGGAAAAAGACATTTCATTTACAACGTTCAAATGTTAGGACAAGTGTGATAAATATTAAGGTGTCCCAATATTTAAGTATTAGCACACAGACAGCCCGGAGCAAACAGTATACAACCTGATCAGACGCCAGAAAACCTGGGTTTACACTGTTTGTCAGTCATCATAGACTGGTCAACAGGTAGTAAAACTTGAAACTTCAGCTGGTTTTAGATTTGCGAGGATGTTGACTGCGCTCAAGGGTCTTTTGTTTAAGAAGCTTTTGTTCAAATTTAATTTAAGGACAGGTATGGTAATAGTTAAGGTGTTCGAATACTAAATAGAGATTATTATATGGCAATTTTCATATCATACCCCATATCAACCCGAGACACCCATATCAGCCCGATGGCCGAAGGCCCGAGGGCTGATATAGGTTGAGGGTTGATATGGGGTATGATATGAAAATCGCTATATCATAATCTATTTATCATACATTTTCTTTCTGACACGTTTGCCCATTTGATATCGTTTGCAGAGTCAAAGGCAATGCCGCCGAGTGCTCCCAATGAGGTGATATGTGTTTTTTGCCCGGGCGAAAAAGCCGTATCATCCACGATACCTGGTAACCTGGTTATATGGGTTTTTTGCCCGGACAAAAAAGCCGTTCACCCACGTGATCCATTATCACGCCTTTTGCGCTCCACAAGAGGGATATGTGCTTGAAAGCCATGTTAGTATAACATACGCAAAATGAACATATTTTCTAGTAAATGTATGATAAGGGTAAATACAGCAGCTCACCATCATCCATAATAGCTGTTGTGATGTCTTTCCCAGTATATCCCATGGCCCACGCTTGTTCTACATTCAGATCTAGTCCTGGAATACCACCGGATTGACCCGTATTTTTCTGCAAAGATAGATAAATAAATGAGTCGCGTCGCGAACTAAAAGGGTCTCCGGATTCTCTGTCGTATCAATGTTTCTGTGCGCATGCCCGGCTGCTTAGCAAGTCCACCGTCGGGTGAAGCTTTTCCTTTGGCCTACTGTTTACGTGTGCGAACAGTATAGGTTCTAGTGCGAAGGCTCACCGGAACCTTTGCTGTAAGCATATACTATAAAGGCTTTTTCCCATGACGCCCCACAAATATATGCACAACATATATATTGTAGAATATAATCTGGAAAAAGAAATTAACAAGGCTCGGTTGCTGGCATTTTTCTTTCTGTTTCTTCCTGTTTATGCCTTATTTGTTGTGTTTGAGCACAGTATTTGAGCCTGAGGTGAAGATTTGGTTAGATCAAAATCGATTTAACATCCTGGCTAAGACTAGGGTGTTAGTGTTGTTCTTTCCTGGTTATAGAGTATTAATCAGGAAAACATGCCTATATAATTTTAACCCCATTAAACCCCACTTTTTATATAGTAAAACTGGGGTTTACAAGGGTATACATTATTTTTCTTATCCCTGCTCAAAAATATAGATTGTGGGTACTCGTTAGAACCGCCTCGGCGAGGTGATTCTAACGAGTACCACAATCTATGTTTTGAGCAGAAATATGAAAAAATATCATTGTTTTTTATCTAAAAATTTACATTTTTTGGAAATGATTTTTTTTTATATATTTGAATAGGCGTGTTTTCGTAATGAAGTGCAATGAATAGTCAATATCTATGTTACACGGAAATGTAACTGAAAATGTTCCAAAAATATAAGTGAAGATACGCAGGAAATGCCAGAATCACAAAGCACAGCCTTCCCGAAGCACCAAAAGAAAGAGAGATAAGGAACAAATCATTACAAAAACAAGCCTATTTAAATATACTAAAAATTTCACCACCAAAAAATGAAAATTTTCAGACAAAAAAATATGATATTTTTCATATTTCTGCTCAAAATATAGATTGTGGGTATTAGTTAGAGGCGGTTCTAACGAGTACCCACAATCTTTGTTTTTGAGCAGAAATAAGAAAAATAATGTATACCCCTGTAAACCCCAGTTTTACTATATTAAAGTGGGGTTTAAACTGGGGTCATTTACCTCATCTGTAAAACATCAGAGTGAAACACATATAATCAAAACGATGTGATAAAACAAAGCAAAGAGCTCAATGGCGAGCTGAAAGCAAACAAAAAACACAAACAGGACCACGATGGATCCGACCACAGACTTTTACAATCAGGCGCTAACCATCTGAAACAGGTTGAGAAAAAAGCAATGCGAACGGAACAGAAGACATATAATATTTGTTTAATTATCTAAACGTACTGACTGTTAATTAAGACGTGCTAAAATCGGGATGGCCAACGTGTTACATAGTTACTGTTGGTTTTGGCTTCTGGTTGAGCAATACGGTTGAATTAGGAATCCTTCAAAACTAAGTGACCAATCATATAAACACAATTCATATATAAGATTGATGTCACCTTATCAAGAGAGAGATGTTATAAGTGGCAGGTAAAATGGAATATTTCAAAACTAAGCGACCTATCATATAATCACAATTCACATATAAGACTGATGTCACCTTATCAAGACAGAGATGTTATAAGTGGCACTTAGAATGGAATATTTCAAAACTATGCAACCAATCATATTAACACAATTCATATATAAGATTTGGTGTCTCTATATCAAGACGGAGCTGTTATAAGTAGCAAGCAAAATAGAATATTTCAAAACTAAGCTACCAATCATATAAACACAGATCAATTATATGAACTAATGTCTCTATATCAAGACAGAGATATTTTAAGAAACACAAATGTGTTCCGCTGATATGATGATGTAGTCCAAAATTAAGTTCTGTAGAATTAATCATTTTAAGTGCCAATTACAACTGCAGCAGACGACAATTTGAAATATTTGCTTTATTTTTTATTTATTTATTTATTTATTTATTTTTTTTTTTTTCAGAGAAAATTAGGCTTTCATTACGAAAACACGTCTATATAATTTGACCCCCTTAAACCCCACTTTTATATAGGGTAAAACTGGGGTTTACAGGGGAATACATTATTTTTCTTATTTCTGCTCAAAAACATAGATTGTGGGTACTCGTTAGAACCGCCTCATCGAGGCGGTTCTAACGAGTACCCACAATCTATGTTTTGAGCAGAAATACGAAAAATATCAGAGTTTTTCATCTGAAAATTTTCAGTTTTTGGAGATGAAATTTTCTACATATTTGAATAGGCGAGTTTTCGTAATGACAGTTTATGTGAATCGTCTGCCTAGCAGAATATTCACATGAAATGTCAAGCTTATTTCCGCCGAAAAATGATAAAAAATAAATGAATATTCGTCTGCTGCATTTTTGCTTGGCACATGAAGGGTTAAAGCTGTGCTCTAAGATAAAGAATTGATACAAAACAATTCGCTTATTGCTAGGTTAGACTGACTATCGATTGAAATTGACAAGCAGAAGTGTCGGATTTAATTTTCTTGCAAATATTAAAACGCGTGATTGCGTGGAAACTAATTTCGCTGAATGACTTGTGACCCGGAACTGTAAAATTTAATATAGAATACGGACCGCGTCACGGACAAAGAAACCTTAAAGATATGTGAGAGCAACGACATGTATCACTCTATGTATCTGTGCAATTCAAAACATGTTGCATCACGAAAACATACATATATAATTTTGACCCCCTTAAACCCCATTATTTATATAGTAAAACTGGGGTTTACAGGGTATACATTAGTTTTCTTATTTCTGCTCAAAACATAGATTGTGGGTACTTGTTAGAACCGAAATTTTATCAGAAAGTTTTCATTTTTTGGTTGTAAAATTTTCTATGTATTTGAACAGGCACGTTTTCGTAATGCATGCCATTCAAAGCTTAACTTAAAAAAAGAAAATTACAGTGTATCTCGGTCATTAGTCTTATCACTGATAAGAGACTGGGTCCAACAAAACCTAGTGTACTGTCAATAAACGATATATAAGTAGGGGCCCAATAGGGGAAATAAGTACTTGTTTATTTATCTGATCCATAGCTAACATCCCTCTAAAGTATTTATTACCCATCAGAAGGCCTCTTTATAGTTCCCATTGGGATATCATAATCAGCTTTTTATAACACGTCTTTAATCTCTCTTGCATAGCGCCAAGGTAGGGGCCTACGAGGATCGCGCAAAAAGTTCTGTCACTAATAGGCTTCCTTGGTTTTATCCCAGGTATATTTTTAAAATGCTTCACTGCATTTGAATGGTGTATTGAATAGCTAACGATACCCATTTATTTCGTGCAAATTGCTTTCCAACTGACCGAGTTTATTTCAAATTGAACTAGATGCAGTCATATACACTGACCAATGTACTTGTTACAATGGAACATGGACCAATCAAAGGATGGTCAGGAGTCCACCTTTTACATGACAACGCCTCTTTTCTTAAGTCTTTTTTGGCTTCTGAAAAGGTGAAAGTTTTAAACCATCATTTACCTGACCTGAGTCCCTGTGACTTCTTTTTTATTTCCAAGGCTTAAGAGAATGCTTTCTGGAAATAAGTATACGTCTAGAAGTTCTTTTGGCAGTGCTATTTATCAGTGTCTCCAGCAGATACCAAAGGAAGACTATTTATCTGCTTTTCGCGACTTGGTAAAAAGGTTACAAAAATGTGTTTCAGTAAAGGGGGAATACTTTGAAGGTTTGTAATAAAAATATGTTTGATAAATCGTAGCACTGAAGTAATCCGAACCCAGTGACGAAACGTTTTGCAGGACCCTCGTAGGTAGGGGCAATAAAATAATTAGTGAATGGCACCACTTTTGGTATCATTTTATTTATGTCTTAAAACACTCAGTAGGCTAAATCAGCAGACTGCAAACTGGTGATAACGTTCTAATGTGTCGCAGTCAGTAAATAAGACATGTGGTCGGGACCCGTAATTGTCCTGCTTGTGGTTTTCTTTTGTTTTACTTAAGATCGCCATTGTTTAATCACAATGTTTACGATTATATACCGTATTCGACAATATGCGCTAACTTAGATTTTTCAAAATTACTAAACAAATTTGTAATAAAATATCAACCTAATAATAGCATTCTTTAAAGAAAGCGCAACAGAGGACTTAATGAGGAGCGTATTAAATGATGTTTTTGCAATATTATTTTCTGATTTTCTTAATAAAAACATATGTTGTGATACTCGTTTGAATTGCCTCGACTTGTCGAGGCAATTCAAATGAGTTCCCACAACATATGTTTTATAAAGAAGTCGACAAAACTACACTGACTGTGATCTAAAGGCTACTTAATTGCTTTACTGTGCACTAATAGGAGCATGCACGGTAATTAGGTCGAACATGGAATGTTTAACTGACATGTTTTACAGATGAGTTAGAGGACCCCTATGCGGACAGAACATATGTTTTTAATTTGGAGCTGCATTAGAATTAAAGGTGAGGTTTCGCGCTAGTACAACAGGGTTAAGCCTTCTCATGCTGAATAAATTAAGATGCCACGGTCACTTCTAATTTCCTGCCAATCAGATTACTTGATTTGAATTTTTGATAGAAATTCACATATTTAATGACAAATAGTGCAGATGCAGATCAGTTGGCTTCTTCAGAAGCCAGTTGATCTGGATGTACACTGTTTGATAAGACAGGGCGTGTTGTGTTCAGCAAGGGAAGGGTTAAGATCCCAAGTAGTTTGTTTAAATGATAATTCTCTCTTGCAGTTCTTCTTTGTTTGTGCGTCCGTGTTTTATGTGTTGCGTTTGTTTTGTTGTCCCCTTCTTTTGGTGCCAGGGGAAGACTGCGCCTCGTGATTGCAGCATTTCCTTGGTATCTTCTTCAAATCGTTCAAATAGGTCAATTAAAATTTAAAAAATCAGGGCCGATTTGTTCAAAACTAACGATGTCGTTAATTAACGTATCGTTAAAAATTTGATCTATAAATATGGCACATTTGCTAATATTTTTGCTGAAAATATGTGAGTAGCTTTTGCAAAAGCTACTCACATTTTTCAGCAAAAATACCTGTGAATTACATATTGTACTTACTAGAACAGTTAACATTTTGACCACTACTGAGCTCGTTAAGCTAACGTTGCTATGAACAAATGAGCCCAGACCTTGTTTTTTTTTTTTTTGTTGTTTTTTTTTAGAAATAAGAAACTTTTTTACCAAATATCGTTTGCTGTCGTTTATGTTCAGCATGAAGTCGGACTGATTCAACTTCTAGTGCTCTAAGAGTCACTGCGGCAAATTTTATGTACGCCATTTTTCAGTGGGCAGTTTTATGAACAAAAACAATTACTATTTTAAACTATTTCTGACGTCTGAACGACAGACTCAACCATATGCCAGTGGTCATCTCTGAATGACCATTACTCTATGTTTACCAGTGCAATCAACCATATGCCAGTGGTCATCTCTGAATGACCATTACTCTATGTTTACCAGTGCAATTCTTTCATTTATTATATCAAATTAAAGCTAATGAGCTGAAGTACATAATATGAAAATTTTATTCTACTTAAACTCATTAGTATAATTATGATTAAATGAAATCAAATATCATGACTTTCTCAATTGTTAGTCAATTTGTATCGTGGGAGTCCAAATGGTGCTTTTCCTGAGATATGCATCTACGGTGCGAGCACCAAACAAATATACCACAAGTGCGTGCCAAATGTTCTCAAAGAAAGATATAACAAGTTTTCTGAGTCGAAAGTGATCGGACACACTGAACAAAAGTTTCATTTGAAGTTACACGGAGGAAAAAAGATATTTAAATTCTTTGATACATGTACCAATAAAAAAAAAGTAAAGATACCCAGGAAATGCCACAATCACGGAACACAGCCTTCCCGAGACACCAAAAGAAGAAGAGATGACAACAAATTATTACGAAAATAAGCTTATTCAAATATACTGAAAATTTTACCACAAAAATATGAATATTTTCAAATAAAAATTCTAATGTTATTCACACTTCTGCTCAAAACATAGATTGTGGGTACTCGTTAGAACCGCCTCGGCGAGGCGGTTCTAACAAGTACCCACAATCTAAGTTTTTGGGCAGAAATAAGAAAAATAATGTATACCCCTGTAAGCCCCAGTTTTACTATATAAAATTGGGGTTGAAGGGGGTCAACATGTTTAGGCATGTTTTCGTGATGAATGACAAAACAAATGCCATATATCAAACTATAGACGAACAAAGAAAGAAGAACCGCAACATATGAGCCGCCTTGAAACGGTAAAGACTTCAAGGACTAAATGTGCCAAACATTATGCAATCTGGACACAACTGATAAAAGAAGTGGAGCACTTTGAAATCCGCCATCCGCACATAAGTTCGATTTTCGAGAAAAGCTAAACACTGCGGGTAATGACAAGCTCTTTCTTTCAAGAATAAGAGATAAACAAACGCGGCCTTTCCCAGAACCAATCAATATTGTGCAAATCTTCATAAATGTGTATTTTGTCTGGGTTTAACTCGTTAAAGATGTAGAATTCTTCAAACATTTTTACAGATTTCACTAAAGGTAATGTATCAATGGCTGACAGGAAATTATTAATGAAGCCAAATTGCTGCCTAATTGCTTCATACATAAGTACAGTACCATATATTCTTTTAAGATAAGGGAGTTTTGTGGCAATTAACGTTGGAGACAGCCTCTTATGTGCCTATCTACGACAATATTAGTGACCACTGAAAATCAGTAACTAGTAAGTTATTATTTTTTTATTGGCTGCTTCCTCCTTTATAGCATTATCAATTTGACAAGTTTTGCCCATAAAAGTGAGATATAGAAGGTCTTCTGCCGTTACGTCATGAATATGACGTCAACATTGTTACAAAAAAGGGAATGAACAATGTCATTTTTCTGACGTGCATATAAGATACACAGTAATGAACAGAATTTTTGATTGATATGAAAATTCTATCACACAGGAGTGTACATAATTCGGTAAAAACTCGCTCCTTAGGGATAATTCGAACACTGGTAGTTCGTTTACCGTAGCTGATTCGAACTTGTATTTTTTTTTTTAAATAGTCCCTAGGTAATTCTTCCGATAGCTCAAGAACAAATATATTTATGAATATTTTAGGAAAACTTTCTTATTTTATCATGAAAATGTATGTTGTGTGTACTCATAAGAATTAGAAGAAACAACATACCATTCTTTTATAGAAGGTCGAAAACATCATGAAATCATGTCGTTGTAATTTTGAACCCCCTCAAACCCCACTTTTAAATAGAAAAAAATGGGGTTTGTAGGGGTATACATTATTTTTCCTATTTCTGCTATAAAACATAGATAATGGGTACCCGTTAGAACCGCCTCAATGAGGCAGTTCTAACGAGTACCCACAATCTCTCTTTCGATCTACAAAATGATCACACTTTTTTCATCTGAAACTTTTCATTTTTGCGGCCATAAAAAGTGCCATTATATTGAATAGGTGTGTTTTCGTAATGAGCATCCCTTAATTATTCCCATTTGCCCCCTGATCTGGAGCTATGATTTATCCTCAGTGGCATGAACTACCCATGTCAACAACACATTTCCTTGGTCCTAAAGATGTTCGAGCCATTGGATTTCCATTACGAAAACATGCCTATTCAAATATACTGAAAATTTTACCACCAGAAAATGAAAATTTTCAGATAAAAAATTCTGATATTTTTTATGTTTCTGCTCAAAACATAGATTATGGGTACTCGTTAGAACCGCCTCATCGAGGCGGTTCTAACGAGTACCCACAATCTATGTTTTTGAGCAGAAATAAGGAAAATAATGTATACCCCTGTAAACCCCAGTTTTACTATATAAAAGTGGGGTTTAAGGGGGTCAAAATATATAGGTATGTTTTCGTGATGGATTGTATTTCACTTACCAAGTACCATTCCTTTGGGAAGAGAGGATCGGATGGTTCGTTGGCATGAGGTATATGAAAATCTTTTTCATCACTTAATAACTGTACTAAATCTGGACTATTTAGCTGAAGATCGGATAACAGTACCCCATTTAATGGTTTATACCCTCGTTTGGCACGCAGAAACCCTGTTTGTTGCACCGCCCGCTTCACCTGAAACACAAAATCAGAATACTCATTTAGGTTAAGAGCATTGAAAATCTTATGCCAATTTGCAATGTAAATTTGCTTCATGAAGCTACTATTGACGAAGGGATTGTCATTCCTTGAAATGTTGAAATTAAATTTGTGCGTGTTTATCACGGTCACTTATTTTTCTTTACTTGAACAGTATTGCTGCCATTCAAAATAGGCAGTTGACATTTATGCCAATCTGCAATGTTAATTTGTTTTAACCGTACTACTGAAGAAATGGCTGATACTTCAGTAAACATTGAAAGCTTGCGTGTTTTATCTCGATCACTTCAAGTTTTCATTTTAACAGTATTTTTTTTTTTTCTGTTTCAAATTTACTTTATTCTAACAGTATTTAATGCCATTCAGAACAGCAACTGGTTTTCAGAAAATGGGCAATTCACAAAAACGCCTGTCCCCGAGGTAATAAAACTTTTTTTCGTGCTAAGCTCAGCTGAGCATGAAAAATTCTCTGCTAACAAATCTGAAAATGCCAACAATTGTTACATGTTCAGCTATATTTATCAAGAAAGAATTTGCAACTGTAAGTCATCTAAAATTAATTAGCAGGACAAATTACATGCTCAGCTGAGTTTTATAACTTCAGGGCTAACGACGTTAATACAATTACTGTACGCACCCTACGTATTGAGACCTCCGCGCAGGCTGGACAGAGCCTTCGCTGTCTGCCTGAATGCGCCTTGGGTGTTTGGCTACCCATAGAATGCCAGGAGAAGACATTGATTAGACTACGTATAAGCGGGGGCTGATCTGAGTCTTCGCTGGGCACACACACTACCTTGTAGAAACGCTATGCCCCGGCTCACGTAGAAATAATTTGACAGGAATTCACCCCAAGGTGTATCGTGAGGCGTGTCAAGTACCCAGCTCAATAACTTGAAGAACAGCGTCTCACTTGAACTTCGTATAATTACCATGTATTTGGTTTGGGCAAAGTCATGTGTCGCGTGCAAAAATATAAATGATAATACCCATGAAATTACACAATCACGAAGCACTGCCTTTCCCAGGCACCAAAAAGCGGAGAAATGACAAAATCCAAGCTAGCATTCTACGTAAATCTACATCGGGCCATCATCGGCCCGTCAGATACCCTGACGGGCCGATGACGGCCCGATATAGATTTACGTAGAATGCTGACTGGGATAATGGCAAAATAAACACCACAAATGAAACCTGCGACGATCAAACATAGAAGAATTGCAACAGAGGAACCACCACCTTCGAACTTACAGTAGAAAAACAACTATGGGGCTTGTTCTTTGTTAAAAAAGGCAATCCTTTTTGACTTTTATTAAACTAGTTGTTTTGGTTGTTTTTTGTTTGTTTGTTGTTGTTTTTTTGTTGTTGTTTTTTTTGTTGTTTTTTTTTTGTTTTGTTTTATATGGTGTGTGTGTGTGTGTGTGAGAAAGAGAGAGAGAGAGCGAGAGCGAGAGAGAGAGAGAGAGAGAGAGAGTGGGATGGGGGTAGGGTATTCAGTCTAAAATGAGTTAAATTCCTCTAAATGGAAAAGTGACAAGGTGAAAAGAATGTTGTTTTATGTCTGTCTATCCGTCTCATTCGTCAGCCATGCGATGGGGAAATATAATAGTTTGTCTGACAGTTCTAGTTTTATTTCCGTCTACGACAAGCAAATGTCAATACGTTTTATATTAAATGCAATGAAATACAAATAAGAGATGCCACTGGAAGTAACGAATCCCCCGAAGTATTGTTTTTGTGACTTGATGCAATGTTATGTCTCGTGTTTTGTGCCAGATTATTTGAAAATCCATTCCTTCATGAGTAATGTACGAGCAATGTTGTATGCCTTGACCGTCAAGATATCCCTTCTATTAACTCACATCTGCTGATATCAAGAGTGTTCGTGAACGTTTTTACAAACTACGTGTAAATTGCATCTTTTGACGCTTGTTGCAAACCCGTCATGTGATTTCAAATCTAGACAGTAGCAGTTCATCTAGTCGATGAGGTGATAAAAATCGACTAAATTATATCAATATTTATCAATTTCCTACAAGATGAAAAAAATGTTATCAACGTAATATTTTTTTTTTATATATATTTTCTTGCAATAAACAAGGTATAGTAAGCGGTCACTCGCTACGGCCCGCCGAAAATTTTTACAACTGACAACGTTTGCAAACGTCCCCGAATCTTCGTCAGCGTTCTGCTTTACTGAATAGCCGATTTTACTCGGACTTTTACAGGAAAGTCCCGAGTATCTACAATTGCTTTTCGAACAGAAATTTTACTGACGGAATAAAGTCGGAATAAGAAAACTGGCCTAGTCAAGCATTTGAGAGAACATTAGAAAAGCGAAGTGTTTTTAGCGATAATGCCTACCCCCGGCCGTGAAAAGGCAATAGTCTATAAAGGAAATAACGTTTGTTTTTTTTTGTGTTTTTTTTTTTTGGGGGGGGGGGGGGGGGGGGTATGCATGTGCTTTGGGAAGATGAAGCACTCTATCGGCAGTGGCTCAGTTTTGCTGAAGACTAAGCTCCCGCTATCTTTCTAATTCCGAGATCGATTGGCTGAGTTAGTCATTTGACATAGCGCCACTCGACTTACGAGTGAATTACGGAAAAGTATGGAACCGGCTACATATATAGTTACAAATAACTGGATACTTACAAAAGGATGAGATTTCAACTTCCTTGTATGTACTATACTTCTTTTCGTTCGTGACTTTGGAACTGCGTTGTGTATAAAATGAAATTCTGTGTTTGATCCTAGAACCTGGAAATATATAAATAATGAATTTAAGGGGAATGAATACACTTTTTGGTTAAATAACTTGTCACGGTCAAAATTGATTTACATCCCTTCTTAAAAGGGCCTATGTAAAAGGAAAGCGGAGCAAATCACTTCCTTTTAGAATAGGCCCTTTCTCAAAATGGAGATGGCAATACTTTAACCCTCGTCCTGTTGAATAAATTAAGATGCCACATCCACTTTTAATTTTCAGCCAATCAGATTACTTCATCTGGATTGTTGCTATAAATTCACATACTGAATGGCAAACAGTGCAGATCCAAATCAGCAGCTGATCTGGCTCTACACTGTTTGCAAAGTCAGGGTATATCGGGGTTCAGCAGAACAAGGGTTAAAAGGCAACAACAAAGTGGTTCCGATTTAACATACTGAACATTCGAGAGACGGTAGGTCACCACATGAAAATCTTATTACTGTAACAAAGTAGTCTAAAGGTAATTTCATGTAATCATCTATAAACTTTCAGTCTAATATATGCTGCGATGTTTGTGAACCTGGGTATTGACGGTCTATATATTGTAAAAACAAAATAAATAAGACATTTTATTAGTTAATCAATTTAATAATACACAATCTGTGGTCAGATAATTATGTGACAAATGGGGATTCTTTCGCGAGGAAAAGTACCCATATTTCTTTACTCATTACGAAAACATGCCTATTCAAATACACTGAACATTTTACCACCAAAACAGTGAAAATTTTTAGATAAAAAATTCTGATATTTTTCATATTTCTGCTCAAAACATAGATTGTGGGTACTCGTTAGAACCGCCTCGACGAGGCGGTTCTAACGAGTACCCACAATCTATGTTTTTAGCAGAAATAAGAAAAATAATGTATACCCCTGTAAACCCCAGTTTTACTTTATAAAAGTGGGGTTTAAGGGGGTTAAAATAATATAGGCATGTTTTCGTGATGTACAATATCGTTGAAAAATTGTCACAAACAATAGATAGAATATTTTTATGGTGAATTATATTATTTATGGTAGTAAAACAACCGTTTATAAGCTGATCACAACTGCATCAGAATTTTTTTCAGATACAATAAGGCTTGGCATATTATATGAATATTCCCACATGAAATGCCAATTCATATTCATTTCTGAAAAATAATTGAAATAACAAATAGATTTTCGTCTGCTACAAGACTGCTTACGACAATAAGGGTTAAACGTCATAGTAATGTATGTTTATGTATTTTACTTAACAGAAAACAGAGTGTAATTTGATGAAAACACGCTCTAGCCCATCTTCTGAGTGCTTCACAGCAGTCTTTTTTTGACATATCTTGCTCTTATGGTATGTAACTGACATGATCATTATCTTAGATCTTGACTGTAAGCTTGCGTTATATGTAATTGACAGCAAATATTTTCCTACAATGACCTATGGTTTGTTCCTGGCAATCTGACAGGGTTTTACAGTCTTGTTCAACTCGACTGACTGACAATAAATTGTCATGAGATCTTGCTCATGATAAAACCTCAGAAACGTTTCTTTGGTTTTAAACAATCTTTTACTAAGAGTGTTCTATAAACTTTTACAATATAGGAATGAAATTTATTAATGTGCGTTTTATCTATGTGTAAACGCCGGCAAACCAGTCACAAACTAAATAAAGTTTGAGCTTAATGTAAAGTTTGTGAGTGATTTACACATTGATAATACTACAAAATAAAAAAAATCATTAAATGGCATTTCCAACTCGGTCGTTGAAAACGTGAGTTACCAAGCTTAGTTTAGATTCTACGCAATGAATATAGTTCCAAGAGCCTACTCAATGGATTTGGTTTAAAGAAGAACCTTTTTAAAAAAGAGGGTTGGTTCACAGGAAAGCAAATAAGAAGTCATAAAAGTTATCTCCTTGTAAAAAGTGGCTTGGTGCACAGGAAAGCAAACAGGAATTCACAAAAGCTTTCTGTATTTTTTTTTTTTTTTTTTTTTTTTTTTTTTCAAAAAGTCGCGGAAAATCTACCAAATGTACCCAGTCCCTTTAAACTTTGCAAATCTTTCACAGTTTGCTCGACAATCAATCAAGAGAGAATCTTCAAACTGCATCGGTAGACACCCAGTAGGCATTCTACATAAATCTATAGCGGGCCGTTATCGGCCCTTCAGGGTACACAATGTAACTGACGGGCCGATAACGGCCCGCTGTAGATTTATGTAGAATGCTAGCTGGGCAAGGAATTGCGAAGAAGACTAACAGCTGGTATTGTGTTGTTGCTCTTTAATGTTTCCATTTAGTCTTTTTTTTCTCTTTGAAATGTTGCTTTCTTTTATTGTTGGACAACCAACCTTGCTGGTAAGCGACGGTTTACTTTGCCAAACTGAATATTTTATACAAAGAGCTATTTTAAAATTCATTAAATATTCTAAATAAGGTGCTTTCACCCAAGTTCTGCTAAATAATGGCGCCTTTAAGCAACGTTCAAAGCTCTTTATATTTAAACTATTGTCTTTTTGTTCATAGATTTCAATCAAATTTATATCAGTATTCATGGTTTCTTGAGCTTATCAACTCCAATTTCAATTCTATTTCTTATCAGGACCGTTTTGATCTTTAACCATTGATGTCTGAAGATGATGATCTTGAATAAAATTCATTATCTTGTCGTCGATTTACGTACAACAGCGTAGAAATATAATTGTTTAACCCGTTTCAATATGGAGAGGCAAATAGTGCAAACCCAGATCAGACGTTGCCGAACGCAGCGTCTACACTGATTGTATTAAATACAGGGATTTCTAGAAGACATAGTAATTTAAAAAAACTAAGCAGACACCTTACTTTTGGAAACAGACTGGACTAAAGAGTCGCAGTAGAAGAGTTCTGTCGACTTTAATGGGTTAAAGAATATAAATTTTGGATTGGACAAACAGACAAACAGGCAGGCCTGAGCAAACAGTGTTGATCCAGACCTGACGCCGCAACACGAGGCGTCTGATCAGGTTCTTCACTGTTTGCCACTCAACCAGCAACTTTCAGACATGTCAGTAGATTGTAAAATGGACTCTTTCTTTTAAATTACAAGCATCACGAAAACATGCCTATATAATTTTGACCCCCTTAAACCCCACTTTTATATAGTAAAACTGGGGTTTACAGGGTTATGCATTATTTTTCTTATTTCTACTCAAAACATAGATTGTGGGTACTCGTTAGAACCGCCTCGTCGATGCGGTTCTAACGAGTACCCACAATCTATGTTTTGAGCAGAAATATGAAAATGTTTAGAATTTTACATCTGAAAACTTTCATTTTTTGGTGGTAAAATTTTCAGTATATTTGAATAGGCTTGTTAAGTATGAAGAAGAAGGACGTTGAGCTGTTTTAAGTCAAATAAATTTCCGTTCTATTTTTTCTTATGATGATGAGTTAAGATAACAACTAGGATAAATACGGCTGATGCTATTTTTAAAACATATAAGGTTCCTCGTCCATCTTATGTCAATCACGAAATATTGTATTAGACACTTATTCACAAGAGATATCAAATTATACAGGGAATTACAATAGCAATTTACAGGACCAGTCTGGAGCGAGAAAGATGCTACAATAAAATACAAAATAGATTTTAGGGGCGCGGCAGAGAAAAAAAAGCCTGTATGATATACGCCGCCAGCGAAAGCGCATACCACTCTGCACATACGTGTATCATGGTCTAGGGGGCGGGGTGTTGCTGCTAGGAGTATACATTCTGTGATTTTCAAACAGTGTGCTGGCGACGAACAACGGAATAAATTGAGCCGGAACGTCAGAAAACGTACCTTCGGACATATGCGCCCAGCGAAGATTCAGATCAGCCTGCGCATTCGCGCAGGCTGATCAGAATCTTCACGAGGCACGTTATACTGTGCGAAGCCAAGGCTGCAAAATTTCTTCATGCGGACAACGAAGACTGATCAGACTGCGCGGACTGATTTGAATCTTCGATGGGTGCATATGTAAGTACGTTTTCTCACATTGCGCCACATTTCCTGTACAGAATGCGAACATTTGCTGGGTAACCTGGTTCAATAATACCAGTGTATAAAGCAACAAGGCTCAAAGACGCCTACGGTGATAAACGGAACTCTTTTAAAAAATGAGACAAGAAATTTCATCCTGAGCCTGCGTAATCTCTTCCGGCTATGACCTTGTGTACAGACGGCTTTGATATTCATCCCAGTGCAGTACGGGCTTTGTAGAGTATTCAAAATAATTTGAACTTGAAGAAGGATCCATAGAAAATATAGAACAAAACAAAATGTAGAAAAGAGTGCACGCCTATTCAAATATATAGACAATTTCACCTCCAAAAACTGAAAATTTTCAGATAAAAAACTCTGATATTTTTCATATTTCAGCTCAAAACATAGATTATGGGTACTCGTTAGAACCGCCTCGCAGAGGCGGTTCAACGAGTACCCACAATCTATGTTTTTGAGCAAAAATAAGAAAAATAATGTATACCCCTGTAAACCCCAGTTTTACTATATAAAAGTGGGGTTGAAGGGGGTCAGAATTATATAGGCGTGTTTTCGTGATGATAACGAAAAATACGTTATAGCCCTCATGAAAACCATGATATTATCTTCATATGAAATGTATGAACTCATCAGTTCCAAAGGACCAAATATTTAATAACTTATATATAAACAGCACTTTATCGAAGTATGGGATAACATTTTACAGTCCCACACAAGCACTTAACAACAGTTGCTGCGACCACGAAATAATCTGATGTGATCCTTTGTCATTATAGAATAAAAGACTGACAATAGCAATCTCGGTACAATTGGATTTCTTTTCTCTGAATGTAAGGTTTGTCATCTCTCGGAGCCTTTATGCGAACCGAATTTTTTATGCATTTCCATCATTTTATGCCTTTATAATTTTGGACCCCTTAAACACCACTTTTATATAGTAAAACTGGAGTTTACAGGGGTATACATTATTTTTCTTATTTCTGCTCAAAAACATCAGGCGGTTCTAACGAGTACCCACAATCTATGTTTTGAGCAGAAATATGAAGAAACAAATATCAGAGTTTTTAATCTGAAAATTTTCTGTTTTTGGAAGTGAAAATTTCTATATATTTGAATAGGTGTGTTTTCGTAATGCTGTATTAAGAGTAGCATCGGGGACCCAGGGTGAAGTTGGCTAGCTGTAAAAGTGCTTAAAATCCCCCGGTGGTTTACTCTACTCGATCCGGTGTTAGTCTTTCTCTTTGTTGCTTTGTGGTTTATTCTACGAGGCGATTTGTTTTATGTCATACTTTGTGTTCTTTTGTTCTTGTGTTTTTCAGTCCTTTTAGCTTTGCGATTAACTCACTTGTGGAAGAGAGAGCTAATCTTAGTGCTTTTCGTACGTTTGTTCGATGTGTGCTTGTTTGGTTTTGTCGGTTTCCTCTTCCTCTTGGTGTCTGGGAAGGGCTGCGGTTTGTGATTGTGGCACTCGCTGGACTTTTCTCTTACCTTTTTTGTCATCAGTGGTCATAACTACATAATTTGAGCGATGCAAATTTGTCTTCTACTCGGAGCGTGCGCATATAAAATTTGCAACATACAAAGTGCAACTGTGCACAATCTGTACTGAGCATACGCATTTAAATGTGCACGGGGACAGGTTTTGTTGTGACCTCGCTTATACACTGGGCAAAAAAGAAGCAAAGTCATTCGCCTAATAATCAAATTATTCCTCATTTCCAATATTTCACGATACCAATGCATAGCTTGTATAGCTCTATATAAGAAGGTTATTGCGTTCATTACTTTTCTTATAAAACCAGGAGCCCAATTACTTTTCCATAGGCAACCGAGACTCTCATTTTCTAATCCCATTACGAAAACAAGCCTATTCAAAAAATGAAAATTTTCAGATAAAAAATCTGATGGTTCATATTTCTGCTCAAAACATAGTTTGTGGGTACTCGTTAGAACCGCCTCGGCAAGGCGGTTCTAACGAGTAGCCACAATCTATGTTTTTGAGCAGAAATAAGAAAAATAATGTCTACTCCTGTAAACCCCAGTTTCACTATATAAAAAGTGAGGTTTAAGGCGATGCGGTTCTAACGAGTACCCACAATCTATGTTTTTGAGCAGAAATAAGAACAAAACTGTATACTCCTGTAAACCCCAGTTTCACTATATAAAAGGGGGTTTAAGGGGGTCAGCATTATATAGGCATGTTTTCGTGATGGTAGTGTGTTCTTTGTTTCCATAGGCAATCTTTTAGACGTTTCCATTATAACATTTGGGAAAATTCTGACCCTCGCTATATTCCTTGACTTCCAAATTTGGTCTCAAATTAAATGCCACCCTTAGGCTGACATAATACATCACAAAAGAGAGATATATCAGCATGTTTTAGCATTTTTCTGCCTCAATTTGGCGGGAAAACACACACACACACACACACACACGAAAACAAGACGTTTAGCAGGTCTAATTTTTTCAACACCAGCACACTAAAATACCATTTGCAAATTTAAATTTGGTCTGCAGTGCAATAAAGTACATATATATATATATATTTTATGTAAGACTGACGTAAATTCAAACAGTCTCATCTATTAGTGTCCAATTAGAGTCGGGATTTCTTCTATCAAATATAGCCCTCGACATATTCAATTCTGCTGGTTCCAGTCCTCACCACTCTAACAAGTACCCTGCTCCCTGTGTCTCGATAAAACGTTTGTTGTGGGTTCGCCTTAGACTAGCTCCTAGACCTTGATGTCATGTTTTATCACTCCTAACTATAAGCTGAATTTATGTATGACATCTTGTATGGCCAGTCTCTAATAGTTGGTCTCTGACATCAAGGATATCTCCAAGATTAGTTGCTGCTATCAAAGAGGTGAGGCAAGCAGTAAGTAATAGATGGCCCTTAGTTCATTAAGTAAATTAATAATTATAATTGATTGATGAAAATAATATTGATATCCGACTAGTAGCTAGTCTAGGTTCGCCTCAGCGTTTCTGTTGCTGAACCAGAACATATATTTGGTGGTAAATCAGCAAAACGTTTAATCCTAGTCCTGCTGAACCCGGATATACCTGTCTTTACAAACAGTGTAGATCCAGATCAGTTGGCTTCTGAAGAAGCCAACAGATCTGGATCTACACTGTTTGTCATTAAGCATGTGAATTTGTGTCAGTAACCTGGATTAAGTGATCTGTTGGCTGAAAATAGGAAGTGGGCATGGCATCGTTATTTATTCAGCATGACAAGGATTAAAACGTTTTATTACTATTTAAAAAAAGAAATTTATCTATAGTTATGACCAAGACGTGTACATTTTACATAGACTTGTTAACCATTGTCATGCTGAATAAATTAAGATGCCACGCCCTCTTCTAATTTTCAGCCAATCAGATTACTTTATCTGGACTTTTTCTATAAATTCACCTTCTTAATGGCAAACAGTGCAGATACAGATAAGTTGGCTTCTTCAGAAGCCAACTGATCTGGATCTACACTGTTTGGAAATGAGGACATATCCGGGTTCAGCAGGACCAGGGTTAATGTAATGAAAGCTCCGGTCATGAGTGTTTCCATGCGTCTCGTAGGTGCAAATTGCGACCTTGTCACATCGATCAACGTCGACGAAACATGTAATCTCTGGTAAACAATCCTTTGTTTGACGTAAACAAATTGATGTTATGGATTATATTTGCTTCCAGTCAGAGTCCCAATATCAATTTAGAGCAGAAATCCACCGCAATGATTTGATAATGGTAATATGATTGCTTGTAATGCCTGTATTGCCCGGTATTTGTCACTATGCTCGGGAATAAAACTCGTGCAGATTCATCAATTGATCCTTAATACATTCCCAGTCAGCATTCTACGTAAATCTATATCGGGCCGTCATCGGCCCGTCAGGGTAGCTGACGGGCCGATGACGGCCCGATGTAGATTTACGTAGAATGCTAGCTGGGTTGATACATGCATTATAGCAGTCCGGATTTGCCGGCTTAAACCGGGAAGTACCATGACCGGAAACTCCAGCGGATCAGCAACTGATCTTTAAAGCACTGATGCATGCATTATAGTAGTCCGGAATTATCCGGGCTAAACCGTAAAAAATGCCATGGCCAGAATTTCAGTATGTTCCAAAGCCCGAAAAGAGAACAGATTATCTAACATGATGGGTCATAATACAGTCGGATCTCAATAGCTCGAATACCGATGGCTCGTTTACCATGGCTAATTCGACCGCGTTTTTGACTCACTACGAAATTCTTCCGATAGCCTAAGATAGCAAATACTTAGGGATTTTTGTTTTTTTCATTTTAAAATTGCATGTTGTGTGTACTCATTAGAATCGCCTCAAAATTGCATGTTGTGTGTACTCATTAGAATCGCCTCGATGAGGCGATTCTAATGAGTACACTCAACATACCATTATCGTGTAGAAGATCGAAACGGTTTCTCTAAATTATCGCCATTTGCTTCTTGAACTCGCGCCATGATTAACCTTCAGTGGCTCGAACTACCCATGTCTCGAACAAATTTCCATGGTCCAAAAGATGTTCGAGCCATTGAAGTTCAACTGTATACATTTTCACAGCCTTTTAGCACTATCAGAACAGGACGTAATACAGTTAAATTTAAATGGTTCGAACATCCTAGGGACCATGGAAATCTGTTCTAGAGAGTTGTAATTCAAGCCACTGATGGTTAATCATAGTGCCAGGACAGTAGACAAATTATTATAATTTAGAGATGTCTTTTAAAAAAAATTTATTCAGTAATAACCTTTGAGTGTACAAACAACATACATTTTCCATAAAAAAAAAAATAGAAAATTTTCCTTAAATATCCCTAAATATTTGTTTCTTGAGCTATTGGAGGAATTTTTAAGGACACAAAAACGAGTTCGAATCAGCCGTGGAAAGCGAGCCATCGGTTTTCGAGCCAATGAAATTTTACTTCAGAACGTAAAGTCGTCTTCATTGCATTTCGAAACCTTGTTTACAAATGCATGTTTGCTGTGTAAAAATCTTTATAGATAGGCCACATTTTCTACATAAAAATAAGGAAAAGGATATGAGTTTTTGCAAAAATGTTTGAACAGCCCAGCTAGCATTCTACTTAAATCTTTATTGGACCGTTATCGGCCCGACAGTCATGTCGGGCCGGTCGGGCCGGTCACGGTCCTATATAGATTTTAGTAAAATAGAAAGGCTTTCTATTTACAAAATAACATACGAATTTCGGCAAGATATTTTAAAATTGTTCACGAAGCTGGCAAAGACGTTAAACCTGACCATTTGGGTTTTTTATCAGTCATTCTGCATTTTATATAGCTTTAATAATGAGGAATGGTACATAACATTGGGCCTGGGTTTCACTTTTTCGTATATGAATATCACTTCCCTAAAACTGGGATTATTTACCCAATAATCCTGCCCAAACCCCACCTACACCATCACACGGGACAGTGTTTAATCAGATAAGGGTGTGTTTTATTATAGAATTAATGTCACCCACGCTCCCATCACTTGGGACAGTGGTCAAGTAGGCACAGTGCGGTTCTAACGTACATGTACTTCTCTAAATCTATCCTTCTAACAGATTCTTAAAACCTCAACATTTTACCTCTAAAGTATTTCGTGTCAGAACGCCATTATACAGGCACGCGTTTATAGGAACAGGAGAGCCCAAGAGAGTTCAGTTTGATGTCCATAAAGTTTGTAAAGCTTTATTTGTGATCGTCTGATATTTGCGGGCTGTATTTGATGCGTCAGTTTAATACGAGCCTGCGAACATTTATCAAGAAAGTCTCTGCGGGCTGCTTTGAACCATTTTATTATCCAGACATTTAAAAGGTTTACACAGTCGAAACAACGTTCTCCAAAGAATCCGTATACTTATGCTTTAGACTAATTTGTCTGGATTACATATGCTTTAAACTATTTTGTTCGGGTAGCATATGCTTTAAACTATTTTGCCCAGGTAACTTATGCTCTTGACTATTTTGTCCGGGTAACTTATGCTCTTGACTATTTTGTCCGGGTAACTTATGCTCTTGACTATTTTGTCCGGGTAACTTATGTTCTTGACTATTTTGTCCGGGTAACTTATGCTATAGACTATTTTGTCTGTGTAGCTTAAACTATAGACTAGTTTATACGAGTAATTTATGCTATAGACTGTTTGGTCCGGATTAAGGGGATTGGCTAAACTTGGAGGATTTTCCTTGAACACCAAACCCTTCTGAAAAGGGGTCTATTTTAAAAGTAAAGGATATGCTCCCCTTGGAAGCATTGTTTTCATTATGGGTGTACCCATTTTCAGTAGAGAGTAAAAATCAATTTCAACAGAGTTGCCACCTCTTAAAGTGTACCGATTCCCCTTAAGCTTCTTTATATGAAATACCGTATCTATTCTAAACATTTGGACAACATAAAAACTGTATGTATCCTAAAATTAGAAAACTATCTGTTCTGTCCTTTCGCCATCACTCGAACAGACGTGTTCTTTGCTTGGCGTTTTACTCTAAAACGAAAATATTTTGTTCTGATCGACCATCTTTTATCATAACAATTGTCTTGTGTGTGTGTGTGTGTGTGTGTGTGTGTGTGTGTGTGTGTGTGTGTGTGTGTGTTATTCTCAAATCTTTACCATTGAATTGAATTTACGGTCTTACCTATGTAATTTCTATGGTAAAGTGATTTTTTTTAATTTTTATCAAAGATATTTTTTTCTATGCTGATCTTTAATTGTGGATGACTCATGACAATATGGTGAACATTTCAGAAAATTTAAATAAGTGGAATTTATTTTAAAAAAAAGTAAAAACTTCCTCCAGTTTACCTACCCTACAGATTTCTGTATAATTTGAGGCTATTTAAAACTGATGAATAGAATAAAATATTTTATGCATACGTAGTTACAACAAACTGTTTTGCTTACAACATACGGTTTTGCGTTTGGTCATGACAGAAATTCACTGACAAATTCACTACTTCTGATATTCTGATTAAAGCTCTGGGCTTGGCACTGAGAACCTTTCCTGTGTACGTGTTTTACGAGTTCACGGAAGATAATTAGGCTTAAATGGGTTATTCATTTGCACTGCTTTTAGAATGACCCTTGTTCGTTACATATTTTAGTCTACATCCTTTGACTTCTTTTGAAGAACTTGACCAGACTGTAGCTGACTGGCTGATATCCGCCATTCACGGGTGGCGTCATAGATTCTAAGTATCTCTTTTGCAATGACTTAAAAGAGAACTGCATCATGGCAAAATATGTGTTCGGTCATATGCGGTGCGCATGCTAAGACAAGACTGCGCCTGCGCAGTCTCGTCTGACCATGTGCATTTCGCCCAGACTATTCAAAAGTGGATGCGCCATGAAAAAAGGGTGCCTTCGGGCATGTGCGGACAGCGAGGGCGCAGATCAGCCTGCGCATCCGCACAGTATGATCAGGGCCTTCGCTGTCCGCTAACAGAATCATTGGATACTACAAAATATAAGAATGGAGAGGAAATACCTGGATGATACTTTGCGCATTCATAGGATGATCTGGATGTGCGCATTTTGCGCATGTTCGAAGGCACTTTTTCGCCTGACGCGGCCCGAATATCGTCTCTAGTATTTGTATTTAGCAGGTTTAAGGATAACCTACGTCATTGATATATTACATGCAACATTATTCCTATTTCGCCTAATTTCATGTAAAAGCTATGTAAACGAACAATTTCTAATCAACTGTTATATTGACGACAATAAAGTATGTTAACCGACAATCTTGCTTCGTTTTCCATCGCGTGCAAGTTCTAATAAAGTGTCGTTCAAGAAGAAAACAGCACTTTAGCATGTGTGCCACTGGCCACTAATAAGAAAATGGTGAAGCAAAACCTCACAGCATGTTTAGTATCTTCAATGATTTTCCAGTCAATTAGTTTTTAAGGAGAACAGTGAATACTCGGACAAGGATGCTACATGTATGATTTTCAGTCTTGGGGTTGGTGTTACATGTAGAGTCGAAATTTAATGGCTTAAACATCTTTAGGATCATGAAAAATTGTTCTAGACATGGGTAGTTCGAGCCACTGGGGGTTAATCAAAGCGCAGGTCAGGAGACACGTGGGGGTAATTTAACCCTTGTCCTGCTAAACCCGGATATACACTGCCTTTGCAAACAGTGTAGCTCAAGATCAGTGTAGGCTTCTGAACTGATCTGGATCTGCACTGTTTGCCATTAAGTATGTGAATTTATAGCAACAATGCAGATCAAGCAATCTGGTTGGCTGAAAATTAGACGTGGGTGTTGCATCTAAAAGTCTTCTATTAAATACTGATATGTGAAGAGTACATGTACTTGCTATTTGGCCAATACCATCTGGAAAGGGGTCTTCTCCAACTCATTAAAGACTAAATAAACCCTTCCACACTATATTTTGGAAGAGCCCATTTTCGATTTTAGGTATGTAGGCTATATGATGTAGATATTCCTAATAAAAAAATGGTTGAACTATTTGATCTGGGTCTGCACTGTTAGCCAATTATCCATTTAGGGGTCTCCAGTCTTCAATTTGCTAACAGAAAACATTTGCTCCGAAGGAAATGATTGCTTTCCGTTCAGTGTAGACCCTTTTAAGAAAAGACAGAGTAGCATCCCCTGAAGTATATCTATTATTTGTTCGTTCTGTAGTCGAATATTGAAGGTCTTAATTAGACTCCTTAGATGCACAGACCAACCTATGCTAGCAATGTGATTATCGCTCCTTTTGTTGCTGCCCAATTTCTATCAGTCTGTGCTTTCTATATAAACATACAGTGTATATTTTTTGTTATTTGTTTTGATGTTTGAAACTGATTCAGAATATAACAGTGAGGTTAGCTGTCGATAAAGCCGGTTTTAACTATAGCTGGAGTTAATGCCGCGTGGTGGCTGTAAAACGTCTCCCCGTACTTCACTATAATGTAGTTTACATTTTCTGGTCCTTTGTGATCATTGAGCCCATTCAGGGATTTCTTGAAAATTTATATAACCGTCATTGATGAGGCCTCATGGGCCGAAACGAGATAATCCGGCCCAGGAAACTTAGTGCTTTAGCTGTTTTCAGTTTTATATCTTCGTTGCTCTCAAGGGTCATTTCTTATAGAATCTATTAAACCCAAAGCAGTGTTCCTAATGATCGTACCAATGTGGTACTTCTGATTCCATTCCGCTTCATTTTCGTTTCACTGTTCTGTCTTTAATTGTTTGTTCTGTTTTCTACGAGATGCTGTTTTTTTAGAAGTTGTTTCATGTGATTAAACCTTTGTTCAGTGCTGTATTACCTGAGTGTGGCTTTTCCTGTGTATCTGTATATAGTAAAATTCCGCTATTACGACCTTTCGAAATTGAGACCACTCCACTATTAGGACCAGCTTTTTGTCAGTCTCATATGTTTTGCAAGGTTTCTGACAATATGACATATGCAAACAGTGTAGACCCAGATCAGACTGCTCCTGATGGAACAGTCTGATCAGGGACTACACTGTTTGCCATCCCACTAAGTATTTTGTAAAACAACTGCATAGAAAGCAAAATATAGGCAAAATGTATGGAATAAAGTGTTCGAAATTTTAGGGCATTTACCATATTCAATATTCAATACTAATAAGACCACTTTTAGACAGTCCCAAAAGTGGTCTTAAAAACGGAATTCAGCTTCTGTATTCATTTTTCACTGTTCGAATCCACTTTCAGTCGACGCACCTAAATGATTGTTTGCCAATGCTATTAGCGGTGATATGCTGAAGTCTCGTTTTTGCTATTGTGTTTCGAGATAAAACGAGACCTGCTGATTTATTGCTTGTTTCATTAGTAGCAGCGCTTAAGGAAATTTTCCGGAATCAGCTGGCTATTTTCCCTCCAAGAACTTAGTCATAACAAATGAAAATATACCTAAGCGAACAGTTAAATAATAAAGATGAGGCATATATCCACGACAGCCATTATACAAATTTTATAAAACTGAAAGGTTGTACATTTTAATTGAGATACGCGCTAGGTCTGGTCAGTTTATGCGGGTACAAAGCTTATGTTTGGCACTCATCAAGAAAACACGCCTATATAATTTTGACCCCCTTAAACCCCACTTTTATATAGTAAAACTGGGGTTTACAGGGGTATATATTATTTTTCTTATTTCTGCTCAAAACATAGATTGTGGGTACTCGTTAGAACCGCCTCGCCGAGGCGGTTCTAACGAATACCCATAATCTATGTTTTGAGCAGAAATATGAAAAATATCAGAATTTTTTATCTGAAATTTTTCAGTTTTGGGTGGTAAAATTTTCAATATATTTGAATAGGCGTGTTTTCGTAATGCCATTATACAAATTTTATAAAACTGAAAGGTTGTACATTTTAATTGAGATACGCGCTAGGTCTGGTCAGATTATGCGGATACAAAGCTTATGTTTGGCACTCATCACGAAAACACGCCTACATAATTTTGACCCCCTTCAACCCTACTTTTATGTAGTAAAACTGGGGTTTACAGGGGTATACATTATTTTTCTTATTTCTGCTCAAAAACATAGATTGTGGGTACTCGTTAGAACCGCCTCGGCGAGGCGGTTCTACCGAGTACCCACAATCTATGTTTTGAGCAGAAATATGAAAAATATCAGAATTTTTTATCTGAAATTTTTCAGTTTTGGGTGGTAAAATTTTCAATATATTTGAATAGGCGTGTTTTCGTAATGCCATTATACAAATTTTATAAAACTGAAAGGTTGTACATTTTAATTGAGATACGCGCTGGGTCTGGTCAGTTTATGCGGGTACAAAGCTTATGTTTGGCACTAGTATGCTGTTTCTTTGTATTCAAATGTTCAGCATAAAGTCGCTTTGAAAATACTTGTTTCTTTGCCAAATGCCGTTCTAATCTCAAACGAGAGGATTAAAGAAACAGTTTGGTACCAAGATTATTACTCTCCTTCAAATGAAAATAGTGAACGGTTGCATGAGTACAACATCTAAGCAAACATGCAATATCATCTTAAATTCGCTTGTCCATTACTTTTTAAAGCACAATGAAATTGTTTGGCTTAAAACATTTCCGTACTCAGATGTATTGTAGGAAAGATTTTTATTTTTGTGGCTTTTATCGACGTGTTAATGCTAGCGAATCACTTGCAAACTAAATGAATAAAGTCCTTCAGGCTGACACCGACGATTCTGATCAGCCTGTTCAGGCTGATCCGCTTCTTCACTGGGTGTATTCTTATTACAGTCGAATCTCGTTATCTCGAACTCGCTTATTTCGAATTACCGCTTATCTCGAAGTGAAAATCTGATCACTGTTTTAACATGCAACTATGACAACAGGTAACAAAATAATGTGGAAAAGAGGAGAAATTCCTCTTCCTAAGGAGCAATTTCTCCTCTTTTCCACACACATTATATATATATATATATAACTTCAGGAGTCAAATTACATATTCATTTGTTTGTGTTGTTCAATTTATTGTTTTCCTCACTCTCTCAACTCTGATATGTCGGGGTACGGATATCTAGAAGTGTTTCAGTGAGTCCCTTGGAATTCGAGATAACGAGAGTCCACTGTTTTTTTAATTCCTTTCTAAATTATTATTTTATCTTTGTTGAGCCTTTGTTTTGTCTCTTATGGATTCTTTGGATGTTTCGGGCATAAAAACTGCTTTGGAGAAAATAAATTAAATTTTACAATTTCAATATAAGCAAGAAGATTTTAGAACAATCTTGAAATGTCAATCTATCCTATAACACGATTGCTTACAGTGACATTCTGAAATGAAACATGCTTATAACTGAAACCTAAACGTTGCCTTATTCGCTTTTGAGATATAATCTAGTTACATGCAAACACATATAAGCATTAATAGACAATATGTGCATTTGGTTTTAAGTCTTTGAATTGGACAAAAATGATTTTGTTGTCACAGACTGAGTTTTGCCGTTATTTGCTTGAAAAAAAAAGCTGTTTACGAACCTACAGCCTATACAATCTGGTACTGGAGTATAATATACTCGCATCTCAAATCTTAATCATATAACGTGTTTGTTTACAATTATTCCTATGTTTTAACATTAAAAAGTTTCACAAAGTGTTTGTTTGAGTCAAATAATTTAACATTAACAATCTCTCGTATAAAATACATAAAGTGTTTGTTTACATTCTATGTTTTAATTACCTCTCTTGGGGAAGAGAGAGCTAATCTTAGTGCTTTTCGTACGTTTGTTACATTTGCGCTTGTTTGGTTTTGTCTGTTTCCTCTTCCTCTTGGTGTCTGGGAAGGGCTGTGGTTTGTTATTGTGGCATTTCCTGGACTTTTTTCTTACCTTTTTTTAACATTATACAATTATTGACCATTGAGGTACAAGATATGACGTGGTATCCACCAGAGAATACCAATATTGACCGAGGCGATTTTTTTTAAATTTTAGAAACTGATATTCACTGGAAGGTTCGCGCAAGCCGGTGAACATCAGATATATTCACTGGGCTGAAACAGCTCCCAGACAATGAAAGACAGTCTATTTTTAGGTTATATAATAATAAACAATATCTACTCTAAATCGCATAAAGCGATATTTACGTCTATGTTTTAACAATAAAACATTTTCGAATCTAAACCACTAAAAATGTTTATTTACGTCCTGTGATTTAACATCAAAGATCTCAAATCAAGCATAAAGTGTTTATTTATGTCCTATGTTTTAACATTAAACAGTTTCACAAAGTATTTATTTGAGTCAAATAATTTAACATTAACAAACTCTGGTATAAATTACATAAAGTGTTTGTTTACATTCTATGTTTTGACATTATACAGTTATGGACTATTGAGGTACTGGATATGGCGTGATATCCACCAGAGAAACCAATATTAACTGGGGCGATTTTTTTTTTTAATTTTAGATACTGATATTCACTGGCAAGCCGGTCAACATCAGATGTATTCACTGGGCTGAAAACAGCTCCCAGACAATGAAATCACATAAAGCATTATTTACGCCCTATGCTTTAACATTAAAACATTTTCGAATCTAAACCACTAAAAATGTTTATGTACGTCCTATGATTTAACATCAAACATCTCAAACAAAGCATTGAGTGTTTATTTATGTCCTATGTTTTAACATTAACAGTTTCTAATCTGAATAAAAATGTTTTTAGCGTCTTATGTTTAAACGTTCATCATTCTCTAATCTAAAGACATACAGCACATAAAGTGTTTATTTACGTCCTAATTTTTAACATTAAAAGCTCTTTAATCTGAACCACAAAAAATGTTCATTAACGTCCTATGTTTCTAAATCATCTGAAGTATTTGTTTACGTCTTACTGTTTTACCATTAATTATTCCGTTACATGAACTAGTCTATGTTATGTATTACACCACGTCCTTTTCCATGATATCAAATATAATTTCAATAGCGGTATTATCAGGAGAATTTTCAGAATGTTGCCCTGTTTATACGTTTCCTATTTCTGTCAGTTATTTTTTGTAACGTAATGTACCTAATAACTAAACTTTCCTCATATTGTCAATATTATATAATGGAAATGTCATCCGAGCAGACACACAACGTTGAAACAACGTCGATTCGACGTTGATTCAACGTCAAGAAACATCGTTATATTGCCGTACTTTCAGCTTTGTGTGCTCGCTTGGATATGGCTAGCCTGGCCCCATGCCTATCAGTTAAAATGTAATTGTTTGTGCTGAGGTTTTACGGCCCAGTCAACCCAATTGGATCATGTCGAGCGCGGTCAGTTTACCTAACCACACGTTTACTGGGCAGGCTTTGTCCTCAAGCGGTTAACCAGTATTGTGCACATTCTTTCGCCAGAAACTGACAACTGCCCTTCTTGAATTTGCGGAAGGGAGAGAATGACCGTAGAAAATATTTCATGATCAATCTCCACGAAAGAATGTTGCCGACCTCGGCGGGGGTTGAACCCGCGACCTCCTGGTCTCCAGTCGGACGGCGCATCCAACTGAGCCTCCGAGGCCCAGTTAAAATGTAACAAAGGTAAAGTACTCCTACTTGACTCTTTCTGCATATATCATCTCCCTTACCCATAAGAAACATAACTGATCAGCCAAATCAGAGAGACAGATATTGTAGAGGATAGGATTCTTTTTATAATATATATCATTTTTATGCTGATTCAAATATTAGACGGTAGCCAGTCTAGGATATGGCTTATATGTCTTGATGTGGTGGCTGTCCAGATAATGATTTTTCGTTTGTTTCCTTGAAAACGTACTTTGCGTGCTCAGAGATGCCCAAAACATTGCGAAAACACGCCTATTCAAATATATAGAAAATTTCACCTCCTAAAAACTGAAAATTTTCAGACAAAAAACTTTGATACTTTTCATATTTCTGCTCAAAACATAGACTGTGGGTACTCGTTAGAACCTCCTCGGCGAGGCGGTTCTAACGAGTACCCACAATCTATGTTTTGGGCAGAAATAAGAAAAATAATGTATACCCCTGTAAACCCCAGTTTTACTATATAAAAGTAGGGTTTAAGGGGGTCAAAATTATATAGGTATGTTTTCGTGATGCATATACTTTCATGGAGAAATAAGACGACTATCAGTAGTTATCGTTGAAAACAGTGCCTTATCTTCAGAGATGGCTTGGAATTATACAAGCCACATAGATGCGTGTGCGAAATCGTTACCATCAGTGTGAGCTGACACTTTATAATGTCTTAGCCAGTAATGTTTGCTATTACATCATCACAATACAATTATTTTTATAATGTTTTAAGTATTTTGATTGGTCAAAATGGTCGTTTAAATGTGTAAACATAACATATGTTAAAGCTACGCCTTCGACAAACGTCGCCAGAGTCTACAGAAGTCGCCAGCAGTCTACAGAAATACATAACGTTAACGCTTAGCGTTCCGTGTGAATATTTCAGCAGGTTACATTTGTTTTTAAATATACTTTTTTTTTATTTTACCTGGAAATAGAGTTTGGCATTTCATGCGAAGGCCTCCTGCGGCTATTTGCATGAAACGGCAACCCTTTAATCTGGGCGAATTAAAACAAAAACAACTCAACAACTTATCGTCTGCTGAATTTTCCCAAAGGTATTCATAACATAATAGAAAATTACGTCATACAATCAGTTCTGATCCTTGCAGAATATATGGGTGCAATTCATTACGAAAACAAGCCTATTCAAATATATAGAAAATTTCACCATCAAAACCGAACGTTTTGAGATTAAAAAAAAAAAATCTGATACTTTTCATATTTCTGCTCAAAAACATAGATTGTTGGTGTTCGTTAGAACCGCCTCACCGAGGCGGCCCTATCGAGTACCTACAATCTATGTTTTTGAGCAGAAACAAGAAAAATAATGTATAGCCCTGTAAACCCCAGCTTTACTATATAAAAGTGAGGTTTAAGGGGGTCAAAATTATATAGGCATGTTTTCGTGATGTGCTATCGACTTCGTTATAGTTAGCTAGCTGTAAAAGTGCTTTAACCCCCCACCACTCACCCCCCCCCACCCCCCCTCCCCCACCCCTGCGGTGGTTTACTCTACTGACCGTTCTATGGCGGTGGTCCCGGTGTTAGTCTTACTCTTTGTTGCTTTGTGGTTTATTCTACGAGGCGATTTGTTGTATGTCTTTCCGTGTGTCATTTTGTTCTTGTGTTTTTCAGTCCTTTTAGTATTGCGATTACCTCGCTTGGGGAAGAGAGAGAGCTAATCTTAGTGCTTTTCGTACGTTTGTTCGATTTGTGCTTGTTTGGATTTGTCGGTTTTCTCTTCCTCTTGGGCTCTGGGAAGGGCTGCGGTTTGTGATTGTGGCACTCCCTGGACTTTTCTCTTACCTTTTTTTTTCACGAGATTACAATCGGATAAAAATGCACAGTATCTTTGTTGCTTATTCCCCTTGAGTTTTGCTGGCGCCGATAGATGTACTAGAGAAGAAATGTTCCTTAAAACAGGTTATCAACATAGGCACGAGCATGAAATTTCTAAATAGCGACCTCCCTGCCAGGCAGCGACTTTGAGGTGTTTGAAAGGCGATACCTTCCAAACTGTTGGTGCACTTGCCTTGAAAGGATCTCGGTCCCTGTGGCCTGATAATTTTCTAGTATTTGAGACCTTCTTTTATTACTAAATTAAAAGAGTAATGCGGTATATATTGGTTGCAAAAGCAATAATAGAGCCTTACCTTCATGATCATGTTATCCAAGTGTTACGAGGATCGTGCAAAAAGTTTCGTCACTAATAGGCTTCGTTTGTTTTATCCCAGGTATATTTTAAAATGCTTCACTGCACTTGAATGGTGTGTTGAATAGCTAATGATACCCATTTATTTCGTGCAAATTGCTTTCGAATAACAGAGCTATTTCAAATTGAAATAGATGCAGTCACATACACTGACCAATTTACTTGTTATATTGGAACATGGACCAGAAGACTGCAATTCGTAGCTATATTAAATGTCGCTTTAGGCTTAATATAGATTCAAAGCAGATATTTAATGAATTGTGTGGTATATATGGACCTCAGGCCATTTCAATGCGCACAGTTTTTAGGTGGGTTAAAGCTTTTTAAAGCAGGGAAATTTTCTGTTGAAGTTGATACCCGTCCTGGAAGGCCTAAAACCTCTGTTACGAGTACCAAGGCTAACATCGCTGCTGAAAAGATTGTGGTCGAACAGGATGCGCGATTTTCTGTCAAAGATATAGCTAGTTGTACAGGTATATCAGAAGGCAGTGTGCAAACAATTCTGAAAAAGCGTGTTGATCTGAGAAAGGTTTGCGCTAGGTGGGTACCTCATTTGCTCACTGAGGAGCAAAAGACACAACGTCTTAAATGTGCCCGGGAACTTTTGAAAACATACAAAGGCTGTAATAGTCGGGTTATTTCTAACTTGCTAACAGGTGATGAAACCTGGGTGCACATGTTTGAGCCACAAAGAAGGGCTGATAATAAGCAATGGAAAGGAAAAGATCAAAAACGCCCATGTATTGCCAAGAGAATCATAAGACCGAAACAGATGTTGTACGCAATTTTCTTTAATTCAAGTGGGCCAGTCGTTCAAGTGCCTTGTCCATCTGGTCATACAGTCACTGGCCAATTCTACAAGAATTCTGTACTGAAGAAAGTGAAAGAGTTTTACAATAAGAAACGACCAAGCAAAGGATGGTCAAGTGCCCACCTTTTACATGACAACGCCTCCTCTCATGAGTGTGAGGTTGTTAAGTCTTTTTTGGCTTCTGAAAAGGTGAAAGTTTTAAACCATCCACCTTATTCACCTGACCTGAGTCCCTGTGACTTCTTAATATTTCCAAGGCTTAAGGACATGCTTTCTGGAAATAAGTATACGTCTAGAAGTTCTCTTGGCAGCGCTATTTGTAAGTGTCTCCAAAAGAAGACTATTTATATTCTTTTCGCGACTGGGTAAAAAGGTTACAAAAATGTGTTTCAGTAAAAAGAGGATACTTTGAAGGTTTGTAATAAAAATATGTTTGATAAAACGTAGTACTGAAGTAATCCGAACCCAGTGACAAAACTTTTTGCATGTCCTTCGTAAAAGTAAGGTAAGGGATAATAATTGTGAAATATGGATTTTAACCCATTCACGTCGAGTGGCTTTTCTCTACGATAAGGTTTTGGACCGGTCTTTTTCGAAAACAACGTGTGTGTTTATTTTTTTATTATTATTACTATGTTTTATAGAAATTCCTGTGTCTTATGCAAAAAGTGTAGATTAGATCAGATGACGCTCTTTAGTATTAGAAAATTTTCCGGAAGAAAATAGTTCCGAGATTCCTGTTCATTGCATTTATTAAAGTATAAACCTCGTTTACAAATTGCTCTCGGCCAACCAAATTGCGTTAAGTACAGTGAATCCTCTTTACAACGACAGCATTTGTTCCTAAAGATGTTGCCATTAAAACGAGTATGCTGTTGTAAAGATTTCTTAATTAAGAGAATGATACGTAAGAAAGACCCTGTTTTATTTGTTTTTCATCATAGAACATATGTTTTGGATATTAAGGCGATTCTAACAAATATCCAAAACATATGTTGCTTGAAAATTTGATACAATATCCTTGCATAATTTCTCATTAACTGTCACCTCTTAAGCGAAGGTTTCGTGACATTCAAATTGTCATTGTAACGAAATTTGTCGTTATATGGAATGTCAATATAAAGAGGGTTAATTTTATTGATGGTCTGTTTGGTTGGAATTATGCAATATGCTGTACCTGATCAAGATATCGTAGTTCAGTTGTTTCTCTTCCAGAATTTGTGTCGTGTCATTTCTTGTAATCATTTTACCGAGAAATAATTTGTTTGACTAACATATGACAGAAATCCGATACATTTGCATGTTAAAAGAGGCCATTCTGGGCCCAGTTGTTCAAAGCGTCGTTAGCTTAACGAGCTCTTTAAGGATCATTTCGTTAACTGTTTTAGCGGATTCAATATACAATATTCTGAATTTTTTTACTGAACAAATGTGAGTAGCTTTTGCACTGCAACTGCAAAAGCTACTCACATTTTTTCAGTAAAAAATTTCAGCATATTTGCGTATCACTCAATTTAAATTTTATCGAATCGTTAACTAACGGCATCGTTAGCTTTGAACAACTGGGCCCAGTTTGTAACAATATTCCACAGAACGATAGCGTGCTCTCTATATTAGCGTTTGCACGCAAACTCCATGACCCAAATTATTTTAAACAAATTTCTTCAAAACAAACAACTACAACTGATTGTAGGTTGTAAACTGATCCAACAAAGAAACGCGACACTACTAAATTGCATTAGAAACGAAGACTGATAACATAAAATTGATCTAGAGTGTAAAACGTGCATTTAAATCATCGAAAACTGAGGATATACTTGAATTTGATGATTCCTTATTATAGTGTGTACATGCAATGTATTATGGACCAACACGTACTGATATTTTGTATTTTATTACAACAGAAAATAAATGTGTCAACCTTCTTTTTTTTTTTTTTTTCTTTTTTTTTTTTAGTTTTTGTTGTTATCTTTTCGCAGTTTAGAAATGTTGCGTTTCGTTGTTGATTCGGTATAGTTAAGACGAGAATTCAAAGCGGGACATTCCCGCTTTGAACTCTATTTTTAACTAGACCGAATGAATCGAAATACGAAATACAATATTTTTATTTTGTTTTCCTCTTCTTCTTAACCATAAAAACACATGTTTTGGGATCTTTAACATTTCGCGTTTGTATGATAAAAAGGATTAGCTGTAAATTTAGAAGTGTGTATCTTATATCAACATATGCGCAGGCGCAATCTGATTCGAGTATTTCGGCTGGGCTCTCTGGGTTGCGAAGTGTCCAAGATTTCAAGTGGATTGCTAAGTGGCCGAGCCGACTAATTCTAAACGATCGGCCGACTAATACTAAACGATTACATTTCATACCAAAATGTTTCAGTTTTGAAATTTATGTACGAGCGCGGGTAATGAAAAGCAATTCAAATTTATTTTAGATTTAAGTGTCTGCAAACTTTTGGACAGTATATGTATCTTCATCTTCCAATTAAGTGCATGACCCGTGGGCATATTCACATATATATTTAAGTGTTTTGTTTGTGTTTAAGTCTGTGCTGCCTCTATGTGACCCGGTTACCTGGTAGCGTTAAAAATCTGCTAAGTGAAGTAGGTGAAGTGTTTGTCTAGGAACATTAGACTTTGGCAATCAATCATTTAGTAAGCTATTCAAATACAGTTCTATGTAATTGTTTGAATTTCTTAGACGTAGATTTTCTACTTGTTTTTCTTTTTTTTTTTTTTTTTTTTTTTTTTTTTTTTTTTTGTGAATATTGTCTGCGACTTGAAATACTATTACTCAAACGAATTGAAAAATTTAGAGCCAGACGAAAGAGAATTCAAGGTATATTAAAATTCACACTACTCCGAATTGTGCCATTTAATCGTAAAGCATCACGAAAACATGCCTATATAATAATGACCCCCTTAAACCCCACTTTTATATAGTAAAACTGGGGTTTACAGGGGTATACATTATTTTTCTTATTTCTGCTCAAAACATAGATTGTGGGCACTCGTTAGAACCGCCTCGCCGAGGCGGCTCTAACGAGTACCCACTATCTATGTTTTGAGCAGAAATTTGAAAAAAAAATTTGAAATTGAGTTTTTTATCTGAAAATTTTAAAATTTTAGAGGTGAAATTTTCTATATATTTGAATAGGCGTGTTTACGTAATGCAATTCATAACTTGAGCCACAACGTCAGAGAGCCTGTGCATTCGCACAGTCTGATCAGAATTTTCACTGGGCACATTTTAGATAGACAGGGATGCAACGTTTCTCACAGTCCAGAAACGGACATTTGTTTAATCCATACTAAAGGACACCGATATGTAAAATTCCATACACTATAAGTTTATTTAAAACAAGATATATTCATTTGTTACGACCATACAAATTCCATACACTATAAGTTTATTTAAAACAAGATATATTCATTTGTTACGACCATACAAATTGTGTGTCTTTCTAAGTTTTTGTTGTGTGTTCCTTTTGATATTTTTTTTATTTTTCCAGAAAATAGGATTTGATATTCCATGCACTATTGTCCCCAATATTTATTTTTATTTTGATTTGACATTTCATGCAAATTGTCTCCACATCACGAAAAAATGCCTATATAAGTTTTACCCCCTTAAACACCATTTTTATATAGTCAAAACTCGGGTTTACAGGGGTATACATTCTTCTTCTTATTTTTCGCTACAAAATATAGATTGTGGGTACTCGTTAGGACCGCCTCTCTATGTTTTGAGCAGAAAAATGAAAAATATCAGAGTATTTTTATCTGAAAATGTTCAGTTATTGGAGGTGAAATTTTCTATAGATTTAAATACATGTAGGCTTGTTTTCGTAATGAAAAGAGGCAATTAGCATTAAACATCAAAGTCTATATTCTGCGAAAAGTAGTCCAAAATGCGTCTCGCAGAGACGGTTCTAACAAGTACCTACAATCTATGTTTTGGGCAGAAATATGAAAAATATCAGAGGTTTTTATCTGAAAATTTTCAGTCTTTGGAGGTGAAATTTTCTATAGATTTAAACAGGCGTGTTTTCGTAATGAAAGGAGGCAATTTGCATTAAATATAAAAGCCTATATTCTGCGAAAAGTAGTCCAAAATGTCGTCATGCCAAGCGTTAAATATACCAGCAAACTGGTCGAATTCACCTTAAATATTTGGACAGCCAGGCCTATGCAAACAGTGTAGACTGAGCTCTACAACACAGACGACAGATTTCTGGTCACGAGTATCGTGGTAAAGCTTTTTAACCCATAAAACACCAAGCTTTTGCAGCAGACGACATTTTGAAATAGTTTTATTATTATTCTACAGAAGAAAGGCTTGACATTTCATGTGAATCATAAACTATGAAGTCGTTGTTGTTTTTTCTCTGAAGTAAAGTTTTGAAAAATCCAGCCTGTCTTTTGCATGTTACTTTAAGTGCTAAATTGTCTGAATATATTGGGTAAAATGCGGTACACATCGAAATATATGCATACAACCACCACCCCCTGCCCCCCCCCCCCCTCCCCCCAAAACCCACCCCACCCCCACCCAGCATTAAATTTTGTCTTTTTCCAATACATGTTGTATGAAGCGTACCATTTTCCGATCCTACTATTTCCATAGGAATTGGAGAATGATATTCAATAGATTAATTTCGTCTCTTTCAGTTAAACTACAAAGAGAACATAACAGTTCCAAATCAATTTAACAATATGCTAAAGTTTAGCTACATCTAGGCAAATTCAGAAAACAACTTCATTATAATAAGGCTATATTATGTGCATGGCATTTTCCCCATGTAGCATATGTACACGTATATATAGTGAAAATCGGAAATGTGGAAGTATACGTTATTAGGCAATCGTTTGCGAGTCTTTTTTTTTTTTTTTTCTTTATAATTTTCTACCAGCATTATGCATTGCACAGATATATTTTAGTGGCACTGCTAAACTATTTACCTTATTTACACCATTTTGTGGGGCGGTTGCTAAGCCGCCACCAGACTTAACATACCAAATTTCGATAATACGTTTTCCTGTTATAACTAACCTAATAATTACCTAACAAATAATTCCCCGCTAACGCTAAATAAATATCGAATGGATAAACGAAACCAAAAAAAATTCAAAGAAATAAGATTTTAAACATATTGAGTACAATGTCGGCGGACGAATTACGAAAACATACCTATATAATTTTGACTCCCTTAAACCCCACTTTTATATAGTAAAACTGGGGTTCACAGGGGTATACATTATTTTTTCTTATTTCTGCTCAAAAATAGATTGTGGGTACTCGTTAGAACCGCCTCGCCGAGGCGGTTCTAACGAGTACCCACAATCTATGTTTTGAGCAGAAATATGAAAAATATCAGTTTTTTATCTGCAAATTTTCAGTTTTTGGAGGTGACATTTTCTATATATTTGAATAGGTGTGTTTTCGTAATGAATACGAATAATTCTGTGTTATGCGCCAAATCTACAGTATTTGATATAAAAAAAAAAAAGGTAACACGTGCAACGGTCCTACTAAACACCGAAAAGGACCTTTACCAAAAAGGGGCTGTCAATAACCGAAAATGACGTTTATGCGAGGCATTATTATATTTGAGCGTAAATCCCAATCCCAATCAGTTCTAGAGGCCTATAGAATTTCAAGCAAGTGTTGTGGTGTTTCACGTTGATTTGTTAGTGATTTGTCAGTGATATCAATATCATTCGCAACCCCGCTCTCTACACCTTTCCCTCCCCCACCCTCCTCCTCCCAACACACACACACACACACACACACACACACACACACACACACACACACACACACACACACATACAAAATGGATACAATTTGCATGCAATGTCTGCCCCTGTATTCTGAGAAAAATAAAGAAACATTTAAAAAGGCCCTATGCTGAACTTTTACTCAGCATTTTCATCGTTAAGTGTGCAGATAAATGACACATTATCTTGTGAGAAATCAGTAATAATTTTTAAATTCTTAGTTTCTCTGTCAAGGAAGTCAGACTAATTAGCATTTTTATTTCAATTTACATACAAAACCAGATCCAATTTTCAGTAAAAGTACAAAATCTGGTAAGAGACTAGGGTCAGCCAAAATCACTTTTCGCACAAATGAAAATTTAAGAATAATTACACTTTCAGAGAAGGCACCACTTTCAAAATATTTTGGAAACAGGGATCTACTCCAAAAGGAAATAATCTGGAACATAAATTGCACTGTATTCTGTAAGTATTGAAATGAAACATGCTGAAGTTAACCCTTGTCATGCTGAATAAATTTAGATGCCACGCCCACTTCTAATTTCCAGCCAATCAGATTACTTGATCCGGGGTTTTGGCAGAAATTCGCATAGTTAATGACAAACAGTGCAGATCCAGATCAGTTGGCTTTTTCAGAAGCCAACTGATCTGGATCTACACTGTTTGCTAAGACGGTATGTCGTGTTCGGCAAGAGCAAGGTTAAGTTAGTTCTATGGTGGTATATAATAGTTCAATAATAGCCTGAAGTTAAAAACTCAGGGGAAATCTGTAATTACAATTTGAGCCGTAACGTCAGAAAACGTACCTTCGCGCATGTGCACCCAGCGAAGATTCAGATCAGCCTGCACATTTGCGCAGACTGATCTGAACCTTCACTGGGCGCATTTTGGATAGCCAAGGTGGCAAAGTTTCTTCATGCGGACAACGAAGACTCTGATGATACTGCGTGGATGCGCAGACTGATCCGAGTCATCGTTGGGCGAACATTGTCAGAAGGTACTTTTTCTCACTTTGGGACTCACTGAATGCGTGACAGTGGTCAAAAGGGACTTGCAGAACCTCTAAATTCTAATATTTCTGTTTCTGCTTAAACCGATCATGAATAATGGAATTGGTTTAACCAAAGGCATATGCCCAGACAATATATCAATTCCGCTATATGCACTAAAATATCAAATCAATCAAATAATGCTGTATTAGCGTGAGAAGATGGCACATGCAACATGTGCACCCAGAGAACACTCAGATCAGCTTGTATTTCAGAGCAGTCCGGTCAAAGTTTCTGCTCTCTGTCTAAAGAAACCTTGGCTCTTTGACTATAAGTTAGCAAGAGATGAGTACTGCTCCCTAGTATCTCAAACCGCTAATCAGCAGATGACATTTTTGTCAGGGAAAATAAGGCTTGACAGTTATGCAGAGGATTCTCAAGAAATGCCAAGCCTTATTCTCTCTGAAAATTATTAAAAAATACATTGCCGTCTGCTACAATTTTACTTTGCCCTTTATGGGTTACTTAAATGCATGCCTAGAACAAACTACGCGTATGCTTAGTTTGAGCACGTCCAGTTCGCAAGGTCAGTCACGTGCCCTTCTAGTTTTAAAAAGAGAAATGCACATGCAAATGCTCTTACTGGACTGCGCAAGCTCAATGCCCTTAGACAGTATTTATCGAAGAACCTTCACTCCGTGACTTATCATAATTATATGGTATTGATCATGTCTAATTCAGAGACAAATACACTCTCACGACCTGATAATTTCGTATTGCTGCTTTATGCGTTAAAGATGATTAAAAACAAAAGAATTAAAAGAGATTTTAAAATCCAGTGAGAGAGAGAGAGAGAGAGGAGACATGCTAAATAAATGCTACCGTGCTTACTCTAAGCGTTGGGGCTAATTGAATGGGTCGGAACAAACAGTGTAGACAAAGATCACAGAGTCTGCTGTCTGATCATTATCGATGGTCAAGACTGATCCGAGTGTAGTATGATATCGTTATAAATGATTCAAAGATTTAAGGTTTTATACTGTCAAACCTCTTTATACTTACACTCGCTACAACGACAAATTTCGTTATGATATTTTTTGACTGGCACGAAACCTTTTCTCAAGAGGTAATTACACTTAATCGGAAATTATTCATACTATTTGAATACCGTATTCGACCAGATTACCGCACATACCCCTATAAACGCACAATCAAGCTGTTTCGTAGGATTCACATTGCATTCCGTGTAATATTACCTACTCCTTTATAATAGCATACGTTGTGGGTACTCATCTGAATTGCCTTGACTCGACAAGTCGGGGCAATTCAAATCAGTACCCACAACACATGCTTTTATAAAATTTCGAGGTAATTTAAATGAGTACCGAAAAAATTTGTTATTATAAAGAAAATCAGAATACATATCACATTAGCATCATTAAATACTTAAAAGTGTGCCCTTATTAGGAGGATATTTCACTACATGTTTTCCCAGTAATTTTTTAAAAACTTAAGCACACAGTGCGATAATTAGGTCGAATACGGTATTTGTTAGATTCTCTTCACTGTGTGTGGCACTTTATCAACTTCTTCGTTGCCTTTTTCATCTGGGCCCGGTTATTCAAAGCATCGTTAGCTTAACGAGCTCGTTAAGAGTCATTTCGTTAACTGTTTAGTGGATTCAATATACAATATTCTGATATTTTTTGCTGAAAAAATGTGAGTAGCTTTTGCAATGCTGCAAAAGCTACTCACATTTTTCAGCAAAAAAAATCAGCATATTTGCGTATCACTCGATGTAAATTTTAACAAATCGTTAACTAACGTCATCGTTAGCTTTGAACAACTGGGCCCAGATTTTCATGGATTTTCAATGACGGCTTTATAAAAGTACACTGACTGATCAAAGAAAAATGTCGCTTAATTAATTGAACAAGAAAGGAGACCAGAAGACTATCCATAGCATGTTTTCGTGGAGTGGAGAAATAATGAAATATTTATTAGAATATTCTTAAGAATCGCTTTACTGATTGTGCACTTCAGCAACGTCTTCATTTTGTTTTTACGTCAGATAATTATGGATTTTCAAGGATGGCTTTACAAAAGTCACACTGACTGATTAACAGAAAACAAAAAAAAAAATGTCGCTTAATTGAACAAGAAAAGAGACTACGGTAAATGTCCTATAATTTCGTACATCAAAGTGTTTGACAAACTGACATATGCAAACAGTGTAGACCCAGATCAGACTGCCATTCCACTAGGTATTGTAGGAAACAACTGCTTAAAAAAGCAAAATTTGCTCCAAAAATTATAGAATAAAGTTCGAAAATTTAGGACATTTACCATATCTGTAACAAGTTTTCGTGGAGAAATAATTAAAAACTTTAATTGTTAGGTGGAGTAGCCATTGTATTTTGTCTATGGATCTGGTTAAGCCGTGCACATTTTATACAACTTAATGCCACGGATCCGCCAGGGAAACCCATTACGAAAAAACGCCTATTCGAATATATAGAAAATTTCACCTCCAAAAACTGAAACTTTTTATATTTTTGAACACCCACAATCTATGGTTTTGAGCAAACATAAGAAAAATAATGTATATAATTTTATTATATAAAAGTAGGGCTTAAGGGGGTCAAAATCATATAGGCATATTTTCGTAATGACACAATCTGATAACGGTTATCGCTATATATCGATATATTCTACCGGTAAGTGTACAGGGAAACCTGATCTGTGGTTTCGGTGCCCACATATGCTGGAAGGCACGATTTCACAAGGCGTGGATAATTTCTATCGAACATTTCCGATTATCGTCTATTTTTGTGGTTGCGAAGTTATTCTAGTTAGCCCCTGCTGGCACTAATTCAGAACTGTCCGTGCGCGAAATTGAATCTGTCATAGAGACAATCTTATAGTGTCGTAAGTCTGGGCGTCCAACCAGTCTGGTTGGAGTTGTCATGAATTGCTTGCAGTATAGAAAGGAGATAAACAAAATGGCGGGAGAGTGGGTGGAGCTAAACAAGATGGCGAATACGCACACAATAAAGGGCTATTAAGGGGTTTTGCATATCCATACGGTAGGTTATATTTCGTAGTGCCTTTAGAATAGAAATGTGTTGTTATTACGCAGATGCGTGAAAAATAAAATCAGAGAGTCATTTTCCTTCATATCAATTTTCCATTAGTGTCAGGCTTCAATCAAATCATAACGCCGAAGAGGATGCAAAACGGACATTATTTGTTAGGAGATATTTTGGTTTTAAAAGCACCCAGTGAAAAGACCAGTTGGAAACAGAAAAAAAAGCATTTCTAAAGCTATATTTCATCCCAGCGGACATATGACATTTATACAACGTCGCATTAATTTTTTCTATACATTAAAATTTGCTCAGGAAACATCGCTGTTAGACAATCAAGCTTCAATGGCTCGAACATCATTGGGACCATGGAAATTTGTTCGCGATATGGGTAGTTGTAGCCATGGCGCCAGTTCAGAACCCAAATTATGAAAATTTAGGGATTTTTTTTTTTTTTAACTTTCTATACAATAATGGTATATTGAGTTTACTTATTAGAATCGCCTCGATGAGGCGATTCTAATGAGTACAAAGAAGATACAATTTCATGTATACAATTTCATGATAAGATAACAAAATTCCCTAAATACTTGTTTGCTTGAGCCATCGGAAGAATTTAGTACGGCCTCAAAAATGAGTTCCAATTATCCATGGTAAACGAGCCATCGGGGTTCAAGCTATTGAGAGTCGATTGTATATTTAATAGAGTAGACAGATTATAGAAAATTCTCGCCAACTGTTCTCACAAATTTTGTTAAGGAGACGATACATATAAGGTTGCATGCTTCCGTTCTGATTCTTTCTTTCGTTGCTTACAATGTATGTTATTCTAATGATAATTCTGAAAAAACAACTTGAATGTTTAAACTAAATCTGAGGAATATTTCCTTTTCCCGAATAAAGAACAAATTTAATTTAGTAATTCCTTAAATTCGTTTTTTCTGTGATAACCGTGTTACTGAATCCTGCAGAAGCAACACATTATTCTGAATTCCTGAAATGGACTCTTACATCTCTGAATTTGGACACATCCATTGTTGCAGTTCCGTTGTTTCAAATCGGGGTTTTAGTAACAAAATCAATAACAGAATGTCAAACAGTGTATGGCTTTACACTGTTTGCCATTACGAAAACACGCCTATTCAAATATATAGACAATTTCACCTCCAAAAACTGAAAATTTTCAGATAAAAAACTCTGATATTTTTCATATATCTGCTCAAAACACAGATTGTGGGTACTCGTTAGAACCGCCTTGGAGAGGCGGTTCTAACGAGTACCCACAATCTATGTTTTTGAGCAAAAATAAGAAAAAATAATGTATACCCCTGTAAACCCCAGTTTTACTATATAGAAGTGGGATTTAAGGAGGTCAAAATTATATAGGCAGGTTTCCGTGATGCAAAGGAATCTGTATTGGTCTGGAGGGTTAAAGGGTTAAAACTAAAAATAAAAGCTTAAAGTGATAAATATATACACGTGCATAAATCTGCCTGCAATTTGAAGGAAATGGAGACAAAATAAATTCTAAATAGTTCAACATCTTCCATTACATTACATTCATTTCAGTTCATTGGTACATTGTAATGCTGCTAGGCACGCAGGCACTCCGAAGCAGCGCCTTTTCATTTTAACATTTTGGTATGAGACATAATCATTTAGAATTTTAATTAGTAAGTCTATCGGTATTTCAAAATCCTACTCCTTTGTGAAGCTTTAACAGACATCTCGTGGCATTATCAGACCTCTCATGAATACTAATGAGACGCAAACTAAATTCAATTCACTTAAACGTCAATTATCCATACATTGCGCTGTGAATTACCTTTAACCTTTATTTCGTCATATATTTTAGAGTAATCCCTGTTTAAACCAAGTTTAATATACAGATAAACGTTTGTCTCTAAATTATTTATACATGTTTTACAAGGGTGTACTCTAAAAGGAAAGAATTTGCTCACTTTGTGAGCAAATTCTTTCCTTTTAGAGTAGACACCTCGTACAATCAGATTATTGTTTTAAAAGCTAGCGTTAGCTGATTTTCTGTTAAATTACTTAAAAGAACACTAAATAGTTTCATCAGAATATAATATCACATCAACTGAAAAAGTTCTTTTGATCATATCCAAAGAAGAATTTTTACTTGATGTGACAGTTTCGGTTTTCACCGTGAATCATCCTCAGACTGTTACCTTGACCTCGTGATGCCAAATGACTTGGACTGCTTAATACTAAACTGGTTATATTGGTCATCGATTGGGAGAGGGCAAAAGTAGTCGACATAGACCTTGGGACGGCTATAGATCCCGCCCCCGCACCCGCACCCCACGGGAATTTTGTACATTGTGATTTTCTGAAACTACATTATATAAGAAACAAGGAGAATCATCAGATACACAGACAAACCAAAGAAGCTATCAGGATCAGCCACCAAAAGTCATGAACCGAGACCAGGGGGCATACAACCTGGGTAACATCTACAGGCCTTTGTTTACCAACAGCAACCAGTTAAGTGTTAAGCAGACCAAGTCTCGTGACTTCTAGCTAGGGAGACAGGTTTGAACTTTATTCAAGTGAATACGTTGAACCTTGCAAATTAGAATATAACCAAGAAGAACATAATTTGATTATTGCTTCATGCGGGTTATTAGTACAATTGTCTGTATTGCATCAAACAAATTGATCATCCCATATATTCTTCGTTTCACATAATCTAATAAGGCATTCCCTAACGATTCTTTACCCTTCTATCATGCAATGTGCAACGCACGAAAAGGACCCTTATGCAATTTGCGGACAACGAAGGCCTTGATCAGCCTGCGCGAATGCTGATCTAGGCCTAAGTTGCCCGCTTACTGAATCAGTGGATACCGTTGGATATGTCGACGAACAAAGACTGCCCTGATCAGACTGCACGGATGCGCACTCTCATCTGGACCTTGGCTGTTTACATGTGGTTTAAGAACCTTTTTCCCCACATTGCGCACCGTATTTATCCTGCTGATCTTGTCTCTTTTTTCAATTTACAGTTTCGCTTGTGTCAGCTAACAGGAACAATCGTCCAATGCTGAATCTGAACTTGGCGGATTCCTTTTCTAGTCGAATCCAATTATCAGAAAGCTCTTGTACATATTTCTCATACCAGCAATAACGGAGACAATGACTCTATTATCTCCGGTACCGAGGCGAAATCGATTTAGGGCATTTTAATTAGTCTTGCCCACGCACGTAATTCTAGATACCTTGTCTCCTATCTCCAGACAATAAAAACTCGTTGCACTCTTGTCTAAGTTTCATCAATATTGGCTGCTCTTTCAGTTGATGCTCAGATTTAATGAGAGTACCCAACAAATACACAACGGCGTAGAGACGTCGTTTTGACGTCGCCACGAACTCTTGATGTCGCGTTGTCAATTTGACGTTATAATTCCAACTCAGCAAAATTGAAGGAACCTAACTTAGCGCAATTTTTATTTGGTCTGAAGCCAATCCAAAACAGGAATTTACATTTCGATAACTCCACTGAGCAGGAATTTTGGGACTATTTTCTTTGCGTAAATTTCTAAAATGAGCTATTTAACCACCCATATTTTCAATGTAAATTTGGTCCTCTTGTAATTAGAAGAAATGAATTTTATTATGTGGATTTTATCAATGTAAAAACGCCGAAGAATCACTTACAAAATTAACGTAAAACCCCTCTGGTTTTATTCAGTTAGTCAAGTGATTCACCGACATTTACACATCGATAAAATCCACAAAAATGAAACGAGCAAACGCATGACAAAACCAACAAAATGGCATGTGCGCCCAGCGAAGATTCAGATCAGCCTTGGCATCCACCCTCTCTGATCAGAGTCTTCGCTGTGCGCTCAATGGATAGCTAAGGACCCAAGCTTTCTTCATGCGGACAACGAAGACTCTGATCAGACTGGGCGGATGCCCAGGCTGATCTGTCTTCGCAGGCGCACATGCCATTTTGTAGGTTTTCTCATGCGTTGGCTGAAATTCATTTCTATCAAGTGTTTACAAGGTACAGCCAGATCAAGGACTGGTCGATCCGATGTCAGGATAATTCGCCTGGGAGAATTATCATTCCATATGTCAGCAGTGTAAAATTTCAGCGAAGCGTGCACGGCGTGGAACGCCCACGTTGTTGCACATCTAATTCAAGTCTGCGACAGCTGAACATTTAGTACACCTTTGCGAACTGTATTCATCAAGCCGTTGCTCTAGATAAGATATTTTTTCTTCTTATTTTTTTTTCACACATTACGTTAACACGTCTATGTAATATGTCACCCCATGCCCCCTCCCACCCACATACCCCATCGGTGTTCGAGTCTTTGAAGTTTTACTGTAGTAAAACTAGCAACATGCAATGGTTTAAATTATTGTATCGAAATTCTTACCAGCTTTTGAATGTGTTTATTACTTCTAGCATATTTTTAACTGCATAAATATCTCTTAATAATTAGATAAACAAATCTTCCTCATTTCCCATATAAACTCATTTAAGACTGAATAAACTATTCCAACAATATATACTGGAAGAGTCCAATTTCAATTTTTAGGTATGTCAAGCAATGAGATGCAGGTATTCCTAGAGAAAAATGGCTTATTCATTTGCAAACTGTGGATACCCTGATCAGACGCCGCATTCTGCGGCGTCTGATCTGGGTATGCACTGTTTGCCAATTACCCTTTTGGAGTCTCCAGACTAAATTGGTTAAATGGCTTACCTAGCTCTGAATAAGTTGGATATTAAGACAAATATTAATTCTCCACCAAAAAACATATGTTGTGGTCACCCATTAGAAGCGATCCTGCGCAGTTTTGACACATCAGTCAGAGAGTCAAAATAGACTTGTTCCAAGTTTAGGAGAATAAAAAGCTAAAAGGTTGCCTTTGAAAACAAAGAACATAAATAAACGAAAATAGGAGACTCGATTTTATTAAGTATCTTACGCGGTATTCGATTTTCAAAGCGACCATAATTAGCTCAATGTTCCAAAATGAATAATGAAAGTATTATCTGCAATATGGTGAAGTACGGGGAGATGTTTTACGGCCGCCACAATGTACTTAACAACAGCTGCAGCTGAAGTTTGGTAAGGAGTTAAGGTGTCAGTATACTTAGGGTAAGTACAATATGTCATTGTCTAATTAAATCGTTATCATTCTGTTCATAAATCTCATATCGTACTGATAAGAATCATAAAATCTTTTTACAGTATCAGATGCTCAAATCAGTGTCATCAGGTTAAGGTAACTAAATATACTTAGTAGATTTTCCGACAAGATTCACAAGAGAGGTAACTTTTTTGACTTCCTGTTTGCGTTTCTGCACACCAATCCCCTTCTGAAAAGAGGCCTATGCTAAAAGGGAAGAATTTGCTCCCGAGGGGAGCAAATTCTTCCCTTTTAGGGCAGACGCCTGTCCAGAACTTTTAGAGTCGACCCTTTTAAAAAGGGAAGCAAAACAATTTGGACAGATTTGCCTCCCTTGGAAAGTGTATCCGATCCCCTTAAAAGAGCACTAAGCTATACGTCAACAGAGATGACCAAGGCAAGAATGCGCACTCGCTCTGCCTGTCCGAAATTTAGCGTTCATTGTCTGTGTACAGTTAAACTTTAATGACTCGAACCCTGATGGCTGGTTTACCGTGCCTGATTCGCACTCGTTTTTGAGTCCCTAAGAAATTCTTCTTAGGGATATTTTAGGAAATGTTATTATTTATCATGAAAAAAAAATGTATGTTGAGTGTACTCGTTAGAATCGGCTCATGAAGGCAATTTTAATTACACTTATCATCATACATTAACTAGAAGATATATCCATTTTGCATATGTGATACTAATATGGCTTTCAAGCACATACCACGCTTGTGGAGCACAAAAGGTGTGATAATGGGTCACGTGGGTGATACGGCTTTTTACCCGGGCAAAACAAAAACAAACAAAAAACATATCACCAGGTCACGTGGGCGTTTTTGCCAGGGCTTAAAACCCATATCACCACAGTCGAGCCCTCGGCGGTCTTGCCTTTGAATCCGCATACGATATCAAATAGGCAAACTTGTCAGAAAGAAAAATGTATGATCTGGCAATTTTCATATCATATCCCAAATCAACCCAAGAAACCTCGGGCTGATATAGGTGTCTTGGGTTGATATGATGTATGATATGAAAATTGCCATACAATATTCTCCATTTAACATACTATGATTTTGTCGAAAAGACACCCCTAAATTGTCCCCATTTGCCTCTAGATCAGGCACTATAATTAACCCTCAGTGGCTCGAACCATCCATGACCGGAACCAATTTCCCATGATCCCAAAGATGTTCAGACTATACTTAATAACCTAAGGCTTCTGTTGGGCGAAAACCGAAGGCATTGGTTCCGACGCTATTTCGCATCAATGTTAAATCCAGTTTTTAAGTAGCTGATGGGGATCAACTTACAATCGCTTTTGACACGCTGTGATCCGGTTATTTGTTGTTGACGTGAATTGTCAAGGGAAATTTCTGTGTTTCCAGTGGATTAACGAAAATAATAAGTTCTTTCATTCATTATTTATTTTACTCATTCCTTCTTTCGTTACTTCTACTTTGTCTTTTTTGAGCAAGGTTGTTTGTTTGTTATATATTTGCAGTTGAAGCATATGACTTTGGTTTTCTTGATTTAGTCTAGACATTTTAATTCTTGTGGTAGAATGGTACACTTGTGCTTGTACATGTTGATGTCAACCCAAGTTTGAGGATGACTTCTATATATCCAAGCAGTTGAAAGTGGCATCGACATCCACAATCCAAAGATATTATTCTATATTCTACGCCAAACTTGTTAACCTTTATCGATCTTTGAGCAGGTACATTAGGCCACTATAGACTGATATTTCATCATTTTAGAGGGTACCATGTAGAGCACTTAAGTTGTAATGGAATGTAGGATCTTCGGAGTTTCAAGAGCAGAATTCAAGGGGGATAGGCAGTATTTGTTTCAGAAAGATTGACAAAGATGACCGCTTTTAGACAATCCTATCTCCACAAAAATTGCTAATGAGCATCTTCCTTGTGTTCCAAACACTGGATACTGGTAATGAAAGCCATAAAAATCCCAAGTTTTCTCAGAACGGCAATTAGCAAGTAGGCATTTTTTTTTTATTTAGAATGGGAAAAGAAATTACAGAGAGACACCATGCAGGAAATAAAACGAATGAGAGGAGAACAAGGGAAAAAGTGTCCCTTAGTTATGAGTAGCAAACAGTGTGCGGCGTCTGATGCGGGTCAAGACAGTTTGCTCAGGTCTGTGTGTCCAAATACATTTGGTCAAAACGATAGACCAGAGAAAATATTATTTCTTGTGGATTTAATCGATGTGTTAACTCCAGCGAATCACTCACTAACTGAATAAAGCTTACACGCACGAACTCAATAAAGAAGGGCTTTATGTTAACCCTTGTCATATACCCTTCCTTTGCAAACAGTAAAGATCCAGATCAGTTGGCTTCTGAAGAAGCCAAGTGATCTGGATGTGATCTGTTTGCCATAGAGTATGTGAATTTATAGTAACAATTTGGATCAAGCAATCTGATTGGCTGAAAATTAGAAGTGGACGTTGCGTATTAATTTATTCAGCAGAACAAGGGTTAAGTTTGTGAGTGATTCATCGTAGTTTACGATAAATTCCACAAAAATAATTACTCATTCCTTATAATTCGAACTATGTCATCAAAATGTTAAAAAGTTTGGCAAAAACGTCAATCGTTTCAGAAGACGGAAAGGAAATAGATTCGACGGAAACCTGCTCTGGACTTTATTGAAGTATAAAACGTTTCCTTCAACCAATCAAATTGCGTGAAATGTGTATAAAATGAGGAATTTGAATTATTGCTATATACCTGTAGATTTCTTCATTTGCTTGTTTACTATCAACTAACTCATTCAATGAGCATGTGCCTGTTAACTACCGTTTATTTGCTTTTACAAAACTTAAACATCTTATTAAATACAGTCGACTCCCGTTATCTCGAATTCCAAGGGACTCACTGAAACACTTCGAGATATCCGTACTTCGACATATCAGAATTAAAAACAATAAATTGAACAACCACATTTAACAAATGAATATGTAATTTGACTCCTCAAGTTAGAAATATATATATATATAATATTGTGGAAAAGAGGAGAAATTGCTCCTTAGGAGCAATTTCTCCTCTTTTCCACATTATTTTGTTGCCTGTTGTCATAGTTTCATGTTAAAACAGGGACCAGATTTTCACTTCGAGATAAGCGGTAATTCGAAATAAGCGAGTTCGAGATAACGAGGTTTGACTGTATTAAAAATTGCAGCGCCCATACTTACAGTTATAACAACTTTAAACTGCAATATCCTTCTAATTTCATAATTGATTTGGATAAAGAAAAAAAAAAATGTGCTAAGATGCGTGTTTTCTAATGAAAATATTTTGCAATACATTACATTTAGTGGGCTATTCCCTTGAAATTCGAGGACAATTGCTGAGGCAACCATTCCCAATAAAACTGGAAACTGACTATAGTTGGATCTTGGACACAGATGTACACATTACGAAAACATGCCTATTCAAATATATAGAAAACTTCACTTCTAAAAACTGAACATTTTCAGATAAAAAATCCGGATAGTTTTCATATTTCTGCTCAAAACATAGATTGTGGGTACTCGTTAGAACTGCCTCGACGAGGCGGTTCTAACGAGTACACAATCTATGTTTTGAACAGAAATATGAAAAATAATGTATACCCCCCCCCCCCCTGTAAACCCCAGTTTTACTATATAAAAGTGGGGTTTAAGGGGGTCAATATTACATAGGCATGTTTTCGTGATGTATGTCCGCGGTTAGATGCAATAAAATAGTTCAGCTTCAGTACATGTAAACCAAGCAGCCAAAGATTGTTTTTCTCAAGACGAGACGTATATATGTATATGGCATTCCTTATGTTTAGCTTCATTACAACGTCTGGAATTTATATACCACGCAACATACGAAAAAGGCCCTTATGGAATATGCCAACAGCGAAGATCCAGAATGGCCTGCGAATCCGCGCAGTGAATCAGGGCCTTCTCTATTCGTCGATATATTCTATAGTATCCATAGATTATATAAGCAGGAAAGGAGGGCCCTGATAAGGATGCGCGCATGCGCAGGCCGATCTCTGGCTTCGTGGCCCTTCGTCACATATGGGTGTTTTTCTTGTTTTGAACATCATACACTTGAATTCGAGGCATCAATCTGAAATCCACCGAGACGGAACGCGATTTGCGACGAAGACATCAGTCCGAGAGTGAGTAAACCCAGAGCGACGCTTAAATGTCATCCGGAATTGGCAAGTGTTTTGTGCGTGGTAAAATAATCAGGTGACGACAGTTAAAAACACTTTTTGCTGACTTCTCCCAGAAAAAAAGTGACATTTCACGCGATTTGTCTTCTTATGAGTATTCACAACATAAGAGTCCGCAGAGAAATATAAAAAGACATAATCTGGAGATCCCATTTATTTTGGTTTACGTGTATCAAAGCTATTGTACATTGTATTTTACCTTATAATACAGCGAAAAAGAATACTTTAGTAAAACATCAGTGACTCGAACACCGACGGACCCAGGTTGATTCGAAGTCGTTTTAGAGTCCCTAGGAAATTGTCTAGTGTTGTCAGTTTGTTTCTATTATCATACTGTTTCAGAGATGGACACTACATTTATAAAAGATCTGTAACTTAACCGTATTCTCTGGATAAAATGAGCTCTTAGCCGGCTGTTTGTCTTATAGATATAATGCACTGTCCAAATTACAATAAAAATCTGAAAGGTTGTCTTTTGAAACAAAGGACGTACAAAAGAACGAAAATCAGAGATTACTTTTATTTAATAAAACTGGTGTTTACAGGGTATTCACTATTTCTGCTCAAAAATATGGATTGTGGGTACTCGTTAGAACCGCCTCGACAAGGCGGTTCTAACGAGTACCCACAATCTATATTTTGAGCAGAAATACGAAAAATATAGGAATTTTTTATCTGATTTTTTTCTTTTTTTGGTGGTAAAATTTTCAGTATATTTCAATAGGCATGTTTTAGTGATGTAATCAAGTCTTGCCATATGCAGAAATGTAGTTTGCGTAGGATGCATATGCCCCTAGCACCAGCTTTAGCAGCATTCGGTTTTCAAAGTAACCAGAATAGGCTCAGTAATCCGTATGGAAATGAAAACAAAATAATCGGCACTATGGGAAAGTACGGGGAGACGTTTTACGACCGCCACACGGCACTTAACACCAGCTGCAGGAAAATAAAATAAAAATAGAAAATGCTACCTTTCGAAATAAAAAATACACAAAAGGACGAAAAGGCTCAAAGAGTCAATTCAAATACTAAAGAGAAGATCAAATATTCAAATTCAGATATTAACCCTTGTAATACTGAATAAATTAAGATGCCACGCCCACTTCTAATTTCCAGCCAATCAGATTACTTGATCCGGGTTTTGATAGAAATTCACATATTTAATGATAAACAGTGCAGATCCAGATCAGTTGGCTTCTTCCGAAGCCAACTGATCTGGATCTACACTGTTTGCTAAGACAGAACATGTCGTGTTTAGTAAGAGAAAGGTTAAGAATGAAATGCGTTACACATTCTCTTGGTAATTTTGCATTCATTTATTATTTCCTCACAAAGTGTGGTGTGACATTTCATTCTACTTCAAGGTGTGTTTTCTGTGATGAAAACAAATTAATTCACACATTGGCGTTGTTTCATGAGAAAATAAATGAGCCACAACGTGGAAAAACGTATCTTCTGATGTGTGATAACTCAGATTAGCCTGCGCTACCGCGCCGCGGTAGTGGACTGCTTTTTTGTACTGATTCCAGAGATGGCTCTGAATACAGGACATTCTGGAGGACATTCTGGAGGTTTTTAGCTTCTCTGACCAAAATGGGTACTTGTGTTGAATACCCCAGCTAAACCTTCCCATGTGGAGGCAAAATTCGTGTGAGCAGATACGGACAGTGAAGACCATGCTCGAACAAAGTGGATGCGCTTCAGGAATGCAAAAGCAGATCTAGACTTCTTGGAAAGGTCATTTAATCATGGCAAGGGACAATTAGTCATTAAAATTGAAGGCGACTCATGCTTTCGTATCGTCAAGTATCTGATCGCGTTTTTTAACCATTTGCACGATGTATACCTCTTGCCTCAAAGGCTGCGATGGTAAGTATATCAATGTTTGGAATAGAGTAGGCATTATGTTTGTTTTTTTTGGAGTCGACGGGCGGTTCACACTTTGCCACGTCTTCTGTACCGTCTGGTCATGTTAACATGAGCATTTTATACGTCTATAACTGCCGATGCTGCTCTAAGTCTTCGTTATGTCTACACAACATAACATGGGATCTTCTTGGAGCCGCCTCTAATATGTATGTTACTGTTATGTTACTCTCATATGTATGTTACTGTTACTCTTATATGTATGTTACTGTTACTGTTACTCTTATATGTATGTTAATGTTATTGTTACTCTTATATGTATATGTATGTTACTGTTACTGTCTAATATATATGTTACTATTACTGTTACTCTTATATGTATGTTACTGTTACTGTTACTCATATATGTATGTTACTGTTACTGTTACTCTTATATGTATGTTATGTTACTACACGACATAACATTGGATCTTTGAGCCGCCTCTTATATGTATGTTATGTTACTGTTACTCTTATATGTATGTTCTGTTACTGTTACTCTTATATGTATGTATTTGTTACTTTTACTCTTATATGTATGTTATGTTACTACACGATATAACATTGGATCTTTGAGCCGCCTCTTATATGTATGTTATGTTACTGTTACTCTTATATGTATGTTACTGTTCTTGTATGACATGTGCAAAAGCACATGTCATACAAGAACAGTAACATACATGTTACAATAGAGGCTTTGCATGTTTCATGTATACAATATGTGCGAGCACTTGCATTTAACGACGAAGGCAAACAGCAACGTTGCAGACCAGACTATTCAGCAGCATGGTTCTCTTGAGTGTTTACTATTTTTACTTGACATGGGCCGCGCCAACCGAAAGTGTGTCTTTGAGCATGCGCAAAATGCACAGATTCAGATTCATCCGACGCATGCGCAGTCTCATCCAAGCATTTGACCAATGATTCTGTTAAGCGGATCCGGACCTTTGCTGTCCGCATTTGCCCGAAGACACGTTTTCGCAGGGCGCGGACCACAAAATATAAATACGAGTATCCTGGGAGCCGGCCAACAAGCGATACAATACGTTTCACCACCACGGCAGACTGTGATAATATCAGAACATAGCGAATAGATTATCACTTGGCATTTTTTTCACATCGACCGCAAGCTCTGTCATCTCAAAAGACCAAGCAGTTCCTCGAAGAATATGACTGTTTGAATTGTTCTGTTTGCCTCCCGCGGACTGCCAGTCAAATCAGCAGGGAACTCAGTTTTTTCCTGTGTAAAGTTTTTCAAAAGACTGTAACGTCACTGACTCTGATCCGAGTCTTCGTTATCCGTCTGAAGAACCTTTGCATCCTTGGCTATCCAAAATGCGCCCAGTGAAGATTCAGATCAGACTGCGCGACTGCGCAGGCTGATCTGAATCTTCGCTTGGCGCACACGTCCGAAGGTATGGTTGCGGCTTATATATTTCAATCATATACAAACAAAACCACAAGTCTTACGGTATTCAATGATTTTATTAGCGGACAGCATGCTGGTCTTGACATTCGATGCTCGCATATACCATGACACCCTTTTTCGCATGGCATGGCTTTTGTGTGGTTTGTCAAGGGTTTCCGTTAATGGCTGAAGATGACCAGCTCAATCAATCTATCTCTACGATTATATAAGTGTTCTGGTGTGTTTTTAAATGCTCATTTTAATCATCCTACTGCAGTACTAATGCTATTCTGTTTTGATTGTTAACCTAGTTTTGCCTAATAGACTCTTCTACTTTAACTCTTAGAACCAGTCTATTTCCAATAAAAGGCGCATCTGATCAGTTTTTATAGAAATCCTGTATTTAATACAAACAGTGTAGATCCTGATCAGACGGTGCGTTCTGTTGTTGATCTGAATCAACACTGCTTGCCAGTGCTCCTTTTATGAGACGCTAGGCATAAAAGGTTGAAAGGTCAAGGAGAAAGTACAGAACTTGAATAAAATAGACTGGATAACAGCCTCGGAATATTTTGTACGACTTCTTTATCTATCTTATCTTTATAACAGCTGCTGTTAGTGCCGTAGTGCTGCCGTAAATCGTCTCACCGTACTCCACTATAGTGTAGTTTATATTTTCTTGTCCTGTGCAATCATCAGACTATTCAGTAAGATTGTTTTATAGCTATTTGAGGGTTACAGATGATTCAGTTTTGTGAGTGTGCTCCTGCTTTTCAGGGTCATTCCTTTTGCAATCTAACTCTGAACAACGCAACGCCAAAAGTGCTGCAAAGTATTCTGATTTTTTAGCTTTTGCTTTACTAACAAGATTTTACTCTGGTACACAGTAGAATTAGCCATGTGTGCTCGTCATTGTTTATCATAGTGATTAATTTGATTTTTGTGTTTTCGCTTTGATGCATTGACTGAGTTGGGAGCCTTTATGCGAACCGAACATGTATTACTGTATTAAGAGTAGCACCTGGACCCAGGGTGAAGTTGGCCGGCCGTAAAAGTACTTTAACCCCCCCCCCTCTTCCCCCCTCCCCAACCCCCGGGTGGTTTATTCTACTGACCGTTCTAAGGCGGTGGTCCGGTGTTAGTCTTACTCTTTGTTTCTACGAGGCGACTTGTTTTAATTCTTGCCTTGTGTTTTTTTTTGTTCTTGTGTTTTTTTTTTGTTCTTGTGTTTTTCAGTCCTTTTAGTATTGCGATTACCTCGCTTGGGGAAGAGAAAGCTAATCTTAGTGCTTTTTGTACGTTTGTTCGATTTGCGCTTGTTTGGTTTTGTCTGTTTCCTCTACCTCTTCGTGTCTGGGATGGGCTGTGGCTTGTGATTGTGGCACTCCCTGGACTTTTCTCTTACCTTGTTTTCAATATTTAAAAATGATCACTTTGCTTGAGTGTTTCATAAGGATTTGTTTCCTTGTAAATATTGTAAGTGGTTTATGTCAGTTACACCATACTACAGTGGTCGTCGCTCTATGATTTGCAGGTCCAATCCCATAATTAACCTTTTCATTCCTGAGTTTTTGTAGTGGACTCTTCCAGTCTTGAATTTGGAGTTGTCCACATACGCAAGAAGGGGTTTCAGTCAAGAATAAAAAATAAACTGGCTAACAGTGTAGATCTTGAGGAGACAGCTCGTTTCGAGCCGCCTCATCTGGATCCACATTTTTGCACATGCCGGGTTGAAAGGGTTAAACGCAATAATTGAAGTATTTATTAAGCTATTGCAACTGTTATAAAGTATTTTTATAAGTATTTCTGTCCACTACCTACGAGTACCTTCAGATTTTCAACGTAATCGCATAAAATCATTGTTTCGAGCTATTGCGCTGTCAGAAGCTGTATGAAATCACGAATATGCCATACGCACGAAAGGAATCTGCAAAACGACCTTTTCTAATATTACCGTAAAGTGGTAGGCCATCTTATTCATTGTAAATTATGCTTTGAAAAGTGACTGTAAAATTGCGAGGTTAGAACAAATCTAAATCGGAAAATAATAAAAATAAAAACAGCGTACTGGTAATTCCTTTCGAACGATAAAGCTCTTTTGTCCTTCCATATGCACATTATTGTTTTTTGTTTATTTTTAGCGCTAGAAAAATGTAGCTGCTTAGCAACACATACTTATGTTTCGGGCGGAGTCGAAACTGCCCCTAAGCTTAGTCGGGAGATTTTAGGAGAAAATTAACATAAATCGAAATCGAGAGAAAGCGCGATATGAAAGTTTCATTTAAACCTGAACCCAATAAGATACGAAACTTTAGTGATATATTTACCAAGATAAAACTTCAAAGGACCCATATTCCCAAAAGTATATAATCCGCCTTGTTAATATAAAATGAACTACTTTGAAGAAGACCCCATTGAAAATCAGTTGTATAGGAAAGAAAACAAGCAATGTCTGCTACCAATACAAAAGCTCTTTCATTCAAAAATGAAAGACGACAGAAAGTTTATTTCGTATTGTGCAAACCTTGATATGCATTTCTTTCTTTCTTTGTTTTTATTTGCATTAATTGTGCATCTTAATTGCCAAGGAGGAATCCGTATTGTGCAAGGCTTTTGGGTGGAGGTTGTATTCATACATGTATTTGAACATGTAGATATTCATTGCTCAGAATCAATCCTTATTGTGCAACCTATAAATACGCGTTTTTGGATTGGGGTTTCATTCACTATACATGTAGATATTCATTGCCAAGGACAAACAAGTATTATACAAACCTTTATAAATATGCATTTTGAGTGGTGGCATTTCTGTAGATATTCTGGCATGTTGATATTCTGGCATATTTGGATCATCACGAAAACATACCTATATAATTTTAGCCCCCTTAAACCCCATATTTATATAATAAAACTGGGGTTTACTGAGTGATTTTTCCTATTTCTGCTCGGCGAGGCGGTTCTAACGAGTATCCACAATCTATGTTTTGAGCAGAAATATAAAAATAACAGAATATTTATCTGAAACCTTTCAGTTTTTGGAAGTGAAATTTTCAATATATTTGAATAGGCCTGTTCTCGAAATGTGTTCACAACTATGTACCATTAGCACATCAATAATTGATAGCAAAAGCATTTATCATGACTAAGCATAAAGCTCAATAACTACTTAATTGGTTCACACATTGTAATATACTCATAAATTCTTTCATGATGAAATAAGGATGTTACACGCCAATTAATCAATTATTATTCTGGTGTACACATCTGTGACCTCTGATTATGGAAAGATAAAACAAACAAAAAAAGAAAACAAATATTGCCATTTCCTGTTAGCCTTATATTTCTTTTAATTGTAAGCTTATTGGACAAAATAGAAAAGTAAGAAATTAGAGAAGATATTCCAAACAAAACCAAAAAGGTCGAATAATAAAAATATCAAAGGTTGCATTTGGAAATAAAGAACACACAATAGAACGATATCGGTAAGTCTATGTAGCATATGCAGCTATGTAGTTTTCGAGGCCCCATAAACACCCCTTCCCCACTCCCACTCCCGCTCCCCTCCCCCTTCCCCCCACCCCCGACTCAGCACTGGCTTAAGCGGTATTCGATTCTCATAGCAACCAGAATGCATGTTTTGAAAAATATGCAACGGTTCATACTTTTGATCACGTATGTCTTTAAATGAGGTTATTCAGTATGGAGACAGTCTTCGTTTCGTACTCGTGTGCTAAATCTATAAAAGCTGTCCTATTTCTAAACAATTATTGATTTATTGATTACACAAATCAAGTTGTCTTCAAAGTATTGTATCCCTTTGTATAGAGTGCAGTTACAATCGCCGTCATCCATTTGCAATCGAATAGATTCTATTTTTGCAAATTAAGGGGATTGGAGACACTTTCAGAGGGAAGGCATTTATATATTTCACTTTCGTTTTCGCTTTCCTTCTGAAGAGTGGTCTACTCTAAACGGAAAGACTTTGCTCCCAAAGGGAACAAATTCTTTCCGGTTAGATTAGAACCATTTCAGAAGGGGATTGGCGTGTAATAAAAATCAAACAGGATGTCACAATACTTGTCTCCCTTGGCGGAAATGTCGGGACATCTGACAAGTGTATCCAAGCATCTTAGCTTGTGTAGGAACCAGTATTCGTTGAATTCGTTGAAACCTCAGCATGGCAGTAGTTCCGCATTTATCTATTCTGTCAGCAATACCATAGTCCATTTATAACTTCCATTTCACGTTCGAATAATAGTTGAATAGATTACAACATGACATCAATATTAATCTCTCAGCCATATAATATTGTTAATTGGTCTCACAGCTGGAAACCCTTACTGAATTTGTGTATTCTGCTAAAAATGTCACGGACTGTTAAATTTTACAGGAAATACGAATGTAATTCCACATTAAATGGTGCCTTTGTCTGCTTTAAAGGCAGAATTGGTCGAAAATGTATAATTCGAGCAATTTTGCAGTAGATACCCAGTATGCATTCTTTATAAATCTATAGCGGGCCGTTATCGGCCCGTCAGGGTAACTGACGGGCCGATAACGGCCCGTTATAGATTTTTAAAGCATGCTAGCTGGTTATTAGCAAAATTGTATATTTGTTTGTTGGTTGCTTTAAATATGAAAGTAGAAAATCATTGAGGTAATAATTTACGTATGTACCTTCCGTGACATCTGACAAGGTCAGTGTCTTCGAAGAGGCGGAAGTTCATTAGATGTAACATAGCATACAATTCTGTTGCTTGTTTTGACGATTTTAGAGAGACAGTCGTCAAGCAAGTACCAAGTATTGACCATTTGAACTTAAAACATAAAAAACTATGAGCTGAGAACATTTGGAAAAATGTATAAATTATATAAAGGAAATCAATGGTGGTCTCTAGGCTAGAATAATGCACCAGCCAGCATTACGTTAACAATTCTATGTAATGTGTAGCCACATGTTCCCCCAAATCATACCGAGAAACCAACAGTCAATGCGAGGCATTAATTGACAAACCCCAGATAGCATTTTTACGTACTACATCGGGCCGTCATCGGCCCGTGAGCTACCCTGACGGGCCGATGACGGCCCGATATAGATTTACGTAGAATGCTGACTGGGACATTATTCGTTATTTGGATGCTTGACAGGGGACATGGGTCATATTCCCTTCCTGCCTAAGAATTATATTCATTCGAGACGATTCGCATGATGCTTCATGTCCTAAGCTATCAGAAAAAAAAAACACTATTTTAAAGTATCGTCATTCATTATATAAATTCAGCTTATTAAGCCACCCACGTAAGTGCCTACAACTTCATGTTTTTTCTTGATTATTGGAAAACCATGCTAACTGTTACCACTCTCTGGACGTATTCAGAAGATAACAAATTGATGAGATTTTTCTTATTTTTGCCAGAAAATAGGCTTTGATATATCATGCAAATTATCTCCTAAGGGTACAATTTGCATAAAATACCAAAGCCTATTTTCTGGCAAAAATAAGAAAAATATTTCAAACTGTCGTCTGTTAAAGTTTTTACCCAGCACGCTAAGCGCTATATAATTACTAGGCGGTGTTTTCTCGCCAGGAATAAACATTATTTACCTTACACTAGAGAGTAGAAGTATTAACACTTAACATGCTGGGAAATTTTTCAGCAGATGACAACATGAAATAGGTTGGTTAGATTTCAGAAATGAGGGCTTGATATTTCATGTAAAATGTTAAATGTTTCATGTAAATTGTCTATGCAAGAACTGTCCAACCTTAATTTCAGCAGAGAAAAAAACAAACAAAAAAAACTATCAGTTTTTTCATCTGCTGAAGTTACCCAGAGAGCTTTTTAACCAATCAGCAGTCGACTATCTAAGATAACACCTCTAAACCTGCTTTAAAATAGCTCTTGGCCAATGTGTTCCAAAGACTCGACCCTGAGTTCATTAAACTTTTTTGTGCTCAACTAAGCTGACCATGAAATTTGTCCTGCCAATAAATCTCAAATTACTAATAATTGCAAATTCTTTCTTACCATGAAAATTTCTCTGCTAATAGATATGAAAATGCCAACTTTGTTGGCATTTTCATATTTATAAGCAGGGTAAATTTCATGCTCAGCTGAGAAGCACGAAAAAAAATTTATAACCTCGGGGTCCGATGGTATCCAAGGTATCCATCAGAGTCGCAACATTTAGATTGATCATATCTAAAGGTTTCATGAGAAAGGAGCTATATAAATATTATGCTTCCTGTCCATTACCATAAATCTGAATTAATGTAATATCTACATTATTTGTCGACTTTCTGAAACAAAATATGTTTTAGGGGACTATATAAACTTAGTAAATCTTTCGCCATTTCCGCCAAGGACAAAATCTTTCGTAACTTTACTGCACGCAGGACCCCTTCTGAAAATGAGTCTACTCTGTATGGACGTGTTTGCTCTTTCTGGGAGCAAGTTCTTTCATTTTAGAGTAGAAACCTCTTCTGAAAAGGGTCTACTCTGCAAGGAAAGAATTTGAATTTGCTCCTTCTGGAAGCAAGTTGTTTCTTTACAGCCAATTTCATACAGCTTCCGTACTTTTCCGTAATTCACTCGTGGTGCTAAGTCATATTGTAAATCAACCAATCGATCTCGGAATATGAAACATTGCGGGTGCTTTAGCTTCAGCAACCAACTGTCAAGCGAATCGTATTCCCAAGGTAAAAGGATATTTCCTTTAGATGATGGTTTAACATGGCAGGGGGTAGGCATTATCGCGAAAAAAAAAAAAAAACACTTCACTTCCGCGAGTGTTCTCTCAGATACTGTCTTCTTCATAAAGTTAGATCATATGGACTCTCTGATGAACGATCAAAATGGTTTACTTGTAATATTGATGGTAGAAACAACGTGTTGTCTTACAGGGAGTAGGGTTCAAATGAACTTACAACAATGCAGTGTTCCTCAAAGATCAATCTTAGGACCACTTCTTTGCTTATTTTGAAGACTGATATAATAACTGACATAGGATCTAGCATTCGTATCTTTGCTGATGGTACCAGTCTTTTTTATAAATGTTGATAATTCAGATGTTGCTGCAGAAATTCTTAATGCCGATGTTGACAAAATGATTAAATGGGCTGAAGCTCGATTGGTTAAATTTAATCCCTTAAAACTGAATCACTTCTGATATCCAGGAATAAATCAGAGCTGGTGTTATATAAAGTCAGTATATTTCTACCTACGATATCACCTATGTGATAGCCTTCCATCCCTGCCGCTTCCTTTCGCTCCGGAATACATTTTCTATTGTCTGTTTTTGTTTTAGCTTTTTGTTTTTTTTTGTTTTTTTTTTGTTGTTGTTGTTTTTTTTTTTCTTCTTTCTTTTTATCGTCGTTTAAACCGTCATTAATATAAAATGGTGCCCTTCATTATTGCACTTTTGCCTTATTTTCATTCCACTTTGCCGATTGGTTGTGTATGCGATCGTAGGTTGACATGGTTCGACTTGAAGTACTATTTGCAATAATGATAAACTGCCATGATGTAATACAGATGATATAAATGTATTAGGAGAAGAACCAAATAAGCTTATGTTTTCGTTCTGATCCAATCTTTGTGTACAATTCATGTATGTATGATCATAGTAGTATTTTTAAATAAAATATGTTTAAAACAAATACTGGGTGCGGTTTCATTTTATTCCGACTTTGATTGATCAAAGAAATTTCTCATCGGAAATTGATGGTAGATATTCTGGATTTTCCATTAACCATTGAAGCTCCAATCACAACTGCAGCAGACGACATTTTGAAATAGTTTGTTTTAATTTTTTCAAAGAAAACAAGTCTTGACATTTCATGTGAATCGTCTGCTTGGCAGACGATTCACATGAAATGTCAAGACTTGTTTTCTTTGAAACACACACACACACACACACACACACACACACACACACACACACACATTTTAGAATGTCGTCTGCTACAAATTTTGCTGGCTATTTTGAGGAGAGGACAAAAATAATTGTTGTCTCGCCAGAAAGGCTGACATGATGGAACTGACAAGCAAAGTTGGACCACGCACTGAAAGTAAACGGACAAACTTCTTAGTGTTTCCGCTATTTTCCATATGGGAGACAACTTTTGTGACTTCTTGGTTGCGTTACAGTGTAGCTGTAGAACCATGTAACATATATATTGCAACAGGGTTCTACAGCTACACCATCCACTTAAAATGTAACAAGGTACAGCTACATCATCCACTTAAAATGTAACAAGGTACAGCTACACCATCCACTTAAAATGTAACAAGGTACAGCTACAGTTTCCACTTAAAATGTAACAAGCGTAAAGCTACATTATCCACTAAAAATGTAACAAGGTACAGCTACATTATCCACTTAAAATGTGACAAGGTACAGCTACATTATCAACTTAAAATGTAACAGGGTACAGCTACATTATCCACTTAAAATGTGCCAAGGTACAGCTACATTATCCACTTAAAATGTAACAAGGTACAGCTACATTATCCACTTAAAATGTAACAAGGTACAGCTACATTATCCACTTAAAATGTAACAAGGTACAGCTACATTATCCACTTAAAATGTAACAAGGTACAGCTACATTATCCACTTAAAATGTGACAAGGTACAGCTACATTATCCACTTAAAATGTAACAAGGTACAGCTACATTATCCACCTAAAATGTAACAAGGTACAATTATCCACTTAAAATGTGACAAGGTACAGCTACATTATCCACTTAAAATGTAACAAGGTACAGCTACATTATCCACCTAAAATGTAACAAGGTACAGCTACACCATCCACTTAAAATGTAACAAGGTACAGCTACATTATCCACTTAAAATGTAACAAGGGAAAAGCTACACCATCCACTTAAAATGCAACAAGGTACAGCTACATTATCCACTTAAAATGTGACAAGGTACAGCTACATTATCCACTTAAAATGTAACAGGGTACAGCTACATTATCCACTTAAAATGTGACAAGGTACAGCTACATTATCCACTTAAAATGTAACAAGGTACAGCTACATTATCCACTTAAAATGTAACAAGGTACCGCTACATTATCCACTTAAAATGTGACAAGGTACAGCTACATTATCCACTTAAAATGTAACAAGGTACAGCTACATTATCCACTTAAAATTTAACAAGGTACAGCTACATTATCCACTTAAAATGTGACAAGGTACAGCTACATTATCCACTTAAATTATAACAAGGTACAGTTACATTATCCACTTAAAATGTGACAAGGTACAGCTACATTATCCACTTAAAATGTGACAAGGTACAACTACATTATCCACTTAAAATGTGACAAGGTACAGTTACATAATCCACTTAAAATGTGACAAGGTATAGCTACACCATCCACTTAAAATGTAACAAGGTACAGCTACATTATCCACTTAAAATGTGACAAGGTACATCAACATTATCCACTCAAAATGTAACAAGGTACACCTACATTATCCACTTAAAATGTGACAAGGTACAGCTACATTATCCACTTAAAATGTGATAAGGTACAGCTACATTATCAACTTAAAATCTGATAGGGTACAGCTACATTATCCACTTAAAATGTGACAAGGTACAGCTACATTATCCACTTAAAATGTGACAAGGTACAGCTACATTATCCACCTAAAATGTAACAAGGTACAGCTACACCATCCACTTAAAATGTGACAAGGTACAGCTACATTATCCACTTTAAATGTGACAAGGTACAGCTACATTATCCACTTAAAATGTGACAAGGTACACCTACATTATCCACTTAAAATGTGACAAGGTACAGCTATATTATCCACTTAAAATGTGACAAGATACAGCTACATTATCCACTTAAAATGTGACAAGGTACAGTTACATTATCCACTTAAAATGTGACAAGGTACAGCTACATTATCCACTTAAAATGTGACAAGATACAGCTACATTATCCACTTAAAATGTGACAAGGTACAGTTACATTATCCACTTAAAATGTGACAAGGTACAGCTACACCATCGACTTAAAATGTGACAAGGTACAGTTACATTATCCATTTAAAATGTGACAAGGTACAGCTACACCATCCACTTAAAATGTAACAAGGTACAGCTACATTATCCACTTAAAATGTAACAAGGTATAGCTACATTATCCACTTAAAATGTGACAAGGTACAGCTACATTATGCATTTAAAATGTGCCAAGGTACAGTTACATTATCCACTTAAAATGTGACAAGGTACAGCTACACCATCCACTTAAAATGTAACAAGGTACAGCTACATTATCCACTTAAAATGTAACAAGGTATAGCTACATTATTCACTTAAAATGTGACAAGGTATAGCTACATTATCCACTTAAAATGTAACAAGGTACAGCTACATTATCCACTTAAAATGTAACAAGGTATAGCTACATTATCCATTTAAAATGTGACAAGGTATAGCTGCATTATCCACTTAAAATGTAACAAGGTACAGCTACATTATCCACTTAAAATGTAACAAGGAACAGCTACATTATCCACTTAAAATGTAACAAGGTACAGCTACATTATTCACTTAAAATGTGACAAGGCACAGCTACATTATCCACTTAAAATGTGACAAGGCACAGCTACATTATCCACTTAAAATGTAACAAGGTACAGCTACATTATCCACTTAAAATGTGACAAGGTACAGCTACATTATCCACTTAAATGTAACAAGGTATAGCTACATTATCCACTTAAAATGTGACAAGGTACAGCTATATTATCCACTTAAAATGTGACAAGGTACAGCTACATTATCCACTTAAAATGTAACAAGGTACAGCTACATTATCCACTTAAAATGTGACAAGGTATAGCTGTATCATTCACTTAAAATGTGACAAGACTCTACTGCTACACCATTCACTTAAAATGTGACAGGAATTTACAGTTGTTCCACCCGCTTAAAATGTTACAAGGGTTCGCAACTACACGTTCAGGGTCTCTTTCGTTCAAATATATGCGACAAAGGTCTAGATCTAAATCGGGCACATCAAAGGGACAAACTTCTAGGTATCCAACGTTCACATAAATGCAACAAAGCACCGTTCCGATAGTTATGACAGATTCATTTCTGTTGGTCACAACTTAAATGTCAAATATGTCATTAAAGGTGTGTTTCTGAAAGGCGTTTAATAGCAATGGATTTTTATTGTCTGGAAACAGCTGAAAAAGTAGTAGTAACCTTCACCACTCTCTACTCTAATTCAGCAGACAACAAACTGACAATATTTTTTTCTTATTTGTCCCAGAAAATAGGCTTTGACATTTCATGCAAATTGTACCTTAGGAGGCAATTTGCATGAATTGTCAAAGCCTGTTTTCAGAAAAAAAAAAATAAAAAAAAAATTACAAGTTGTCGTCTGCTGAAATGTGTCCCCAGTATTAACGTTTAATCATTCGTCAACTTAACACTAAATTATCAGACGACTGATGAGTGACATCTGTTTTTACTTTCCCCAGAAAATAGGGTTTGACACTTCATGTGAATCGTCCCCTTAGAAGGCGATTTACAGGTAATGGCAAGTCCTATTTTCGGACAAAATATTTTGGGATAATGCCTGTAAATGGTTATATTCAGAATTCTAAAGGGTAAAAGTATCAGATAGCTCATATGATGTTGGTTGTGATATTTATTTTTTAAACATAAAAACGAGTTATAACGACTGGAAAAAAAAACTACATTTATAACTATGCGCACCTGCCTTCTTTAATTAGGCTGCATGGCCCCAGAGAGATAGGACACATCCAATCGCAGGAACCAGTCACAAAATCTTGGAATCAACATAGAGCCTCTTTTAAAATTGTAATGCAACTTCTTTTACAGTATTTCGGGAAAATTCTTTAAGCTAGGTTCTGGTGTTTGGTATACATTTTAGGGTTAATTTAGAGAAAACGTGATTAGCTTTCGTCAAAATCTGTAATTTTTATTACTGTGGTATATATATATTGTTTTCGACTTTTTGCTCTTTCCAGCTTTTGAACCAAATAATCTAGAAAGCCTAAATTTGTAAACAGGTTGCAGTTCACATGTAAATTATTTTGGTGAACATTATTTTTTCCTTCACACTGGTACTTGGTCCTTTTCCACTCTAGTGTTTTGGTTACAAATGTGGATTTTGTTGACCTGGAATGCTGATTTTTACGCACAGTTAGAATCTGATTTCAGTCATTTTGCTGAAAGTTGGTCATACCGCATCTTTGAGTGACAAGTAGCAGTTGGGAGTTGGGGCACAGCGTTTCACTTAGTGTCTAGTTGCGTGCGTGCGTGCGTGTGTGTTAGATTTCTTGTTATAATTAGTAGTAGTAAAAGTACAAATTCAGTGAATCTTCCCAGAACACATGTAAAAACAGCATTGCGAAAACATGCCCATTCAAATATATTGAAAATTCACCACCAAAAACTGAAAGTTTTCAGATAAAAATCCTGATATTTTTCGTCTTTCTGCTCAAAACATAGATTGTGGGTACTCGTTAGAACCGCCTCGACAAGGCGGTTCTAACGAGTACCCACAATCTTTGTTTTTGAGCAGAAATAAGAATAAGAAAAAAATGTATACCCCTGTAAACCACAGTCTTACTTTACAAATGTGGGGTTTAAGGCGGTCAAAATTATATAGGTTTGTTTTCGTGATGGTATAAGATCATCGGTTGTCAGCAGCTGTATGAAACCACGAATATGCCATACAAACGAAAGGCATCAGCAAAACGACCTTTTCTATTATTACCGTAAAATGGTAGGCCATCTTATTCATTATAAATTATGCTTTGAAAAGTGTTTTCAAGATGACGGTAAAACTGCGGGGTTAGAACGAACCTAAACAGATAAATAATGAAAATAAAAACAGAATACCTGTATTTTTTTAGAACGATAAGGACTATTTTGTCCTTCTATATACCTATTATTGATTTTTGTTTATTTATAGCGTTAGAAAAATTTAGCTGCTTAGCACTATATAATTATTTTTCGGATGGCGTCAGTCGGCAGAGCGCTCACCTCCCGCGCGGAAGGTTGAGAATTCGAAACCCAAAACTATTCTTTTATATGGTGGAAAGGGCTATAGTTTTACACCTGTCTGTCTGTCCGTCACCGTCCGAGATGGCTTTAGCAATTTGCGTTTAAGTTTTCTAAATTGATCATAACTACTACTGCTTTTCATTTAAAGCTTTCATATTTGGTCAACACCTTCCATAGGGTAAAGGCTTACCATTATTTAGTCCTCACCCTCGGTTTGACGATTCATTTACAACTTAATGCTGGCTGGCGTCAACAATTTGCGTTCAAGTTTTCTTAATTGATCAAAACTACTAAATCTTTTCAGTTACAACTTTCATATTTGGTAAACATCTTTCTTGGGATAAAGCCTTTCCGTCGCATGTTCCGTCTGTTTGTCTGTCTCTCTGTTTGTCCGTCCGTCCGTCTCCGTCCGCGTCCGAGATGGCGTTAGCAAGTTGCGTTTATGTTTTCTTAATTGATCATAACTACTACAGCTTTTCATTTAATGCTTTTATAGTTAGTCAACACCTTCCATATGGTAAAGGCTTACCATTATTTAGTCCTCAACCTCGGTTGACTATTCATTTACATACTTAATGCAGGTTCATTTACATACTTAATGCAAGTTGGCGTTAGCAATTTGCGTTTAAGTTTTCTCAATTGATCATAACTACTATAGCTTTTTATGCCCCCGTCATTCGAAGAATGGTGGAAAGGGCATATAGTGTTACCCCTGTCTGTCCGTCCGTCCGTCTCCGTCCGTCTCCGTCCGCGTCCGGCGTTAGCAATTTGCCTTTAAGTTTTTCAGGCGGGAGCATCCGTGTCCTAACTACTAAATCTTTTCAATTACAACTTCCATATATGGTCAACAATTTCCTTGGGGTAACGCCTTTCCATTGCATGTTCCCCACCAATCAGTTTGACCTTTTAGGTAGGTCAAGGTCATAGTCGATTAGCAATTTGCCTTTAAGAATTTGTAATTGGTCATAACTAATGCATCTTTTCAGTTACAGCATTCGTGTTTGGTCATCTTCCTTTAGGTAAGTCAATTCCATTGCTTTCCATGGGGTAAAGGCTTACCATTGCTTAGTCCTCACCTTGGTTTGACTATTCCTTTAAGGTCATACTTAATGCAGGTTGGCGTTAACAATTTGCGTGTTACCCATGTCCGTCTGTCTGTCTGTCCGTCGGTCCATCCGTCTCCGCCCGCGTCCGAGATGGCGTTAGCAACTTACGTTTAAGTTTTCTTAATTGATCATAACTACTATAGCTTTTTATGCCCCCACTATTTGAAGATTGGTAGAAAGGGCATATAGTGTTACCCCCGTCCGTCCGTCTCCGTCCGCGTCCGGCGTTAGCAATTTGCCTTTAAGTTTTTCAGGCGGGGGGCATCCGTCCTTTGGACACATTTCTAGTTCTTTATTTATTTTTTTATTTATTTTTTTATTTATTTATTTTTTTGTTAATGAATCTGTCCCGAACTTTTTTTTTCCTATAAGCATGTAAATACACTTTCATTCCTACATCGTGTATTTGTTTTTTGTTTTTTTTTTTTTATTTTATTGTTTTTGTGTGTGTGTGTGTGTGTGTGTGTGTGTGTGTGTGTGTGTGTGTGTGTGTGTGTTTTGTTGCTGTTTGTTTATTTATTGTTGTTGTTTTTTTATTTATTTTGATTTGTGTGTGTGTGTTTTGTTGTTTTTTGTTGTTGTTGTTGTTGTTTTTGTTTTGTTTGTTTGTTTGTTTTTTGGTTGTTGTTTTTTTTTTTTTTTTTTTTTTTTGTTGTTGTTGTTTTTGTTTGTTTGTTGTTGTTGTTTTTTTGTGTTTTTTTTTTTTGTTGTTGTTGTTGTTTTTTTGCATACAGATAATACTTGTATATTATTTCTGTGACTGTCATTCAGTATATCTATTGAAATCTTATTACATTTATCTAATTAAATCTCAGCTATTTTGCTCAGTAAATCTGATATCATGCCGCGGTAAATCGCCAGAATCTTATTACAGTCTCAGATGTACAAGCTGCGATATCTGAACTATTTAGACATGTGGCGATCGTTAAAGCTGATTAATTATTGACGTAGACAAGTAAGGGCATCATCTGCCTGAGACTGCAGTAGCGGAACGTACCGTATTTTACCATAATCTGCTTTCAACATCTTTCAAACAAGACGCTGTTTGCCTAGCGCTTTACGCATAAGAAGAGAATTTACAAGGAACAGGGTACCAGTTGGGCGAGGAATACTGGAACCAGCAAAACCGTATTTGATAAAAAGCTCGACTCTTATTGGAAAATAATATCATATATATATTTCGTTTAATTGCAGACCAAATTTAAAGTGGACAATAGTATTTTTATTGTGCGTTTGTTGAAACATCAGACCTGGTAAACTCCTTTTTTCCCACCAAAATGTGGGTACATATGTTCAAGGGCAGAAAAGTGCTGAAACATGCAAATTAACTCCCTCTTTTTGTGATGAATTTTGTCAGTCTAAGGCTAACCTTTAATTTAAGACCAAATTTAGAATTTAGTCAAGAAATATTGTGAGGTCGGAATTCAGCCAAATGCAAAAAAAAGACGCCTGTTAAAAAGAAATTAGGCTCCTGGGCCCTGCGTAGTTTTGTCATGATTTAATGCAAAGCCTTATGTCGTACCTATCTATGCACAAAACGTTTTATACTATTCATTGTTTTAAAAGAAAAACAAATAAATATTTTTGCCTTTTCTCATAGAAGACAGTGCTGTAAGTTGTGCAGAAATTGGTAGGGTAGATACATGTACGTTGGTAGCAGGTTTTGAACATGTTCCGCTTGTTCACAAAAAGAACTCGCTCTACTGTAGAAATTGCATTTGTCAGACCAATATTTCGGCCGTAAAAATTGATTTTTGGGTATATACATTATTTGAGAACGCGCAGAAAGAGAAATGGTTTCTGATAAGTTATGGTCAATCAGAACAAAAACTAAACGCCAAGCAAACAACGCCTTCCGATTGATACCGAAAGGATAGTAAGAGGCCTGATCAAACAGTGTAGACACAGATCTAACGCCGCAACATGCGGCGTCTGATCTGTGTCTTAACTGTTTGTCACTCATCAAGTAATTTTATATACATCAACAGGTAGCAAAATGCATTTGTTAATTTAGAACAAATACGGTAAGGATAAAAGGCGTCCGAATATTGAGGGTAAATACAATTCCTCATCAGTCATCACAAATTGCAGTTTTGTCTGACTGGAATTGACTCATTAATGCCTATTAATGGACTCTTCTACCCCACTCTTTGGACAGGTCCATTTCCAATTTAAGGGGTGTCTGGTTTGCTTATTATTATTATTATTATTATTATTATTATTATTATTATGTATAGAACTTCTGCTTTATAATGCAAATAGTGTAGAACCTGATGAGATAACAACTCTCTCTCTCTCTCTCTCTCTCTCTCTCTCTCTCTCTCTCTCTCTCTCTCTCTAACAAAATACATTTGTTACCTTGACTTTAAAGTCAGTTATACGTAGTATTACAAGTCCAAGTCCATCAAGTTCTTGTCTTGTTATACTTTTGGCAGCGCCTATGATAAGTGTTTTGTTTGTCTGTTTGTTTGTTTTCTTTGTATTTTTGTCCTATAGCTCACAGTGACTAACTAAAAGACTCAGCAGTAGAGACTGATATCTTTGTGTCTCTGTCACCTTCAACCCGCTCTTCTAGTATATTTCAAACGACTTGACTTACCCTTGATAAAGATTTTCGAAAATTAATATCGATATTAAAGCTCTCGGGAATCTGTATTTGTCTGGCGGTTTAATCAGAATAAAATCTTCTGGACTATTCAATAAGCACGGGACCTTGCGTGTGTTTATGTCTGAACTTTGTTGACAATGTATATATCAAGACCCAAGTGTTCAAAGCATCGTTAGCTTAACGAGCTCGTGAGTGGTCAAAATGTTAACTGTTCTAGTAAGTACAATATCTAATTCATAGGTACTTTTGCTGAAAAAAATATGAGTAGCTTTTGCAAATCACATCTTTTTTTCAGCAAAATTATTAGCGTATATGCCATCTTTACTGATCAAAGTTTCAACGATACGTTAACTAACGACATCGTTAGTTTTTAACAACATTTACCATGACATTTGAACAGGTACCTCATTACGTTAATAAGTCTATGTGAGCCACGTCAGATAATTCTGCGCATGCGTAAAGTATCACCCGGTCCTTTGCTCTCCATTAATACATTGTGCAGTATTCCATGAGTCTGTTAGCGGACAGTGAATGCCTTGATCAAACTGCACGGATGTGCAGGCTGATCTGGGCATTCTCTGTTAACATAAGCCCAAAGACACGTTTTCGCAATGCGTGGCCTATGTATAATGTACTCTTACGGTAAGTAGGGGTTGGTAACAGTGTGGGGAATCCACGTGACCAAATGACTAGGTACACGGAGTTTGTTACTGTATTTAGCTCCTCATGATGTAGGATTTTTAGAATATCTCTATTCATACGAAATGGAACTTGTTCAAATAAAGCGCAGAGTACACGGAAAATCAAGCTCTTTCTGGTGGTTTAAGCGCTATGCTATTCTGCGATCTGGTCTAATTCTCGAGAACATTCGAAGAATGTTTTTGCTGTCAATCTGGGCTACCGGGACAATTTACATGAATTCTGACGAGAAACATTCTCCGAATGTTCTCGAGAATCAGACCAGATTGCAGAATAGCGTTTACACCACCAGAAAAAGCTTGATTTTCCGCGTACTCTGCGTTTAATTTGAAGAAATTCCATCAGATATAAAACGAGATATTCTAAACAAATCCTACCTGATGCGGAGCTAAAAACAGTAACAAACTCCGTGTAGCTTGTGATTTGGTCACGTGGATTCCCCACATTGGGTAAGGGCCTGCTGAGGGAAGGAGGCGTCGTTTACTCTCACTGCCACAGGCGATAATAATAGGCTTTTGCAAGCAGCGTAGATCCAGATGAGATGGCTCATTGAGCCGTCTCATCTGGATATACGCTGTTTGACATTCAGTCTTTCAACTTTACATATGAACGTCTTACCAAACGATATTTGTTAAAAAAAAAACAAAAAAAGCAGACGACAAATGTCGTCTGAAATTTGGCACCGAAGGAGTTAAAGAAGAACTCAAACAATACTCTCAAGATGTTTCCCCATAATATATAGTGTGGGAAAAGTTTTAAGTCTTCATTATTAGGCAGATCATATGCCATTATGTTGGTTTTGTCGTGCTCTGCATCATTTTTTAGTGTTATTTTACTTCTAGCAAACTTATAAATGCATAAATTTGTCTTACTTTGCTCAATATCTAAACCATTCCTTATCAACTACAATGTATATTATATGATTATAATACCATTGCTTAGATTAGTGTAATATTTAGATAACTATATTTTTTTTTCTGATTTTTGCACAAAGCATGTTGCGTGTACCCATTAGAAATGCTTCGCAGAGTAGATGCGTTTCAAATGAGTACCCAAAACGTTCACTCGATACGACGAGAAATTCGTTATAATGACGATTTGACTTTCACGAAACTTTCACTTAAGAAGTAACAATTAGTCACAAATTATGCAAGAATATTGTATCTAATATTTTAAAGAAACATGTGTTTGGATATTTGTTAGAATCGCCTCATTGAGGCGATTCTAATAAATATCCAAAACATATGTTCTATTAGGAAATAAAAAGAAAGCAAGACCTCTCTTACATATCAATCTGCTCATTAAGTATTCTGTACAGTTCATTTTAATGACAATGTCTTTGGGAACAAATGTTGTCGTTGTAACGAGGGTTCATTGTACTTTGGTTAAAAACTGCCTTATCTAGAGCTGTGGCTACATGTAAAAGTGTCCATTTTACATGGGTGTGTTACCATAATGGCTTAGCACAAGCGTAGCGCACAGATTCAGAATACTCTTTTCCTTACTGTCTTCATAAGGGTTTCTGTTGTCTGTTTATACGGGCTGCGCCAAGCGAAAACATGTCTTCGCGCATACGCGGACAGCAAAGGTCCAGATCAGCCTGCGCATCTGCGCAGTCTGATCAGGACCTTCAGTGTCCGCTAACAGTATCATTGGATACTACAGAATGTTTGAACGTTTGAAAGAAATAATCGATTCTTACTGAGTAATATTAGATGGTAGATTGTTCCACTCCCTCACTGTTGATGGAAGAAATGAGTTTTAATAACTGTTAGAGCTGGCGTTTGGAGATTGTGAGAATTTCTAAAATTGTATCGTGAAACGCTACTAACAGTCTGGGGTACTTTTTAAGTCAGAGAGATATGGTGGCGTCAAATTGCCCAGATGATACTTTGTACATTGGCAGGATTATCTGAATCAGCGGTTTTTGTTCATGAAGGCTCTTTTACGCTTGACACGGCCAAAACAGTCTGCTAAAGCCAACGGTAAGCGGACGACGAAGTACTTACTCAGACTGCACGCACAGGCTGTCTGAACTGTGCTACCGCTGTACAGATATATCCCAAGATGACGCAGCCACTTTTATACTGATTATACATGAATTAGACGATTATAGGGAATGGACACATTTCAAGGGGGAAGACACTTTGCCAAAATTGTTTTTGCCTCTCTTCAGGATGCAATTTCTTTCCTTTTAGTGTAAATCTCTTATCAGAAGGGACTTGCAATTGATTTAGCTGGAAAGCAAACAGAAAGTTGAAGTTACCTCCCTTGTAAAATGGCGGAATATCTGCAAAGTGTATCCAGTTCCCTATTAATACAATGATACTCTTCATTACGAAAACACGCCTATTCAAATATATAGGAAATTTCACCTCTAAAACTGAAAATTTTCAGATAAAATAACTCTGATATTTTTCATATTTCTGCTCTAAACATAGATTATGCCGAGGCGGTTCTAACAAGTACCCACAATCTATGTTTTTCAGCAGAAATAAGAAAAATAATGTATGCCCCTGCAAACCCCAGTTTTACTATATAAAAGTGGGGTTTCAGGGGGGTTAAAATTATATAGGCGTGTTTTCGTGATGTCCCAGTAAAATGTAAACAAAAAAGCCCTTTTTTGATGGACTTTAAACCTAAGGATGCCAGTTTTTCACCTTTCTTTTGGGGAGGTCATATGAACATACCCACGAAGTTAGGTATGAACTGTCAACTTGCCAAATCACGCTGGTTAGCTTCGAATCAATGTAACGTCGACCAAGGCTCTGAGAAATTTCAGCTAAATTTAGGAATTAAATTAATAGTGAACTTCATAATTTAAGTAGCCTACAGAGTGGTGTAGCCGATTTCATACAGCTTCCGTCCTTTTAAGCAATTCACTCGTAATCCAGGTCACGTGGCGCTATGTGATATGATAAAATAGCCAATCGATCTTGGAATAAAACACTTGGCGGGCGCTTCAGCTTCAGCAAGACTGAGCCACAGCCGACAGAATGCGTCATTTTCCCAAAGCACATTGAACATAACTAATGTTATTTCCTTTAACGTGAAGGCTTTTGAAACCCTTTACACGGCAGGAGGGAGAGGGAGTGGGTAGGCATTATCGCTGAAAAACACTTCGCTTCCGCAAGAATTCTCTCAAATACTGGGCGCGGCCATTTTGTTGATATTCCGACTTTGATTTGTCTGTGTAATTTCGGATTCGGAAAGCGATCGTAGATAGTCTGGACTTTCTGCTCAAAGTCAGAGTGAAATCGGCTGTAGCAAAATGTACGAAAAACTATGAGACAGAGCACGTATTAAATGAGACTTTCACAAATAGCGTATATCAAGATGAGACATCTTCCAGCATCCAGTCTTTGGATTTGAGATATTAACTTATTTCCAATTGATAGCTTGATAATAATTTCAGAAGACAATTGTTGTCTGAAATCTAGTACCGAAGGCGATAATATATTGTTGAAATAATTGAGACTACGGTCTCTCTGTGGGTATCGCATTAACTTTATTTTTTTCCAGTCTTTATGTAATTGGACGTTTCTGAAAACTAATTCAGCCAAATAAATTATTCATGGTAGCAAGAGAAAAAGGAAAATTAAAGAAGAACCCATCTTTTGTAAACAAAAATAGAACTGAGCCGAGTCATAGGAAAATATGGCTTCAGGGAATGTATGGACAGTGACGGCCCTGATCAGACTGCGCATCTGCGTAGTCTGATCAGGGCCTTCACTCTCCGCTTTAAGAGCCATTGGCTGCTGTAGACCATATCGATGTATAGCACAGGCCCTTATCAGAATGTGCCGTTTTACCGGCTGACGCTGCTCTTTACTATTTCGGACACACACACACACACACACACACACACACACACACACACACAAAAGTGAAGATACCCAGGTTATGTCACAATCACGAAGCACAGCCCTCCCGAGGCACCAACTGAAGGAGAGATGAGGAAAGAATAAGGATACAAGAAACGCCACATACGAAATCACAGATGCTCAAACAAAGAAGAAATTCAACAGAGGAGCCTCTTTGGAACGGTCAGTAGAAAAACTATTGGGGGCTTAAACTTGTTTTACTCGCGCGAAACATCGCCTTTATTCTGACGCAGTTCCAATTTATAAATATATGTTCGGTTCGGATAGGGGTCCGCTACCACCTCTATGAAAGATTCTAGGGATACACTTATAATCAAAACCAAGATGATGTAATTAAGCAAAGGGCCCAATAGCGATAAGAAGCCAGAATATAAGAAAACCACTAACAGGACCACAATGAGCCCGACTACAGACATTCATCACGAAAACACGCCTATATAATTTCGACCCCTTTAAACCCCACTTTTATATAGTAAAACTGGGGTATACATTATTATTCATAGTTCTGATTAAAAACATAGATTGTGTGTACTCGTTAGAACCGCCTCGCCGAGGCGGTTCTAACGATACCCACAATCTATGTTTTGAGCAGAAATATGAAAAATATCAGAGTTTTTTATCTGAAAATTTTCAGTTTTTGGAGGTGAAATTTTCTATATATTTGAATAGGCGTGTTTTCGTAATGGATAGTCAGGCACCGGCTATCTAAAAAAGACGTTTAGTTTGAGGACCAACCCACCGTCGTGCAATTAAAGGGGGTAGCAAAGTTATCAACCAATTTTGGACAGACACATTTTCACATGACGCTTCACTTAATTGTATTCTATTTTAGATGTGCTGTTACATTCATTTCGTGAATAAGTCCATGTGGTGCGTTTTGGGCCTTACTCACTGTGGGAACAATTTTTTTCCTTTAATAGTAGCCCAAAGGCGGAGGATCATAAATATTTTCATGTCAGAATTATTTACCTACACGATTTCTCAAAAATACAATCTTTGACATTTCATTAACTCGCGGATTTGGCTTCCTGCATATTAGCAGTTTCACTGTGTCTGTTGTTTGTTTCTTGATTTTTTTTTCTGTTCCTTTCCGAAACATTTCTCTATTGTGTTCATCGTCATTTAATTGTGTTCCATTGTTACAGAACCCACAATTTGTAGTTGACTTTATTCCCCTCCTGCATGCGATTTTCAGATTATTCAAGGCTCTTCAAGCGAGAATGTGCATATAAGTACAACTAAAGCCAAGGTCCGCTGTGCATCCGCACCGACTTAGCTGGGCCATCCCTGACCGCTTATAAAATCATTAAATACTACAGAATGTAAACACGGAGGGCAAAAGCCCTATGTTTACTTGCATAATGACCTGTGCCTGTGCCTTTTGCAAACGCTTTTTGATGTCTTTTTCGTTTGACGCTGCCTTATGACATACTAAGCTTTCATTGCTGTTAAGTAAATGGTCTGCCTTCGCATTGTGTGTCACGTAATCCTCAATCAAGCAGCTGCACAAAAAAACAGTATCTTGTCACAACCATATCCACACTCTCGAATCGTCTTGCGCGTGCGCGAGATTTGATAGAAGTATGTACATTTCCGATTTCGTACTTGGATACATAATACAGGGAACAGAGTAGACCCGATCGGACTGCGCGGACGCGCAGTCCGATCTGGTCTTCACTGTTCGCTGATGCGATAGTTTGCCCTTTGTCTATAGTTCACTCCTTGTTTCTAATAACAACCGGAGGAACTCCCCTGTTTTTATTTATTTTGTCACGAAGCATATGGTTATTATGGAGTGTTGCTGAGAGGGGCTGAGCAAAAGTACTGAACAGATCTCACACCGAAATCAATTAGTTTTCCTTTTATATTTCTATGGTATTTCAATGACACATGCACTGTATACTTCCTTTTTTATACTATTGACACGTTCACTATATAGCTTCCCTTTTTCACATTGTGGACAAATGTACTATATAGTTTCCCTTTTTTTATACTCTGGACACGTGTTCTATACAAAGTTTCCCATTTTCATACCCTGGATACATGTACTATATAGTTTCTCTTTTTCATACACTGGACACATGTACTATACAGTTTCCGTTTTTCATACCCTGGACACATGTAGTCTATAGTTTTCCTTTTTGTACCCTAAATACATGTCCTAAAAGTTTTACGTTTCCCCTTTCCATACTATGGGCATATGTGCTATACAGTTTCCCAGTTTTCATACTATGGACACATGTACTATAAAGTTTCCCTTTTTCATACTCTGGACACATGACTTTTTAGTTTCCCATTTTCCATACTATATATGGCCATATGTAATATGCAGTTTCCATTTTTTCAAACTATGGAAACGTGTACTTTACAGTTTCCTCTTTTTCACGCTATACAGTTTTCCCTTTTTCACTATAAAGTTTCCTTTGTTCATACTCTGGACACATGCATTATATAGTTTCCCGTTTGACCATATTAGGTCAGAGGTTTTGTTTTCCACTTTAAGATTTACGGATCTTTTATATACACATTGTACCTATATATAGGATGGGTCTAGGGAAGGTAATCATATATATATACAGTTGACGCTCGCTATCTCAACCTCGCTTATCTCGAATAACCGCTTATCTCGAAGTGAAAATCTGGTCCCTGCCTAAACATGAAACTCCAACGACAGGTAAAAAAAAAATTGTGGAAAAGAGGAGAAATTTTCCACAATACTTTCAATATATCTCTAACTTCAAGAGTCCAATTACACATATTTATTTGTAAAATATGGTTAATCGAATTATTTTTTCCTCAGTTCTGCAAATCTGATATGTCGAAGTACGGATATCTCGAAGCATTTCAGAGGGTCCCCTGGAATTCGAGATAACGGGGAGTATATACACACACATATATATATATATACTATACATGTTTATACCAAAAATTGGAAAACACCGGAGAAAGATACTGTCAGAAAGTTTTCGCTATGCTCTCTTTGACGAGAAATTTTGCGTAGAACTAAGCAGTGTTTAACCCATATTAGTCTGGACCGATCCCCAAAAGGGTAACTTGCAAACAGTGTAGATTCTGCGGCGTCCGATCAGGGTCTGGACTGTTTGCAAAAGTTTAGTATCCTTTCTCTAGGAATATTAAAACCCCACAGCCTGACATACCTAAAATTGAAATTGAACTCTTCCAATAAATAATGCGGGGAAGTTTATTTAGTCTGAAATTGGTTAATGATATACTTTCTCTGCTTAATGTGTCTTAGACATTATCACTAATATTGACAAGGGACGTTCAAGAATAAATTATTCATTCCTTGTTGGAGTCAAGCATATGCCATGACTATTTTTTGCATTATATATCATAGCAAATAAAGACTATAATTTCACGCACAAAGATCTTTAAGCTTGCATTTATGCTAAAATTCTGCTAAACAAAGATTTATTAACGGTAATGGGATTTTAATGGTAACGATCGTGCAATTCTGCAGTTTTGTGCAGAAATGATAGACCACTTTCTTTCCTAACGCATCTCCATTACGGAGACGATATACATTATGTTAGATTGTCCGCCATTTGCTTTTACAAGGAAGACACCTTGAGGTAGGTAGCATTTCACTACTAAATATTCATTAGACATGACTCCGCCTTCTTTGCGGTCGCCTCCTGTTGATCATATATATATATATTACTTATTTTAATATAGAAGCCACTTCAGTCAAAACAAAATTGTTTTTGTTTCAGATTTACCCCTGCGAAGCGAATCAATGTTTTGAATAATTTTATTCGGCTACCCATATGAAAAAAAAAGAAAAATGTACCTTTAAATTTAGTCCGTAGCTGCTTGAAAACAAATACAACCGCATCTGGCTCCCCAGTGAGTTGGGCTTCATGTTGACTTTGTCAATGAAAAATTATAATCCAGAATTAATTTATCAACTCCAGAGAAAAAAAATGAATTTGTATGTGCAGACTTTAGAACAGAATGCAAAATGTTACTGTTGAGGGCTATTGGGATAAAATTTAGTGGAAAGCCCTTTATGTGACTATGTGACTTCCTGGCTCTGTTCCTGGACATCAAACCTCTTCTGAAAAGGATCCATTCACATCACCTTAACGCTTAGCACTCCTGGTAAAAATTTCAGCAGACGACATTTTGAAATATTTTTTCTTATTTTTCCCAGAAAACAGAATTTGACATTTCATGCAAATTGTCTCCAGTGGAGACAATTTGCATGAAATGTCAAATTCTGTTATCTGGGAAAAATAAGAAAAAATATCATCAGTTTGTCGTCTGCTGAATTAGCCAAGAGAGTGGTAAAGGTTAAAGTGTGCCAGAATGCTGCTGTTTGAGTGTCAAAGCGAGATACAATGTTCAGTCGAACTTCAATGGCTCGAACATCTTTGGGACGATGGAAATGTTTTCTAGAGTTCGGTAGTTTTAGTCATTCAGGGTTAATCTTAGCGTCAGGTCAGGAGACAAATGGAGGCAGCTTAAGGATGTATTTTCGATCTTTCGATCCATCACGAAAACACGCCTATATAATTTTGACCCCCTTAAACCCCACTTTTATATAGTAAAACTGGGTTTAGAGGGGTATACATTATTTTTCTTATTTCTGCTCAAAAACATAGATTGTGGGTACTCGTTAGAACCGCCTCGGCGAGGCGGTTCGAACGAGTACCACAATATATGCTTTGAGCAGAAATATGAAAAAAAATATCAGAATTTTTTATCTGAAAATTTTCATTTTTTGGTGGTAAAATTTTCAGTATATTTGAATAGGCTTGTTTTCGTAATGCTACAAGATATGTTGAGTGTACTCATTTGCACATGTACTTTTCTGACATTTCTTTCTGTAGTTAAATGTCAAAGGTTTTATTATATTTATGCCGACGTTCTTCAGCACAAAAACCGTGTTGTCTATTAGTTGTTTTTGTTTGTTTTGTTTTTTTCTTTTTTGTTTGTTTTTTTGTTGTTTTTTTTGTTTTTTTTGTTTTTTTTTGTTTTTTGTTTTTTTGGGGGTTTTTTTGTGATCAAAAGACCTGTTCGCATAAAATGAAGTTTGCTACTCCGTTTTATTGCTACTGTGACTTGAAATCCTGACATTCAATATTATGATTATAAATGTTACATATGAAAGAATAGTGCGATAAGGAGATATATTTGAAACTCAGTATTAAACAATGAGTGCCTGAGGTACAATCATGATTATGTAAAGTAAAGGATTGGATCGAAGCAGACATTTTCGCATTTGTTTTAAAAACATGGGAAAAGGACCCTGTGTCATATGGACCTAGGCAAATCTTCCTACAAGCACCTTACGTTCGTACAAAACAGCTGCTATCTCAGGGCCTAAGTATCAATAATTTTGAATTTTATATTTTCAGATTTGGACACTATATACCACCACACAAACGTATTTCATAATCTATGGTAATCAAAGTGCTCCATTCAATATCTGAAAGCCTCCTGTCACCAATATTGTCGTCATTTTGTTGTGACTCGCTGCTATGCAACGTTCCCTGTGATGTAGCTCCAAATATCCCAGCAGACACACACAACGTTGTAACAACGTCGATTCAACGTTGATTCAACGTCAAGACGTTGAATCAACGTTGAATCGACGTTGTTTCAACATTATGTGCCCGCTGGGATGCCACATAGCGTCAGCAAGCGCTTTTTAGCAACACACCGTTATATAGCCGTTTGCCACAAAATGCTCCATACTGCTAGCCTTATGTAACATCCCACAGGTACACAATTAAGCGTGGTGAGACACGACATATCTAACTTGCTCAACCCAGGTCCTTGCACAAGTGCTGTCTGTCCAAAGCATTCATTGCTTGTTTGAAATATTAAATTAAACCTATTTAGTCCAACCAGCTCCATATAACCGAAACCGGAAAACGAATGTGTTTGTTCGTGACAAGAAATTAATCCAACTATGCGTAGGAAACCATAAAAAGTGTTGGCAAACAGTGTAGACACAGACCAGACGAGGCGTCTGATCAGAGTCTACACTATTTGCATTTAAGTTCAGGAATTTCTATAAGACAGTCATAGTAAGACCTAACCAGTCACCCTGCTATTGGAAATAGACTGGTCCAAAGAGTTATAGTAGAAGAGTCCACTAGGCATAAATGGGTTTAGCAGAATAATTGTGGTTTTAATGGTATCAACTTTGAATTGTTTTCAGTGTTTGAAAGGTTATGCCTACGCTTGTCCTCAGAGTGATGATTAGGAGTAGAAACTAGAAATGTTTTTATAAAACACTATTCCCCTAAATGTATTATTGTCCCTACAAAATGCCAAGCCGGTCTCGGTGGCTCAGTCGGATGCGCGTCTGACTGGTGATCAGGAGGTCGCGGGTTCAATCCCGGGTTCAATCCCCGCCGGGTCCGATAATATTCTTTCGTGGAGATTGATTATGAAATATTTTCTACGGTAATTCTTTCCCTTCCGCTGATTCAAGGGCAGTCGTCCGTTGAGTTGGCGTACACAAGTAATGGCTAACCGCTTACAGGACTAAGCCTGCCCAGTAAAAAGTGTGGTTAGGTAAATTGGCTGCGCTCGACATGACCCTAATGGGTTGACAGGGTCGTAAAACCTCAACACAAACAAACAAACAAAATGCCAAATTCGAGACGGGATATATCACAAAAATAATTCGTTTTAGTTATTTGTTTCTTCAAAAGTTAGGCTATCTACTCCTCACTACGCTTTAAGGCTCTAGCTTAAATGGTTATTGGGATATCTTGCTGCCAAGAAAAGAGCGACGAACGAACGAATGATCCAAAAGCAATATGTCCCCGCCCCACCTAAAGTTTGGGGTATAAATGTGATCTCGCTACATGATCATAGATGGCGACCTGATTATTTTCTCACGAAACTGTCAAAGTGGTCTCGCTGTAGCTAACAGTAGACGTGATATATTCTGTGGGTCTTCGTGATCGCAAATGAGATGAAAACTTTTTTCTTTCAGAATGCATCATTTGGTTCACGACGGGATAATCAAATTGGTGATTAACAAAATATTTTAAAACAAACGGCGACCAAATTCTTTATTGCCACAATTCCTAGACTAATATTTCACTGAAGTTCTAAAACTAAAAGTAAACGGCAAGCACTAGCGTAAGACGACGTGCATTCTTGCATATGCGTCCAGCGAAGACTAAGATCAACATGTGTAACCTAATATATTGATAACATTCTTATTTCTCCACAAAAACATTTGTTGTGGTGCTTATTAGAAGCGCCTCCGGGAGGCGCTTCTAATGAGTACCACAACATATGTTTTCGTGAAGAAATAAGAACATTCATCTTGATATCCGTGTCATCTAGAGCTATGTAACCTTTGGCATTTTCAATACAAAGTGGGCAAAGTAAGAAGGGAGGGGTTTGGGGGCAATTAAGCACACTAATTAGGCCGCATTTACACTAAATACCTAATCCGGATCAACTTGATACGGATCAAGTTGATCCAGGTCAAGTTGATTGCATTAAATTGCGTTCACATTAGGACTAATTTGCAGTTCACAGCAGCGTTCACACTATGGGCAAACTTGATTCAGATCAAGTTGATCCGGATCAAGTTGATGCGGATCAAATTTACGTTGCTGCAATGTGAACGCAACGACAGTGTGAACACAAATTTGATCCGTATCAACTTGATGCAGATCAAATTAATCTGGATCAATTTAGCCCACAGTAGAAGTAGCAAACAACTTAAAAAGATGTCTTAATAACCTCTGAGAAGCCTTCTGATAACGTAGACCCTTACAAACCCCACTTTTCACTAGTATTATTGGGGAGCATAGGAGTTCACATTACATTCACTAGTGAATGGTATGCGTCTCAGGACGCACGCAGATGCCGATCCCACTACATTTTTTAACTCCTCTAACTCCTCTGTTTCTGAGCAAAACTCTCAAGTGTTGGTTTGCACTTCTTTAGTTAAAATGTAAGGAACATTTTGATAGCAAGATTATTTTGATTTGCCGAAAACTTCTGTTTTTGCCTCTCCAGCGCTTCACACGTTAAGCACTGAATGTCGACGCCATGACGTTCAATGTTTTGTTTGGTGACCTTATTCATGGCGTCAAAAGCGCGACATCGGCGTGTAAACAATTTAATAAAAAGAAGTTTCCTCTTGCTCAGTTAACACCATAAAAATTTTCATTTCGTGTAATAAAAACATTCAAATTTTCACTCGTGCTTCGCACTCGTGAAAATACTGCTGTTTTCATTACACTCGACGAAAATATTTATGGAATTCACAGTAAATGAGTAAATATCTTCTATATATGTCGTGACTGACTGGATAACATAGTTCGGCTGAAGACACATACCGTTAACCAGTCTACGCAATGTGTGACCAGTTAACACAATGCTTTTGAAGGCACATACCGTTAACCAGTCGATGTAATGTATGGTTAGTTAACGCTATGCGTCTCAAGGCGCATTACGTTAACTGGTCAATGTAATGTGTATCTTGGATCCTGGACTATTCATAATGCGTCAGGGAAGACGCTGACCTGAGACAACACTAGGCGTAGGTAGCATAATGTTCATTTTCCGGACCAATAATTATTAATGTATTCAGCATTCCATTCGAACAGACAGAATGGACCAAAAGCCACCATATGATTAACTAAGTGAACCAAGAATCATAAAACATAGTCAATTTTCCCCTCAATATTTGTAGACAGACAGTTTGTTAACTGACAAAAGTGATACCGAAGAGCAAATGAACAAGGACAAAGTATTTCCTACAAGATTACATATGCACCTATCGAAGACTGTGGTCAGTCTGTGCATCCAAGCAGTCTGATCAGAATCTATGTTGAATAGCCCAGCATTACGAAAACATGCCTATATAATTTTTGCCCCCTTAAACCCCACTTTTACGTATATGGTAAAATTTTGGTTTACAAGGGTATGCATTATTTTTATTTCTGCTCAAAAACATAGATTGTGGGTATGCGTTAGAACCGCCTCGCCGAGGCGGTTCTAACGCATACCAACAGTCTATGTTTTAAGCAGAAATATAAAGAATATTAGAATTATTTAGCTGAAAATTTTCATTTTCGGTGGTTAAATTTTCAATGTACTTGAATAGGTATGTTTTCGTAATGGGATGGAAAGAGTCTTCAGGCGAGCAGGCTGGTCTGAGTTTTCGCTGTTCGCACATGCAATCTTGTAGGAAAAGCTATGCCCCGACTCAAATTTATTCCTCATACTGTAGATATACCAATTAGAACAGTTGTGTCCAATCTCTTCCTAAAATAATAGAACATATGAATTTCATTTCTAAAAACCAAATCATAAAAGCCTAATGTTTATGGTCACGGCTACACCAGATAAACTACTGACACGGAAAATTGTGCACATTCATCAACTGAAAAAAGTTAAGTACCATGCAATGCAATATCAGCAATTTGTACCAACCGCTATGAATCGAGTTTTGATGTCAACATTCGTTAAAAATGGTAATTGGAAAACCAGTGCTGCCCAAGATCAGACGCCGAAGAACGCGGACTCTGACAAAGGTTTACACTGTTTGTATTAGCTATAGGTATTACTATAAAAAAAAACTAAACAGACATCCTGCCATTGGAAATTGACCGATTCAAAGAGTTAATGTAGAGGAGTTCACTCAAAGTAAATGGATCACAGTCGTTCATTATGAAAACACGCCTATTCAAATATACTGAAAATGTTACCACCAAAAAATGAACATTTTCAGATAAAAAATTCTGATATTTTTATATTTCTGCTCAAAACATAGATTGTGGATACTCGTTTGAGCAGAACTAAGAAAAATAATGTATACCATGTAAACCCCAGTTTTACTATAAAAAAGTGGTTTAATTCCAACTACACATATTATTTCGCTACAGGTAGGAGCTTCATACACATATAGTTTCAGCATCGAAATGAATTTGCTTTATAAAGCTGAAGTTTTTTTAACAGAACCATTGTCATCAAATTGTTAAAAATATATTAAGAAGGACATTTTGATACCTCTTTCGTAACAAAACAGATAAAAAATCAGCAACAAGAGGTCACAGTTACGCCCCATCCATCGGCACACTCACAATTTGTCTATATAATTTAGTATCAAATCTAGCTTGGTAAGAACGTCACAAACTTAATGGTCAAACTATAAAGTATAATCTTTTATCCTGTAATGAAAGCATTTTTTAATCTGGTAAATCTCCTGATTTAAAGTTTCTCCGTGATAATCATGAGGCTTAGTTTAATTGGTTTGTGTGGGTAGTACGAATTTCGAAAATTTGTTTCTTCGACAAACTGGACCTTCGAAAATATCTAGATCTATGTTTACCAAACGCCTCGCCATATTTCAGCTGTCAGAATAGGTTTTATTCATATTTTTTTTTCATAATCGCATGATTTTTTTTTTGGCAGTGGGACAAAAGTATTTTAGAAATCTCAACAGCAGTTCATTAACTAGCATTTACATTAACACCAGCAGTTAATTAACCAGCATTTACATTAACACATGTGTAATGCTTTCTGAAACTTCAGTAACACAACGTCACCTCTGTTTGCAAACGATTTACAGCCTTTAACAATACAGTTAGATAGCATTTTATCAGTTTGTATTCTTGTCAAGGGCGCCGTCATCGTAATTTCTACCAGCATTTGATTGGTCGATATTTTATCTGAATTGGCACAGAAAAAAACAGTCGTTGAATACCGTACCGGCTCGGATGTTTTCATGGTGAGATTTACTATTGTTTCTAACACCCCTGCTCGAGTTGTTCCTAATTTGTCTTTACATTTCTAACGGTGCTTTATCTAAGGTATTTGAGCATAGGAATTTCGTCGTGCGCTATCGACGGGAAACCAATCATATTTGCGAAAGTTTCGCCCCTGGTAACTATAGACGCTAGCTTATAATATTGGCCGAAACATTCACATACATAATAAATTATACTATGTATTAAGACAGAAAATTATCTATGAACATTGCAGTTCTTTGACTTTTTTACCTGATGAGTTCCTCTACAGGTTATACCATTCAAACACATTCGTTTTACTTCTTGTTTCCATCGTGTTTGTTGACATGTTCGAAAACAAAAGTAAGTCGGTTAACATTCTTATTTTGCTGTTTTATATCTGTCAGTCTTAAGTCCATCGCGGCACTCTAATTTCATACGTTTTGCAATTCTTTCATGAACACAGGATACAAGTTTTTATATTTTACATCGTTCTGATATTTCACATCGTCAGCTGATTCGCATAAGTTATCCACCATTTTGAATAATTGTCATCGAACCTTGTAACTACGTAACCGTGTGACGTAATGCTTGAGAGATATTATCAACTACCAAAGGGCAAATCAGCTAATAATAATAATGATAATAATCAATAAAAAATATCATTTATGCAAAATTTGCTGAGGGGTGTTAGAAAAGAAATAAATCATTCCGAACCTTGCTCATATGCCCCAGATAAAGCACAGTTGAGTTTGGGTTGTACACATTTGAACACTCGCTCGCTCGCTGCGCTCGCTCGTGCCCAAATGGGTACAACCCAAACTCAACTGTGCTTTATCTTAGCAATTGAGCACGGTTCGGAATAGTTTATTTCTTAAATTAATGCTGTGCTTGGACGACAAGAAATTTTCAACATCATTATTAAATTTACGCATGCCTTCCTACAAAGTTTTTTAAAGCTCCAACATGAACTCATTATTCCTGGCAGGGATGAGATTCTACAAGACAGTTTCAGTTTAATACCATTAGTGCTGCTATAGGGATTATAATTATCGGATTTCCAGCTGATTTCTCTAGAAATTCTAACAATATTAAATAGGTTAATGTAATCCCAGCCAGCATTCTTTATAAATCTATAGCGGGCCGTCATCGGCCCGTCAGCTACCCTGACGGGCCGATAACGGTCCGCTATAGATTTATAAAGAATACTAGCTGGGATGTTTCCCCACCTCTAAATCTTCTGTTAAGGTGGATGGATACCCCTTATATTTTTTCCGCTATTTCTGACAAGGGAAAACAACATTTTTCGACTTCCTCTTTGCTTCCTGTACACCAACCCTTTTCTTACAAGGAATCTACTCTAAACGGAAAGAATTAGCTCCCCACCGAAGAGCAACTTCTTTTCTTTTAGAGTAAACCCCAGAAGGGAACAAAAGCATTTTGATGGAGTTGTCGGCCTTGAAAGTGTACATGTGTCACTTCCCGTACGCAAAGCAGTAAAATAAATTAAGTCATGACAAACGCGGATACCCATAATGCATTAATTACGTTAACAAGTCTAAATAATCTGAGCTCCTATGTTACTCTATAATATGTGCAAAGCAAAGCGAACCCGAAGGGCCCGCGTGCGAAGCACACCTATAGATAAAGATAACAAGTAGCATTTAAAAAAGTTCATTCAAATGTAGTTATACCTGACAAACTAAAAGAACTTTGGACAACATGGCGCCTTGCGTAAACAATGGGTTTACCCAGCATCAGTTCCGAGTTCTGATATGGCTCCTTGCGTAAACAATGGGTTGACCCAGCATCAATGCCGAGTTCTGATTCACGCTCAATAAATCCGGAATACCATTTGCCACAAATCTCGTCCCCATATTTCGAGAGAGGATTAAAATCTGTTTACTTCGCATTTGAATTAATCCAAACATTTTTCAAAGTCCAAATTCCAAGAGCTAAACGAAATGATAGCTAACCAAATTTACATCGTACTGAAAAAAAGAAAAAAAAAAAGAAAGAAAAAAAAAGATAAATGAAAATGAATATGCGCACGCTGTCATTGATCAACCGGATCTGCCTTCGTTAATCAACGCGCTTGATTCATGCAATCGGCCGAGAGGTCCTGGGCTACGTACGTATGACGTGTTTAGACGGGTTCTAGACGCGGTCATTCCAAATCAAAGGGCGCTTATTAAAGCCATCGTGCCAAATGTTTTCAGTTTATAAACCAGTCGACAAAGGCATGACAGTCTTATAACCACGCGTGTTGGTTTATTGATTTGCAAACATCTAGGTAGTGCCTAATTTCATATTATATAGAGACATCCGGATTGTACGGGGTATACATAATTAGGTGAATGTTGTACATATATTTCTGTTCTTAAAGCATAAGGAGACTTGATACCTCTGGTATATTTTCCGCCATTTTTAAAAAGATAGATAACGTTTATGACTTCCCGTTTGCTTTTCTGCTCACCAAATCCCCTTTGAAGAAAGGGGTCTGCTCTTAAAGGAAAGAGTTTGCTCCTCTTCGGACTAGATTCTTTTCTCATCATGAAAACATGTCCATATAATATTGACCCCGATAAACCCCATTTTTGTGTAGTAAAACGGGGGTTTACAGGGGTATTATTTTTCTTATTTCTGCTCAAAAACATTATTTTTCTTATTTCTGCTCAAATAGATTGTGTGTACTCGTTAGAATCGCCTCGCCGAGGCGGTTCTAACGAGTACCCACAATCTATGTCTTGAGCAGAAATATGAAAAATATCAGATTTTTTATCTAAACATTTTCATTTCTTGGTTGTAAAATTTTCAGTATAATTGAATAGGCTTTTTAGAGCAGATCCTTTTCAGAAGCGGACAGAAACAAGTTGTCTCCCCTGATAGTGTATCCATTCCCCTTAACTTAATGTGTTTATTATTTAATAAACCTTCTGTAGCAACTATTCGGCGTTATTCTCTATTTTATATAGTAAAACTACTATGACATAGAACACATTTTGCATGGGCATGTTAAGATAATGGATGTTTATTTCGAGGTGAACAGATATATGATGAGTATTACAAAAAAGAACCCTAGTGCTATATGCGGACCACGAAAGCCCAGGTCAGCCGGTTTATTTGCGCAATCTGACTTTTGTCTGTCATCACGAAAACATGCCTATATAATGTTGACTCCCTTAAACCCAACTTTTCTGTAGTAAAACTGGGGTTTACAATGGTATACATTATTTTTCTTATTTCTGCTCAAAACATAGATTGTGGGTACCCGTTAGAACTGCATCGCCGAGGTGGTTCTGACGAGTACCCACAATCTATGTTTTGAGCAAAAATATGAAAAATATCAGAATTTTTATCTGAAAAAAAAAATCATTTTTTGGTGGTAAAATTTTCAGCATGTTTGAATGGGATTGTTTTCGTAATGGTTGACTTCGACTGCACGGACGCGCAGACAGATCTTCGCTTTATAAAATCCTGAAACTGGAAGACTTTGTAAAAAGCAAGTTCAGACAATTCTGTCCAAGTATATAGTTCCTTGCATCAAAAGACTCATCATAGTGCAGATTATATTTATTTCCTTTAGGATCATTGAGCCCATTCTGCTTACTTTAAAACTCGAATATTTCTAAATCCGGTGCTAGGGGTTGGGTGTATACAGTCTCGCAAACTACACTGTTGTGTGGACTTGATAAACCCGAGTCTGCGAGTTTCGTGTTTTTATGTGTTTCTTTGATTCCAAAGGCAACCTTTTAGATTTTCATATTAGGTAAGTTTTACAGGGTGTGGTTGGCACACCCGTGATCTGATCACCAGTTGGCGTTAGATCTGATATAAGCTCAAATTTAGCTACGTTATCGCCTTTTCCACCAGAATGTTTTTATGATGATTTTTACTGGAGTATGTGATCAGATTACGTAAATGAATCCATATTCATTCATTACTAACACTACTGTGCTATCACTTATGATGCGGTACCGTATTCTTCCTAAGTATCGGAATTATTAAAAGAACAGTTTCTTAGACCATGTCCTAAGTATCTTTGACCATATCCTAAGTTTCATTGACCATATCCTAAGTATCTTTGACCATATTCTAAGTTTCTTTGACCATATCCTAAGCATCGCGGCAGACAAACAAGAGCAAACAGTGTAGACCCAGATCAGACGCCGCATAACGCGACGTTTGATCAGGGTATGCACTGTTTGCCACTAATCCAGCATTTTAAGGCCCAGAAACAGGTACTAAAATGGACTTTTGTTTTCAAGTTTTAGAACAAATAATGTAAGGAGTAATGTTGTCTAAATTCTTAGACTAAATATGGTATATACCTACAGCCTTTAACGGATGAAATCTAATATATTCTATTCTGTTTAGACTTATTACGACATAATTATAGCCAAATATTGATTTACATGTACTTGTTGTTATATTTTGGTAAGCCTATTTATTTATTAATTAACGCTTAGCATGCTGGGTACAATTTTCAGCAGACGACGTTTTAAAACACGTTTAGAAAACATTTTTTTAGAAAATAGGGCCTGACAGTGCACGCAAATTGTCTCCTTAGGAGACAATTTGCGTGCAATGTCAAACCCTGTTTTCTGGGAAATATAAGAAAATTATCATCAATTGTCGTCTGCTTATTGTGCTCACGGTGTGCTTAGTCCTAAAAGTTAATTAAGTATTTTTCGTACATAGCTTATGTGACAAATAAGCGGATTTTTCTGACAGACAATGCTATCAAGCCATGCATCACGAAAACATGCCTATATATTTTTGACCCCATAAACCCCAATTTTATATAGTAGAACTGGGGTTTACAAGGGTATTCATTATTTTTCTTGTTTCTGCTGAAAACATAGATTGTGGGTACTCGTTAGAACCGCCTCGTCGTCGAGGCGGTTCTAACGAGTACTCACAATCTATGTTTTGAGCAGAATTATGAAAAATATCAGAATTTTTTATCTGAAAATTTTCATTTTTTGGTGGAAATTTTTTCAGTATATTTGAATAGGCATGTTTTCGTAATGCATCCGCGCCAAGTTGTCCAAGGCTTAACTTTCACCACTCTCTAGGCTAATTCAGCAGATGACAAATTAATGATATTTTTCTTATTTTTTCCAGAAAATAGAATTTGACATTTCATGAAAATTGTTTCCACTGGAGACAATTTGCATAAAATGTTTAAAAAACATATTTCTGGGAAAGATAAGAAAAATATTTCAATATGACCAATGTGCTAAGCGTTAACCCACTGATTCAAACAATGCTGATTTTTTTTTTTTTTTTTTTTTTTTTGGTGAAGAAAACTATGACAGCAGTTTTTTTGTGTGTGTGTGTGTTTTTTTTTTGTTTTTTTTTTCATAAACAAATATCAGTGTATTTATTTATTCATTTATTTATTTATTTTCTATTTTTTTTTTTTTTTTACAAAAATATTTGAACGCTTAGCATTCTGGGGATTATTTTCAATAGATGACATATTGGAACACCTGTATTTTTTTTTCTTTTACTTTTTCCCAGAATATAGATCATTGCGTTTCCTGCAAACTGTCTTTAACAGAGAGGAAATGTCAAAACCCCTTTTCTGGCAAAAATAAGAAAAAATATCATTCAGTTGTCGTCTGCTGAATGAGCCCAAAGAGTGGTAAAGGTTAAAACGTTTGCTAGCTTAGGACGCTCTGAACACCTAAGCCCTCCAGTATTAAGGCATTGTTTTACGAAAAACCAAAGGTTAGCTTTTATAATGCTAATTTTAAACAAAAGCAACGCTTTTTCTGCCCTTCCCTAAATAAACAGGTTCCAATTTCATTTGCAGCAAAGCGTCAAGCCTATCTTTATATGCCAATGTCTAGTTTCATGGAAAAATATAAATTTTCGGGAGAAAAAGAAACAAAAATATCGCGCGATTAGCGTCTGCATATCTTGCGTACAACGTACATTTATGGTTCACTTTATAGGGACCTCCCAGTTTTAAAACAAAAAGTTTACCACATACTTAAAACAAATACGCTTTTTTCAAAGGAAAAATAAATATTTCAGCATTAAATTCCAGACAATAATATTTTAGCAAATTTTAATAAAGACAATCTGTTAGATGTAGCTTTATCCCAGCTAGCATTTTTTATAAATCTACAGCGGGCCGTTATCGGCCCGTCAGCTACCCTGACCGGCCGATAATGGCCCGCTGTAGATTTATAAAGAATGCTTACTGGGATGTCTCAAATTCAAACGCTAAATGGCATCCAGCGCAGATCCTGCAGAGACGGCTCAAATGAGCAGTCTCCGCGGGATCTCTTAACCCTTAAAGCGCAGCAGACCGCCCAGTTAGCATTCTACATGAATCTATAGCGGGCCGTTATCGACCCGTCAGGGTAGCGGACGGGCCGATAACGGCCAGCTGTAGATTTATAAAGAAAGGTAGCTGGACGACATTCTAAATTCTTTAAAAAAATCAGAGAAAAATAAGTCTTGATATTTCATGTGAATTGTCTGCTTAGCAGAAATTAAAAAAATAAAATTGTCGTCTGCTGCAGTTGTGATTAGTGCTATAACCTGTTTGTGAGTAGCATCCCGTAAAAGGGACATTGGCAAACAGTGTAGACCAAGATCGGACGCCGCAGAACGGGGGCGTCCGATCAGGATCTACACTGTTTGCATTAAAATAGGAATTCCTATACAGCATGGTACAGTAATAACAAAAATAAACCAGACACCCTTTCTACTGAAAATGGACCGATCCAAAGAGCTGTGGTAGAAGAGTCCACTCCGCACAAATAGGTTAAGGGATAATGCCCCTATTCTTTTCTCTATGCTATATGTACCAATATAATTACATATTTACCTAAAGGAGTTATGTCCCTTATATTTCGAAAGATAAAATATGGCTTCCAGAGGAATATGAATTTTGAAACAGGAACCTATCTTGTCTGTAAGAAGGACACAAATACAGACGCAGTAATAAAACATAATATCATTAGAAGCTGTCTGTGGTCAAAAGAAGACTCTATGTCCGTTTTAACCCATTTATGCTGATTGGACTCTGCTACCTTAACTCTTTGAATGGGTCCTTTTTCCAAAAGAAGGGGTGTCAGGTAAGTTCATATTATCACCATATGTTATAAATATTCCGGTATTTATTGCAAACACTGAAGCCCCTTCTGCGGCGTCTGACCTGGGTCTAAACTGTTTGCCACCGCCCTTTTTGGGACACTAGGCATCCCTGCAGACCAATATATATATCTTTGCAAACAGTGCAGATCCAGATGAGACGGCTCGTATCGAGCCGTCCCATCTGGATATGCACTGTTTGCCATCCTGATTGATTTTTGACAGAAACCCCTATTTCCAGTAGTGGATGTGACCAGATTCGGAGATAGAAAAGTCCATTTCATAAACTCAGGGGTGAAAAAGTTCATGTCTTTCCATCATTTACAGTGATGCCATATTTAACCAGATTATTCAGACAGATAGGTCTGAGCAAGCAGTGTAGAACCAGATCAGACGCATCCGCGCAATCTAATCAAGGCATTCGCTGCCCCGATATGTCCGAAATCATCTTTTCGCTTGGTGACATAACAGAAGAAATGATACTGTGCCATTAATTAATTTACGTTAAGATGCTTATATCAAATAACTATAAACAGATCTAGTCAGACATAAATGTAAAAAAACAGATGCAAATGATATTATATTTCCTATCTGAGGATGAGTTTCGACTGAAACAGTATTAAGTGTACATGTCTTGTTGTATAACCTTATCTGGCTCTAAACTTCGATGCTTTTATCTTGTTTAAGAGAGACAGAGAAAGACCAAGAGATCAGATTAGACAATACGATGTACAAATGACATTAAAGTATGATTCTTTTCTGAGAGAGTTAAATTTGGTTTGCAAATGTAACTTCTTTGATTGTTCTATCTTCATTCACTTAATAATGGAAAGAGACAGTGTGGGTAAGTGTATATTTGGAGAGAGAGAGAGAGAGAGAGAGAGAGAGAGAGAGAGAGAGAGAGATGCAAATGTAACCTCTTTGTTTGTTCTATCATGTTACAAAACCTATAGAAACGGTTATAGGTTTTAGTTTTGTTTAACTTTTAGTTTAGAAAAGTTAAACTAAACAAAAACCTATAACCGTTTCTTGACAAGTCTTGTAGACATTTGTGGAAGTGTAGATCAGACTAATTTACATAATATTTAATGTGGATGGACACATTTCCAGACAGAAAAGCATTTGCATCCCTTCTCAAAATGTTCTCGTAAAGGAAAGTGTTGGCCCCTAGGAAGCAAGTGCTTTCTCTGAAAGTAAGCCTACTTTGTAAAGAGAGACAGTTTAGTTAAAAGAGATGTGCCTAGGAGTCCAACTTATTTTACGTATAATAAAATGGATTTATAGTCCATGGTTGTAAGGTCTTATAATTCACTTGTTTAATTGTTTTTCATGTTATACTGTTTCCGAAATACGAACTGATGAATACTTTTTGCATTTCTTACACTACAAGAGGATAACTAGACCATGTATGTAGATGTAATAGATAATGCCGAACAACAACAGAACAATGATACTGACTACTAAGCACAAACTCTCTCCTGCGAAGAGATTCTCTGTCCGCTTGAGTGGTCTACCTTTTGCTACAGAATGAAATAACTTTCTGCTTAGAGTGTTTTCCCTTCGCGGTAAATCTATCCACGTTCTTTTAACAAGGAAGACAACTTTTGTAACCTTCCTTTTGCTTTCCTGCGCACTATGACCATTCTGTAAACAGGTCTTCTTTAGAAGGAAAGAGTCTGACACATTTACAGTGAGCCCTCATTACAACGACAGACTTTGTTCCCAAAGATGTTGCCATTATAATGAATTTGCTGGTGTAAAGAATCCTTAATGGACAGAATGATATGTAAGAAAAGCATTGTTTTGTTCTTATTTCCTTACAGAACATATGTTTTGGATATTTGTTAGAATCGCCTCGCTGAGGCGATTCTAACAAATATCCAAAATATATGTTTCCTTAAAGTATTAAATACAATATTCTTGCATGACTTGTGACTAATTATTACCTCTTAAGCGAAGGTTTTGTTGTTGTGAAATTGTCATTATAACGAATTTCGTCGTTGTATCGAGTGTCGGTATAAACAGGGTTGTCTATATCTCTCTAGAATAGAGTATCAATTCCCCGTAAGGATTACTTAGTAGTTCTTAGGCATAAATTGTCACAGTGCATTGACAGTTCATTTTCTCCACCGGTCAAGAGGTTAGATCTATCAGAAACTATTAATACCAAAACTAGTTCGCGATAATGTCACAAGCAATCTCGCTTCCGTTTCAAGAGTGTCTCAAGGGAAAGCATCATCATGGAATTCTTTGATGTGGAAAAACAACTTCGCGTGCTACTGGCTCATTACTCGTGTTTGTCCCTTGAATATATGACAGAAAAATCAGGTTGTGTTAATATCTATATACTATTCTACTATAAGTGTTATATTTTTGTGTCAGGCTATGTTTGACCGGAAAAAAAGAAGCTATACCCAAGTTATTTATACTTCAAAGAAGACAGTAATTATGCCAAATATTTGGACAACTTTAACACTTTCAGGGGAGGCAACTATCAAAATTGGCCTGTGTCTCCCTTCTGAAAAGGGATCTACTCTAAAAGGAAAGAATTTGCTCCCGTTGGGAATAAATTCTTTTCTTTAAGAGTTGACCTGTTTGTAGAATGCCTGGCCTGCGGGAAAGCAAGCAGGAAGTCATAAATAGTGTATCGCTTGTAAAAAATAGTTTCTTAGATAAAAATTCTCCAAAATTCTTTCACTGTCGATCGATCAGGCCCCGAGATTATAAAACTTTTTTCATGCTCAACTCAGCTAAGCATGAAATTTTCTCAACTAATAAATATGAAAATGCCAACTATTGTTGGCTTTTTCATATGTATTAGCAGAGAAAATTGCATTTTCAACTATGTTTAGAAAGAAAGAATTTGCAATTGTTAGTAATTCGAGATTTATTAGCATGAAAAATTTCATGCTCAGTTGAGCTGAGCATGAAAAACGTTTTATAACCTCGGGGCCAGGTCTAGCCGAGTTTTGGCCATTAATTTGATTTAAGAGCAAATACTTGAGAATAAAACACGGAAACAGAAAGGTTCGGGATAAGATATGGTTAATCAGAATAAACAACGTTGAATCGACGTTGTTTCAACGTTGTGTGCAACGTTGTATCAACGTTGAATCGACGTTGTTTCAACGCTGTGTGCCCGCTGGGAAAGAATCTATCTACGTATATTTCTGTACTATGTACGTGCTCAGTCTATAAGCAGCAGTTTCCCTATGGTCAGCACCACGCCTTAAATTCCTTGAAACTTCACAGGTTATCAACAGTATCATAAAACCCGGTATTCGTGACGTTTGTAATCTGATTATTGCGTTTCAGTGCCCCAGACAAGACGCTCTTCACCGCAACCTATTTTGCTATTTTTCTAACAAATACATATAGTTACGCATTAACATTTCGAGATTGATTGGAGCAATTAGTACTTATCTAGAATATTGCGTCTGCAACTTAAAGCTCATCATTAACACTTAGCACTCTGTGTAAAAAAAAAAAAAAAAAAAATCAGCAGACGACATTTTGAAATATTTTTCTGATTTTTTTCTAGAAACAGGACTTGAAATTTCATGCAAAGTGTCTCCAATGAGAAAATTATAATAAAATATAGTCTCAGTTTGTCGTCTGCTACATTAGCCTAAGGTGTGGTAAAAGATAAAAGGCTTGTTTATTGTTGTTGGTTTTGGGGGTTTAATATCGGTGTTGTTGTTGTTGTTGTTTGCTTGTTTTGTTGTTATTGGTGTTTTTTGTGGGTTTGTTTTTTTGTTTTTTTGTTGTTGTTGTTTTTTTTTTGTTTTTTTTTTGTTTTTTGTTTTTCTTTTCCATTACAGTATACCATGTTCACCTAAATTAGCCTGACAGAGAGACCTGAGCAACCAGTGTAGACCCAAATTAGACCCCGCATCATGCAGCGTCCCATCAGCGTCTAAAGTGTTCGCCGCTCATCAAGAGTTATTCCTGTAATTTTTACCAGCGACTTTCCTACGCATTTGTCATGTTTCGTAATTTTCTGGGGACTTTCTTACAGAAATGTGTTCGTAATTATCCGGCGATATTCTTAACATTTTCAGCAGACGTCATTTTGAAATATTATGTTGTTGTTTTTTTGTTTTTCTTTTCCAAAAGGAGGCTTAGGTATTTCATGCAAACTGTCTCCAATTTGCATGAAATGTCAGTCTATTTTCTAGGAAAAATAACAAAAAAAAAGTATTAAAAAAAATATCAATTTGTCGTCTGCCGGACTTTCCCACAGAGCAGTGAAAGTTAATTTTCCGGTGCCATCCCTACGGAGATCCAATTACGGCGGCATTCTGCTTTTTCTTTCTTTCTTTCTTTCTTCTTTTCTTTCTTTTCTTTTTACCAAACGACTTTCGTAAGGAGTTGTTCTTGCAATGAAAGCAAAGTAAATAAACCTAAGAAGTGTTCGATAATGATATCACTGTATTGTAATTAAGAGAACTAATAAAGTTGTCTTGTACAAATAAAATTTAATGAGTGTTCACAATAAAACATCGGTAACAATGCGGGAAAAAAATCAGAAAATCGATTGGTAGCGTGAAATATATCATATTAAACACTCAGCTAGCATTGTTTATAAATCTATAGCGGGCCGTTATCGGCCCGTCAGCTACCCTGACGGGCCGAGAACGGCCCGCTATAGATTTATAAACAATGCTTACTGGACAACGAATTGTATTGAGGTGATCGGGTGGTGCGAAGGTATCTTACGTCACTGGAGCATCCAACTGATATTAGCTTACAGTTCGGCAGGGACTGCTATCCTTGTAGCAGGTAAGGGTAGGGGGAATGTTTTTATTTCTTCTGTTTCTTCACTTTCATTCCTGTTCCTCTTTCTAACTTGTCCCTCTCTTTCATCTCTTCTACTACCTCTTCTATTTATTTTCCCCCTTTCTCTGGGAGACGACACAAAATGACCCACAGGGGTTGAGGGCTCGTTAAACCCCAACACAATCAACCAATGAATTGTGTTTAGTTTCATATATACCGTAACTATCCATTCACAAGTCCGTGCATTGTGTACCCACATGTTCCTCTATAATATATAATATATAATGTAGATTGGAGTTTAACGGCCCAGTCAAGACTATTAAGGTCATCTCGAGCCGGTCCGTTTACCTAGCCAACTTTTCCTGGGCAGGCTTAGTGTTCTGAGTGATTAACCGGTACAAACCAAACAACTATCCTTCTTGAATCAGCGGAAGGGAGAGAATGACCGTAGAAATTATTTCAGTCTTCAAAATGATCAATCTCCACGAAAGAATGTTGCCGGACCCGGCGGGGATCGAACCCCGCGACCTCCTGATTACCAGTCGGACGAGTATCCGACTGCACCATTTTGAATAAAATGCTAAGTAAAGAACCCCTTTTTTTTTTTTTTTTTTTTTTTTTTTTTTTTTTTTTTCCCCAGTGAACTGCCTTTATTTATAAAAAAAAAAAAAAAAAAAAAAAAAAAAAAAACCTCACACACACCAAGTAATATATAATCAATCTTTAATCAATGAATCGTTCTCGCTTAGAATAAAACAGCAAGTATACAACATTTTTCAAGTGCATTGTTTTTTTCGTTTATAATAATAAAAAAAAATCAAGTAACCCACTCGAATAAATTGTTTCCGCTTGGAATAATCTGTCAAGTAAACACTTTGTTGCCAAAGAATTTGAATTAAATGAAAAGTAAAGGACCTCTTTTCCAACGAATTGTTTTCAGTTAGTATACCTAGTAAACAACCTCTTTCCAATAAATTGTTTTTGCTTACAATACACAAAATACCAAGTAAGCAGCCTCTTTCTGATGAAATGTTTTCTCCTAGAATAAAATGCCTATAGACAGCCTTATTTCCCCAACAAATTGTATTCACTTGAAATGAAACGCCAAACAAACAACAAATTCTAAAAAACAATTGGCATCACGAAAACAGATCTATATAATTTTATATAGTAAAACTGGGATTTAAAGGGGTATACATTATTTTTCTTATTTCTGCTCAAAAACTAACGAGTACCTACAATCTATGTTTTGAGCAGAAATAAGAAAAATATAAGAATTTTTTATCTGAAAATTTTCATTTTTTTGGCGGTAGAATTTTCAATATATTTGAATAGGCATGTTTTCGTAATGTTTTGCTTTGAATCAAACGCAAAGTGAAGCAATCTCTTTCCAATAAATTGTTTTTGCTTACTCTACCCAATGAATTGTTTTCATTTAGAATAAAATGCCAAGTAAACAGCCTCTTTCAAATGACCTTTCCCCTCAGAATCAAATGCCAAGTAAACAACCGCTTTCCAATGAATTGTTTTCACTTAGAATAAAATGCGAAGTAAACAGTCGTATTTCAATTAATTGTTTTCACTTAGAATAAAATGCCAAGTAAACAACTCCTTTCAAATGATATTTTTCGCTTAGAATAAAATGCCATGTAAAGAGCTGCTTTCCAATGATTTCCTTTTCACTTAGAATGAAATGCAAAGTACACAACCTCTTTCCAATGAATTGTTTCACTTAGAATAAAATGTCAAGTAAATAGCCGCTTTCCTATAAATTGTTTTCACTTAGAATAAAATGCCACGTAAACAGCCGCTTTCCAACGAATTGTTCTCACTTAGAATAAAATGCCACGTAAACAGCCGCTTTCCAACGAATTGTTTTCACTTAGAATAAAATGCACGTAAATAGCCGCTTTCCAATGAATTGTTTCACTTAGAATAAAATGCCAAGAAAACATCCGCTTTACAATGAATAGTTTTCGCTTAGAATAAAATACCCAGTACACACCCTCTTTCAAATGATCTTTCAAATGATCTTTTTCTTTTTTTTTTTTTTTTTTTTCGCTTAGAACAAAATGCCAAGTAAACAGCATCTTTCCAATAATTCCTTTCGCACAGAATGAAATTCCAAAAACAAACTTTTTTCCAAGGAATTTCCACATAGAATAAAATGGAAAGAAAACTCTTCTTTGAAATCAACTGAGCCACCGCAGGACAAAACCTACAATAAGACTTGTGCGACCAGCGAAGACTCAGATCAGCCTGCGCATCCGCGCAGTTTGGGCAGAGTCTTCGCTGATCGCACGTGCCTGCTACTACCTCCAGACTATCCAAAGAGGACTAAACGAAAATCCTTGCCTTACAGGCTGATCTGAGTCTTTGCTGGTCACACAGGTCATATTGTAGGTTTATCGAGCGCTAGTTCAATTGTTTTCGCTTACAATAAATTGGCCTATTTCTAGATATCATATTTTAACTATTGAGACTCGGCTTGACCTGCGCTTCTGTGCAGCCGGTGTTTTTACTGTTCCATGAACAACCCATTGTACAAAATACAGTAAAACTTCAAACACGAAAACACCGGATGGCTCATTTACCGTGGCTGATCATTACGAAAACATGCCTATTCAAATATATAGAAAATTTTACCTCCAAAAACTGAAAATTTTCAGATAACTATTCTAATATTTTTCATATATCTGCTCAAAACATAGATTGTGGGTACTCGTTAGAACCGCCTCGCTGAGGCGGTTCTAACGAGTACCCACAATCTGTTTTTGAGCAGAAATAAGAAAAATAATGTCTACGCCTGTAAACCCACGTTTTACTATATAAAAGTGGGGTTTAAGGGTGTCAAAATTATATAGACGTGTTTTCGTGATGTTCCACCTTGTTTTCGAGACCCTAGAAATTCTTCAGACAGCTCAAGAAAACAGGTATTTAGAAATATGTTAGATATATTTTCTTATTTATTATTGCATTGCATTGCATTGTATTGAAAAAAACTCCCGCGAGTGATTTGCTTTACTGAACGCAGCCATTTTGTTTATTGCTACTATAACCATGTATAACCTACAGAAAACAAGGACAATCTCACTGACAGGCGGCAAAAACAAAAAAAAAAAAAAAAAAAAAAAAAAAAAAAAAACGCATTCACCCAACATATTTGGAAACCTTTATCTTTTAAAGCGCTTATGAGAACTACAGCAGACGACCCTTTGACTTATTTTTTTTTTTTCAGAGAAAATAGGGCTTGACAATTAATGTGGATCGTCTGCTGATTCACATGAAATGTCAAGTGTTATTTTCTCTGAAAAATAACAATATTATTTTAAGAATGTCGGCTGCTACAAATTTACTTACCGCTTTTACTTTGAACAAGGCCGGCTTAACAGCTATTGATGTGTCGAAAAACTACTACATGAGTTGGAAAACAGCATAGAACCTGATCAGACGCGCGTTGTGGCGTCAGATCTGGGTCTACATTGTCCGAATATTTAGAGTTAACATGGTAACCAGGAAGAGGACAATGTTCTACGCAAGGGCGGATCCAGAATGATTTCTAAGTGGGTCGATTTGATCAAATTACCGTACTTACTCTACGTATTTGGACAGACAGCTTGGGCAAACAGTTTAGACCCAGATTAGACGCCGCAGAACGCGGCGTCTGATCAGGGTCTACACTGTCTGCCACTCACCCAACAATTTTACATACATTCAAAGGTAGTACGTAAAATGGACTTGTTGAAGAGAAGTATAAGGTAAAGAGTAAGGAGTGTGAATATTAAAAGTTAATACGGTGTCCCAAATTTATCAAACTTATTTCCCATAACGATGAAATTCTGGGGCAAAGGGGGCTCGACTGAATCCCACAAACCCCCTCTGACTCCGCCTCTGTCATGACTTTCGAAAAAAAAAAAAAAAAAAAAAAAAAAAACGCCTGTACAGTATTTAGTTTCTACGGCTTCAGTGGAATACTAGCGCGAGTCTTGAACGAAAGTTCGTATTAAATCTGCTTTATACCTCGTGCGTGATGGTAATAATTTAACATCACGTGTATGATGGTACTCATTTTATACCTCGTGTATGATGGTTATCATTTTATACCTCGTGTATGATGGTAACCATTTTATACCTTATGTATGAGGATAATCATTTTATACCTCGTGTATGATGGTAATCATTTTATACCTTGCGTATGATGGTAATCATTTTCTACCTCGTGTATGATGGTAATCATTTTCTACCTCGTGTATGATGGTAATCATTTTCTACCTCGTGTATGATCGTAATCATGTGTATGATGGTAATCATTTTATACCTCGAGTATGATAGCATTTACATATGTATGAGTATGTTATTATAGATCAATACAACAGATTTATCTATGTTTTATGGTTAAGGTATTTTCCATGATATGTTTTGTCGTTTTCGCCACCAAACTAAACATGTACACACGTGCATGTACGCTCGTACCAGCATATTATTGCAAAAGAACTTAGTAACAATCACAGTAAAACAATCTAAAATGTTTATCCCCCGCTGTTAACAATATAATTTCGAAAGCATAAACCAAGCGAGCAGAGGTAGTATTACTTAATTCATTACTTATTCTGAATCAATCATTTATTCAATATGGTAAACAAAAGCCATTTAGCACACTCACCGGTCCTACGTACGTAAATCCCGACCTCTTGGCGATCTCCATTGCCTTCTCCGCCCCACCTTCGCCGTCCAGTTCGACATACCAGTGGTTGGTTAGTACCTCCTGACTACATGTTGACCACCCAACAAGCCCAAAACAGGCTAAGGATAAGAGAAAAACATAATCTCTATATATCCATTTCTGCTGAAAAACCATTTCACTCTCTATCGCCTTCCTCTATTATTTTCTGTTGAAACTGCTGATTTATGATGTAATCTTATTGCATGTGTACATTTATTCTATCCTTTATTTTATCTCCTAGAATTAATTCCTCGTTCCAATTTTAAATATTTAATCTTCTAGTCACAACAGTCAGATCCTCTATATCATGATTTCGAGCTAGCAAATTTTCATCAATAAATTGGATATACAGATTATCACGTGACCGTTTGACGTCATTGGATTCTGTCAACTCGGATGCGCAAGCGCAGAAAGCTTCCCGATAATCAAACTGTCATCTTCAGCGCGTGCCAGGAACCGATAAGTCGATACTTTTAGCAAGCAGAGAAGAAAAGGTTCTGTTTAGAAGCAATCAATAGTTATGGAACGAGAATGGGATGACGTCTGTTGATAACCATTGAAGATATCGAGGCAGCCATAAATGGACCGCGTCAAGCGAAAAAGTGATTCGAGCGTGTGCAAAATGCGCAGATTCAGATCATTCTGCGCGTGCGCAATCTATCATCCGGGCCTTTGCTCTCCATTCGTACATTCTGTAGTATCCATCGTTTCTGCGATTCTGTTAGCGGACAGTGAGAGCCCTGATCTGACCGCGCGGATGCGCAGACTGATAAGGGCCTTCGCTGTCCGCACATGCCCGGAGACACCTTTTCGCATGAAACGGTCCAGATGAGCCGCAACGTGAGAAAATGTACTTTCTGACATATGCGCCCAACGTAGACGGATCAGCCTACGCATCCGCGCAGTCTGATCAGAGTCTTCGTTGTCCGCAAGATGAAACTTTGAGTCTCCGATTTTCGTGATTTTATTTTATTTATTATTTTTTTTTTTTTTTTTTTTTTTTTTTTTTTTTTTTTTTTGTTTCCAAAGGCAATCCTTTTTTACTTTTATTTGCATCCTTGGTCATCCAAAATGCGACCAGAGAAGATTGTGATCAGATTGTGCTGGGTGCGCATGTCTGAAAGTGCGTTTTCTGACGATATGGCTCAAATGACAACCGATCATGTTTAATGCCAATAGATTTAATGGACTTTCTGCATTAAAGAAAATCTTGTCAAAAGGACAACAAGTATTATGAGTCTGCGCTTTTAATAACTAGTTCTATTCTTTACGGATATCTATTAACTCTTTCCCCGCTAGTGGCGTCTTTTGTCGTCTGCTGATAACCTTTGCAAACAGTTTGGACCCAGATCAGGCCCGAAAAAACGTCGGGCCTGATCTGGAGCCAAACTATTTAACACTCTGCTGGTATTGCTGAAAGATTTTTTTGAAAAAGGTAATTTAAGAAAAAAATCCACAGACGACAAAAAGAGCATGCAAAATTACCCAGCATGCAAAGAGTTAACAGAAGCAGTTGATAAAAAAAAATGATCCGATGTCATTTTGTACAGACTGACCCACTACAGTGAAACTTCGAGGCGATTCTAATGAGTACACTAAACATACCATTATTTTATAGAAGATCAAAAAGACATCTAACTTATCTCCATTTGCCTCCTGACCTTAAGTCTGATTATCCCGCAGTGGCATGAACTACCCATGTCTAGAACGAATTTCCATTGTCTCAAAGATGTTCGAGCCATTGAAGTTCGACCATATATTGATTTCAATAGAAAGTATACCCATTGTTTTTGTAATAGGGAAAAATCATCAAACTGGCCAAGTTAATTTTTAAAACAACTAAGAATATTAAACTAGTACTGTATAAGTAGCTATAACAATGGTCGGCTTTAAAATGTTCCGATAAAAGCTACTTAGGGGCGTTAGGGAGGTTGCATTTTTTTCCATTATTCCTCATAAACCAGGCTCAATTAAACCGAGTCGGCTGTTTTCTGTTTTTGCTTCAAGATGACTTACATTTCCAAAGGATTTAATTTCAGAATAGTTTGTATTTCAATGCTTTGGATGCTCGTAAATTTTGTTATATGCAGCCGTGTACGGTAAATGTCCTAAAATTTCGTACACCAATATTTCTGACAAACTTGCATATGTAAACAGTGTAGACACAGATCAGACTGCTCCTTATGGAGCAATCTAATCAGGGTCTACAGTGTTTGCCATTCCACTGAGCATTTCAAGAAACAAATGCATACGAAGCAAACTTTAAGCCAACAAAAATGAAATAAAGAGTTCGAAAGTTTAGGCAATTTTCTCTTAGTTTGTTTTATATCATCATAGGCTTTACAACCCGCTGGAAATCTGAAAAGCCCTGCGTAGTTTATACTATATACCCTATTCTATTATATTTTACTCTATTCTAATAGCCGCCTCTTAATACAGAGATATACAAATATTTATTATGCTCCTATGTTAATGATTATATGCGTGCGTTCTTTTCACGCTTTCATTGTGTATGATGCATTTTACCCAATATAAGCTGCAAACATATGCTGATATTAATATCATTTTGTATTTGTACACATGGAGAATTCTTTGAAAGGGTTCAGTACCCTCGATCTCAAGGTCAAGGCCAGAGGTCAGATTTGACAAACATATGACAAAAGGTTAAAGTTTGCTTCTTGGCTATTATTTTAAGGAGGGATTTACTTCAAATCTTATTAGGATATTATTTGATAAGAAATTCAGTACCATTTACTTCAGGGTCAAAGTCACAGGTCGCATTTGACAAATACAGTCAAATGTATGAGTGAATGGTTTAAGCGTTGTTGTTGTTTTTGTTGTTGTTGTTTGATTCCAAAACGTACAAAAATAATACTCACATCAGTTCCTATTCGAAATAAGCTGATAATAAGCACAAGCCATTTTTATCATTTAGCAAATTTGGCCGTGACTTTGGTCCTGAGGACAAGGCAACTGAGGTACCTACACAGTAAAGTTTCAACAATAAGCGAGTGCAAGGTGCAAGGTTTGAAATAAATCCTTTCGATAGTTTAGAAAATACAGGTAGGTAGTCTTCTTCTAAAGCGCCAGATATATCACCAGAAGAATTTGGATGGCTTAACGAAGAAATCACACAAATCTGTATTCAGTAAACAGTGCCCCACGGGGAACTTGCCTTGCACCTTAAAACGTTCTAAGACTGATTAAGTGCCAATAAGAATCAGAGAAGACCTATTTGCATCTATTCGTTGCAAATGCCACAAAGGTACAGTGTTCTGTTCATGTCAAGGAGCAATAATTGTCTAGAATAAACAAATAGTTGTGAGAAATGATTCAGTAGCTACATCACTTTGTGAAACTTTATTTACCGAGTAACTGACTGATGTATTTAAAAATAATAATAATGCATGTGAATCATTCGACTAGTTATCAAAACGTGGAGGTGCATTCTATTATTGTGGCAGCGACTGCATTAGCAATAAAATATTATTCAAACAGTATACTTGCTCATATCGTTAAGCAGTAACACAATCAAGGTTGTAATCACTTTCACACACATTGTCTACTCCATGTGTTAGTATATATATACGTATATATATATATATATATATATATATATATATATATATATATATATATATATATATATATATATATATATATATATATATATATATGAGATGAATTGAATACGAGAAAACGAACAAGAGAGAGAGAGAGAGAGAGAGAGAGAGAGAGTAGCAAGACTAGAGTATTTACTGAAAGTGCATACGAGAAAGCAAACACAGAGAGAGAGAGAGAGAGAGAGAGAGAGAGAGAGAGAGAGAGAGAGAGAGAGAGATTTGACTGACCTCTACACAAGATTTGTACAGATAAATAAGCGAGTAGGCATGTATCAAGGCAATTTACATTATATGCTAGATGCTAGGTACCATAACAAATCTTTCCGATTTGATAATGAAGTCTTGAACTTGTAAGGTGAGTATTTCATTCTCATGCCATGAAAGGTTGTTTTCCCATGCAACAGGTCATTAATTGTATAACTGTGTAGATTGCGTGGTAGATATCTTTCCCTGGCAACTGAATGGTTAACACATGTGAAAAGGAAATGTTTGGCACTTTCAAATTCTCCACAGCTACAAGAAGGGCTTTGGACGATATTTTTACGATAAAGGTCGAAATTAAGTGAGCTGCATCCCATCCTCAGTCTAGCGTGGAGAATTTGACCCATGCGTGTACCAGCGTTAAAGTATTTAGGAGGTATTTTTATGTTTCTGTTTAGAGCGTGTTTAAAGGCTGCAACAGATGATGCTTCTTTGACTTCGTTTGGTAGACTATTCCATGCGCGTGTAGTCGAGGGAAAGAAAGAGTCAAGGAACAGATTTGTGCTAGCTCTGTAGTTCTGAATGTGTTCAGAATTTCGTAGATTATACCTAGCTGTTTCTCTAACAGTAGGGGGGACAATGTCAAAAAGGTAGTCGGGTGTAAGACCGTGTAGAATTTTGTAGAAGATTACCAGTTTGTGTTTATTTCGACGACTTTGAAGAGACTCCCATCCAAGATCAAAAAAGAGCTTTTCAATACTGCATAATTTGGTTGCCCGACGTGAATTGCATCGTTGTTTTTTAGTTTCAAGTGAGCAATTGTCCCAGACGGCATCGCTATACTCTAAAAGGGGTCTAACAAAGGCCATATATATTTTCTCTAAGGATGTTCTACTCACTCTAAATTTGAGGGCTCTAGGAAGGTTGAGACGTGTCCAAGCTTTTTCAGATATATTTTTCACGTGTACTTTCAAGTCGCATGAATCGGAAAATGTGAGGCCCAGATGTCTGTGGGTGGGTGTTTCCTGAATCATCGTGTTATTCAAAAACAGGGGTGGGTGTTGAATGGGGTTTAATTACCTAGTAAGCGTCATTGCCATCGTTTTCCTTGCGTGGAATTCTACTAGCCATAAGTCAGCCCGGTCAGAAATAGTTTGTAGATCGCTGTTTAGCAGTCTTGCGGCAAGGTCAGAGCGTTCAACAATGATGTACAGGCTGGTATCGTCAGCATAGAGACGAATGGAGCAGCCGATGTTTTTAACAATATCATTTATGTATACAAGAAATAGAAGTGGGCCCAATATGGAGCCCTGGGGCACACCGGCTTCAACTGAGGCCCAGTCGGAACATTTGCCATTGATGACGACGCGTTGTCTACGCCCAGATAAGTAGCTAGTGAACCATTTCAAAACCTGATCGGAAACACCTAAGCATCGGATAACTTAAGCTTATACAACATCTTTGGTAGAAAGCATAACATTTCAAAGCTATGGATTTCAGTAGCCATTCGCTTCAAACAGTCAAAGGGTGTGTTAAACTGAAAAATGAAATAAACAATATTATTGCATAAAAAGCAGTGTCGCACGTTATTAACAGCCGTGCATTAACCGGCGAAAAGCCGTGTATTAACAAGGCAATTCACGCGCTGTTAATGCACGGCTACGCAACTTTTAATATGACCGTACCGGGGCCACAGATTTGCTGCCGTTACGTGATGTGTACTTCCCTGCCCTAGAAGGAGCATAGTCAGTGGAAATTTCGTTCGCGAGACATCGGTGAAAAGGCGAAACAAAATAGTGCAAGAAATAACGCGAAATGTAGCAAATGTTTTCAGTTTTTATACAATAATAGCGATCAAAATGATTTTTCAATGCATTAACATTCGCCAGGCCCCTTGGGAGGTGTTGAAATCCGCGGCCTTCCCCCCCCCCCCCCGCCCCCCCCCCCCCCCCCCCCACACACACACACACACGAATGTTAATGCATGCAAAACCATGTTTGATCCCTATATTGAAGTAAGAGCAGCCATAAAGTATTTCTGTAGAAAGGGCATGTCCCGAAGAAAACTCGTGACGACTTCAGTATTTCAGTTATTTCTTGCAGCCAAGTCCTCATTGTTGTTTCATTTCTGTATTCGTTTGATTTTTATGTTCTCGGAGTTGTTGCATTGATGAGTTAGGAACCCACTCACGTGGACTGAACAAATGTCTTGTGTATACCTCGGCAGTACTAAGGGCGAGGGCTGTGGCCATGTAAAATTGATTTAAGCCCCCCACCCCGCCTCCCCCCAGTAAGGATTTACTAGCCGTTCCAAGGCAGTGCTTCTGCTGTGGTTTACTATTTGGTTTAAACATATTTTATTTCATTAATAGTACATGTGATAAACACATAAATATCTCAAATAAAGGAGGGATTAGAACGAAAGCAGGAGTGTTTATAGAGTTCTTGTCCCATTTTACTATTTCTGTTATTGTATGTCTTTGCACGTATGTCCTGGTATTTTTTTTTTTTTTTTTTTTTTTTGTATTGGATAGCCGTTTGACTATTTGTTTTGGGAAAGAAACCGTCCCTTTGGCTTTCTGCTTGTAGTGCTTTGCTTTAAGTGCTTCCTTTTTTCTCTTGGTGTTAGGTAATTGTATCGATTCCTAATCATTGCCTTCCTTTCTATTTTCGTTAAAACCCTTATGGATGAGTCTCCTTCTTACAGCACGGTGAAGAAATCGGCTAACGAATTTAAGAGAGGCAGGTAGAACGTGGATGATTATGAACGGTCTGGGCGCCCAGAAGAGGCTACTACAGACGAAAACGTTAAGCTTGTGCACAGTCTGATTATAGGTGACACGAGAAGTACCTAGACAAAGAGGCATGTTGCGGGGCAGTTCAGTATATACTGACCGGTATCTTAACCCTTGTCCTGCTGAATAAATTAAGATGCCACGCCCACTTCTAATTTTCAGCCAATCAGATTACTTGATCTGAACTTTTGCTATAAATTCACATACTTAATGGCAAACAGTGCAGATCCAGATCAGTTGGCTTCTTCAGAAGCCAACTGATCTGGATCTACACTGTTTGCAAAGGCTGGGTATATCCGGGTTCAGGAGGACAAGGGTTAAGGATGTCCAAGGTCTCGGCTAGAATGTTGACCAAAAATCAGAAGAAGAGCATGCTTGATATTTCTAAGTATCTCCGTCTCTATGTAAAAATTTTCCTGTGAGGAATTTATGCGTCGAGTTGTGACTCAGTCTTGGCTCCATCACTTTGATCCTGCCAAAAAGCAGAGTACACAATAGAAATACATTGGCTAATTCCCTCCTAAGAAATTGGAGAGGGTTTCTTCAGCAGGGAAGGTGATGGCCTCTATCTTTTAGGATAGTCAAGGCGTTATCATAATGGATTACGAGTATCGTGAGGAAGGTCGCACGATAAATGGTGCATATTATGCAAAAGAACTGAGGCGGCTGCGTCAGGAAATTGTGAAAAAAAGAAGAGAAAAGTTGACTTGAGGTTTTCTGCTACTGCAAGATAATGCACCAGCCCAGGTCTCTCAAGCTGCTGTGGCTGCAATGACTAAATGCAGCTTCGAGGTCCTTCCTTTTCCCTCTATGTTTTCAAGGTTTAGCTCTTCTATCTGTTTCCAAATCTGAAAAATTAACCTTCGTGGAAGGAATTTTGGAAGCAATGAAGGCGTCATAGATGCTTTTGATAACTACTTGGAGGACCAGAAAGAATGCTTCTATTTTGAAGGGATAAGCAAACTGGAATAGTGTTCGAGAAAGTGCATCGAGACAAAAGGAGATTACAGTTGAATTTCAATGGCTCGAACATCTTTAGGACCATAGAAAATTGTTCGAGACATGGGTAGTTCGAGCCACTGAGGGTTAATCATGGTGCCAGGTCAGGAAACAAATAGCGATAATTAACGATTTTTTTTTTATTTTCATCAGAATAATCATATGTTGGGTGTACTCATTAGAATCGCCTCGATGGGGCGATTCTAATGAGTACACACAACATACAATTTCATGATAAAATAAGAAAATTTCCCTAAATATTTGTTTTCTTGAGCTAGTGGAAGAATTTCGTAGGGACTCAAAATGAGTTCGAATTAGCCATGGTAAACGAGCATTCGATGTTCGAGCTATTGAGGTTCGAATGTATATAGAGAAATAATGGACCAGTTTCTGCTCTTGGTCATTCTCAATGTACAGAGGCCGAGAACTTATTGATCGCACATTCATTTGAGCAGCTTAATATCATTCATATGAATACTGAAAACCTTTTCTAGCAGCTATTTAGAATTACAGCATTATCCTTGCTCAATGCTTGAATTTCATTTCTTGCCAGGCATCCTAAAACTTCCACTATGTTTGGCAGGCATCTTGGATGCAACAATGTCCAAGTCTTCCTAAAATGCACAATATAATGGAGTAATCATGGAAGCTCGAAAATAGGCAGACTGCCCATGTTACCGTCAGAGGTCCTTGGTCTATGCAGAAGTGTGGTAGCTAAACAAAGATAGGAAAACAAACACCATTATATAATACAAACTACAGTAAACTAGCATAACTCGTTTATCGTGGCTGATTTGAATTAGGAAATTCTTCCGATAGCGCTAGAAAAAATATTTAGGGACACTTTCAGGGACTTTTCTTTTTTTTTTTCTTTTTTTTTTTTTCATGAAAAATGTAGGTCGTGGGTACTCATTTGAATCGTTTCGATGAGGTACACTCAACATAGCATTATTTTATTGATCGAAAAGACATCCGTAAATTATACCCATTTACCTCCTGACTTGGCGCTGTGATTAACTCTCAGCGACTCAACATTACCAAAACACGCCTATTCGAATATATTCAAAATTTCACCGCCAAAATCTGGAAGTTTTCAGATAAACATTCTGATATTTTTCATATTTCTGTACAAAACACAGATTGTGGGTACACGTTAGAACTGCCTCGCCGAGGCAGTTCTAACGTGTATCCACAATCTATGTTTTTGAGCAGAAATAAGTGAAATAATGTATACCCCTGTAAACCCCAGTTTTACTATATAAAAGTGGGGTTTAATGGGGTCAAAAGCATATAGGTATGTTTTCTTGATGACTACCTATACCAACAGGTTTCCATGGTCCCAATGATGTTCGAACCATTGAAGTTCGACTGCAGTATAACAGAAAACAATGGAAAAAATAGAAAACAAATCAAAATGATAAAACATAAAAAGTAGTAATGAAATACTTGAAAACACAAATTAACAGTTATTAAATAGAAATGATAGATTTGAGATCAAAACGGAATCTATACAATAAAAATGAACAGATACTGAATTTTAATACACAACAGCTACGAGAGATGATCGAATAACAACATAAAATACGAATAAGCAACAGCAGACACATCAATATTGCTCGAAACAGGGATTAGATACTGTGTTTGAAAAAAATTATATGTCAGCAGGAGTTGTATTCCTTTGACAGCATTTTTAGTATCTCATATTTTAGGATTGCAATATATCTCGAAAACATACCTATATAATTTTGACCCCCTTTAACCCCACTTTTAAATAGTAAAACTGGGGTTTACAGGGGTATACATTATTTTTCTTATTTCTGCTTAAAAACATAGATTGTGGTACTCCTTAAAATCGCCTCGGCGAGGCGGTTCTAACGAGTACCCACAATCTATGTTTTGAGCAGAAATATGAAAAATATCAGAATTTTTGTCTGAAAATTTTCAGTTTTTGGTGGTGAAATTTTCAATATATTTGAATAGGCATGTTTTCGTAATGAGAAAACGAATTCTGTTTAAGTTAACCCATATAATCCTAGTGTCCCATAAAAGGGACATTGGCAATCAGTGTACACCCAGATCAGACGCCACAGAACGCGGCGTCTGATCAGGGTCTACACTGTTTGCATTAAATACTGGAATTTCTATAAAACATGGTATTAATAAAAATAACCAGACACCCCTTGTACTGGAAATGGATCGGTCCAAAGAGTTAAGCTGAAATAGTTCATTTGGCATAAATGAGTTAAATTTTAAAATTTATTTCATTTTGAATAAATATAACATTGTAATTTACATTTTCTGATCCTTAATGATCACTAAACATAGAGCACATTCCCGGATTTTTGAAATTTTATATGAAAGTCACTGATGCGGCCTGTTGGCCGAAACTAGTCTATTCTGGCCCAGATTCTGGCTCAGTAAAAGTGTCATAATTTACTTCTCTCTCTCTCTATCTGTGTGTGTGTGTGTGTGTTAATTTTTAGACGCCATGAGTAGTTAACTAGTCAACATTCTACATAAGTCTATAGCGGGCCGTTATCGGCCCGTCAGGGTTATCTGACGGGCCGATAGCGGCTCGCAATAGATTTATAAAGAATACTAGCTGGGTAATCGGCTAATGCCAATGCACCATTCTGAATTATTCATAGTCTCTCTACATTTATTATGTGCACTAAATGTACACTCTCAGACAGTCGGGCTCTGCCTAAGACTATTTCCCGAGAAAAAATCTGGTCTTAACTTAGATGCGATTACTCCTTTCATACATCATTTTAATATAGTGTCGAGCAAACTTTAAAGTTCCTACGATAGAGCTCACATGAAACAGCCAGCATTCATGCACACGAATAATTAAAGCTATAGAATAAGAAAGCGCAGAAGTATTATTTTATTTCACGTGGGGTGTCTGTGTTTAAATGCAAGCAAATCCGTTCGGTAATAAGCAAACTATCGATGTACCCGGGATATAACATTTCCTGCAAGATCGTTTATCCGCTAAGCAAAATGCGCAGGATTGTCAGATTTATTGTGAAGCGAAACATCTAAACGTTCTTTAAACGGACGGCAGAGGTTCTGCTTAGTATGTGCGGATGTTCTTGCTGATAAGAGTCTTCTCTGGGCGCATGTGCAGTCCTGAAGGAAATGCTCTGCCACGGTGCAAATACTTTTATAACCGGAAATGTCGTAATCAATAGTGTGTGAATGCTGTCATGCAATAAGTATTAGCTTTCATAAAAGCTTGTTCTACGCTTGGCACACATTGTGTGCTAAGAGTAGACCAAGCTCGTTTGTGAAAACTAATACTTGGTTGTAATAACTTCCAGCAGTCGACAGAAAATAGCATTAAACCAGTCCATGCCCTTTTATAAAGTGCTTTCGAAGCAAAGGCAAGCGCTAAAATTGTCTACGTACATGGACGTAGACAATCACGTGATTCTCCACGGTGCTGTTCATACTTCATCCCATCAAATAATATTAAATTCTTCAGTTTGGTAGGCAACGGCAACTTTTTAATATCTTCTGGTAATATCGTGTCTTTTAACACATCTATACACAGCAACGGCAAAGATTTTAATCCTCTGTGAGGTATGCGGAATTTCTCACCAGCTATGTATACAATAGAGCCAGCTGGTGTTAGTTTTGGGACGTCAGATTGTGACTCATTTACCTGACCACATTCCCACATCCGCACAAATCGCCGGTTTAGACGTTGTCTTTTGATAAAAGTCATGAAAACATAATTAGAATTCCTGGGTATTTGTATATTAATCAATCTCGTTTTATCACTCATAGTTCCATAATCAAATTGCGTGTGTAGTCTCAAGGTCGATTCTGTAGCACAGGTCTCTTGTTGGTTTAGCCTTTGTTCAAATTGTTCTTGAACGTCAAATGTGGATAACCCTGGGTGTAAACGAGCCTTGGTCCACTCGCTGTAAATACGACCTCTTCTATACATGGCTGTGAATATATGAGTTTGTGAATCTGGATCAGGACAGAGACCTATAAATACCATCTCACCATTTACAGAAAATGTGTAATGATTACTAGTAATAATTTCTGCATCCATTTTCACCACTTCGAAAAAGCTATGATCAAGTCTGCAGCTGCGATGCAAAGTATTATACCCGTCACTATTTTTCAAGATAAGATATTGTCTGTTTGAGGTGAAGTAGGCCTCGCAGAGTCCTAAACGTCTCCGGAAGCATGGACACACGGTGTATCTACAGACACATTTGAAATCAGTACAATCACAAACGTAAATCTTAACATAATCCCTGAAGAAAATTTGAATGACAGCCAAGTCCCCATGATATCCTATAACGGTGCAATTTGTCAGTTCCGGTGGAAGTAATTCCTTAACAAGTAGCTGTTCCTTATGGTCGATTACAGCTTTTATCTCAAATCGTTTATTAAATGTCAAATCTACAATTGTAACGTTACCGGTTGCTTCTTCAATAAACGCATGCATGTGGCGATTAGCTGTGCAGAAAGGCTGCATTCTGAAAGCCGCACAATTGCAGGATGACGCCTGTTGAAAGCCATTTTCCTGCATATGTATTTCTTGTTTATACTTTGTTTTAGGATTCCAGTTTCCCATCTTTGGATGTTATGCTTTTCGCCAGAATTCAATGACGTACACTGTGTATTTCAATAGCTCTTCAATAACCGCAGGCCAAATCTTCTTATGTTTGATGTACTGGAAAAAAAGATGTATGTAGGAGTCAGACAGTGATACCCTGTAGATGTATAGAACATACACTTTTACGTCTCTAAAACAGCCACCCACAGAAAGTCAACATACTAATTCTTCTTGCACATAGCCATACTCGTTAAGGAGGAGTCTGTTTATAACGATAATTCTAGGCGCTTCTAATGAGCACCCACAACATATGATTTTTTTATTGCGAAATAAGAAGATTCATCTGAGAATTATCACCAAATACCCATCCTTTACAAGACCTATTGATAGCTTAAATACGATGGTCCTGCAAAAAGTTCTGTCACTAATAGGCTTCCTTGGTTTTATCCCAGGTATATTTTGAAATGCTTCACTGCACTTGAATGGTGTGTTGAATAGCTAACGATACCCGTTTATTTCGTTCAAATTGCTTTCCAACTGACCGAGTTATTTCAAACTGAAATAGATGCAGTCATATACACTGACCAATTTACTTGTTACAATAAGAAACGACCAAGCAAAGGATGGTCAGGAGTCCACCTTTTACATGACAACGCCTCTTCTCGTAAGTGTGAGGTTGTTAAGTCTTTTTTGGCTTCTGAAAAGGTGAAAGTTTTAAACCATCCACCTTATTCACCTGACCTGAGTCCATGTGACTTCTTTTTATTTCCAAGGCTTAAGAAAATGCTTTCTGGAAATAAGTATACGTCTAGAAGTCCTCTTGGCAGCGCTATTTACCAGTGTCTCCAACAGATACCAAAAGAAGACTATTTATCTGCTTTTCGCGACTGGGTAAAAAGGTTACAAAAATGTGTTTCAGTAAAGGGGGAATACTTTGAAGGTTTGTAACTAAAATATGTTTGATAAAACGTAGCACTGAAGTAGCACTGAAGTAATCCGAACCCGAACCCAGTGACAAAACTTTTTGCAGGACCCTCGTACAACTTTACATTTCTTGCATATTACTGCTGATTTGTGTTGTCAGGACGTTTCTTGTCCTCCACAGAAAGCAATCATAAGTCAATGTGCAGATGTTATACCGGTGTAATCTCTTCATGAGACAGAGTAGTCAATCATCCAGTAGTCAAAATGTACCTAGTATCAAGTAGCCAGTCCGGCCCAGAAAACATCACTTCGGCAGACTTCAGCTTTGCAAGTATGTTAATTGCTTTCAAGAATCAATTATTTCGGAATCTATTTACCTACACTACAGCTGGTGTTAGTACGTCTGGCGGCCGTAAAACTTCTCCCAATACTTTTCTGTAGAGTAGTTATTTACTATAGTCCTCAGTGATTACTGATTCCATCCCGTGATTTTTGAAAATTTCTATAAAAGGCACTATGAGATGCACTAATGAAACCTTATTGACCGCAATTGACTTGTCTCGACCCAAACACTTAACAGCGAACACGTCTTAAATGTGTTCCATTGCATGGGCTTGGAATGAGTTGCAAGATGATAATGAGGTCAATACCCTGCTAGCATTCTTTATAAATCTACAGCGGGCTGTTATCGGCCCGTCAGCTACCCTGACGGGCCGATAACGGTCCGCTATAGATTTATAAAGAGTGCTTACTGGGTATAAGAAGAAAACGTACATAGAATTGTGATGTATGGTATCTCAGAGGAGAAACACCGGCCGTGTGAACTGGCGGAGACGCGTCTCATACGATTGGGTTTCCACCGCAATACGGCCATCAACATGTATATGTTACCTTGATGCTTTGTCCTTGCGCATAAACCTGCACAGCACCGTAAATATCCATTTAATAGATTGATTCAATTTGCGCGATGTAAAAATTCACTTGGCATGGGTAAATAAGGTTAAAATAATAACACTTAAAAGATTAAGAAATATTTAGTAGAATAGATTCTAAAAGTAATGACCCTAAAGAGCAACGAGCATACTTACAAAGCTGTAAACAGCTCGTGCCAAGTTTTCGTGCGCTCCAGGTAAGGAAATCCTAGAATTAACACTGAGATAGAAACTCTTATCCTACCCAGGTTATCCTAAAACTCGAGAATTCTCACGTGTTTGAAATGCACGGGTTGTAATGTACACCATCGTTCAGGTTTACGTCACTGAATGTAATGCGTCATGAAACGCCACATTAATGCCATCATATTCGGACTCGGTGGCTCAGTTGGATGATCAGGAGGTCGCGGATTCAACCCCCGCCGGGTCGGCAACATTCTTTCGTGGAGTTTGATCATGAAATATTTTCTACGGCAATTCTCTCCCTTCCGCTGATTCAAGAAGGTCAGTTTCTGGCGAAAGAATGTGCACATTACTGGTTAACCGCTTAGAGGACTAAGCCTGCCCAGTAAAGATCAGTAAAAGTGTGGTTAGGTAAACTGACCGCGCTCGACATGTCCCCATTGGGTTGACTGGGCCGTAAAATCTCAACACAAACAAATAATGCCATCATAATTTGGCGGACGTCAGCAATCGTAGTGACTGTATTATTAAAAAAAATACGTTCATAAATGAAAGGTATGGTGGCATATAAATGCCATCTTAATATTGAGATACTAAGTCGACTTCAGCTTTTATGTCGACTTACAATGTATGACTTGATGCTATATCGACTTCCACTGATAATGGTTATCGCGTCTGCAGATCGATAACCATTATCAGTGGAAGTCGATACAGCATCAAGTCAGTAACTCTGAGTACAGAAATACGGAAATACGTTTAACGATCGCCTCGCGGCACTTACACTAGCTGAGTGAAGATATAGATTCTAAAAGGATTGACTGGATTAGTGAAAACCTGTATATATAGACTCTAATTAGTTGCCGCATTCTGTGGCGTCTCATCTGGGTCCATACTGTCTGTACTTAAGTCCAATCCGGAATTCCGTATTTCAAGTAAGATGCAATTAAAGAACCATATGAGTATCAGCTCACGCTGGTTCATAAGGGAGATGTTAATTATCTTCGATGTTACGGACGTCACATTATTCTTTATGGTCATCACTATTATAATGATGACATTCATAAATCAATGAATAAGTGATTTAAATAATTTCATAAACATCAAATCATTATACTGCCTACTATGACTACAATATTATGACTATAATGAATTTGTATAAATTTTCGGACACAAGAGCAAGTCGCACAAAGACAAAAATTGTATTTTTATGCCTTCCTATGTAAAATATGGAATATTCATGACACAGAGAGACTGTCTCAAGCTGTATATGCGATATTGATTTTATTTCAGTGATAAAATATTCCCTTGTAATATATAACAACACGAATAATACGTGCGAGCCCCATTTCGCGAAATGGTTTAGTTTGAGCTATCGGATTTTTTATTTAAAATTAAACGACGCGGGTCATGGGTCTAGAATACAGAAGTGTGCCTGCTAAAACACATTAAGTAACTAAAATAAACGTACCTCTTAAGTCCTGTTGTGTAGAAACCGTGTATTGATTTCATTACACTTAAAGTGTGAACACTTCCCATACATAATAAGGTTCAATGTTCAAGGTTAAAGGATTATATTAAAATCATGTGTATACACTGCACACTCAAAAGCTACATTAGACAGCAATGACTAGATCTATAAAAGTATTAGCTTTCTCAAAAATAATTGTTATGCGTGAAAGCTACTACTTGGTTAACGTTGAGCAGTCAATGGAAAATAGCATTGGACCAATTCATGACTTTTCACAAAGTGACAAACACAAAGATTGTCTATGCCCACCGTATAGCCCGTATCTTTACTTAATCGTTTAGTGGGCTTCGGGTGGGCCTGCGCCTCCACGCGATCTCGCCGTGTTCTTTGTTGTTGCGGTCGGCAGGGTTCGGGCCGGTCTGCGCGTTCGCGCGGTCTCGCCGTGGCCTATGCTGCTAGCTTACACATTAATCGACTAAATGTCCTTTTCATGGGGTGCGGCTGACGCCATAACGTTGTAGTTTGACCTTACGTCCGGATCAGTTTGTTTATTTCCGTGAGACCAGTAACAGCGACTTCAACAATGAAGTCTTATATAATGTATTTCAATTTTCTGATGAAGGCCAGAGGCCTAAATATTAAAACGGAGTGAATTCAATTAAATTGTATATTTCTCTTTCCTCTTGAAGACTTTTTACTCATTGTTCTGTTATTATTTATTTTTATTTTAAATTTACATCCCAGTCAACCCGTTAGGGCCATGCCGAGCGCGGTCTGTCAACCCACTCAACCCACTCACACTGTTCCTGGGAAGGTTTAATCTAAGCGGGTAAACCAGCATTTACCCAGCTAGCATTCTTCATAAATCTATAGCGGTCCATTATCGGCCCGTCAGCTACCCTGACGGGCCGATAACGACCCGCTATAGATTTATAAAGAACGCTTACTGGGTATGCACTGTAAGGCCGCTAAGTCTTACCCTACGCTAAGAGTAACCCGTTAGTATTGCTACTGCAATGCTTACTGTTACCCGTGAACACTGATCGTCGCAATTGCAATGCTTACTGTGTTACCCGTGAACACTAATCGTCACAATTACAATACTTACTGTTACCCGTGAACACTAATCGTCGCAATTGCAATGCTTACTGTTACCAGTGAACACTAATCGTCGCAACTGCAATGCTTACTGTTACCAGTGAACACTAATCGTCGCAACGCTTAGTGTTAACGGCTGATGATGTGTTCGTGTTGTCAATACATTGTGTAATACCAACGCATACCCAGTAAGCATTCTTTATAAATCTACAGCGGGCCGTCATCGGCCCGTCAGGGTAGCTGACGGGCCGATAACGGCCCGCTGGAGATTTATAAGAATGCTTGCTGGGTATAGTGTTAACCTTGGCAGTTCTGGTCTTAATTGCTTCATTTGTTCGTTTCATGTTTTTTGAAGTGCCTATATAATTATAAAGTATTCCTATAAAACCATGACAATCATAGGCATCAATTACACATTGGCGACTTGCATTGTGATGCTGTGGCTGACCATGTAACCAAGTTACATATACGTGTATAATCCTACAGTTACCTTGCAGACTATCTGAACGATATCCATTATACATGTACTTGCTGAAAAAGCTTTGGGTGAGATTTATATAGGCACATTTTTTCTGTCAAAGTGATCTGCATTTTAGGGTCCAGTGACTTTGTCTTATATCAGAAAAATATTTGATGGATATTCAAAAACCTAACAGGTTGGCTACGAAAAACACGTTAGTCGGAGTAACTGGTATTCCACGGTCGATTGACTTGGCCTTGTATCAGGCATAGTATATCATAGTTTGAATAATATTTATCTTGAGACAGAGGTCGGGAACCGAAAGCCTGTAGGTCAAAGCGACCTGTATTTTATGGTCCAGTGAGTTGTTTAATTTCTTAACCCTTATAGTGCCACAGGGCCAATTTTGGACCACAGGTGTAACTACGATCAGTGCCAGCGGGCCAGTTTTGGGCCAAAACTTTTAATAAAGATGGAAAGATATCTGCGAGGCAAATTTTTCAATGTTATTCGTTTTTGACCAGATAAATCCTTTGAAAAATTCTCCAAGTACAAAAAGTGGGCTATGTATTCTTGAACGTGCGTGATAAGATCAAACAGGCACATACCCTCAGTGCATTTTTATGGTTGACTGTATTGTTTTTTCCCGCGTACGTGACATTACGTTATTAGCAGCAGCTGGACGTTACGTCAGGTCGCGCGTAACGTCGCGCGCCGTTAATTTGTGCAATTTAGTATAATTGTCTTCGTGTTTTCTTTGTAGAAGATTTTTATAGCGCTTTTCGCGGCTTTTCGAGGACATTTACATATATATGCGCATATACTATTAGAAATACAGTTTGGCATCACAGTAGGAAGTGCGGGATGTTCAAGGACCACGTTTCTTTCTCTTTTTCTTACTTTCTTTTTTTCTTTCTTTTTAACGCTTTACTGGCATGACTCTACTGACTCTAGTTTTTCTTATTGGTTCACGTGACCTGAAGTCTCGAGGGGCGGGCCGGTGGGGGGAGTAGCTTGGGGGTAATTTTGGTACGGGTGTGCGAGCCAGTATTTCGAAACCTACCCCATTCATATACCTGCCCTTTGTAAAAACGGACCCATTCATATACTAGATCATCGGAAATAATGACCCCGTTGTTTTTTTGTACCCATTTATTGCTGGTAGTTAGACAAATAATGCAGTCAATTCATTGAATACCAAGAGAACAAGCAGCCTAAAAATTCTCTGAGTGAAAAATATTTGCATATACCGGGATGTCAGAAAAAGTGGGTCCTTTTATATACCAATCAAGAAAAATTGGGTCAGTCATATACTTTTTGTCGAAAAAAAAGGGGGCCAATCATATACCTGGCAGCGCTGAAAAAGGGGGCCATTCGGCACGCACATCCGTACTATGCCATATATAGGAAGTTACCCCCCCCCTCCCCCCACCCCCCCCCCGAGCCTGAGGTAGTCCTCACCTGACATGAAAATGCGACAATAATCAACGCCATACCCCGCCTTTAATTCGCTCACCTGTCATGAGCGGATTAATTAACATTAATACTGAAAACGAAACATTTGTTCCTTCTTACGGACTTTCATTTCTGATGTTTAATAAACTTTGATGTCTGCACTTATAGATACAAGACAAAATCACTAGACTATGACATATATAGCTCAGGCCAACTTAATATTTCAAGAGGCCATGTTTGTCTTTCTGAACTAGAAACTAAATATGATCTTCATTGATCAAATAGTCAGGATGCGGCATCTGATCGTGGTCTCCACTGTTTGCATTTTTTCTCTAGGAACATCTAAATCACATAGCCAGATATACCTAAATTTGAAACTCGACTCTTCCAATATATAATGTGGGAGAGTCTATTCAGTCTAAAATGGGTTAATCTATTGACCTGTTGACTTTTTATAACCGTACATCTGTAATATACCATAAAAAAGGAGAGATGCACAAAGCAAAAATAAAATGAGAGCAAGGAAGACCCAGATCATCCTGTGATTTGCCCATTCAGTCGTTCAGTGTTCGCTTACAAAATCAATGCATCACGAAAATATACCTATATAATTTTGACCCCCCTTAAACCCCACTTTTGTATAGAAAAACTGGGGTTTAAAGGGGTATACTTTATTTTTCTTATTTCTGCTCAAAAAACATAGATTGTGGGTACTTGTTAGAACCGCCTCGCCGAGTACCCACAATCTATGTTTTGAGCAGAAATATGAAAAATATTAGTTTTTTTATCTGAATGTTTTCAGTTTTTGGAGGTGAAATTTTCTATAAATTTGAAGAGGCGTGTTTTCGCAACGAATACTGTAAAACATATCGACGAATACAGAAGGTCCTGATCGAATAATAGAGAAGGTCCTGGTCGACGAAAGAGAAGGTCCTGATCTGACTGTGTGAATACGCAAGCGGGTCTGGCTCTTCGAGATGTCCTCATATCATATGACCAGAGAGCATTTTTCTTGCGTTCGCATCCAGTATCCTTAATCAATATTGTTGTTTAATAATTAAGACATTATTGATAGATTTTGGTTTACATACACTTTTGTAAGAACAAAGGATTCCACATGGTATGTGAACAGAGCAGTATATATTTCGATTTAACCCTTTTAGCCCTGCAGACCAGTATAGATACTTGTGCAAATACTGTAGATCCAGATGAGAACGCTTGTAACTGGAACCCCTATTGCATTGATGGACATGTCCAAATTCAGAGACGACAGTGCCTGTTTCAAAACCTCAGGGCTGAACAGGTTAAATTCTAAATGAGTGGCATTATTGCTAAAGAAAAACAAATGAAGCCTGCACGTAGTCCCATTTTGTGACGCTATAGTCAGATGGACCTCCTCGGAAGGATTATTATCAATTCGCAGGATATTGGATACGTGCCATTTCTGCCAAGGGAGACAACCCTTGTAACTTACTGTTTGCTTTACTACACACCAAGTCTCTCCTGAAATAGGTGTATACTATGAGGAAGGAATTTGCTCCCGGAGGGAGCAAATTCCTTCCTCATAGAATCCAACCCTTTTCTGAAGGTGACAAAACAATTTTGACATAGTTGTCTCCCCTGAAAGTGAGTCCATTCCCCTTAAGGAGACACAGTAATAATATGACAAGCTTACTACAAAGTAAAAGGAAGAAAACCAGCATGCTCGTGCTAGTACAAATTGTTTATGGTACAGTGTTCTGTTCAGCGTGTGTTTCTGTGGTTTTTGGAAAGATTACACTTTTGGCAAACACTGCGTTTGAAGCTATCTACACCACTTCTGGAATTTCAGCTGCCGACGTGGATGGTGATAAACTCTTCGAATATATTGTTGCTGTGTAAGTTGATGTAAGGAAAGTCAATACAACTGGTAGATTTTCCGCCATGTTTTACGTGGGAGACAATTTTTATGACTTCCTTTTGCTTTTCTGCACACCAAGTCCCTTTTGAAAAGGGATACACTCTACAAGGAAAGAATTTACTCCCTCTAAATCCACACTAAAAGGAAAATATTTACTCCCAAAGGGACTTAATTCTTTCCTTGTAGAGTGAATTCCTTTTCAGAACAACTTGACAGATTTTTTTGCCGTGAAAGTGTATCCATTCCCTTAACCAACCTTGTCTAACATGGCTACGTAGCCTAATTAGCAAATTTATATTTACTGTTTAGATGATATTATTACCAATCATACTTTGATAAAACGCCTTCATTATATTTGATATCACACAAGAAACATCCACATTTAATTAGAAATAGCATTTTTGAGACAAAAACGAGACATATTTGATAGATACTTTTTATATACAATTACAAAGTCTCTGATTAATCTTTGCATCCCCATAGTCTGGTGAAGTGAATTGTATCACGAAAAAATGCCTATATAATTTTGACCCCACCCCCCTTAAACCCCATTTTATATAGTAAAACTGGGGTTTACAGGGGTATGCAATATTTTTTCTTATTTCTGCTAAAAACATAGATTGTGGGTACTAACAAGTACCCACAATCTATGTTTTGAGCAGAAATATGAAAAATAGTAGAGTTTTTTATTTGAAAATTTTAAGTTTTTGGATGTGAAATTTTCTATATATTTGAATAGGCGTGTTTTCATAATGGGCTATCCGCTTTCAGCGCCATTGTATACTGTAAAATGTATTGACGGTGGGGATGGGGCATGCGGAGGAGAGATAGGAATGAGGAGATTGGGTAAATGTAATACGTCGTACTTTTTTACTCGTATTCACGTATTCACGATCTTCATAACGGGGATGCATATGGTATTTCCTCATTTTTGATTAGAAGATGTTTTGTAGTGTCAGTGGATGTTGTAAAACGAAACTGGCAATTAGGTCACACTGTTAATATTAAAGTTTCAATGTTTAACATGGGAATCGTCGGTAAAAAATCATCGAATTTATTTATTTACACACGCTATTTCAGATTGGACGGTCCTAACATGATCCTGACATTTGACAGGAAGAGACTCGTTTACTATAATGCTGTCCAAAACCAGTCGCCTTATGAACCACTTATGGATGCAGAAGGTATGTTACCGTCTCGGATAGCTTTTCTTACCATACCGATTCTGCTAAAAGTTGACCATGTCCCCTAGACTACTTGGTGATGTGTCTAGAATCTGATAAAGGAATAGCAAACGTATCGACCCTGATCAAATTGTTCCCATTACGAAAAGACGCCTATTCAAATATATAGAAAATTTCATCTCCAAAAACTGAAAATTTTCAGATAAAAAAACTTATATTTTTCATATTTCTGCTCAAAACATAGATCGGTGAGGCGGTTCTAACGAGTACCCACAATCTATGTTTTGAGCAGATATAAGAAAAATAATGTATACCCCTGTAAACCCCAGTTTTACTATATAAAAGTGGGGTTAAAGGCGGTCACAATTATATAGGCATGTTTTCGTGATGTTTAGTTTTACGAGTATTTGGGTTTATCTGTTTGTTCAGTCAAGTCTTTCTGCTAAACCTATACACTCTTCTGGCAAGTAGACCGTATACAGGTTTTTATGTTAGTAATCCGTGGTACATATGTCAAACTGGTTACTATTTTCACTGCTCCTCGCTGCTATCGGGACAACCGGAACTTATCTTTGCAAGTGCTTTATCCACAAGTTGTGGATTTCGATGGTCTCTGATGCCTCCTATGAGATTATGAGGCTGATTTGATCTTTCTTTAATCCATTTTAGTCTGAAGATCACTAAACCCAAAGGGTAATTGGCAAACAGTGCAGACCCAGATAAGACGCCGTATAGTGCGGCATCTGACCAGGGTCTCTACTGTTTTCAAATGCCATTTTTCTATGGAAATATCTAAATCACTCAGTCTGATATACCTAAAATTGAAATTGGAATCTTCCAATATACAGTGTTGGGGAGTCTATTCAGGTGGAGTCTATTCAGTCCAAATAGGTTTAAGTAGAGGTTTGTTGTAACTGACAAAAATTTTGCAATGCACAACATGTTTTAATGTCCCAAGTACAGTAAAACCTCAATGGCTCGAACACCGACTGCTCGTTTACCATGGCTAATTCGAACTCGTTTTTAGTCCCTACGAAATTCTTCCGATAACTCCAGAAAACAAATATTTAGGAAATTTTCTTATTCAATGAGGCGATTCTAATTAGTACACACAACATACCATTTTTGTATAGAAGATGGAAAAGAGTTCCCTAAATTATCGCTATTTGCTTCCTGACCTGGCGCCATGATTAACCCTCAGTGGCTCGAACTACCCATGTCTCGAACAAATTTCCATGGTCCCAAAGATGTTCGAGCCATTGAAGTTCGACTGTAGTTGTTTAACGAAGAACAGTTATTTCTACATTATACAGTTTCTTCAAAGTTCAACACTTGTTTTAAGAGGCATGAATGCGCTTTCAGAATAGGCAACTTGTGTGTGTGTGTGTGTGTGTGTGTGTGTGTGTGTGTGTGTGTGTGTGTGTGTGTGCTTTCCTTCTAGAAAGGGGTCTATAAAATATAAAAAAGAATTTGCTCTTTTGGAAGAACTTCCTTCCTTTTAGAATAGACTTTTTCAGAAGGGGCGTTGGGTGCTGGAAAACAAACAGGAATCACAAACGTTGTCACCCTTGTAAAATTGACTGACAATCTACCAAGTGTATCCAGTCTTTTTAACCCATTTATGCCCAGCGTTCCATTAAAGGGACATTGGCAAACAGTGTAGACCCATGTCATACGCCGCAGAATTTATACAAAAAATGTTTCAACGAGGAATAGTTCCTTTTTACTTTCAGTGTTTGGTTTGATGTATCCTGTATTTTTATGAAGATCAAGTGGTTCCACGTAGAATATATATTCTAACCTTCAATACTTGCATTTACTTTAATGCTTCTAGCCATTGATTTCATTGATTTTCTCTGACAATTCTTGGTTTACATGCTTTAGCGTTCAAAAGTTAAGATGAATATAGCATTTATTTAACAAAGGCTACTTGGTTCCAAGTAGAACTCAGGTTCTAGCATGCAATACTTGTTTTATTGTGTTTAGACTTTGTTTTTCAAGTATTATTTAGTTTAATGTAGAACGCATGGCATAAAATATTTATTCAACAACCAATAAGTGTTTGGCGTTTAAAATACTCTTGGTTCCACTTGACTGGAGGTTCCGTATTTGTTTCAAGACAGCTAGCAAATGTTTTACGAAGACTACTTGGTTTAACTTTAAACACTCGTTAAACCGTTCAAATTAATAAAGAACACGGCTTACTAATGATACGGGGAAGAGAAAACAAACTACAAACTACACACGAAATCAAACCAAAGAAATGCCAAAGCAACCAGCTTCCTCTTCCCCAACTAGGTGATTTCAATGCCAAACGTGACCCACCAAACACAACAATGAGACAACAAACAGGACAAAACACGAAAATAAAAATAGTCCCACAGCGAACAACCATAACCCAGTAAGCATTCTTTATAAATCTATAGCGGGCCGTTCTCGGTCCGTCAGCATAGCTGACTGGCCGATAACGGCCCGCTATAGATTTATAAAGAATGCCAGCTGGAAAGGCCCCTCGCAGAATAAACAACAAGGCTCAGAAAATAACGAAACAACACTATAACCATCAAGTCTTATATTAATCTTGTTACCATTTTTAAGAAGATCATGACTAATTTTAATCCTAACTGTATTGAATAATTTGTTTTACAACTCATGCATGGATCGACGTAGAACGCATGTTTCAATGTCTGAAATTACTTTTATCCGTCTAACTAGGCCTTATGACATATGCGACCAGCGCAGCTTTCTTTGAGTCTATCACGGCCACTAACATAATGTAAAGACTTTAAACAGAGAATAGAGTAGACACTGATCATGCACAGGCTGATCTGGGTCTACGCTGGTCTCACACGTCATAAATACGAGGCTCATTTGTTAAAGGTAGAACAACGTCGACCTGTGCATGTGATTTAGATGGCGATGGACAGGAGGAACTCTACATACACAACGCTAACATGGGAACTGGTGGTATTACTAATCCAGACAAACTATACAAATGGCATGCTAGTGAATTTGTGAATCTCTTTGATCAGGAAAGGAATCGACATCTAACACCAAAATACGGCGGCCATACTGTAAGCTGTGTGGACTATAATGAAAATGGACGATATTCTTTCTTGGTGACAACCTATTCAAAAGGTAGGTATGTTTGCTTGATATATATATATTGTTATTTCTGACACTATGACTCCTGCTTATTTTAATGACTGAAGGTGTTCGAAAGCGCAGTGTAAAGATGATCTCACTGCAAACTCAATGAAATGATGAAATGTATACTAGGATTATAAACCTTTAAAATATTTGATGCAAGTCCTCTTCATCTCCAGTATTATCTACTTTTGTGTCTCAAACATATTTTGTAAAAGTGCACTTTAAAGTTTTGTAGTATTTTATCAAATGTAAAGTGTGGATCCTTTGGAAATACAGAACAATACAGAATAAGTAAAAATCAGAAAATAGACTCTGTTTTACTGAGTATTTTCATGAGGAATAATGCAAAATGCAACATCCCTCACGCCCCTACCCAACCCCCACAAGCAGTTTATGCGAAAAGTCTATTTTAAGATATTATGCACGAGCCCAATAGCCCCAAAGGACTACAAAATAAATTTAAAATTCACACAAAGCAACTGCGACTTATTACTAATTAGAATAAGATGCAGAACCCAGAAAAGACTAGTTCGGAATATTTTGATACCCGTATTCGAAGTATTGTTATGGGGATGAAGGTTCACAATGATGTTTGTTTCTTATACTAGTAATTTATTTCATAGGCAGCAGACAAAACCAACCCGAGGCTTTAAAACTTTTTTTTCATGCTCAGCTCAGCTTGAGTCCTGCTGATAAATCTCAAATTACTGACGACTGCAAATTCTTTCTTGCTGACATAGCTGAGCATGACATTTTCTCTTCTAATGGATATAAAAAAATGTCTGCTAATAAATATGAAAATGCCAACTACTGTTGGCATTTTTATATCTATTAGCAGAGAAAATTTCATGCTCAGTTTAATTGAGCATAAAAAAGTTTTATAATTTCGGGGCCAGGTATGTTCGGACGTACACGGAAATAAGTTTCGAATTACCAGTTTATTGAAAAGCGCTGACCAAAGTAATATTTAAACTTTTATCTATTTACATTTGTAACAATAAGGTTTTTATACATGAATTCATTAAGGTATGTCATTAAATTTCATACCTACAAACTTGAAATAAGTATGCTGTAAATTATTCATAAATACGTAATTACATTTCATTTCCTCGTGTTAACAATATCTATAACATTATATCACTGTAAATGCATTTCATGTAGATGGCAAAGGCACTTATTTACTGCTGACAATGAACAGTACAGACCCAGACAATAATATACATTCAGGGAATGTTGTAATAGCTGACGTTACTGAACAAACAGGACTAAATATAGTAAGAGGTGAGTATGGAAGATACTTATCATTCTTTGAATCATTTCAACAATTAGGAGAATGATCAAAATTACTTTGCCATTTTTTATAATGGGTCTACTCAAAAAGGAAAGAATTTGCTCTCTTTGGGAGCAAATTCTTTTCTTTCAGAGTAGACTTCTTTTCAAAAGGGGCTGCGTATGCAGCAGAAGTCATGTACTTCGTAAGGCGTTTTCGAAATGTTATCGCAGACACAGTGCCTTGGTAGAAAAATATAACGTCAGTCTGAAAACACTTCTGCAACAAAGTATATCGGAAGCAGAATTTTACTGTGACTTAGTGTACAGATTTAGAAAAATTGTGGGAAAAACGAACTTTTCGGAGCAATTCAGAAAATTAATTAACCGTTATAAAAAATCGGTTATAGCCTCGATATTATGCGGCAGACTGCATGCCTAGTTATAAACCCAATCATTGTTGATGGCTATGCTTCACTCTTTATTTGCACGACGGCGGTTCGGATCTCAGACTCAATGACGGCCTCTTCGTATACTTCAACCAGTGGGTTGGGGCTTGACGATTTGTCTTTGGCTTGGCCCGCCGTGGTCCATAACTATTGGTTTTCATTTACTCTGTCACACAGTAGAATTAGCCATGAGTACTCGTTTTTGTTTATCATAGTGATGAATTTGATTTTTATGTTTTCGCTTTGATGCACTGACTGAGTTGAGAGCCTGTATGCGAACCGAATTTTTATATTTTTCTGTATTAAGAGTTATATCGGGATCCAGGGTGAAGTAGGCTGGCCGTAAAAGTGCTTTAACCCCCCCGGTGGTTTATTCTACTGACCGTTCTAAGGCAGTGGTCCCGGTGTTAGTCTTACGTTTTGTTGCTTTGTGGTTTATTCTACAAAGCGATTTGTTTTATGTCTTGCCTTGTGTTATTTTAGCATTGCGATTACCTCGATTGGGGAAGAGAGAGCTAGTCTTGGCGCTTTTCGTACGTTTGTTTGATTTGCGCTTGTTTGGTTTTGTCTGTTTCCGCCTACTCTTGGTGTCTGGGAAGGGCTTCGGTTTGTGATTGTGGCACTCCCTTGACTTTTCTGAAATTTACCAAGAATGTACAGTTCCCTTCATCGGTATCTTTCCAAAACTCTGTTTAACCCATTGTTACCTGAATGAACTCCCCGAACACTATATATTGGAAGAGTCCAATTTCAATTTTGGGGGTACTTCCGGCTATGAGATTTAGGTATTCCTAGAGAAGAATGGTTGCACTATTTGCAAAAAGTGGAGACCCTTATAAGACGCTGCATTCTGCGGCGTCTGATCTGGGTCTGCACTGTTTGCCATTTACCCTTTTAGGGGTCTCCAGACTACAATGGGTTAACTATATGTGCAACATCACTACAAGAAGTCACCTTTGGGAAGAAAGGTTTTAATTGGCTGTCGTTTGGAGATGTCTGTTGTTGAGAAGTTAAAATATAGTAAAATGGTACTTTTTGGATCAGGAAAATGGCTGTTACAGCATGGTGACTTTGCTGAAGCTCTGTGCATACGTACCTGCTTGTGCGCGCGTGCGTGCGTATGTGTTGCTAGGAGAATTAAAAGGATACTTATCGTTATTCCCCTACCTATTTCACCGCTATTCTCTTCAGTTTATTGATTCCAGAAAAAAAAATGTTTCATTTTGTCTCCTTCTCTTGAACTCCTTCTTGATAGCCCCGCTTTTAAAAAAGTGGGGCTATCCTGGATTTGCCAAGTCCTTCCGTGATTCCGTGACTGCAAAATTAAAATGCATTTTGCTAAGTAACTTTTATGTTTGTGGTCCTACTTCAGTGAAACTTATACTACACGGTCTCTCAGGTAAGTAAGGTGTAATCGCAGAATAGTAGCAAAGGGCCCACAACTCTTGGAGTTATATCCCTTGGTTTCAAAATTTAAAATGCATTTTGCTTAATAAGTTTTATGTTTGTGGTCATACTTCAATGAACTTTATACCACACTTGGTCTCTAAGGTAAGGAAGGTGTATTGGCAGAATGGTGGCCAAGGGCCTGTAACTCTTGGAGTTATGTCCCTTGATAGGTTTTCAAATTTTGTTATTCTTGAAAATTTTCGTAACAGATATCTCAGGAACTGTTAAAGCTAGAAAGCTAAAAGTTCGTATAAACATTGACAATGACTGGCTGTATCGTGTATACCGGGGTAAGGGTCAAGGATCCATAACTCTTGGAGTTATATCCATTGTAGGTTTTCAAAAAAGTAAAATGCATTTTGCTCAATAACTTTTATGTTTGTGGTCCTACTTCGATGAAACTTTTACCACACTTGATCTCTAAGGTAAGAAAGGTGTAGTGGCCTAACGGTGGCTAAGGGCCTCATGGAGTTATGTCCTTGGAAGGTTTTCAAATTTGCCGTTCTTGAAACTTTTCGTAACGGATTTCTCAGAACCTAAGAAAGCTAGAAAGCTGAAAGTTTGTATAAACATGTACAATGGCTGGATGTATCGTATATACCAGAATATGGGTCAAGGGTCCATAACTCTTAGAGTTATGTCCCTTGGCAGGTTTCCAAAAAATTAAATTGTATTTTGCTTAATAACTTTTATGTTTTTGTGGTCCTACTTGATAAAACTTATACCACACTTGGTTTCTAAGGTAAGAAAAGTGTAGTGGTAAAATTGGTGGACAACAATACTGACGACCAACCCTGATGATTGTATCAGTTCCTGTCATTACTCTCCTTATAATTGTACTGAAGACAACCATAATGTGACCAACCCTGATGCTGTGTAGTCAAGTCAGCTATACTGCTGACCAACCAAGAGGCCGGTAAGTAAAGTTGAAACATTGCAGAGTACACATGTGGATAGTTGGTGATGTGAATCGTACACTGGAATCATGCAGCTGCTGCTTATTCATCCCATCTTTCTCTCCAATTTTTAAACATCAATATTTTTCAACACACATGTGTCTTTCTCCTCTGATGGCACTGAAGCGGGGCTATAGTCAGATCCTCTGACAGCTCTAGCTCTAGTTATTCTTGAAGTCATTGCCAACAACTGTTCTACTATTGGCCATTCCAGTGTGGCGGTTCTAGTGCTGTTCGATGTTTACGGAGCCTCGTTTGTGCTCGCTATGAGACCTTTTTGTGTTTTCGTCCAGACATGCTAGACAGGGATCAACAAGTTCAACAAAAAAGACAATAGTCTTTTTTTGTTGAGCTTGTTGATCCCTATCTAGCACCGTGATCACCTCGTTGGGACAGAAGGTGCTGTATGCTTTGTGTCTAATGGTTTTGTTACGTGTGTGCTGTCTGTCGTATTTTGTTTACTCTTCTCTCTCCTTGGTGTCATTGGTAGGCTATTTTCTGTGACGGTGGTTCTTCCTGGATATCTTTTGTACTCTTTTCTGTTGTAGTCCTTCTTCGTTTTATTATTTTGTTTTCGGGGAAGTGTTCTTTTGAGTTCTTATTTCATGCCACTAGCCTCTCCCCCGTCCCACTCTATCCCCATCCGGTACTTTGCTAGAAGTATGTTACGTGATTACAGCCGTTTAGACTAGTTCCTTGGTATCTCTCCACATTTATTTCTTATAATTTCTGTTCTACTACAAAGCGCGTTATATTAGCAAAATGCTGTCTTCTCTTTTATTACATAGATGGTCGTGGAATAGCAGTCGGTCCTTTATTTGGTAATGACGGAAAGAGTGATATCATCATCACTAACGACAACAGCTATTTCCTCCACAGCCTAACTTTCAGACATGAAGGCAATAACGCAGTGTTTCGAAACAACGGAGATGGTACATTTACAGATGTTGCTGAAAGTATAGGCAGGTACAATTTTTATCTAAATTTTCGGACATCTAAACGCTATTCCATACTTGCCCTAAAATTTCAACAAGCCCATTTACTACATGCTGTGTCTACAACCTGTCGGATTGGTGGCAAACGGTGTGATTCTAATCACATACTAAGTTTAGCGGCGTTTGATCCGGGTCCACGCTATTTGCTATTGCCTACCGTATCTATCATAACTATAAGGACACCTAACTCCTTACCATACTTATCCAAAAATTTGAAAAAAAAAACAAAACATTTTAATACATGTGGTGTCTGAAACTGCTGGATGAAAAGCAAACAGAGTGATCCTGATCCGACGCCGCCTTCTGTGGCATCTGATCTGAGTCTACATTTTTTGCTATGACCTAACATATTTATCCTAAATATTCAGACAACATCTTTTCATACTTGTCCTAAATTTGAATATTTCCGTGTTTATACATACAGTCGAACCTCAATGGCTCGAACATCTTAGGGACCATGGGAATTCGTTCGAGACATGGGTAGTTCGAGCCACTGAGGGTTAATCATGGCACCAGTTCAGGAAGCAAACAGCGATAATTTAGGGAAATCTTTTCGATTTTCTACACAATGATTGTATGTTGAGTGTACTCATTAGAATCGCCTCGATGAGGCGATTCTAATGAGTACACACAACATACAATTCCATGATAAAAATAAGAAAAAATCCCTAAATATTTGTTTTCTTGAGCTATTGGAAGAATTTTGTAGGGACTGAAAAAAAGAGTTCGAATCATCCACGGCAAACGAGCCATCCGTGTTCGAGCCATTGAGGTTATACTGTATTTACATGTCTAAACTAAAATCTGTCGGATGAGCGGCAAACAGTGTAGACCCTAAATAGGCGCTTCGTTGTATGGCGCCTGATTTGAGTTTTCACTGTATACGGTTGCCTACCGTATTTGTGCTTAACTCTTTACCATTTTACAGTCAAATTTGTGTTTGCAGCTGCAACAATATATAACTGGAACCTGCAGGAAGAAAGTATTGAAGCGAAACATGATGCCATTTTGTTAGTACAGGATTCAATCGTCTATCTTTATCATCACAATTATTATGAACTGTCTGACGTCTAACATATACTTAACGAGTTTTACGCTAAACATCATAGAATCGCTGATAGTTTCGGTAAAAAAACAACACAATTCTTCTTCACAAAACAACACTTGTGAAACTGGTTGATAACCATATATCATTACTTTCAAATTCATTCTGTTGTGAAATTCCTTGTCAGTTTGCTTAGGAACTTAGGACCGTGTCAATAAACTTTGCATGTACTTTCCTTACAACACTTCTTTGTGTGGTTACAAACCATTCAGACCTCGGTGAAAGCATCTCATATTTGTCATCACCATTGCATACTGTTCCTGCTAAACATAAGAGCAATTAGATAATATTCACACCTGTTTCTAACAATAAACGTAAAAAAGACTGCCTTTGGACACAAAGAACACACTACGGATTAGAAAACGGGAGTCTCGGTTTTATTGAGACTCTTCATAAGCAGTAATGAAGTTTGCAACACTGCTTACGCCCTCTAGCGTATACATGAGCAGAACTCTAGTTTCATATAAACCACAATGGGCCCAAAGATCCCAAAGGAAATGGAATATAATCTGCGCTATGGTAATGTACGGGGAGACGTTATGCTGTTATAGGTTTAAATTCAAGATACACTGTATGTATTTAAGGTTTTTCAGATGCCGATGAAAATGGTCGAGCTGTTACTCTTGGCGACTTCAACAATGATGGAATTGTCGACATTATGTACCTGAACTGGCTAGGACCAAATAGGTTTCTACTGCACAACAATATTTCTTTTGATAAGGTTATTAGAGTAGAATGTTGTTTCTTTATTCCTTTCATCCTTGCAGACCTACATATATACTTTTGCAAACAGGGCAGATCCAGATGAGACGGCTCGTAACGAGTCGTCTCATCAGGATCTGCTGATTGCCATTTTGTTTTGGATGTTAGACTGAAACCCCTATTTACAACAATGAATGTGACCAAATTCGGATATGGAAGAGTCCATTTTTTAAACACAGCGGTGAAAGGGTTAAATGTTATCCATCGTTAGGAAATCGTATACAGTAGACTAAATATCACCAACACTGATAATTCAGATTACTGCTTGAGTCAATTTAAACAATTAGCAAAACTTGTTCTGTTTGTTGTATGTTACTTGCATTTTAATTCCTTTTTATGTAAAACTACTGTTACCTCAAACCAAGAACTTTGGCACCTTGGTGATTGAGATAATCAGAGCTAACTAATTTTCAAAAGAATGGATAAATTTTCATAGGAGGAAATTCTGTCAAAATCTTTTTGTCGCTCTTCAGAAAAGAGCCCAGTTTAAAAGCATTTTGCTCCCCTTGTGAGCATTTTCTTTTTCTTTTTTGTTTTAGTAGACTCCTTTTCAGAAGAGGCTAAGGGTACATTAACATTATGTTGAGCTAAGCATTTGCAAAACATTCAACAACACATTCAGGTTCGGGATTCGTATGTCCCTTTCATTTCACATATACTTAACGCTTACCACTCTGGGTAAAATTTTCAGCAGACGACATACTGATTTTTTTCTTATATTTCCCAGAAACCATAATTTGACATTTCATGCAAATTTTCTCCATTATTTTTCTTATTTTCCCTGAAATCAGGACATTTCATGCAAATTGTCTCCAGTGGAGACAGTTTGCATATACTGTCAAGTCCTGTTTTCTGGGAAAACAAAGTTAAAAATAACACCAATTTGTCGTCGTCTGCTGAATTAGCCCAGAGAATGGTAAAGGTAACAAATATCTATGGTTTTGAATGATTGTTACTTTTTATACATACCCTATTAATCTTAAGTATTCGGACAGACAGGCTGAGGAAACAGTGGAAACCCGAATCAAATGCCACAGGACGCGGCGGCAGATCAGCGGCTGCACTGTTAGCAACTCATCCAGCAGTATTTAGACGCACCAGTAAAGTGGACTTTATTTCCTGGGTATCTTCACTTATATTTGTGGACTGATTCAAAATTCAAGGCAAGTATGATAAAAAAGTAAAGGTATCCAAATATTTAGAAACATAAGGGCCGTGTCAGGTGAAAAAGTGCCTTCGAGGATGCGCAAAAAGCGCAGGTTCAGATCATCTTGCGCATGCGCAAAGTATCATCTGGGCCTTTGCTCTTCATTCATAAACACTGTAATATCCAATGATTCTGTTAGCGGACAGTAAAGGTCCTGATCAGACTGCGCGGATGCGCAGGCTGATCTGGGCCTTCGCTGTCCGCATTTGTTCATAGACACGTTTTCGCATGGCGCGGCCAAATTATGGTATTTACTTTTCATCCTCAGATTGAAGATGACACTGGCTTCACTAAACCCGGCCCTTCCGATATCATGATAACTGCTGATTTTGATAACGATGGTAATTTAGACATTATCATCAGCGGTGCCGATAAAGACGAGCTACTTCCTACGAAAAATAAAATGTTTTCCTTTCTTGTAAGTCAGAACACAAGTGCAACTACCATAGTGGCCAACCCTCTGAATAACGTTGTGCTAGAGAACCTTCATATAACAGGTGAGAAAAACGTACCCTATTTGCCCTCAGTTGTCGGGTAACTTAACCCTGGTCGTGCTGAACCCGGATATGTAATGTCCTTGGAAACAGTGTAGATCCAAATCAGTTGGCTTCTGAGAAGCCAGCTGATCTGGATCAGCACTGTTTGTCAGAATGAGAATTTGTATCAGCAACCTGGATCAAGTAATCTGATTGGCTGAAAATTAGAAGTGGGCGCGGCATCTTAATTTATTCAGCATGACAAGGGTTAACTTCTTACTATACTTGTCCTGAAATGTAAACAATAAATATCTAACCGGTTATCTATGGAAGCAAAAAAAAAAAAAAAGAACGAAAACCGGAGACTCGGTTTTACTAAAACTCTTTATGTGCAACAAAGTAATTTGCGAGGCTGTGTACTCTCCCTAGCATCGGCTTAAGCGATATTCGATTTTCAAAGTAACTAGAACGGGCTAAATGATCCCAAAGGAGATTCAAATACAGTCGAACTTCAATGGCTCGAACACCTTTGGGACCATGGAAAATTGTTCGAGCCATGGGTAGTTCGAGCCAATGAAGGTTAATCATGGTGCCAGATCGGGAAGCAAATATCGCTAAGAAATCTATCGGTCTTCTACACAATAAGTGTATGTTGAGTGTACTCATTAGAATCGCCTCGAAGAGGCGATTCTAATGAGTACACTCAATATACAATATCATAATGAAATAAAAAGGCTTCCTTAAATATTTTTCTTGATCTATCGGAAGAATTTCGTAGGGACTCAAAACCGAGTTCGAATTATCCATGGTGAACGAGCCATCGGTGTTCGAGTAATTGAGATTCGACTGTATAGTCTGCACTATGGGGAAGTATAAGGAGACTTTTTATGGCCGTCACTTAGTCAAGCCCATTTGATTTCCTGTTGGTTTGCCTACAATATTGCTAGATGTGTGATAAATTGTGCAGACCCTTATCAGATGCCGAATTTTGTGGCATCTGATCTGGATATCTGCTATTTGCGCAGGCCTGTCTGTCCGGATACTTAGGATATATACGGTATACAAGCGTCGAAATATTTTCTACAGTCATTCTCTCCCTTCCGCTGATTCAAGAAGGACAGTTGTCAGTTTCTGGCGAAAGAATGTGCACAATACTGGTTAACCGCTCAAAGGACTAAGCCTGCCCAGTAAAAGTGTAGTTAGGTAAACTGACCGCACTCGACATGACCCCATTGGATTGACTGGGCCGCAAAACCTCAACACAAAACAAAAACAAATCTGTTTTAGGGGCATACTGTATTTAACCCTAAATATTCGGACACCATAACACCTTGTCGTACTTGTCCTAACAAACTAAAGCCCATTTTATTACCCCTTAATGTGTCTAAAACCTCAGGAAGTGTGGCAAACAGTGAAGACCCTGATCAGACGCGCGTTCTGCGGCATATGATTACATTAGGTCTAGGCTGTTTGTTCAGGTCTGTCTGTACCAAAACTTAGAGAAAATATGGTATGCAAACGCGAACTGTGCATACTCCGACACATGTACACATACGCAGTCTGGGCCCAGTTGTTCAAAGCGTCGTTAGCTTAACGAACTCGTTAAGGGTCATTTCGTTAACCATTTTAGCGGATTCAATATACAATATTCTGATATTTTTGCTGAAAAAAAAAATGTGAGCAGCTTTTTGCTCACATTTTTCAGTAAAAAAATTCGGCATATTTGCGTATCGCTTAATGTAAATTTTAACGAATCGTTAACTAACGACATCGTTAGTTTTGAACAACTGGGCCCTGGTCTGATTTTGACAGCTCTCTCAATAATTGACGTACCCTACTGAGTGTTAAAAAGCAAAATGTTCATGTTCTGGTTAACCCCCTTTCAGTCTGGAGACTCCCAGAAGGGAAATTAGCAATTAGTGTACACCCAGATCCAAAGACGTTTGAGCCATTGAAGTTCGACTGAATATATTCTTGTAATTCGTAACTGACAACAAAATGAATGTACGCAAACAAATTCAAATTTCTAAACGTTTCGACAACTCTAGATAAGGCGGAGACGGAGATGATAATCTCGGTTTTGATATTGTTTTGCTCTAAAACATATTTCAGTTTCTAAAACCAGAATGGCTAACAGTGTAGATCTAGATAAGACGACTCATTTAATCAGGAGCCGTCTCATCTGGATCTACAATGTTTGCACAGGTATCTAATTTGGATGAAAGGATTAAATATCATTTTCCTTTCTTCATATTTACAGGGATATCAGCCGGCGATCTAAATGCCAATGGAATTCTTGAGATATTCGTATCACACCGATTATATCAGTCAAGAACACTTTCCATTTTCGAAATGTCTTCCAGCTATAACTGGATAAGAATTATTCCGAAGACACTTGCGGGGTCTGCAGCTAAAGGTGCCACTGTGTTATTGATCCTTTCAGATGACAGTAAACATTACCGAATCATTGGTGAAGGATGTGGTTACATGTGTCACGTGGAACCAGTGGCTCACTTTGGATTGGCTTATTTATTTGCTAGGGAAGTATCGGTGCAATGGCCGGACGGCCACGTGGTTCAAACATTTTTGCACAGAAACCTGGCAAACAAAACATTAGTTGTTTCCTATACAGGTGATGTTGAGAAACTGAGCTCAGAAACGACGCTTGCGTTCCCAGCATCGAATACAAATCTCTTGTCGGCATTATTTGTTTCATATTTTAGTTTCGTTCTACTAATCATGCGTGTGATGCTATTTAACCCATTTTAGACTGAACAAACTTCCCCACACTAAATATTGGAAGAGGCCAGTTTCATTTTAGGTATGCGAGGCTATAAGATAGATGAACAATGAGCAGTGAAGACCCAAATCAAACGCCGCATATTGCGCAGTTCATATTTTCTGTACCATTGTGATTGTTGAGCCTATTACATATTTATATGGCTTATGACACCATAACTCCTAATTAATCCCCCGCCGCGAAGCGGAGATTTTAGGAATGACCTTCGTCTGTCTATACACACAAATGAGAACTTAGGTGACTATATTTGACGGACAGTTTCAATGTATTTAAATGGAATTTATTCCATAGACACATTAAAATCTTGAATTGTGTGGCTAAAAATCAACTTATGGCTATGATATTGTCACATAAATATCAAAATTACTCTGGATAACCACATAAGTACTCGTTCATAGAAAGTCCGTCCGTCTATCTGTCCATCTATCCGTCCGATACACTTTCGTGTCCGCTCCATATCTCCTGAACCCTTTCAAAGATTTTCAGTAAAACTTAAGTCAAACGTTCGCCTCAGTGAGACGATGTGCAGAACCCAGAACTCAACCATGCCAACTCAAGGTTAAGGTCACAATTGAAGGTCACGAGTTTGAACCTTTAATTTCGTGTCCGCTCCATATCGCCTTTACCCCTGGAAGGATTTTCATTGGACTTTGGTCAAATGTTCGCCTAAGTGAGACGACATGCTGGACCCATAACTCAACCATGCTAACTAAAGATTCAGGTTACAACTGAAGGTCACGAGTCTGAACCTTTAATTTCGTGTCCGCTCCATGTCTCCTTCACCCGTGGAAGGATTTTCATTAAACGTTAGTCAAATGTTCACCTCAGTGAAACTTATCCAAAGCTTTTGTTTCAACCATGCCGACTCAAGGTAATAGTCACAGTTAAAGGCGGTGGGTGATATAGCTGTCATTCAGACTGCCTTCTTGTAAAATATTCAAATATCCCCCTATAAAAGCAGTTGTGAAATACAGTGAAACCTGTGTAAGACAGCCACCTTTGAGACTGACTTTAGTAATTGACGAGGAAAGGTAGCGGTCTTATAAAGGTACATGTCATGTAATTTTGCTAGCAAAATTACATGACATGTACCTTTAAAAGACAGCCACCTTTCCACATCAACCCTCACTGTTTAAAGTCTTTCTCAGAGGTGGCTCTCTTACACAGGTTTCACTGTATTCAAACCTATATAACTTTATAATCTTTTATCCAGGTTTGAACCAGAATACATGATTATTCAAGAGCATCCATTTAAGCAGTGGCCTCAAAAAGCTTAATTACCCTTATATGGATTTTAAGTGAGCAGAGCGGTTCCACTTGTCATGATACATTACTGGTCCACGTATCCTCTAAATATATATATAAAAATGTTTAAGAGTGTAGATGATTTTGTTAACGGATGGGTAGGACAACCTCATTCTAATAGCTCTCTTCATCAAGGAAGTGAGGAATGAAAAATGAACAAAACGTCAAATAAAATTATCACCTTTAATAATCAATGTATTAAAATCATTTTAAGATTACAACTGAGCCCCCCATGTAAAATATGCATACGAGGTATGTGCGGACACCGAAAGACCAGATCAAGCTGCGCATTCGTGCGGACTGACCGAGGCCTTCACCGACCGCTTACAGACTGCATCGGGGATTACACTGACAAGCACCAAAGATCCTATCTTGACGGGGCCGATGGAAAGGCAAATTTTGACCTTCCCTTTTTCGTGTCTACCTTAAAGCGCCTTTTCAAACGCCGAGGACTTGTGGATTTTCCGACATCATGCAAATTCATCAAAACTTAACAGCAGTGCTAATTTCCAAACAAAATAGAGTTAAGTTTCGCTGTTAAGACCAGCTTTGGGACTGTCTGAAAGTGGTCATATTAGTGAGGCGGTCATAACCCTTGTTAAGCTGAATAAATTAAGATGCCACGCCCACTTCCAATTTTCAGCCAATCAGATTATTTGATCCAGATTGTTAATACAAATTCACATACTTAATGACAAACAGTGCAGATCCAGATCAGTTGGCTTCTTCAAAAGCAGGGCAAATCCGGGTTCAGCAGGACTAGGGTTAATATTGAATATAGAATAATAAGAAAGAAACTATTTGTGATAGGCAAAAGCTGCTGTCAATAGCGGAGTTATCTTAATTTCGACTGGTCTTAATAGCGGAATTTTACTGCAGTATATAAAACATAGGTTGATTTGGTTATTTTTGCACCAGAATGGGTGTATTTTCCGAACCAACTCACCCAGTCAGCATTCTACGTAAATCTATATCGGGCCGTCATCGGCCCGTCAGGGTAGCTGACGGGCCGATGACGGCCCGATGTAGATTTACGTAGAATGCTAGCTGGGTCACCTACCTGGTTCAGATAACTTGCACAGATTTTGTTTACATGATTAGAGGCAACTACATGGACATAGCTCTAACCCCAGTTTGGTAAAACAGCATCAAACTAACATCAAAAATACCTTCCCACCCTCACCCCCCCCCCCTCACCCCCGCCCCCCGTTGCAAAATAAAAGACAAAATTTGTCTAAAAATAGTGGAAAAATCTTTCGAGTGTATCTGTTCACCTTAAATTCGTTTTTGCATGATGTCGCCCTGAACTCCATAGTCCCCCTCCCACTTGCATAAAGCTGACAGGAATGTAAGAAAAAAAAAATGATATTGTCTCAATCTTCATGGTTCACCAGATATCACCCAGTATAGTATTGCTAGTACAACCAAGCTAAACTATATGATTAGTATACCACAACCTCTTTATAACACTATTGCTGGGATCCAAAGCAAACTCTTAGCTGAATAACCTTGTTGTATCCAAACACAAATGTATAGATTATATAGAAAAATGACTATAACAAAAATGTATAATTATGTAGAAAAATGACCATAAATGGTCACTTTTCAGTATAATCTATACATTTTTGTTTGGAAATCAAAAATGTATCGATTCTATAGAAAAATGACAACAAAAATGTATAGATTATATAGAAAAATGACCATTTATGGTCATTTTTCTATATAATCTATACATTTTTGTTTGGATACAACATTACTGGAGGCCACCTTTAAAGCATATTATAACCAAATCCATGCTATAATGAACCATGTTATAAAGCGGTTCCTGTGTAATACATAACTGATTTGATTGTGTTGGGGTTTAACGACACGTAAACCCTTGTAGGTCATTTTGTGTTGTCTCCCAGACAAAGGGAGAAAAGAGATAGAAGTGACAATGAAAGAGATGAAAAAGAGGGATAAGGAAGAAAGAGGGATATGAAAGAAAGTGAAGGAATAGAAGAAATAACAATATTCCCTTTCTACCCTTACCTGCTGCAAGGACAGCAGACCTTGCCCAACTGTAATACTGAACTGACTAGTGATACAAAGTACGGTATGGAACATCATTATTACTCTAAGCAGTCATACAGCTCAATAATTTGAGGAATTAAAGAGAAAATGTATCTTATGACAAAAGCCCAGCAAAGGATCAGATCAGCTGGCCAATCTGTGCGGTCAGATCAGTCTTTGCTGTCTGCCTAAAGAAGCCTACGATCACTGGCTATGCCATTACGAAAACATGCCTATTCAAATATACCGAAAATTTTACCAACAAAAAATGAAAATTTTCAGGAAAAAATTCTGATATTTTTCTATTTCTGCTCAAAACATAGATTGTGGGTACTCATTAGAACTGCCTCGGTGAGGCGGTTCTAACGAGTACCCACAATCTATGTTTTTGAGCAAAAATAAAAAAAAGACAATGTATACCCCTGTAAACCCCAGTTTTACTATATATAAGTGGGGTCTGAGGGGGTCAGAATTATATAGGTATGTTTTCATGATGATAAAAATATTAATGAAGATACCCAGGAGATGGCCCAGCCTTCCCAAGGCAATGAAAACTGTACTGTGTAAACATCATTCAAAAACTGATTAAAACTGCATGGATGAGCAGTCTGACATGAGTCTTCACTGGGTGTAAAATGTCTTCCTGAACTTGATCTTAGTGCATTTTTTATTTTTGCTTTGGATCATTAACTCTTTCGGTGCCAAATTTCAGATGACATTTGTCATCTGCTTTTTATTTTAACCCTTCTCTTGCTAAACACAACATGCCCTGTCTTAGCAAACAGTGTAGATACAGATCAGTTGGCTTCTGAAGAATGGAAGCCAACTGATTTGGATCTGCACTGTTTGCCATTAAGTATTTGAATTTGTATCAACAAACAGGATCAAGTAATCTGATTGGCTGAAAATTGGAGGGAGGTATGGTATCTTAATTTATTCAGCATGACAAGGGTTAACAAACCATCACTTGGAAATGAATGTCAAACAGCACAGATCCAGATGAGATAGTTCACTGAGCCATCTCATCTGGATCAATGTTGTTTGCAAAAGCCTATTATTATCGCCCGTGGCAGTGAAAGAGTTAAACCATTCTGATACCTTGGAAAATCCAATTCTGCTAAAGCCAGTGCCAGGGGATGTACGCAGCCATGCAAACATAACTGCTGTCAAATGAAGAATCTGAATATAACCGAGACTCTGATTTTCATTCTTTTATGTGTTTATTTTTATTTTTTATTTTTTTTTTTTTTTCATTTCCAAGACATCCTTCATAAGACATCATATCATAAGATGCATTTTTGCACACTGAGGTTCATCTTTGTATCTGTTCCAAATTTACAACAAATTAGAATCACCCAAATTCTAGGGCAACAGTAAAATATTTAAAACCAGAGCAGTCCAATCAGGATGTAAACTGTTTGCACAGGCAATTTTGTCTTGCATTAACTTAAAACTCCTAAGTAAAATGTATACTTCAAAGCAAGTTTGTTTTTGTTTTTGTTTTTTTTAAATGCTATTTTATCTCATTTCTCCACAAAACATTTATTGTAGGTACTCATGCTAAGCACCTCATACCTACAATATATGATTTTATTATACAGCTATAAATATTAAATAATTAAAATGTGCGATAAAAGCCAAGGAGCTTGCGTGCAGATATCACACGATATCGGCACACTTACTCGATATTGCACACTTACTCGGATGCCTTCTCATATTACCGTTACATTACATTGCTTTTGATTATGTAATGCAGTGACGTCGCGCCAAACATTGTCACGCACATTGGTAGAATTCACATTTTTGTTATTAAAACAGCGCTATAAAGGTTAAAAACACAGAGAAACGAAATAAATATTTATAGCTATATAATAAAAGGTTTATTACATTAATATTGGTGAATACTGTCCCTCGATGGGATATCTAGGGACACTCGCAAGCTTGCGTTCTTCGATATCCCAACTCGGGACAATATTCACCAATATCAGTGCAATAACCCTATACTGTGGAGTAAAAAGAAAAATATTTATCTTGGAAATTCTTATCTAGAGCTATGTAAGCAATGGCATTTTCACAATATAATATGTGAAATGTGGAAGATTTTGTCATTTAGCATACTAAGCTGATTTTTGCAGTAAAAATAGTTAAAAAGAAACAAACAAATTGAACAGCTGGTTTAAAAACTGCTAAAACTCTGAATAATAATGTATACACCTGCAGATCTGTTTTTATGATACGTTTGAGCCAGCCCACAACAAAACCTACATTAAGATATGTGCGAGCAGTGATGACTAAGATCAGCCTGAACATCTGCGCAGTCTAATCAGAATCTTTGCTGATAGCATGTGCTTTCTACAGCCACCAGACTAACCAAAGGGGGGTGAACGAGAATCGTTACCATACTGGGTCGATGTACAGGCTGATCTGAGTCTTTGCTGGTTACAGGTCTTACTGTAGGTCTAACTGTAGATTTTGTTTTGTGCTGCCTCATTTGTTAATACAGTTCAACCTCAATGGCTCGAACATCTTTGGGATCATGGTAGTTCGAGCCACTGAGGGTTAATCATGGCACCAGTTCAGAAAACAAATAGCGATAATTTAGGGAAATCTTTTCAATTTTCAACACAATGATTGTATGTTGAGTGTACTCATTTGAATTGCCTCGATGAGGCAATTCTAATGAGTACACACAACATACAATTCCATGATAAAATAAGAAAAAAAATCCCTAAATATTTGTTTTCTTGAGCTATTGGAAGAATTTTGTATGGACTGAAAAAAAAAGTTCGAATCATCCACGGTAAACGAGCCATCCGTGTTCGAGCCATTGAGGTTATACTGTATAATGATTATTTAGTGTATTCACCACAAATATTTAGACAAGCAGGTCTGATCCGGAACAGTTTGATCAAGGCCTCTATAATGTTAGCCATTCCATCCCAACATTTGACACATTACTAGGTAGTCAAATAAACCTGTTAAGTTTTGGTTACCATATTAACCCTAAATAGCACCATAACTCTTTACCAAACCTGTCCTAAAATATTGAACAAATAATTTTACTACCTGTTGATCTGGCCAAAACCTACTGGACTATGCAGCAAACAGTGTATCTCTGATCAGATGCCACATTCTGTGGTGTCTGACCTGGGTCTTCACTGTTTGCTCAGGTGGCCAGGCCTATCTGTACCAATGCTAAGGATTATAAAAGCAAACAGTGTAGACACTGACCAGATATCACATTCTGTGGTGTCTGATGTGGGTCTTCACTATTTGCTCAGGCCTATCTGTCCCAATATGTAGAATTATTACAGCAAACAGTGTAGACCCTGACCAGAAACAATATTCTGTGATGTCTTATCTAGGTCTACACAGTTTGCCTGGATCTGTTTGACTTAGGTTTATAACAGTAAGTATGACAAGTTAACCTTTTTACCACTCTCTAGGCTAATTCAGCAGATGACAAATTGATAATATTTGCCCTAGAAAACAGGATTGGACATTCCATGCTAACTGTCTTCATTGTCAAATCCTCTTTCCTGGGATAATTAAGAAAAATATTCCTATATGTCCTCTACTAAAAAATTTACCCACCATGCTAAGTGTTAACCCTTATCCTACTGTTCACAACAACCCCTACCTTTGCAAACAGTGTAGATCCAGATCAGATGGCTTCTGAAGAAGCCATCTGATCAGGATCTACACTGTTTGTCATTCAGTTTGTGAATTTGAACGAAAACATTATATGATGTAATCTGATTGGCTGATAGTCAGAAATGGGTGTGGCTAATTAAATTATTCAGCAGGATAAGGGTTAAGAAGTCTTAATATTTAGGGTGCTTCAAGTATTGTTGGTAAATTAAGGACATATAAAATCTAAACAAATCTGCCATATTTACACTAAATATTGGGACACCTTAACTCCTTACCATACTTGTCCTATAATATGAAAAAATCTACTTTATTACCTGTTGGCATGTCTAAATTATTGCAGGATGCGTGGCAAACAGTGTAGACCCTGATCAGATGCCATATTCTGAAGAAGCCATCCGATCAGGATCTACACTGTTTGTTTTTCAGTTTGTGAATTTGAACGAAAACATTATATGATGTAAGCTGATTGGCTGATAGTCAGAAATTGGTGTGTCTAATTAAATTATTCAGCAGGATAAGAGTAAAGAAGCCTTAATATTCAGGTTACTTCAAGTATTGTTGGTAAATTAAGAACATATAAAATCTAAATATATCTACCATATTTACCCTAAGTATTGTGACACCTTAACTCCTTACCATACTTGTCCTATAATATGAAAAATCTACTTTAGTCTAAATTATTGCTGGATGAGTGGCAAACAGTGTAGACCCTGATCAGATGCCACATTCTGTGGCATCTGATTTGGGTCTACACTGTTTGCTCAGGCTTGTATTCCCAATATTTAGGGTTATTATGGTAATGTTCACATGCTGCTTGTGCAATCATAATAGCAGATTACAGCAGCTACCGTTCTAAAATATTTTCCCTGACTTAGCCCAGAAAATTGGGCTAGATATATTTCATTCACACCGATTCATTTGCAAGATGATCAAAATGAAATGCCAAATAAGTAATATTCTGCTTATTTTTCAATGACAGAACATGGTACATTTAACACATAAAGCGCAAATCAAAAGAGCAGCAATATATATAATATAAAATATATATCCAGATAAAATAAAGCTTATTTTATGTGAATTGTCTGCTAGACAGTTTCTCTGAAAAATAGAAAAAAAGCCTCATTTCTCTGAAAAACAGAAAGAAAATATTCAAGAATGTCTTCTGCAATGATCTTGAAAAGAGCTACATTTCATTTGAATGCCTTCTTACGGTATACAACACAAATACAACTCATATAGATAATAACATCACCAGGATTTCTCTAATCATATTTAACAAGAAATTAGCATTAAGCGTTTAACATACTGAATTCAAATATCAGCAGATGACATTTTTTTAGTCTTATTTATGTTCAAAGTTCAGTCAATTCTTGAAAATTTTATGGCCTCATGGCCTTCACACCTCATGGCCTTCATTGGCCTAGAATCAAAACCTCTACTATCTTGTTTCCATACTGATGAAGACTGCAAGGCTGATATATTCCCAAGCATTCACTGTACAATATCAAACACTTGTCATCCATTGGTTTTGGCATCATGCATACATAAGGTTAAAATATATCTGAGCCGTAACGTCAGAAAATGTACCTTTGTACATGTGAACCCAGCAAAGATTCAGATCAGCCTGCTCATTCACAGTATGAAAAGAATCTTTACTGGGCACATTTTGGATAGCCAAGGATACAAAGTTCTTCATGCATACAATGAAGACTCGGATCAGACTGCGTTGATGTGAGGTCTGATTGGAGTCTTCACTGGGCACATGTCTTCTGAAGGTATGTGTTCTGGGCCCAGTTGTTCAAAACTAACGATGTCGTTAGTTAACGATTCGTTAAAATTTACATCAAGTGATACGCAAATATCCTAAAATTTTTTGCTGAAAAAATGTGAGTAGCTTTTGCAGTGCAAAAGCTACTCACATTTTTTCAGCAAAAAATATCAGAATATTGTATATTGAATCTGCTAAAATAGTTAACGAAATGACCCTTAACTAGCTCATTAAGCTAACGATGCTTTGAACAACTGGGCCCTGATGTTGTGGCTTAATTAATTCAATTATCCAAAGCTTAATATATCACCCTGTAACAATCACATGAACAAGTACCCACCTGTAGCTTGCTGAATTTAATTCTTAACAAACAACATTAACAAAAATTTTCTACAATTTATTCCAAGACAGGACTTGACACCTCATTCACATTTTTTGTTTGTGTTGAGGTTTTACGGCCCAGTCAACCCAATGGAGGTCATGTCGAGCATGGTCACTTTACCTAACCACACTTTAACTGGGCAGGCTTAGTCCTCTAAGCGGTTAACCAGTATTGTGCACATTCTTTTGCCAGAAACTGACAACTGCCCTTCTTGAATCAGTGGAAGGGAGAGAATGAATCAGCAGGAAAGAAAATACTTCATGATCAACATCCACGCAAGAATATTGCCATCCTGGGCAGGAGTCAAATGAGCAACCTCCTGATCACCAGTCAGACACGCAATCAACTGAGCCACCGAGGTCAGCAAAAATCAGGTCATGTTTTCTAAAAAAAAAAAAAAAAAAAAAAAAAAAAAAAAAAAAAAAAAACAATATATTTATCAATCATTTACTGTCTTCTTATTTCATGTATAGCATGCTACAGGTCACAATGCCCTTTTATGTACATATATGGCACTTGTTTTCTATTTACAAAGAATATAAAATTTGTATCACATAAGCATTATCATGGGAAAAATGTACTAAAACTAAACCAGTTGAGCCGGGTGACACATTTCCTACAAGACAGCATATGCACCCAGCAAACACTCGGATCAGGCTGTACATCCATGCAGTCTGATCAGTCTTTTCAAGGCACTCTAAAAGTAGCCAAGGATCCAGGTGGACAATGAAGATTCTGATCAGCCTGCACAGATGATATTTTGTTCTACTTTTTGTGCAATTATTTCTTAAAATACATAGTGGAATGGCAAATAGTGTAGACCCTGATCAGACTGCTCCTTCAGGAGCAGTCTGATCTGGGTCTGTACTATTTGCATATGCCATTTTATTGGAAACTTTGGTGTAAGAAATTTTAGGACAATAACTTAGTACCATTTTTAAATGCTTCGTATGTCTTGGCCTGGGTTTGGTTTGTGTTGAGGTTTTACGGCCCAGTCAACCCAATGGGGTCATGTCCAGCACAGCCAGTTTTCCTAACCACACGTTTACTGGGCAGGTTTAGTCCTCTAAGCGGTTAACCAGTATTGTGCACATTCTTTCACCAGAAACTGACAACTGCCCTTCTTGAATCAGCTGAAGGAAGAGAATGACCATAGAAAATATTTCATGATCAATCTCCATGAAAGAATGTTGCCAACCTTGGCGGGGGTTGAACCCGCGACCTCCTGGTCTCCAGTCGGACGGCCCATCCAACTAAGCCACCGAGGCCGGTTGCACAGATGTACAGGTGATCTAACTCTTTGCCGGGCACATATGCAGTCATGTAGGAAATACTGTACCTCAGCTCATTTCAGACCACAACACAATGGTAGCACAGTCAGTTCAGTCCTGACTGGCGCATCTAAAGGTCAGGGGTTCTAACCCTGTTTCAAGTGACTGAAAAAATAAATGTCATGCACTGGTACTCATCATGCAGATTATTTCTGTGGCGTTTCAACTCTTTCCCTGCTAGTGGCGACTTTGGCGGCTGCTGATAACCTTTGCAAACAGTTTGGACCCAGATCAGGCCCGACAAAATGTCGGGCCTGATCTGGATCCAAATTGTTTGACACTCTGATAATATTCCTAAAAGATTTTTTTTTGAAAAAGTTAATTTAAAAATCCACAGTCGACAAAAAGCAAGCAAAATTACCCAGCATGCAAAAAGATAAGAACAACAAACAATATCTATAAAAGTTTGCATCAGACTGAGGTAGACAAACTCAACTGCAGAGGGCAGATAATCCTGCAGTGATTTTTTTTATATTAAGCACTGTAACTCATCATGCTGATCATTTCTGTGAGGTTTCATCAAAATCTAACAAAAACATTTTGTGGTAGCGCACTTCAATCACTCGTATAAACAGATTTAAGTACCAAGGGCAGATAACCAATAGTGAATAATTTTTGTCTTGAACTGCTTCTGATCAGGGTCATCATTTCTATAACTAACTATAAAACAAAGAGCCCATAAAGCTGTGCAGTTAGGTTGAAAAAATTATGACAATCAACTGACAAAAACAAAAGTCATTGCACTGTGAAGATCTAGAAAATATGGTCATGGAAGTGGCTAGTTTTGAGACTAAGTGATGTCATGACTGTCTAATTAAGCATGCAAAATTTAAATAAATAACATCTGAACCATTATTTTATTGCTATGTACATATGTTCATGTGGTCATTTGCCTATATATTATCTACAAGCTCGTAAAAGCAGCCTATTCCTCTAACCAGGCAGATTCTTTGTGTCTCACAAAAAATAAATACAGTCAACCCTCATTATACCGACACTCGATACAACGACAAAATTCGTTATACTCATAATGACAATTTGAATGTCACAAAACATTCACTCAAGAGGTGATGGTCAATGAGAAATTATCCAAAAGCATTGCATAATATCTTCAAGCAACATATGAGAGGCGATTCTAACAAATATCCAAAACATATGTTCTATGAGGAAATAAGAATAAAACAAGGCCTTACTTACATACCATTCTGTCCAGTTAGGATTCTTTAGAACAGCAAATTCATTATAATGGCAACATTTTTGGGAACAAATGTTGTCGTTGTAACGAGGGTTCACTGTATCTAATTAAATATTAGTGAGGTGGTTATGCGAGATATGTTTTTATGGAGACATTTGAGAAAAATTATCCCAGAACAGTCATCAAATATTACTCTTAACAAGTCCACTGAATTATCTATATTTAAAAAAGTTAAAAGATATCTGTCACACAGAACAGATTAAAGAGTTAAAACTTAAAACACAAAACAATTCCTCCTCAACACCCTATCAATATACACAGCTCCAGATAAAACGAGGTATCCAAGTAACATTTTTCATATTTCTCCATGAAAACAAATGTTGTGTGTACTCATTAGAAATGCCTTGTTGAGGCACTTCTAATGAGTACACAAAACATAGGTTTTCATGGAGAAATACGAAAAATATCAATACTTTTGGCTGAGCTATGAATATAAGCTGTGTCATCAGAACATCTGTATTCTGTAATACAATGTACATTGTAAATGGACAATTTATTTTTCTGGTAACGTTTTCTGGGAAAAATCTCCCTGAGTCACTGGAAAGCCAGCATTATTTTCACCTTTAACCCTTGCCATGCTGAATAAATTAAGACGCCATGCCCACTTCTAGTTAAGTTTTCAGCTAATCAGATTACTTGATTCAGTTTGTTGATACAAATTCACATACTTAATGACAAATCGTGCAGATCCAGATCAGATGGTTTCTGTTTACATGTTAATGAAAGTTGTACTGATTTGCACCAGGCTTAATTAATAATGTTTACAAATAGATACCCAACTCATCCTTCATTCTAACCTTTTATAAATAGCCTTTATTGTACCATATTTACGGTAAGTATTCAGACACCTTAAATTCTTGTGATACTTGTCCTATAATTTAAGCAGGTCAATGTTAGTATAATTTCTTGTGATACTTGTCCTACAATTTAAGCAGGTCAATTTGTTAATTGATATGTATGAAACTGCTGAATGAGGGGCAAACAGTGTAGACCCTGATCAGATGCCACATTCTGTGGCATCTGATCTGGGTCTACACTGATCACTCGGGCCTGTCTGTCAGAATACTTAAGGTAAATATGCAACAAAGACTAACACACACCCTTCCCCATACCATTGTTACCTGATTTAAACGTATGCAGAATAATTATCCCTGATATTTTGTTAAATGCATAGAGAAAATTAATTGCTAGACAATATCTTTCTCACTGCACACTTAGGCAGTCACATTTCAGACCCAGGCCATGGTTCACAATCATTACTTACGTTAAGGCTGACCTTAAATTTAAAGATTGAGATCTGCAAAGCAAATTTTGTGCTATCACATACAAGCTGATTTTATGACGAGGCCAATATCTATAGTTCCATATTGTCTATCACATACAAGCTGATTTTATGACGAGGCCAATATCTATAGTTCCATATTGTCTATCACATACAAGCTGATTTTATGACGAGGCCAATATCTATAGTTCCATATTGTCTATCACATACAAACTGATTTTATGACGAGGCCAATATCTATAGTTCCATATTGTCTATCACATACAAGCTGATTTTATGACAAGGCCAATATCTATAGTTCCATATTGTCTATCAAACATGCACAAAACTATTCATCGAAGTTCATTTGTTGTTGAAGCCTTTTGGCTGAATAATTTTCTTCTGGTGTAAACTTGCATAGGAATTGAAAGTCTTCTCCGGTAAAATCTCACAAGAAGAAGAATGAGGTTTAAATACCTCACTCCATATTAATATATTTATTAACCCACCAATCTCAACTGCAGCGGACTTCACTTTGAAACCTTTTTTTTTTTTTTTCAGAGTAAATAAGACAATCTTTCATGTGAATCCATGCAGATAATTCATGTGAAATGTCAAGGTCGTATTTTCTCTCAAAAACGTACAAACAAATGATATATTTCATAATGGCTACAATTCTGCATGGCCCTTTAAGGGTTAAAATTTAAGGTACACCATAATGAATGAATGATTGTGACCTGAGCCCAAGCTTGCTAAAATTCTGACCTGAGCCAGCACATTACATTACAGGATCTAAACTATTAAAAAATATAGTTTCCACATGACCCAGGAACAACAAAAGTAAAAACTATTTAGACAGTACAAGTGTACAAGTGTTCAGGCTGGACTGGACCTTCACTGTTTGCATGTAGCATTCTGTGTTTTGCTGTAAGCCAGTTCAAAGTTTGCCCTATTGTAAATGATGATAACGTTTGCCTTATTGTAAAACATGATAAAAATAAACCCCCAAGGGAAATAAATCTGACATGGTACCATTTACTTCCCTTTCACTGGTGACTCTCCCCGTCAGAGCAAACTCAGAAAGAATTTGTACCCTGTCAGAGCAAATGTTTTCTTGTAAGAGCATTTCCTACTTTTGGAAGGATCTAAAGACTAGGGAAGTGAATTCCAGCCTACAAAAGCTCTCTGTATGATGATGATTTTGTGTTTTACATCCCTTTCAACACTGTTTAACCATTGTCATGCTGAATAAATTAAGATGCCATGCTCACTTCTAATTTCCAGCCAATCAGATTACTTGATCAGGGCTTTTGAAAGAAATTCACATATTTAATGACAGTGCAGATCCAGATCAGCTGTCTTCTTCAGATGCCAACTGATCTGGAGCTACATTGTTTGCTAAGACAGGGAATGTCGTGTTCAGCAAGAGAAGGGTTAAGTCCTATCAAGATGATGGAAGGGTGACAGTAAAGCCCTTACGGTCACGAGCTGAATTCAACCTCTAGCAGGATTCTAACCCTTTCATGATCCGAAGTCAGGCCCTGAGGTTATAAAACATTTTTCATGCTCAACTTAGCTGAGCATGAAATTTTCTCTGATAATAAATATGAAAATGCCAACAATAGTTGGCATTTTCATATTTATTAGCAGAGAAATTTCCATCCTCAGCTATGTTTAGCAAGAAAGAATTTGCAATTGTTAGTAATTTGAGATTTATTAGCAGGAAAAATTTCATGCTCAGCTGAGTTGAGCATGAAAAAAGTTTTATAACCTCGGGGCCCAAAGTACTAACCACTCAGTCACCCACACACTTCTGCAAAAGTTGTCTCCCTTTGAAAAATGGTGACAAAGTCTCCCAGTGTATCTATTAATCTTAAATATCAGCAGATGGCATTTTGAAGGATTTTCTTTGTTTGTTTTTTATGTTGTTGTCTGCTCAGTTTGCATTTATAACACTAAAGGTTAAGGGGAATGGATACACTTTCAGGGGAGACAACCCTGTCAAAATTGCTTTTGCCTCCTTTCTGAAAAGGGATCTACTCTTAAAGGAAAGACTTTGCTCACCTTAAACAGGATTTGACATTTCATGCAAATTGTCTCCATTGGAGACAATTTGCATGAAATGTCAAATCCTGTTTTTAGGGGAGCAAATTCTTTCCTTTTAGAGTAGACCCTTTTCAATACACGCTTGACGTGCAAGAAAGCAAACAGTAAGTCACAAAAATTGTCTACCTTGTACAAAATTACAAAATAAATCTACCGTGTATCCAGTCCCATTCCATAATCATTACATTTTTTTGATTGATAAAGCATCTTGTAAAATCTAATTTTTTTTAGCCTAAACTCGAACTTTTATATTTTTCAACTTTAATTTTAGCAAGAATTTTTTAGATATACATTCTTAGATAAAAATAGAGGAATTACTGCAAAAGATATAAACATTTCAAAATTTTTTCAAATTTGATATATTCCTAGGTTTCACTTTAATGAGATGAAGGTTTTATGATTTTCTGAAGTTCTGTAAGATTTTAAAGTCAAAAAGCATCACCCCTCTCCAATTCAATGATTGCTAGAACCGAAAATCAAATTAATGATTAGAACTTTGTTTACTAAACTTTGTTTAGTAAATAACATTTCCTTCACAAAAATTGAACATCATTACTCTTGTCTAAATGAGATGATTCTAAATATTCTTAGTATGTCACTTTTCTTGAAGTCTAAAAGAGAAAACACTGCTGAATTCTCTGCTTATCTAATACTCTGAAAAGTGTATAACATTAAAGCCAAGTTTGACTCGCTTCTTATAAATAGCAATGAAAAAGCATACATAAAATGATAATTGGCTATCAGTTGTACACAATATCTGAAAAAGTGCACACGGATGTCAATCACAGACTTTGAAAACCTGCAGAATTTTATATTTTTGAAAATATCTATCAGTGTACAGCAAAACTGCTCGATGTTACATGAACTTTACAGAGATATCTGGGCCTATCTTCCTCTTCAACTTTTATCTTGGATAGAGTTTATACAAACGAATATTTAAAAAAGTTATCATTAAAATTCAAATTGAAAACGATAAAAATTTGAGTTTAGAATATCACAGAAACTTGTCACGGTATCTAATCTGTATCGTAAGCTAGCACTGAACTTAACCATCTTTCAACTTTGGATACATCCATCTGCTTCCTATTAGCATAATCTTGGATCTGATCCTTGTCTAATTTCCCTGTAGCAAAATAAGAGCTTTTTGGATGTGCAAAATATAGTCCTGACACTGAAGCTGCCGGTGACATGGCTAAAGACTCTGTTAATGTAATGCCAACATTGTCGGCTTCCAAGAGCTTCCACATGGTTAGTTTTTCTGTGTGGTCTGGCTGACTTGGGTAGCCTGGAGCTGGTCGAATTCCCTGAAAATAATAGTAAATTGATTGTGTTGGGGTTTAACGACACGTCAACCCTTGTGGGTCATTTTGTGTCGTCTCCGTGAGAAAGGGAGAAAAGAGACAGAAGAGATAGCAGAAGAGATGAAAGAGAGGGACAGGGAAGAAAGAGGAACAGGAATGAAAGTGAAGAAACAGAAGAAATAAAAACATCACCTCCCTACCCTTACCTGCTACAAGGATAGCAGGCCTTGCCCAACTGTAAGCCAATATCAGCTGGACGCCCCGGTGACATAAGATACACGACACCTTCGCACCACCCGACCACCCCCGAAAATAATAGTAAAAAAAAAAAATATAGAATATTTCTATTTCATAACAATGAAAGTAAACTTCATTAATGCTTCAAAGACTTTAAAATGGTAATAACTACTCCTCCACTTGACACTAAGCTTTTAGAAAGAGAGCTGAAAGAGGGCTGGACAGTGGCAGAATAATGTGATTTAAAATATTTACCATCTGTATTTAGACAGACAGGCCTGTGCAAAAACTGTAGACCCAGATAAGACGCCACAGAAATCAGCATCTCATCAGGCTCTATACTGTTTGGCACTCATCCCGCAATTTTTAGACACAACATTGGGTAGTACATTGTACTTGTTCAAATTTTCGAACAAGTATGGTAAAGAGTTGAAGTGTCCAAATACTCATGATAAATAAGGTAGTGAAATATCATGCCATGAGTTAGTTAGTGAAACTCCTGTGCAGAAGCAAAATAAAAGACAACAAGGCTATCCCTGTTGCATCCAATTTTGCACAATACTGACATGAATGGAAAATTGCTGAAAGAAATGTTAACTCTAGTCCTGCTGAACCTGCATATGTCCTGCCTTTGCAAACAGTGCAGATCCAGATCAGTTGGCTTCTGAATAAGCCAACTGATCTCGATCTGCGCTGTTTGTCATTAAGTGTGTGAATTTATATCAACAATCTGAATCAAGTAATCTGATTGGCTGAAAATTAGAAGTGGGCATAGCATCTGAAATTATTCAGCATAACAAGAGTTAACCCTTTCAGCTCTAAAGACAAAAACAGTGTAAATCCTGATGATATGGCTCAAAAGGAACTGTCTCATCATGATCTACAAAATTTGCCATTCTACTTTTGGTTCTGTACAGGCACGCCTATTTGCAAGAATAGACATGTTGAATCTCAAAGATGGGAGCAAATTCTTTCCTTTTAACGTAGATCCCTTTTCAGAAGGGATTGGTGTGCAGAAAGCAAACAGAATGACACAAAAATTGTCTTCATTGTCAAAAATGGCAGAAAATCTACCAAGTATATCCAATGCCCTTCTTGTTCATCTGTCATTACTGACCATGACCAATCCTAATCAACTGCCCTTAAGTGGACAGCAAAGGCTATATCAGACTGCAGAGAGGCCAACACTGTCCATATATGTATATTTACAGCCCAAATGTTTACAATATATTTACAGCCAAAATGTTTACAATGTATTTACAGTCCAAAATGTTTACAATATATTTACAATCCAGAATGTTTACAACATATTTACAGCCCAAAATGTTTACAATATATTTACAGCCCAAAATGTTTACAATATATTTACAGTCCAAAATATTTAGCCCAAAATGTTTACAATATATTTACAGCCCAAAATGTTTACAATATATTTACAATTCAAAATGTTTACAATATATTTAGTCCAAAATGTTTACAATATATTTACAGTCCAAAATGTTTACAACATATTTACAGCCCAAAATGTTTACAATATATTTACAGCCCAAAATGTTTACAACATATTTACAGTCCAAAATATTTAGCCCAAAATGTTTACAATATATTTACAGCCCAAAATGTTAACAGTATATTTACAGTCCAAAGTGTTTACAATATATTTACAGCCCAAAATGTTTAGAATATATTTACAGTCCAAAATGTTTACAATATATTTACAGCCAAAATGTTTACAATATACTGTTGACTCTTGTTATCTCGAAGTCCAAGGGGCTCTTTGAAATACTTCGAGATATCCATACCTCGACATATCAGCTTTGCAGAATTGAGGAAAAACAAAGCAAACAACCATATTATGTAATTTGACTCCTGAAGTTAGAGATATATTGAAAATATTGTGGAAAAGAGATGAAACTGCCCCTGAGGAGCAATTTTTCCTCTTTTCCACAATATTTTGTTACCTGTTGTTAGATTTCCATGTTAAAACAGGGACCAGATTTTCACTTCGAGATAAGCAATTATTCGAAGTAAGCGAAGTCGAGATAATGAGAGTCGACTGTATTTGCAGCCCAAAATGTTTACCTGATATTTAATCTTGTGTAAATCATGAGCATCTAAATTTTCAACCTGTGAGTATCCCCACAGTTCTTTTCTCACCCTCTCATGTAGCTCCTCAGCAAAAGCCTGCAATAAATCATTTACAGAAAATAAAAAATTAACCCTGGTCATGCTGAATAAATCAAGATACCACACCCACTTCTAATTTTCAGCCAGTCAGATTACTCGATTTAGAGTGTTGATACAAATTCACACGACTAATGCCAAACAGTGTAGATCCAGATCAGTTGGCATCTTCAGTAGCAACTGATCTGGATCTGCACTGTTTGCAAGGGCAGGGCATATCCGGGTTCAGCAGGACTAGGGTTAAAATGCAGTATGATCTCTGACAACTTTGCTACATCTGAGCAAAGTCTTACAAAAGTGAGCCTTTATACATGTGTAAATAGAGATGGCCCCTGCAATCCAATGAGGGTCAAGCTTCTCACCAACAGGTTGTTTCGAGATATGGATATACTTCATGGGGAGGCAACTATGTCAAATGGTTTTTGCCTCCCTTTGGAAAAGATGTCTAATATAAAAGGAAAGAATTTGCTTCCAATGGAAGCAAATTCTTTCCTTTTAAAGTAGACACTTTTTTTCAGAAACGATTTGGTGTGCCTGAAAGAAAACAGGAAGTCCCAAAAGTCACCTCCCTAGTTAATTCGAGTCTTCTCTGATGGTATAGTGGCTTTTCTTTGTATTGATAGTTGCCACTAACATCATAGTAACTCCTATTATGAAAATCAGGAATTTTCCTATCCTGTCTAAAATGAGTGCTTTCACCAAAACAGAAGTATCGAAGTTAATGTGTAATGTAGACAGCCACTAAGGATTATTAAACTAATATTTTATGACTGAAAAAATGATAATACTTGGATTTCGTAAGGAATAATTGACATTTTGGGGTAACAAATTGGCTTTTACTGTGTACAGTCTAGGCAACGAGGGTAGACTTTGAAAGGTGTTGTGAAAACGCTGGTTATGCAAGTTTCCAATGAAACAAATTATTTAATTTATTGGAAAATGTTTTTTTTTTTTTTTTGTTTTTTTTTTTTATTTATTCTAAAATTTAATGTTGCTATCTGCTGGATGATATTCAGAATTTTCCTTTGAAATGGGCCCAGCCAAGACTGGTTGGGGAAATTCTGCATTTTCGATAGCTAAGTTGCTCTGAAGGTAAGTGGTAAATATCAAAACGAAGAAAAGCCACTTAAACGTCAGAGAAGACTTAGACTACTCAGTAATAAACAGTGATGGAATATCAACCAAATGTATCCAGTCATCTTAATCTTTACCACTCTATGGGCTAATTCAGCAGATGACACATTGATTGGAGACAATTTGCAAGGAATATAAAGTATTGTTTTCTGGGGAAAAATAAGAAAAATATTTCAGAATGTCGTCTGCTGAAAAGTTTACCCAGAGTGCTAAGTGTTAAGTTGCCAGGTTTTTTCCAGGAGAAATGCCGAGGCAAAAATCATATTGTGCTGATGTGGTCAGATACCAGTTACATGTACTATTAAAGTGGCAAAATTTTGAATTTTTCTATTATTATTTTCAGAGAAAATAAGGCTTGACATTTTATGTAAATCATCTGTTGGATGCATGATTCACATGAAATGTCAGGCATCATTTTCTCATAAAAAATAGATATTTGGGAATGTCATCTGCTAAAATTTTGTATGTCACTTGAGGAGCTAAACTGTATAATATCCAAAGCCATGCAAAATGAATTATATGTTATAAAGAGGTTCCTGTAGACCACAGCCAAAACTTTTTGATTAGTTTTGTGTTTTTTTTTTCACCCAAAAATAAGATTCAAATTATGACTCAGAAATAATCTGAACTAGAAATTTGTTTGTAAAACACTATGCCTCCAACTATACACTTGTTTATACAAAATGCCAAAATTGAAAAGGGGCATAACTGACAAAATAATCAAAAGTTCACCAAAATTTAATCAGGTCATCTACACACTGGTTCCAAACTATTTGGAAAATTTTGAGAGTCTAACTCAAATGGTTCCTTAGATATTTAGCTTACAAGAAAAGCGTGACATTCAAACAAAATGGATGGACGGACAAGCCCAAATCAATATGCCATTCCAACTTGGAGGCATAATAAAATGCCAAGCCCTATTTGTTCTGTGCGTGAGTGTGGTGGTGATAAAGGCTAGAAGAAGGTTCATATTAACTGTTTGTCATCTGTTGACTTTTTCTTCAGTAAGGTCAAGGTGATATCAGGTGGTACATGTGAAGAAATCCAGAGCTTACCTCTGCTAATCTGTCAGCCAAAGCTTTCACCATTATAATACTGTAGTCATCAAACTGTTTTTCAAACCTGCAAATAAACAGAATGGTGTCTGTTTACTATAATGATCATGTGGTAGTGGTTTTACAGCCCATTCAATAATGTTTTAGTTATATCAGGCTAGGATTGTGCGTGTTTGCATGCATTTTACAGCCTTGCCTTCATGGTTCTTCCACAAACATAAACAACAATTGTCCTTCTTTCAATGCCATACAGTCACTCAATGCCACACTGTCCACCAAACCCAGAGCATTTTGTGTGCAATCTCATGGTCCTAACAATCTGGGCCCAGTTGTTCAAAGCTAACAACATCGTTAGTTAACGATTCGTTAAAATTTACATCGAGTGATACGCAAATATGCTGAATTGTTTTGCTGAAAAAATGTGAGTAGCTTTTGCAGTGCAAAAGCTACTCACATTTTTTCAGCAAAAAATATCAGAATATTGTATATTGAATCTGCTAAAACAGTTAACGAAATGACCCTTAACGAGCTCGTTAAGCTAACGACACTTTGAACAACCGGGCCCTGAAAATTTTCTAGCAAAAGCAGGGATTCCAATCAGCATTTTAAAGATTCCTAATAAGAGACACATGTACACTATTGAGCCAGGAAAACCACTTGATTCAAGCTTTCCTGGTTAGGAAACTTTATTTTGTATAAGAAAAAGATATTTCAACTGAGTGTAGTTTTGACAGTTTTTCTTTTAAACTGTAAAATTTGTCAATTTAAATGAGTTTCAACATGAGAAAAGGATCATTATGGCATACCTGAAGAGCTAAGACCCAGATCAGCCTGCATATTTCACCAGTCTATTCATAGCCTTCTTTTTCTGCCCATATATTTTACAGTATGTAAGGAATCTTTAAGCAGTAAAAGCCCTGGTTAGACTATTGAAAGGCAGTCTGATCAGGCCTTTGCTGTAAACATATGCAATATGGACCATTCTTGCATGATATGGCCTAAACATATTTTTCCAAAACATACAGCTTTGTATTTTCTCTAGGTTATCTTCCTCTCTAGGTTATCTCCATATGATTTAAATGAGTTATGCCATGTGAAAAGGTATCTTCATGGCATAATATTATACATGTATGAACATTGGCCACGCACTAAATCTCTGGGCCCAGTTGTTCAAAGCATTGTTAGCTTAACAAGCTAGTAAGTGGTCAAAATGTTAAATATTCTAGTAAGTACAATATCTAATTCACGGGTATTTTTGCTGAAAAAATGTGAGTAGCTTTTGCAAATGCAAAAGCTTCTCACATTTTATCAGCAAAAATATTAGAGTATATGCCATATTTCATGATCAAAGTTTTAACGATACATGAACTAACAACATCATTAGTTTTGAACAACTGGGCCCAGATCTGCCAGCAAAGGCAGACAATCTGTGTAAGGCCTTTGCTATACACCAATATATACTATAATACAAGATGATTTTGGAAGTGGACAGTAAAAGCCCATCTGAACAGTCTTATCAGGACCTTTGCTGTCTGCATAAGACCTTGAGGCACATTTTTACATAGCACATCTCAAATAAAATGCCAAACTCTACCCTTGATCTAAAGTTTTACTTACTCAGCACACATCTTATCCACGCCATGACCTGCTGTCACTGCAAACAGTCCTAAGTGATCCTGGATCCCTGTCTGTTTAGGGGCCACAAAGTCAGAGAGGCACAGGTAGGGGTCAATGGCATTTGGATCTTTCTCTGCCTAAAATACAGATTTGGCGTGATAGTGTTATTTCCTACAATTTACCCTTGTCATGCTGATTAAATTAAGATGCCACACCCCTTCTAATTATTAACCAATCAAATAGCTTCATCCAGATTGTTGCTATAAATTCACATATTTCAAGGCAAACAGTGCAGATCCAGATCAGTTGGCTTCTTCAGATGCCAACTGATCTGGATCTGCACTGTTTGAAAAGGCAGGGTATATCTGCCTTTAGCAGGACAAGGGTAAGAGGACTTTTGGTAGACTGTTTGCTATTTTTTCACAAGGGAGGCAAATATTGTGACTTCCAGTTTGCATCCCTATATAAATCTCCTTTCTGAAAAGGGATCTACTCTGAAAGAAAAGAATTTGCTCCTACTGGGAGCGAGGCAAGAAAATTCTGATAGAATTACCTCCCTGCCCAACACACACACACACACACACACACACACACACACACACACACACACACACAAACACACACACACACACACACTCCCTTGAAAGTGTATCCATTCCCCTTAAATTAACCACAACTCTTAAACTTTAGAGGCTATTTACATTTTTCCACCATACCAACAATCATAATTATGGTATCAAACTTCAGAAAAGAGCCCTTATGTCATATATATGAACAGTGAAGGCTCACATCAGCTTGCATGTACATGAAGTCTGATCAGAATCATCTCTATTTGTCATTATCTTTTACAGTAACCACTTATTCCATAATCTGGGAAAAAAAGCCCATATGTCTTTGGAAACATGCAGGCTGACTTGAGCCTGTGCACATACAGTCGACTCTCATTACCTTGACTTCGCTTAACTCGAATAACCAGTTCTCGAAGTGAAAATCTGGTCCCTGTTTTAACATGGAAATCTAATAATAGGGAATAAAATATTGTGGAAAAGAGGAGAAATTGCTCCTAAGGGGCAAATTCCCCTCTTTTTCACAATATTTTCAATATATCTCTAACTTCAGGAGTCAATTTACATATTCATTTGCGAAATGTGGTTGTTTGATTTATTTTTTACTCAATTCTGCAAATCTCATATGTCAAGGTACGGATATCTCAAAGTATTTCAGAGAGTCCCATGGATTGGGAGATAATGAGAGTCAACTGTATTTAATAAGTGGCTTTTTCTTGGATTACATATATTTCATTTCACTTTACAGTTTTTAACTACAGTTGAGCTTCAATGGGTGAAAAAAAACTTGGGACCATAAAACTTAGTTCTGGCCAGAGGGAGTTTCAGCCATCCAGTTGATTTCTGCATAAAATAACCTGTAGGGTATATATGCATTGTATTAGCACTTTAGACAATAAGATATCAAGGTTAATATTTTCTTTTTTACTACACAAAAACATACATAGTGGGTACCCACTGGAATTCCAATGGGTTAGTTTATGTTGAAGTTTCACGGCTCTGTCAACCTATTAGGGTCATGTGGAGCATTGTCAGTTTACCCAACCACACATTTTTCTGGGCAGAGTTAGTCCTCTAAGTACCTGAGCATCATCAGAAGGGATAGAATGAATGTAGGAAGTATTTCACTATCAATCTCCATGAAAGAATATTGCTGGAACCAGTGGGGATCAAACACACAACTTTCTGATCTCCAGTCGGATGTGCATCTAAATGAGCCACTGAGGCTGGCTTCCAATGGGTACCCACAATGTATATTTTTGCAGAGAAGAAAAATATCAATACTTTCTTGGTTAATAAAAAGCATATAGAGGCATCATATTAAGCACCAGTAAATGAAATATTTCTTATTCAGATGTGACATAATATTCTGAAATACCTGCTGTCTTAGACCATAAAGAACTGCTTTCACTTCTGCATTGCTGTCGTACACTTCTATATCATCACCTACACTGTTAGCTGGATAAAATGCTACCACACCATCAGCCTTTAGGCTTTTATTCTTGATAATCTTCTTCAACATTGTCTGGGCATCATCAAACAGTTTCTTAGCTTCTTGACCTATTAATGACAAGTACATGTAAAAGTAACCTTCAAAAGCTAATTTAGTTTATTGTGGTTCATATATAATAAGGTTTTGTGGAGAAACAAGACACACCTCTGACAATACTTCTTGGATGGAGAGAAAAAAATCTTATCTACAGTCATGACTATCATGGCTCTAATTCAACCAAGCTCTGGCCCCAATATTATAAAACTTTTTTCATGCTCAACTCAACTGAGCATGAAATTTTCCCTGCTAACAAATATGAAAATGCCAACAATAGTTGGCATTTTCATATTTATTAGCAGAGAAAATTTCATGCTCAGCTACATTTAGCAAGAAAGAAATTTTAGTTATTGGTAATTTGAGATTTATAAGCAGACAAATTTCATGCTCAGCAGAGTCGAGCATGAAAAACATTTTATAACTTCGGGGTCAAACACTAGGTAAGATGGTTTTGTTTTAACAATTATTGTTAACAAAAATATCTCTATAGAATATACTGCAGGTATTCATATTATCTGATACCCCAAAAAGATCTCAATAAGGAACCATATTCTCACATAGCATGAAGGAATGAAAAATACTTAGTTCAGCACTACTTTTATCAGGACAGATTATTGAAAAATATAAGTGGAAGATAACCAGGAAATGCCACAATCACAACCCAAGGCACAAAAAGGAGAGATGAGGAACAAACACTAAAATGAGAAGTAGAACGACTAAACAGGTTAATTTTTGTTGCGTCTGCTTTATTGTGTCCTTTAAGAGAGTTTGTATGTAGAAAGACTATTAAAACAGATTTTCTTTTTTTGTTCTGTTCTCTTAGTTGTTTTTTTTTTTTTTTTTTTAAATAAAAAAAAAACTGACTCATTTTTGTCAAAGCCTGTGGTCAATTATTCATGCATATTGATTATTGATGCTAATGTGACAAAGAGAATTTTTATTGAAGGAACATACTGCCAAGGGGGGTGGGGGGGGGATTTTAAACATGGTTTTTAGAAGAAGTGTTCTCATTTTAAATTTAAAGGTCCTTTAATTTGTTTCTTTCATTATTTTTTTTCAGCAACATAGTATGGATTAAGAATAAAACCAATGCAAAGTCTTGTCAAATAAACAAATTCTAACTTACCAACACTTTTATCATTAAATATTTTTGGATACCCTCTATTTGGGTATTTGCCCCTGAGCTGCCAGGTATCAAAGAATGGTTTCCAGTCTATATAGGGCACCAATCTCTCCAGATCATAATCTTCAAACTTCTGTATACCAATGAATGGTGGTGCAGCTGAAGATAAAGGCTTCCTCAGTTATAAACCTCCACAGATGCATTTTATCAAATTTAGCCCAAGTAATCAGACAGACAGGCCTGATTGAACAGTGTAGACCCAGATCAGATGCCAATCATAGTTTATACTGTTTGCTAATATCAAGCAGTTTTTAAACATATGAAAAGGTAGTAAAATGGCTGAGCTCTAGTTAAGGCACTTTTTTCAATCCAAAAGTATTGATATTTTTCTTATTTCTCCATGAAAACCTGTTGTGGTACTCATTAGAAGTATCTCACTGAGGCACTTCTAATGAGTACCCACAACATATGTTTTCATGGAGAAATAAGAAAAATATTAACCTGATACCCACTCTTATCTAGGCCTATGAAAATGGGCTTGTTAAAATTTTAGGACATGTATGGTAAGGAATTAAAGTGTCTGAATATTTAGGGTTATTATGATAATTGTGGTCCATACTGTATTATAGGTTCATTTCCCATTTTTCGAGGCAAATATGGCTAAACTGTTTGACAAAATATAGAATTTCTGTAGCTTTCAGTAAGGTTCCACCCAATAATTAAAGTAAATATCAGTGTCTACAGCACAGGATTTGTCTACCATACTTTAAAATGCAAGGTTTTCATTTGCTTGATTCATGTTAAACATCACTTTCAGTCAAAGCCCTGTGCCTGATGTGGCCGAGAGCCCAATGCTTATTTTTTTGACTGCTGCTGCACTGAAATATCAAGCCTCAGATATATGACTCGATATTCCACCCAGTCACATTACACTGACACCAGACTAACCAGTTCTGATTACCTGATCTATTTTCTTAATGCTGAGTGCCAAGCGAAAGAGCAGCTAGTACCGTTTTTTAAATTGTTTGCTGTTTGAATTGGATTTTACGTTGCTTTCAACAATCCTTCAATCATATCACGACAGTGTCTGGATGTGACAGGGTGCTCAATGCTCACTTTTAGAGTGCTGCCTCACTAAACTATCAAGCTCCAGGAGCATGATATGATATTCCAACCAGTCACATTATACTGACACCTTGCTGACCAGTTCTGATTCCTATCTCTACTTCCTGAATGCTGAACATAAAGCAAAAGAGCAGCTATTACCGTTTTTAAAGTCTTTGGTATGACTCGGCCAGGGATTGAACCTACAACCTCCTGATCACGAAGCAGATGCTATATCCAGCCACTGTACCAGAACCATTTTTAAAGTCTTTAGTATGACTCGGCAGGGGATCGAACCTGCAACCTCCCGATCACAAAGCGGGCACTCTACCCAGCCACTGTGCTAGTGCCATTTTTAAATTTTTCAGTATAATTTGGTCAGTAAGCAAAACCACAACCACCTGGGCACAAAGCGGACACTCCACCAATTGAGCCAATATGTCAGTAAAAAAAATGCAAGGCTGATATTACCACAAGAGCTAATGTAGCCATAAATATACAGTGTAACTTCCTTTGCGCCATAACCAAAGAGACTGTATCTTATGACTTCTGTACATTAGGTGTAGACTCAGATCTGCCTGCTTTCATGTGCAATATTTTCAGAGTCTTCACTGCACAGTCTGTAGATAGCCAAGGCTTATGCAAATGAATAGTGAAGATAGATCAGGGCCCAGTTGTTCAAAGCTAACGATGTCGTTAGTTAACGATTCGTTAAAATTTAAATCAAGTGATACGCAAATATGCTGAAATTTTTTGCTGAAAAAATGTGAGTAGCTTTTGCATTGCACAAGCTACTCACATTTTTTTAGCAAAAAATATCAAAATATTGTGTATTGAATCCGCTAAAACAGTTAACGAAATGACCCTTAACGAGCTCGTTAAGCTAACGACGCTTTGAACAACCGGGCCCTGACTGCCAAGGGCTGGACTGCTATATTGCTGAGTGCACATCATAATGTACTGCATTTACCCTAAATTTTTGGCCACCTCTATTACGTACCAAACATACCCTAAAACTTAAACAAGTACACTGATCTACCTGAGAATGTGTCTTGAAAAGTACTGACTGACTGGCAAATAATGTGCACCTAGATCAGACACTACATTCTGCAGCATCCAATCTGGTCTATATTGTTTGTTCAGGCCAATCTGTTTAATTACTTAGATATATACGGGTACATTTTGTACCTCATTTTTGCATTGGTTGCTTTAAATTAGGTATTTTAATGGAAAAATTATCAGAGCAAGCCAAAAACCCAATACAAATAGAACCATTCTTTCAAATATATACAGTTAAGTCAATTTAAAACAGGAGCAATCACTTAATAGCTGATATTAAACCTACTGTTTTTACATAAACTTTCAAGAAAGGTAACTCTGTTGAAATTGTCTTTGCCTCCCTTCTGAGAAGGGGTCTATTCTAAAAGGAAAGAATTTGCTCCCCATGGGAGCAAATTCTTTCCTTTTAAAGTAGGCCCCTTTTCAGAAGGACTGGTCTGCAGAAAAAGCAATACGAAGTCACAAAAATTGTCTCCCTTGTAAAAAATGGCAGAAAATCTACTGTATCAAGTCCCCTTAACATGCAAATATTAGAGAATGAAATACCTGGAGGTAAGTCTTTAGACCAGTCTATCTGTAATTTCTTTTCCTGTGCCTTCTCTAAGCTGAGGTATTTCCTTTCCTGAAAAAAAAACAACTTTCTTTATTAAACTTAAGTGCCAATTACAACTGCAGCATACAATAGTTGATTCTTTTTATTATTTTATTTTTCATTTCATGTGAGCTTTCTGCATAGCAAAGGATTCACATGATGTATCAGGCCTTAATTTCTCTAAAAATGAGGATAAAAGAATTGATGTGGTCAGCTACAGTTTCGCTTGGAATTTTAAGGATTAATATTTGTGCTGCATCATGAGAGACGGAACTTAAAGGGAACTGATAAACCTTCTGATATGTAAAATAAGTCTGATTGGAAATATTTGTCTCCCTTCTGATTTGGGGCTACTCTTTATGGAAAGAGTTTGTTCCACACTAAAATACTAAAAAATGTTGAATGGCCTAGTGTCATTCTTATTACCAGCACAAGAACGCATCGTCTGATCAGGGTCTCCACTGTTTGCAATTAATTAAGCCATTTTTCTCTAGGAATATGTAAATCTCATAGCCGGACGTACCTAAAATTGAAATTGGACTCTTCCAGTATATAGTCTGGGTGAGTCTATTCAGTATACAATGGGATATTGACCCAGTCTTACTATCAAGGTCATGTTAAGCTAGTCAGTAAAGCTTTTCACACTTTTCTGGACAACCTTAATCCTCTATTCAGTTAACCAGTACCTGTGCATTTACCTTCATCAGTAACTGACAACTGCCAATCTTAAATCAATGGAAGGGGGTTAATGACCATAAAAATGATTTCATGATTTATCTCCATAAAAGTTATGTGGCATAGCTGGGATTCAAACTTAGGATCTCTGGATCAGCAGATGCACTACTGACTGCGGTAAGGAGCGGGCTTGCAAATAATATAATGAAATTTATCTCCTCAATACTTCTTTTATCTAGACCCATGAAAGTATTGCTATACAATAAGGCCCTTTCTGCCTATATGGGCTGGGGCATGCAAACATTTGTCTTTGGGCATATCCAGACAATGAAGGCCCAGATCAGCCTGCTTATCCATGCATTCTGATCAGGGCTTTCGCTGTCTGCCAACAGAATCATTGGCTACTACAGAATGTATCAATGGAGAGGAAAGGCCTGGATGAGACTTTGCTTTGCACATGTTCGAAGGCACTTTTTCACTTGATGCAGCCCATACAGTGAACCCTCATTACAACGACAGCATTTGTTCCAAAAAATGTTGCTTTTATAATGAATTTGCTGTTCTAAAGAATCCTTAATGGACAGAATGATATGTAAGAAAGGCCTTGTTTTATTCTTATTTCCTCATAGAACATACCGGTATGTTTTGGATATTTGTTAGAATCGCCTCTCTGAGGCAATTTTAACAAATATCCACAACATATGTGCTTGAAGATACTATGCAATGTTTTGCATAATTTCTCATTGTTTGTAGGTTTGTTTGTGTTGATATTTTACGGCCTAGTCAACCCAATGGGGTCATGTCGAGCGCAGTCAGTTTACCTAACCACACGTTTACTGGGCAGGCTTTGTCCTCTAAGCGGTTAACCAGTATTGTGAACATTCCTTTGCCAGAAACTGACAACTGCCCTTCTTGAATCAGCGGAAGGGAGAGAATGACCGTAGAAAATATTTCATGATCAATCTCCACAAAAGAATGTTGCCGACCTCGGCGGGGGTTGAACCCGCGACCTCCTGGTCTCCAGTCGGACGGCGCATCCAACTGAGCCACCGAGGCCGTAATTTCTCATTAACCGTCACCTCTTGAGCAAATGTTTCGTGACATTCAAATTGTCATTATAACGAATTTTGTCACTGTATCGAGTGTCTGTATAAAGAGGGTTGACTTATATTGGTGCACTCTAATTACAGCACTTACTGTCCACACATTAAGCCAGAGCTTTGCAGGACTGTGAGTGAACATATAACCTCTAGTACAAACCTTAAGAGAATCATAGTGCTCTGTTCTGATTTCTTCATAATCTTCTGCTATCTCTTCCACAAAATCTTCTCTGTCATCTTCATTTAATAGACTAGAACACTGAAAGATCCAAGCAATAAAATATGAAGAATCACTAACACTCCATATAGTAAATGTCCTAAAATTTCAAACACTTTATTCCATACATTTTTGGCCTAAATTTTTATTTTTATGCAGTTGTTTCTGAAATTCTTAATGGAGTGGCAAATAGTGTAGACTTAGATTAGATTACTCCTTAAAGAGCAGCCTGATCTGCATCTGCTTTGTTTGCCTATGCCATTTTGTCAAACACCTTGGTGTATGAACTTTTAGAACACTTTCCTTACAACTAAAATGCTAAAAAAAAGATGATTTTCTCATGGGAGATATTATTCTTAGCAGAATTTGGCTTCCCTTCCTTTGTTGTTTTGGCTCCACTAATGGTTGCCTGTCCAGCCATTGCCTGTTTCTCACCTCTAGCACAAGCATATCAAACCTAATGTCTGTGGCTGCTGTGTTTTGCAGAATATTACAACTGACGAGTGCTCAGTGGGACATGCACAGTGATTGCCAACATTTGCCTTTCATCATCTTAGTGCAAACTTTCAAGGTTTAGTGTTGATTTGGTGTTTTACATCCCTTTCAACATTATTTGAGTCATACTGAGATGATTGGAGAGTGACAATGAAAGGTTCTATGCAATGAAGTGCCATACGGTCATGAGCTGAATTCTGTCTCCAGAGGGCTTTAAACCCCAATGTCAGAAGCGCTAACCAATCGACAACCTGAACACTTCTATATGAAGATAAATCAAGAAATGCGCACAACTATTAAATTTAGCATGGTTGCATTTTCTCCATATAGTCTGTCTGGATCTGTGAACAGTTTATAATGTTAAAGCCTTTCTGAAATTAAAAAGCTTCAATGAATCATATGCATAGCTCCAGATAAGGCACTTTTTCATTAAAAAACTATCGTTATTTTTCTTATTTCTCCAAGAAAACATATGTTGTGGGTACTCAGAAGCACCTCAACAACGTATGTTTTCATTTTTTCTTATTTCTCCTGGAAAACATGTTATGGTACTCATTGGAGTACTCGATGAGGTGCTTCCAATGAGTACCATATATGTTTTCATGGAGATAAAATAAAAATATCATGTGGATCCCCCTATTATCTGGCACTATGCATATATGTTGTGGGTAATCATTAGAAGTGTCTAAGAGAGGTGCTTTACATAAGTATCCCCTATATACATTTTCACATAGAAATAAGAAGAATATTTATCTATTATCTAGAGATCAGAGAAACAGAAGCAACCTACCACAACAACACTCTTCGAAGCATCTAGTACATGTATAGTGGGTGGGGAATATCTTGGGGCTATCTTTACTGCCGTATGGGTCCTATAAAAATTAAAGAGTAAAAATAAAACAAACTAGAAATGTGTCAAAAGGACAAGAATGCCCCCGCCTGAAAAACTTAAATGCAAATTACTAACACCGGACTAATGGTGAAGATTATTCCCTGCTTGCGGAGATATTCTACAGTATAAGCAGAGAATGAGGTCTTGAAAACTGATCTGGAACTCGTTTCCTGAATATAGCACAAAGGCCATTTCCCACAAAGAACATCATATTTGCTGAATAAATTTAGATACCATGCCCACTTCTAATTATCAGCCAATCAGATTACTAGATCCAGATTCTTGATACAAATTCAAATCCTGAATGACAAACATGCAGATCCAGATCAGTTGGCTTCTAAAGAAGCTAACTGATGTGGATCATCACTGTTTGCAAAGGTGAGGCACATCTGGGACCAGCACGACCAGAATTAAATACGGATCTGAAATATGTGTCATATAAAATGGGAAATTCATATCATCATTCATATCATAATCATTATAATCAGATTTTTGATTAACGTGCAGGTACAGGGGCAACATCCACATCAGTGGGCCCCCTTCCAGATAGCTGGCTTGTTGCACGCATGGCAGATCTCACACCAGATCTCCAGGAATGTCTATCATGAGGGTTGATGGCCGAGAGCTTCCACTCTCTGCAATCCCTCTCTGTCAGCTGTTTCCATGTCATCTTGGGCCTCCCAGGCCCACACTTTCCATCAACCTGTATGTCAAAGGCTGTCTTGACTGCACCATTGGAGCATTCCACATGTCCATACCATCGGAGTCTTCTCTCCTTCAGAATGAGGTCCAGATCCTCAATGCCAAGCTGCACAAGTAGCTCATTAGACCTGGTGGTGACAATGTCTTGCGGTCTGACATTGCAGTTTTGTCTAATCATTGCCCTGTTGTTTCGCTGCAGACGCTGGAGGTTTGGCTTTGTCAATGGCCAAGTCTAGCTGGCATGGAGCATTACGCTCCGCACACAAGAGCTGTACACACGGCCACGTGTTTTGAAAGAGAGAGGTGGCGTGAAGAAAGAACTGGTAGCAGATCTTTGAACTTCTTCCAGGCAGTTTTCACACGTGTTGTGGTTGAAAGTTCACAGCCACCTGCTGCTGAGAGCATGTCTCCTAAGTAGCAAACGGAAGCTACTACCTCAAGCTTGTCAGGTGGGACTTCCTTCTGTGGTCTGCCATCCAAGGGGCATGCAGTTCCCTGGCACTGTGTACATCTGTAGTCAGGGTCTTTTTCAAGCGCTTGAGCCCACTGCATTTCTTGTGCACCCAGTGCTTGCAGCCATTGCAGAAGATGCTGTTGCTGCCCACTCCAGTGTGGCAGACGGCGCATGGAAACTCGCCTGAATTCTGCAGGAGGTCCAGTCCTGTACCGCAGATCATAATCTTTGTCTTTCCTGCATTTACTCTCAGTCCTTTCATCTCCATTGCTTCTTTCCATGTCAAGAGCCTCCTGACACATTCCTCAAGCGATTCAGCGATGATAACAAGGTCATCAGCATAGAGATCTTCCCAGGGAACCCCAGAGCGGAACTCTCGTAATAAGGCTTCAAGCACAATGATGAAGAGCAGTGGGCTGAGTACTGATCCTTGGTGAACACCAACCTTCACTTCAAACTCTTCACTGTACCCCTCACCAACATGGACACCGCTCTGCGCATTTGCATACATCCCCTGCACCAGTCGCACAATCCACTCCTCCATGCCAAGTTTTCTCAGCACCCACCAGATGACCTTCCGAGGTACTCGATCAAACCCCTTCTCCAGGTCTACGAAAGCCATGTAGAGTCTCTTGTTGGAAGCTAGATACTTCTCTTGCAGCTGCCTGACAACAAAGATTGCGTCTGTAGTGCCTCTGCCTGGGACGAAGCCAAACTGGGAATTGTCTATTGACACCAACTGTCTGATGAGGCCGTCCACAATCCTCTCCAGGATTTTCATAACCTGCTCTGTCAACTTGAGACCGCGGTAGTTGCCCCTTTCCAAAGCGTCACCTTTTCCCTTGTAGAGGCAGACAATGAAACTCTGCTCCCGGTCAGAGGGTACCTTGCCATCACGAATGATTGCAGCTGCGAGGTCACGGATCATGGAGGCCCCATTAATAGTCAGAATGTATTAAAGGAGGTAAGGTTTCTATGGGGTTTGCAATTATGGGACTTTATGCATGGTAAAACTATCTAGATAACCCTAACACCTGAGCAAACAGCCTAGAATGTGGCATCTGATCTGGGTTTGCAATTATTGCTACTCACACTGGATTTTTTTAAACACATTAACCCATTCCAGTCTGGAAATCCCCAAAAGGGTAACTGCCAAACAGAGCAGACCCAGATCAGATGCTGCAAAATGCAGCATCTGATCAGGATCTACACTGTTTGCATTAAATAATAGAATTTCTATAAAACATAATGATAATAAAAACTAACCAGACACCCTGCTATTGGAAATAGACCAGTCCAAAGAGTTGTGGTAGAAGCATCCACTCAACATAAAAGGTTAATAGGTAGTTGTTTTTTTTTTTAATTTTAGTGCAAGTATGGTAAGGCTTAAGGTGTCCCAGTATTTAAAGGAAATATGACACTTTAAATAATCATTACTTTGAGGTAGTGGCTCCACCTATGAGTAGTGGTACTTTCATTCCAATTCTCTCCATCTCCTTGGCAACATGGATCATTTCTTCTAAAGATGGTGTAATCAGACCAGACAGACCAATAATATCTGTTATTAAAGGAAGAACAAAATAGAAATACATGTAAACCACAACATCTTTATGGCACTATTGCTTGGATCAAAAGCAAAAATGATGTTAACTCAAAACTGTGTTGTATCCAAACAAAAATGTATAGATTATATAGAAACATTTCTATTTATGGTTACCTTTCTGAATAATCTATACATTTTTGTGTTGTATCAAAAAAAAAAAGAGTATAGCTTATATAAAAAAAATGACCGTTTATTTTTCTTTGGATACAATACTTCTGGGGTCAACCTTAAAACCATCTTGTGTCCAAAACCATCTTATAATGAACCATCTTATAAAGAGGTTCTAGCATAACACCATTATTTAAATAAACTGGCCTCGAGGTTATAAAACTTTTTTCATGCTCAACTCAACTGAGCATGAAAATTGTCCTGCTAATAAATCTCAAATTACTAACAATTGCAAATTCTTTCTTGTTAAACATAGCTGAGCATGAAAATTTCTCTGCTAATAAATATGAAAATGCCAACTATTGTTGGCATTTTTATATTTATTAGCAGAGAAAATTTCATGCCTGATGTAATAAGGGTTAGAATGACAGAACATACATTATTCAGAATGTTCACCCTCTTATTTCTGAATCAAAATTAACTCTGCCACTGATAGTGAATTCAGAACATGACAAAGTAGTGCTATTTTGTTATTTGTCACTCATGAGTTTGAATTTTTTTTTTTTTTTTTTTTTTTTGTACTTTTACATCACATCAATGGTATTTTAGTCCTTTTGATGATAATATGCTGGACACACAGCCTTTAATGAAAACATAAAATGATAATACCCTGCCACCAATATTGTGTGGTTGGTAGATATAGATAACTCTGTCAAAAATTGATGAAATTTCTCCTATCAGCAATCTCAAACTAGATCTCCACAATATCAATGCAGTGAATGCACATACCAAGTTTGGTGAAAATCCATTGAAATTTACTGGTTATTGTTCGCAAAGGAAAATATGGCCAGACGGATGAGACAGACAGATGGATGGACGCACAGATGTCCAATGCGAAACCATAATATCCTGCCACTATCCTGTAGCGGGGTATAAAAATTAGTAACCAGAAATCAGTCAGACACTCCTGTTAGTCAGGCTTCTGGCTTCCAGCTGTTAGGTGTTTTTCATCTGAATGAACTCGTCACCTGTGGTACTACATGTTGTGCTAGTCATTATACCAGCTACAAAAACATAACAGCTTTGTTTTTAACAATAGACTCAACCATTTCAAAATGATGTCTCCTGAATTTTTTTTACCCAAGATGTTAAACATTACAGTATTTACCCTAAGTATTCTGTCATACATGTCTGAGTAAACAGTGTAGACCAAGTTCAGATGCCACTACAATCACGGTCTACATTGTTTGCCACTCATCTAGCAGTTGTTTTTTTTTATAAATGCATCAACAGATAATAACCCTTGTTCTGCTGAATAAATTAAGATGCCATGCCCACTTCTAATTTTCAACCCATTATATTACTTGATCTGGATTGTTGCTATAACTTCATATACTTAATGGCAAACATGGCAGATCCAGATCAGTTGGCTTCTTTAGAAGCCAACTGATCTGGATCTACATTGTTTGCAAAGGCAGCATATATCCAGGTTCAGCAAGGCAAGGTTATAAAAATGGAGCTGTTTAAAATTTAAGGCAAGTATGGTAGGGAGTTAAGGTATCCAAATACTTAGGGTAAAAAGGGTAAGTACTGATCTTTCCAGATGTCCATCAAGATCTTTCCGATCACGAACAATAAACTATGTACCCACACCAGCATTCCATTATAGTATGGGCTGCACTAAGTGAAAAAGTGCTTTTAAGATGCACAAAATGTGCAGATTCAGATCATCCTGTGCATGCATAAAGTATCCTACAGGCCTTTGCTTTCTATTCATACATTCTGTAGTATCCAGCGATTCTGCTAGCATACAAAGAAGGCTCAGATCAGCCCGCACAGTCTGATCAGGGCTTTGCTGTCCACATATGTCCAAAGACATGTTTTCACATGGCGACTGCCCAGTACACCATAACCTCTTTATAACACTACTGTTGGGGTCCATAGCATGAACCGTGTTAGTTAAGCAACCGTTATATCCAAACAAAAATGTATAGATTATATTGAACAAGAGCTGTCGTAGGACAGCGTAGCTCGCCTGCTGGGTACATTTTATATTGTAACATTTTTATCATTAAGCCATATAATATAAGTCACACTGACCTAGATGTATTTGTATGTAAATCATTTTGTCACATAGATATAATAATCCAGGTATGACAATTCTCGATGAAATAGTAATAAAAATAAAAGGCAAAATCACTGAAGCATGAAATATAGGTCACAACGACCTAGATATAGTAAGTGGTCATTCATTGGGTCACATGGAACTAATATCCCAGGTGTGACATTTATCCAACAAATAGTATTCAAGATATAAGGCAAAATCACTGAACCATGAAATATAGGTCACACCAACAGAGATATATTTTGACATCAATAATCGGGTCACAAGAAACTAATACCCCAGGTGTGACATTTATCCAACAAATAGTATTCAAGATATAAGGCAAAATCACTGAACCATGAAATACAGGTCACAATGACCTAGATATAGTAAATGGTCATTCATTGGGTCACATGGAAGTAATATCCCAGGTGTGACATTTATCCAACAAATAGTATTCAAGATATAAGGCAAAATCACTGGACCATGAAATCTAGGTGACCTGGACCGTAAAATGTAGGTCACCATGACCTTCACTCTCTTACACTTAAACCGATGTCACATAGTTAGCTGATGTATAACCAGTTGTGTCTATAACCTGTAGGCATATAAGATTTTACAAATGTGTCCTAGATTTTAACCCCTAGCCCCACTCCAAGGCCCACCCTGCGGTATGAACCCAGGGGTATGTTCTTTTGGAATCTCAGAAGACTCCTCCAGGTTCCCAAATTCTAAATATGAATGCTCTATGAGGAGTGAAAGTCAAGATATAAGAATTTGAAAAACTTTAACACAGTATTACAAAGGTGTCCTAGTTTCTGACCCCTAGCCCCACCCAGGGGCATGAACCCAGGGGTTTATTCTCTTGGAATCTCAGAAGACCCTCCAAGGTACCTAAGTTCCAAATTTGATGCCTCTGTGAGGAGTGACTGTTGAGATATAAGCATTTGAAAAACTTTAACGCAGTGTAACGGGAACGGGAACGCAAACGCAAACGAAAATGCAAACGCAAACGCAAACGCGGACAACCGGGGTAACTACAATAGCTCTCCTTGTACTTAGTACAGGCGAGCTAAAAATGACCATACATTTTTCAATATAATCTATACATTTTTGTGATCCATCTTTGAACCGTGTTATATCCAAAACCGTGTTACAATGAACCAAGTTATAAAGAGGTTGTAGTGTATTATTAAATTTTCTATACCTGCTTTTTCTGAGATGGCTGTTTCTAAAATTTTCTCACAAGAGCACATAACTCCTAGATCAATTACCCTACAAAGATACAGACAAAACAGATTGAATAAATAAATGCTGTAAAATACTTATATTTGGCAATCAATTTAATTTGGCACTATTGGTGATCAATGCCAATATTCAACAATAAATGTATATAGTGTGGCATATATGTACATCTAAAATTATGAATGTGTCAAAATTAAAATGCACAAATAAGCCCCTCCGATCAAACTGCCAAATTTTGATGCCACAGATATTAAGCGTTTTACAGCAGCGTCTGCCAAAATTCAAATTCAGCAGGCTAAAATTCTGGGAATGCTGAAAGACTACTGTGCTTTCAACATCCTTCAGAAAGACGTTTTCTATGCGGCGTTTTATTCTAAATGAAAAAAGTGATTTGTCAGTCACAATATCTTATCAGAAACCATTTGTCGTTTCTGTTCCTGTTCTTTGTTTTCAAAATATTTATTGATAAAATAATAATAACTTTTTGGAATTTTTTTTATTAAAAAACATTTGTTGTTTTTCTTCACTGACTTTATATTATTGATGTTCCATATCAATACCGTAAAAATTTCAAAAATTTTAAACAAGTGGAACTTGTTGAGAACTTGCATCCAAACTACCTACCTTGTCAATTTTTTTTGCATGTTTTGCAACTATTTTTACTATGGGGAAAATGAAAATATTCAATTTTTTAAAAACAAATGACTGGAATAAACTTTTTGTGCATAGGTAAGTATGACAAATGGTTTTGCATTAAGTCATGCTAAAAGTTTGCAAATTTACTTTTTCTTTGTAAAGTGCCATTCAAAAAAAACATTTTCCGAAAGATGTCAAAAGGAGAGTTCGTGGCACTACATTTGGAGTAAAACACAACACTATATCAAGTGTATTTAAGGGGATTGGATAGAATTTTCACCAGGTTTTACAAGGGAAACAACTTTAACTTTGCATACTGGGTAATTTTGCACACTTTTTTGTCATCTGTTATTTATTTTTATTTTTTTAATTAACTTTTTCAAAAAATAATCTTTTAGGAATACCATCTGGGCCCAGTTGTTCAAAGCTAACGACGTCGTTAGTTAACGATTCGTTAAAATTTACAACGAGTGATACGCAAATATGCTGAAATTTTTTGCTGAAAAAATGTGAGTAGCTTTTGCAGTGCAAAAGCTACTCACATTTTTTCAGCAAAAAATATCAGAATATTGTATATTGAATCCGCTAAAACAGTTAACAAAATGACCCTTAACGAGCTTGTTAAGCTAACGACACTTTGAACAACTGGGCCCTGGGTGTCAAACAGTTTGGATCCAGATCAGGCTTGATGTTTTGTTGGGCCTGATCTGGGTCCAAACTGTTTGCAAAGATGATCAGCAGATGTCAAAAGTTGCCACTAGAAGGGAAAGAGTTAATGATTCCTGATCACCTTCCTGCACACCATCTCTTCTGAAAGGGGGCTACTCTATAAAGGAAGAAATTTGCTCCCAATCGGAGCGAATTCTTTCCTTTTACAGTAGACCTTTTTTTCAGAATAGATGCAAAACAAGTTTAGACAGAGCTGCCTCTCTTGAAAGTATATCAACTCCCCTTAAACATAAAAGTGTGAACCCACAATGCCCCACCGTTATAATGCCATGGGAAGATAACAGTCAAAAATTGATGAAATGTATCCAACAGCAATCCCGAACCAGATCGCAATAATATCAATGCACATATCAAGTTTGGTGAGAATCCGTTGAGATTTACTCAAGTTATTGTCCTGAAACAAAAATACGGATGTGTTGCGGGCAGATAACTCTGACAAAAATTGACAAAATTTGCCCATCAGCAATCCCGAACCAGATCTCTACAATATCAATGCACATATTAAGTTTGGTGAAAATCCATTGACATTCACTCAAGTTAAATGAAACAAAAATATGGACGGATATATGACAGAGAGAGGGACAGATGGATGGACGGACAGATGACCAAGTGAAACCATAATACCCTGCCACTATCGTGTGGTGGAGTATAATAATGTTTACAAAATTTGACAATTCTAAAAATGTTTGAAAATTTGAAACACAATGACAATGATTTTGTTACTAGTGAATCTCATTTCATATTTTCATAAGCATTATTTTTTTCATGGGACTAGCAGTTTTTAAACATGCAAGTCCCTGAACACAAAAACTACAAAAGATATATACCATAATAACAAATTTGAGCCAGCACACGACAAAACCTACAATAAGACTTGTGTGACCAGCTAAGACTCAGATCAGCCTGCACATTCATGCAGTCTGATCAGAGTCTTCTCTGATCGCATGTGCTTTCTACAGTCTCCAGGCTATCCAAAGAGAGATAATTTTGTTTGTGTTGAGGTTTTACGGCCCAGTCAACCCAATGGGGTCATGTCGAGCGCGGTCAGTTTACCTAACCACACGTTTACTGGGCAGGCTTAGTCCTCTAAGCGGTTAACCAGTATTGTGCACATTCTTTCGCCAGAAACTGACAACTGCCCTTCTTGAATCAGAGGAAGGGAGAGAATGACCGTAGAAAATATTTCACGATCAATCTCCACAAAAGAATGTTGCCGACCTCGACGGGGGTTGAACCCGCGACCTCCTGGTCTCCAGTCGGACGGTGCATCCAACTGAGCCACCGAGGCCGGCCCAAAGAGGGATAAACAAGAACCCTCCCCATACTGGCTGGATGTACAGGCAGATCTGAGTCTTTGCTAGTCACACAGGTCTCACTGTAGGTTTTGTCATGAGGTGGCCGGTTTGTAAACTGTTACTACTATGATTACACTAAATATTGTGACGTAGATGCCCAAGCATACAGTGTTGACCTAGATCTAATACTGCAGAATGCAGTCTGAGCAAGGTCTGCACTTTTTGCCACTCATCCAAAAGGTAGTAAAATGGACATTCAAATTTTAGAGCAAGTCCATTTATGGTAAGGTGTTAAGGTGTCCCAATATTTATAATAAATATGGAAAGCATGTAAACAAGGTATTAAACCACTGTAGACTGTATAGACTCATGCACACTAAATACTGAAAGAGTCCAATTTCAATTTTAGGTACATCTGGCTATGAGATTTAGATATCCCTAGAGAAAAATGGCTAAACTATTTGTAAACATTGGAGACCTTGATCTGATGCCACAGAATGTGGCATCTGATTTGGGTCTGCACTGTTTGCCAATTATCCTTTTAGGGGTCTCCAGACTACAATGAGTTAAAAAAACAGCTCAAATGTCATACCTGTAGTTGTTACAACCTAGAACAACACCAACAATGTTCTTTCCTATGTCATGTACATCGCCTTTCACTGTTGCCATGACAACAGTCCCAACAAATGCCGATTCCTAAAATAATAAAGGAATGTTACTTTATTTTTATTACATGTAAAGAATGTTTCTGCTATAGGCTGACGGAACTGACTTGTCGCTTAGATCTTTTGAATATATTTATAAATATATGTTAACTGCGTCAGTAGGCATTACCTGTAAAAGTAAGGGTATATGTCTTATATGGAATGCAGGATGTTCCAACTGTCATGCCTAAATTGCATAATGGATGTATCCTTATGAATATCATAAGCAAAGGTCAAAGCTACAGGTCAGTTTGGTTGAACTGTACATGTATAATGTCTTCTCTTGCAACCGTTACATAGCTACTGAAAAGAAGGGGCAATCAACATAATACATTTCTTATTTTCCACAAAAACATATAGTTGAGGTACTCATTAGAAATGCCTCAATGAGGCACTTCTAATGAGTACCAACATGTTTTTTGTGGAGAAATAAGAAACATATCAGTACTTTTAAGACAAAAACAGCATCTTATCTAGAGTAATGCACCAAGGAAATATCTGGACTAGAGGTTTGCACTCTCAACCCAGATGCAATATTGATTGTGTTGGGGTTTAACGACACGTCAACCCTTGAGGGTCATTTTGTGTCGTCTCCCAGAGAAAGGGAAAAAAAAGAGATAGAAGAGACAGTACAAGAGATAAAAGAGAGGGACAGGGAAGAAAGAGGAACAGGAATGAAAGTGAAGAAACAGAAGAAATAAAAACATTCCCACTCTACCCTTACCCGCTACAAGGATAGCAGGCCTTGCCCAACTGTCAGCCAATATCAGCTGGACACCCCGGTGATGTAAGATACACAGCACCTTCGCACCACCCGACCACCCCCCCAGATGCAATATATTTTCAGGAAGAGATGTGGCCTACTTCAACATAACCCTATTTACTATGGCATCAAGTAAGCTATTTTGGTGGTCAAGTTTTTCATGCAACCTCTTTAAAATATAATTTTGTTCCATGGAAAGATATTTTACAATTATTTCTTTATATACATTTAGCAGTGAAAAAGAACTAAATTCAGACAACGTAAGGACACAGAATAAAAACTACACTTTCTAAGATTTGTTTCAGTGAATATCAATTTTAACCCTTATCCTGCTGAACCCGGATATAACCTGCCTTTGCAAACAGTGTAGATCCAGATCAGTTGGCTTCTGAAGAAGCCAACTGATCTGGATCTACACTGTTCGACATTAAGTATGTGACCTAATAGCAACAATCCTGTCAAGTAATCTGATTGGCTGGAAGTTAAAAGTGGGCATGGCATCCTAATTTATTCAGCATGACAAAGGTTAAAGAAAACAAAATATTGTATTTACTCGAGTATTCCAACATACAGGCCTGAGCAAACAGTGCTGACCTAGACTAGACACCCCAGGTTGTGAAATCTGAACTGTGAGTGTCTATGCTGTTTACCACTCATCAAGCAGTTTAAGATATATCCACAGGAAGAAAAGGAAAGTGCTCAAAATTTTAGAACAAGTATGTTAAGGAGTTAAGATGTCCAAATATTTACGGTAAATACAGTACTGGATATTTTTCCTTATTCTCAAAATAAGCTGTGGCATCTCAAATGATATCATCTCATCAAGAAATTCGAAAATATATTTCACAGTTTTAGACAGGACACTGTTTTCCACTAAAAAAATTAATTGTTTTTCAACCAAACATGTGTTGTAATTTTTCTTATTTCTCCATAAACTATATGCTATGGCAACCAATGGCACTGTCTCACTGAAGCAATTCCAATGAGGTCCCACAACACATTTTGGTAGAGAAATAAAAAAAATATATTTATCTGGCTACCCCTCTAACAAGTACATAAAGCTAGGATATTAACAATTAGCATGCTGTATAAAATTTTCTGCAGATGATATATTGAAATATTTTCTTACTTTTCCCAAAAACAGATTTTGACAGTTCATGCAAATTGTCTCAATGCAATGAAGACAATTTGCATGAATGTCAAATCCTGTCTTCTGGACTCAATAAAGCAAAATATCACCAATTTGTTGTCCTCTGAATTTGCCCAGAGAGCGGTAAAGGTTATTCTAAATACCCTATTATTTGCAGTTCTAACTATGTACCAAGTACTCATCTATATGCAGTACACATTTCATTTACCAGATCTGTGATTCCTGTGGATTTCATCCTTTCCTCCCTCTCTTTCTCCATAAACGGTATAAGGTGACCAACAGCTTTCTTCATCACTCGAGCTGATTTGATCACTTGAGGTAGAAACATCTTGCCCGCTCCAAACAAGTCTCCTACTATTCCCATGCCCTGCAGGAAAAAAAAATATGTGAGCAGCATGCCAGGACAAAATCTTGTATTAACTCTTTCACTGCCATAGGCAAACAGCATAGATCCAGATGAGACGGCTCATATGAGCCGTCTCATCTGGATCTACGCTGTTTGACATTCAGTCTTTCAATTTTACTTATAAACTTCTTTTCAAGCGATAGTTTGTTAAAAAAGAAATTTGGCACCTAAAGAGTTAAAGATGAAAGGTATGATAAGAAAGAAATTCAACACTTCTATATTGCAAAGAAAAGTAAGATAGATACCTTATTTTTTTCTTTTGCAATAAAAACTATCTGTATATGTTAGTCTACACTTTCTTGCATGTACAATGTATACTACAGCCTACTCTCATTATCTCAACTTCTCTTTCTCAACTTCGCTTATCTCGAAGTGAAAATCTGGTTCCTTTTTAACATGGAAATCTAACAACAGGTAACAAAATATTGTGGAAAAAAGGAGAAATTGCTCCTAAGGAGCAATTTCATCTCTTTTCCACAATATTTTCAATATACATCTAACTTCAATAGTCAAATTACATATTCATTTGTTAAATGTGGTTGTTCGAATTATTTTTTCCTCTATTCTGCAATTGACTGATTGTGTTGGGGTTTAACGACACGTCAATCCTTGTGGGTCATTTTGTGTCCTCTCCTAGAGAAAGGGAGAAAATTTTGAGATAGAAGAGATGGAAGAGGAGATGAAAGAGAGGGACAGGGAAGAAAGAGGAACAGGAGTAAAAGTGAAGAAACAGAAGAAATAAAAACATTCCCCCCTCTAGCCTTACCTGCTGCAAGGATAGCAGGCCTTGCTCAACTGTAAGCCAATATCAGTTGGACGCCCAGGTGACGCAAGATACACGACACCTTTGCCTCACCCAACCAACCCCCTCTATTCTGCAAATCTGATTTGTCAAGATACAGATATCTCGAAGTAATTCAAAGTCCCTTGGGCTGCGAACCTCCATTTCAGACAAACATATATATTTTCGATTGTTGACTTACAAGCACATTTTACACACTAGTTCAGTTTTACAAGCATAACATAACAGTCAAACCTGTGTTAAGCAAGCACCCATGGGGAAATCAGAAAAGTGGTTGCTTATGACAGATGCTTCTTAATACAGGTACATTTAACTAATTTATCTTTCAAGGGAACCAAAAATGTGCCGTTTGCAAAAGCCTTTATTATCGCTTGTGGAAGTGAAAGAGTTTAAGACAAGTAGAAATTACTGTGATGAATCATGCAATCTTGTCTGCTTAGAGAGCCACTCAATGTCTCACAATGAATCAACAAAAAACAAACACCCTTATCAGAAAAAAGTTGATGTTCAGGCCGAACTGGGTCTACTTTCTTTTATATTTCCAAGACTAATTTTTTCATAGAAAGGTTCATAAACATAGATGATGATGATTTGGTGTTTTATATCTCAATCAACACAATCAACAATGTTTAAATCATATCAAGAAGGTGGGAAGGTGATAAAGAAAGGCTCTACGCAAATAAGCAGCGTGCAGTCATGTGTCGAAATCCACCACCAGCAGGATTTGAACTTTGGACCTCATGATATGCAATCAAAAGTGCTAACTGCTTGTCACACAGATGCTTCTGTAAGTACTGACTACAGATCTGGTCATAGCTCCAGATAAGAGGGGGGTATCCAGATAATATTTATTAATTCCTGCACAAAAAAACGTATATTGTGGGTACTCATTAGAAGCGCCTCAGTGAGGCACTTCTAATGAGTACCCACAACATATTTTTTGTGCGGAAATAAGAAAAATATCAATACTTTTTGGTTGGAAAAAGTGCTTTTTCTGGAGCTTTGAGCAGTGTTTTGTAATACACCTTTGTCTCAACACTGTTTTAAAACTTGTTAACAGTAAACAGTAAAAGCCAAGATCAGCATTTGCATGGATGGTAAATTCTGTTGTATCTAATGATTTGGTAGGCAGCCAGCAAAGGCCCTGATCAGACTGCATAGATGTGTAGGCCAATCCAAGTATCTGCCATCTATATATGCCAGAAAGACCTTTTTTCCTCAGAATAGCTCAGACATGTACCTTCATAAGTGGTCCCTCTATGACATTCAGTGGCCTTGGATATCTTTCAAAGTTCTGTCTGGCTTCTTCCACATCCTCCAAGATAAACTTGTCTATGCCCTGCAAATATATACATACTAAATCTCACAATGGCAGTTAACCAATACTTGTACACATACTCTTGCCAGTAACTGACAAGTGCCCTTCTTGAATCAGCAGAAGGGGAGAATGACTGTAGAAATTATTTCAAGATCAATCTGTACAAAAGCTATAAGCCTGAGCTGGGATTTGAACTTGTGACCACTGGATCTGCAGTGACCCTTAATGAATGTGTTATGGCCCCTTCTGAAAAGGGTTCTCCTCTAAATGGAAAGAACTTGTTCCCAGACTTTGCTCCCAAAGGAAGTGAATTCTTCCTCTTTAGAGTATATCCTGTTTGAGATGGGACCTGGTGTGCAGGGAAGCATTTCAGAAGTCACAAAAGTTGTTTTCTTTGTAAAAATGTGGGAAAGTCTATCATGTACTTTCAGCCCACTCAACTGTGAAAATCCAAGGGCTTAATGCTGCATGATAAAAGGTAGTCTGCAAATTATATATTCTTTTTAGCTGTCCATTTGGACGTCAACAAAGAAAAGTAATTAAGCAGTCTATTCTGAATTTCCAGGTTCACAAGTGAGAAAATGCAACTTATATTTGCAATACTGTCTGGCAGAAACTCAAAAACTGTGTCAAAATTCTGATTTTTTTTTTTTCTTTTGTACTGGACACAGGCTGTAACGGTACAGTCACTTGAGTTCAGTTTCTGTATCTCTTGTTGAGAAATGTTAGTTTCTAGAATTCCCCTTTTAGGCTAGCAAAGGACTCCATCATACTTCATAGATGTGCTAGGTTTTTGCTGCACAAACATACACTAAGGTCCATTTTTCTGTAACAAGGTTCATTTATCAATGTTGCAAATGAATCTGACCTTGATGAGGGAGTATGATAACCTTTCTTCTACATCTTTGTTTCTCCATTCATCACTCACTGCAGCCTTCTTGGCATCTTTACCCATGGCCTGTAATTATATACACCATAATTACCCTAAATACAAGCATTTGGACATTGTAATTCTGTAGGTCCTGCTAAGTTAGTTCTCTTAGTTAAGCACCACAATGTATCTTGTGTGTATTAATATCCTGTGCATATTAATTGGATCTGCCTTGGTAAAGTAATTCCAATGAGTGTCCTTAACCCTTGTCCTGCTGAATAAAGATGCCACACCCATTTCTAGTTTTCAGCCAATCAAAATACTTGATCCAGTTGTAGATACAAATTCACATACTTAATGGCAAAGGGTGCAGATCCTGATCAGATGGCTTCTTAGAAGCCAACTGATCTGGATCTACATTGTTTGCAAAGGCAGGACATATCCGAGTTCAGCAGGACTGGGGTTAAGATATATTTTGATCTGTTTGTCTGCCCTGAAGTTTCAAAGCCCAGTCAACATTGACAAGGTCATGTCGAGCCAGTCAATTAACTTTTTCCTGGGCAGGGTTAGTCCTCTAAGCAGTTAATCAGTACTTTGTGCACATAATTGTAATTTTGATGCATCACCTTGTCTGAAACTATGTAACAATTTACCATACGAGTAATTTTAAAATTTAAAGAAGTTGATTTCTCTACCTAGTGATGTTTGTGGAAGAGGGACCAGACTTCAAATGGATCAACCTACCTGTGCAAAGGCCAGTAACTTTTCTGTTCCCTCTGGATCTTTATCCCACAGCAAGATTTCACATAATTCCAGTAGCTTTGGTGGAATATCATCATAGACAGGGAGACAACCTGCATTCACTATACCCATGTCCAAACCAGCCTGTATGAATAAATATAAGAATTGACATTCAGTTCTATTGTACATGTAATTTAGCACTACACAATCACAACAAGCAAGCTAAAAAATCTGACATTTGACTTTTTTCTGCAACTCACAATTTTAGTCTTAGTTTAGTATACAAATAGATACAATCATTAGCCATATTTGACTGGTAAGTTTCATGAAATGTCTGCCAAATTTTGTGTAAGAACGAGATATCTTCTTGTAACAGCCGGTCACATGGTCCAATCAAATTTGAGTTATTTTTCAAGTTCAAAAGAGATCATGAAGCAAGACTGACTTCAATGAAACACCCCACCTTCCGTGCATTACAAATGCATAAGAGCTTGAAACAAAAAAAAACCAAAAAAACAAGAGCTGTCAGCAGACAGCATAGCTTGCCTTGAATTGGGATGATACTGGAGTGTCAGGGTGCTCTTTAGGACCAGTCTGATCTGGGTCTGCACTGTTTGCTTAGGCCTAACTGTCCCAATACTTAGAATCATTACCGTAAGAGGAAATGTTATGGCAATTCAGCTCTTGATAGGATTTCTTGTGCTATGGTTTGGTCATTTGTTGTCATGAATTTGATATTATCAGGGATTCATTACAAAATTTCTAAGTCTGTGACCTTGACCTTGATGTCATAGGCATGGATGGGGGTGATGATGAATAAAACTTTGGACCTGTATCTATTATCATTCCAAATATGAAACAAATCTATCATATGGTTTGGAAAATATTAGCTCTTAAAACACTTTAATATAACATTGCTTAAGTTCTTAACTTTGACCTTGAGGCCATGGGCAAGGGCAGTGAGTATTGCTGAAAAAAACTGTATACCTGTATCTATCATCATGTAAAATATGAACAAAATCCACCATATGGTTTGGAAAATATGAGCGCTTAAAAAACTTTAACATAAAACTTTTAAGTCTGTCACCTTGACCTTGAGGCCATAGGCATAAGATAAGCAGGGTATTGCTGAATAAAACTTTGGAGCTGCATCTATCATCATACCAAATATGAACAAAATCCATTGTTTAGTTTGGAAAATATGAGCTCTTAAAAGTCTTTAACATTAAAAATTTCTAAGTCCATGACCTTGACCTGACCTTGACCTTGAGGTAATGTGCTGGGGTATTGCTGAATAAAACTTTGGAACTATATCTATCATCATACCAAATATGAACCAAATCTATCAAATGGTCTGGAAAATATAAGCTCTTAAAAACTTTAACATAAATGTTGACGCCGAAGCCGACTCTGACACCGGTCTGGGTGTTTACATACGTGGGGAGTGTTGATTTGGTTTCCACGTAGTAGACTGCCTGACAGCTCAACTATGATGAAATGGTAAGTTTATATTTATTCCATAGCCCTAGATAAGAAGCTTTTTTTTTCAAACAATCAGTATTGTCATTTTTAGCTCGCCTGTACGAAGTACAAGGAGAGCTATTGTAGTCACCCCGGTCGTTTGCGTTTGCGTTTGCGCTTGCGTTTGCGTTCCCGTTCCCGTCACACTGTGTTAAAGTTTTTCAAATGCTTATATCTCAACAGTCACTCCTCACAGAGGCATCAAATTTGGAACTTAGGTACCTTGGAGGGTCTTCTGAGATTCCAAGAGAATAAACCCCTGGGTTCATGCCCCTGGGTGGGGCTAGGGGTCAGAATCTAGGACACCTTTGTAATACTGTGTTAAAGTTTTTCAAATTCTTATATCTTGACTTTCACTCCTCATAGAGCATTCATATTTAGAATTTGGGTACCTGGAGGAGTCTTCTGAGATTCCAAAAGAACATACCCCTGGGTTCATACCTCAGGGTGGGCCTTGGAGTGGGGCTAGGGGTCAAAATCTAGGACACATTTGTAAAATCTTATATGCCTACAGGTTATAGACACAACTGGTTATACATCAGCTAACTATGTGACATCGGTTTAAGTGTAAGAGAGTGAAGGTCATGGTGACCTACATTTTACGGTCCAGCTCACCTAGATTTCATGGTCCAGTGATTTTGCCTTATATCTTGAATACTATTTGTTGGATAAATGTCACACCTGGGATATTACTTCCATGTGACCCAATGAATGACCACTTACTATATCTAGGTCATTGTGACCTATATTTCATGATTCAGTGATTTTGCCTTATATCTTGAATACTATTTGTTGGATAAATGTCACACCTGGGATATTACTTCCATGTGACCCAATGAATGACCACTTACTATATCTAGGTCATTGTGACCTATATTTCATGGTTCAGTGATTTTGCCTTATATCTTGAATACTATTTGTTGGATAAATGTCACACCTGGGATATTAGTTCCTTGTGACCTGATTATTGACGTCAAAATATATCTCTGTTGCTGTGACTTATATTTCATGGTTCAGTGATTTTGCCTTATATCTTGAATACTATTTGTTGGATAAATGTCACACCTGGGATATTACTTCCATGTGACCCAATGAATGACCACTTACTATATCTAGGTCATTGTGACCTATATTTCATGGTTCAGTGATTTTGCCTTATATCTTGAATACTTTTTGTTGGATAAATGTCACACCTGGGATATTAGTTCCTTGTGACATGATTATTGACGTCAAAATATATCTCTGTTGGTGTGACCTATATTTCATGGTTCAGTGATTTTGCCTTATATCTTGAATACTATTTGTTGGATAAATGTCACACCTGGGATATTACTTCCATGTGACCCAATGAATGACCACTTACTATATCTAGGTCATTGTGACCTATATTTCATGGTTCAGTGATTTTGCCTTATATTTTGAATACTATTTGTTGGATAAATGTCACACCTGGGATATTACTTCCATGTGACCCAACGAATGACCACTTACTATATCTAGGTCACTGTGACCTATATCTCATGGTTCAGTGATTTTGCCTTATATCTTGAATACTATTTGTTGGATAAATGTCACACCTGGGATATTAGTTCCTTTTGACCCGATTATTGACGTCAAAATATATCTCTGTTGGTGTGACCTATATTTCATGGTTCAGTGATTTTGCCTTATATCTTGAATACTATTTGTTGGATAAATGTCACACCTGGGATATTACTTCCATGTGACCCAATGAATGACCACTTACTATATCTAGGTCATTGTGACCTATATTTCATGGTTCAGTGATTTTGCCTTATATCTTGAATACTATTTGTGGGATAAATGTCACATCTGGGATATTACTTCCATGTGACCCAATGAATGACCACTTACTATATCTAGGTCATTGTGACCTATATTTCATGGTTCAGTGATTTTGCCTTATATCTTGAATACTATTTGTTGGATAAATGTCACACCTGGGATATTAGTTCCTTGTGACCCGATTATTGACGTCAAAATATATCTCTGTTGGTGTGACCTATATTTCATGGTTCAGTGATTTTGGCTTATATCTTGAATACTATTTGTTGGATAAATGTCACACCTGGGATATTAGTTCCATGTGACCCAATGAATGACCACTTACTATATCTATGTCATTGTGACCTATATTTCATGCTTCAGTGATTTTGCCTTTTATTTTAATTACTATTTCATGGAGAATTGTCATACCCGGATTATTATATCTATGTGACAAAATGATTTACATACAAATACATCTAGGTCAGTGTGACCTATATTATATGGCTTAATGATAAAAATGTTACAATATAAAATGTACCCAGCAGGCGAGCTACGCTGTCCTACGACAGCTCTTGTTCTTATTTGTTTGTAGAAACATAAGTCACAGTGCTCATTGCAATTGCCTTGGTGAGGCAATTCAAATAAGTATCCTAAAATGTTTCTGTGGAAAAAAAATATCTGGATAACATCATTTCTAGACATATGTTAAATACATTAACCACAAAAGCATAAAAATCAACTAAAAGTACAAAATCTGACTCACCTTTATGGCATGATAAAGGAATACACTATGCATGGCCTCCCTCACTGCATCCATCCCTCGGAAGGAGAATGAGAAGTTAGACACCCCTCCACTTACTCTTGCACCTGGCAGGGTTTGCTACAAGAAAAATTCCATTCAAATCATTCGGTGCTTCAATGATTCAAAATAGCTATTCAGATACTTATATAAAAATCCTCATTATACCTACACTCGGACAAAATTCGTTACACTGACAATTTGACTAACACGGAAACACTGTCTCAAGAGTTATTATTCAATGCATTAAGCAACATATGTTTTGGATATTGGTTAGAATTGCCTCACCAAGACAATTCTAACAAACGTTCTATGGGGAAATAAGAATGAAACATGACATTTGTTGCATATCATTCTGCTACTTAAGAATTCTTTATAACAGCAAATTCATTTTAATGGCAATATCTTTGGGAACAAATGCTATCATTTTAACAAGGATTCACTGTAAGTATTCACCTGCATAGACAGATGAACATCAAAATTCATAGCTACAGAAAAGGCGCTTTTTTCATCCGAAAAATGCTGAAATCTTTCTTATTTCTCCACGGAAACATATGTTGTGGGTACTCATTAGAAGCGCATCGGCGAGGTGCTTCTAATGAGTACCCACAACATATGTTTTTGTAGAGAAATAAAAAAAATATTATGCAGATACCCCCTCTTATCTGTAGCTATGATCAAATGCAAAAAAAAAAAAGCGAATCATCAATACCATGTGGTGGGGTAAAAATCACTTGTTTACAGATGACGATTTGGTGTTTTACATCTCTTTAATCATTTTTAGATTATATCAAAATGATGAAGGGGAGATAATGGAATGCTCTATGCAAAGAAGTGATGTACAGTCATGAGCTGAGTTCCACCTCTAGCAGAATTCAAACCAAGGACACATGTTTACAGAAATTATGCATAAATCTGTATTTTTTTTCTGCTACATAGTCCATATATGTTAAATCTGCCACAAGTAAAAAACCAAATCATTTGTCCAGCTTTCTGCAGGACATACATGTAGCATTTTTATCTAGTCCTGCCCCTAGAATTCTACATTAAACACTATGTTTTATGAGGGATGTTCAAAATGAATTGCTTATTGTCCTCTAGCTCGATATCCACGTGGGGCACGATAAAAACCAATACATGCCTGTATAGGGCTATTCAATATCTACACAATGGTGTATAAATGTACATGTTAGACTAAGTGTAAGACATAAAATTTGACATTTGAATACACGCAGTCATTGACCACTGCAGTAAAAATGGTTGGTAGAAGCGTCGACAAAAAAAGATAAAATACGGGCTTACATCAAAGCTCGCTCAAAACTTGGTTGTTCTTTGAAGAAGCGGATGACTGAAATTTCTACTGCTTTTGGACCTTCTTGTGTATCTTATGACACAGTTCGGCGGTTGAAAAAGAAATTTGAGTCTGGTGTAGAGTCCATCAAAAATGCACCGAAATCAGGTAGGCCAAAATCTGCATCTCGTAAAGAAATCGTTTCCAAAATAAAGGAAATCATTGAAGGAGATGCCAGATTTACAGTTCGTGATATTGCACGAAAGGTAGGCATATCACTATCAAAGGTTCACCTTATTTTGAAGAAGCATTTGAAAGTCAGAAAGATTTCTGCTAGATGGGTGCCACATCTGTCGACTGACGAGCAAAAGAGGCAACGGGTTAAAGTAGCCAAAAAGCTGCTTCAAATGTTTCCAAAATATGACAAAAAGCAGTTTGCCAATGTCGTCACAGGTGATGAAACCTGGGTCCATTATTTTGAGCCCGTCAGAAAGGTTAGCAATAAGATCTGGGCCACTAAACACAGCAAACGCCCAATAATTGCCGAACGTTCTTTGAGTACAAAGAAGGTTTTGTATGCTATCTTCTTCTCTGGTGAAGGAATCACAATAAAAGTGCCAGTGAAAAAGGGCAAAAGCAATGCCGGAAAGTACTACAAAGACGTAGTACTGAAGAAACTGAAAAAGTATTATCAGAAACGACGCCCTGCCACTGGTTTTAAACATGTCCGTCTTCTACATGACAATGCCCCAGCTCATACCTCCGCAATAGTTACGGCGTTTTTGAAGAAAGAAAAAGTAACTGTTTTGCCCCACCCCCCCGTATTCCCCAGACCTCGCCCCATGTGATTTCTTTTTGTTTCCGAAAATGAAAGCATTCCTTGCTGGGCGGAAATACCAGTCCCGACAGGCACTTGGATCTGCCATTCATCAGTACCTTATTACTGTGCCCAAATCAGCGTACCGTGACGCCTTCAAGAAGTGGATACATCGGCTGAAACTTTGCATTTCTAGCCACGGGGAGTACTTCGAGGGCATGAAATGAGTACTTTTGGGCTAACTTGAAATTTGAAGTCTCCAGATAGAAATAAGCAATTCATTTCGAACATCCCTCGTATAAATATGGAATATGACTTTTTATTGTGGAACATGGGAATTACATGTGTTTAGACATAATTCTTGAAATTCAGATTCTCACTGCAAAAGTGAATGAAGCCAGTTATACTAGATCTTCAACTGAAAAAAAAATTAGAATTTGAGGATTTTCCAAAGTTATGAGTCCTACAGGTTCTATACTAAAGCACCCTCTCAAAATCCAAAGATTCTACTTTTTTTATACTGGACATGTTACTGATCTTTTTTTTTTTTTTTTTTTTTTTGCACTAAACATCTAGCCAGTTCCATTCACTGTTGCAGCCAAAATCTGGATTTCAGGAATCTAATCATATCTAAATAATTCCCAAATGTTAAAAATTCATATTCAATATTCAGAAAACCCAGTGCTAACTCATTTTAGACTGAATAGACTCCCCCTCCCTACACTATATATGGGAAGCATCCAATTTCAATTTCCAGTATGTCAAGCTTTGTGATGATATTCCTAGAGAAAATGGCTAAACTATTTGCAAACAGTGGAAACCCTGATCAGATGCCACATTCTGCTGCATCTCATCTAGGTCTGCACTGTTTAGAAATTACCCTTTTGGGGATCTCCACACTAAAGTTGTTTAATGTAACACTACAAGTACCTTGATTTTCCTAGTTGCTTCAATAAACTCTACTCCATATTTATTGTGTTCTTCCATTCCTGTTGCTATAGTTAGAATGTTTGGATCAAATATGATGTCATGTGGGTTAAAACCAATTTTATCCACTAGCAGTCTGTATGATCGTGTACAAATTTCTACCTTCCTGTCTGCATCTGTAGCCTGAAATTCAGAAATAACACCAGTAAAACTTCTGTTAAAGTTTATGCATCAAAGTTAGATATTATCAGATGATATTGTAAAATAATTTTCTTATTTTTTTGGAGAAAATAGGATTTAACATCCCATGTGCATTGTCTCCAAAAAAAAATATGCCACAAAATTGTTGTCTGCTAATGTCCCAATAAGCATGCTAAGGTTTAAAGGATAATTCCAAGAATATCAATAGTGGAGTGGAAAGATTGTAGACTGAATCCTTTTCAGGTCCAGAACCAAAGTTCTAAAAACTTGTAAAATGTTTGTTGTTTTTTTTATTCTTTATTTATAATTTATTATTTACTAATAGAACATCCTCATCCATGAGGTACAAGTTCTGATCTTAATAACTTCCACTTTCTCACCTTGCTAGATTATACTGTAATGCAATCTCTCTGAAACAGCCACCCTTGAAAGGCAAAAACTGGCAGTTGTAGAGAGGTGGCTGTTTTGGAGAGATATAGTAGAACTGCACACAGGGAAATAAAAAAGTGGCTTGAAAAGTATGGGAAGTTTTAACCCATTACATACTGAAGACCCCTAAATGGGTAACTGGCAAACAGTGCAGACCCAGATCAGACACCACAGAATGCGACATCTGATCTGGGTCTCCACTGTTTGTGAGTATATCAATCCTTTTTTCTTTAGAAATATCTACATCATATAGCCTGATATACCTAATATTGGCCATGGACTCTTCCAATATATAGTGTGGGAGAGCTTATTCAGTCTTTAATGAATTAATAAGGCTAATCCATCACAAACCTGTCCTTCTTCATCAAAGGCCATGATCACCACTGCTGCACCATATCTCTTGATCTTTTTGGCTTTGTCAAGAAAATCTTGTTCCCCTTCCTTCAGACTGATACTGTTAACTATACACTTCCCCTGGGTACACTTCAGCCCAGCTTCTATAACAGCAAAGTTCGAAGAATCTACACACAGTGGAACCTGAAATTGCAGTAAACAAGTATGGTAAATGTCCAATAGCTCAAGATAAGAGGGGGAATCCACAAAATAGTTTTCTTATTTCTCCATGAAAACATATGTTGTGGATACTCATTAGAAGCACCTCACTAAGGTGCTTCTAATGAGTACCCACTTCATGTGTATTACTTTTCAGTTGAAAAAAGTGCCTTATCTGGAGCTATGAAATTGTTCTTACACCAAATTTTTTGACTAAATGGCATTAAATTTTACAGCGATGTAGCAGTCTGATCAGGGTCTACACTTTTTCTATACTAAGTATTTTAAGAATCTACTGCATAATAAAGAGCAAAAGCAAAAAATAGGCCGTGGAACAAAGTATGGAATAAAATTTTAGGACATTTACTGTACACTCAGCAGTTCCAGAGAGGGTGCTTCTTTCAACTGAAAATGCACTGATGTTTTTTTTCTTATTTTTCCATGAAAATATAAGCTGAGGTGCTTCTAACGAGTATGCACAACATCTGTTTTTGAGGAGAAATAAAAGAAATATTGTATGGATATGCCCTCTTATCTGGAACTATGACATTCTCCATTTGTTCTATCAAAAAAAACAACAACAAAAAAAAAAAACGAGTCATCCTGCCAACAAAACTGTATCATGTACCTGAAATATTCAAGACACTTGAACTCCTTACCATTCTTATCCTAAAATTTTAACATCACGAAAACATGCCTATATAATTTCGACCCCCTTAAACCCCACTTTTATATAAAAAAACTGGGGTTTACAGGGGTATACATTATTTTTTTATTTCTGCTCAAAAACATAGATTGTGGGTACCCGTTAGAACTGCCTCATCGAGGCGGTTCTAACGGGTACCCATAATGTATGTTTTGAGCAGAAATAAGAAAAATATCAGATTTTTTTATCTGAAAACTTTCGTTTTTTGGCGGTAAAATTTTCAGTATATTTGAATAGGCGTGTTTTCGTAATGCAAGTCCTTTGATGATACGTTGAAAACTACTTGATGAGTGGCAAACAGAATGGACCCTGATCAGATGTCACATTCGACAGTGTCCGATCTGGATCTACACAGTTCACTCAGGTGGCTCTGTCTGAATATTAAGTGTAAATATAGCAATTTTTAAGCTTCGATTTTGTGAAATCTTTGTTCTGTGATAAGTTCAGATAGAAAAAACCTTTAAAACATGCAACTTAACTTTTACAATTATTTACTACGATTTCAAATGATCATCTATAAGGCTTACATATGCCAGCAAGGCAAGAACTTTGACAAATACACATGAATGGGCAGTTGGATGGATAAGGTGAAAACTGTATACTCCCTATTAACACAGTTATACAGTTACAACACAAACATTGTTTACCGAGTAAGGAGAGGAAGGTTCATGATGTATAGAAACTACTTTTTTTTAAATAAGACAGGAGACATTAAGAATGACAAGTTGACATATAAATTTAGTTTTCAAACTGATCTGCTCTTTATTTGTCATCAAGCCAGTACATAAATTTCACTTAAATTGAGCAGAAGATATGCAGATTATGGCATGAAATTAGTTTTGACCGTTCTTTTTATTCTATTTATTTACTTTCCTTTTAGTTATAGTTTTATGGCCCAGTCAACACTATTAATGTTGTGTCTAGACAGTTAGCTTACCTAACCACCATTTTCCTGGGCAGGCTTAGTCCTCTAAGCAGTTAACCAGTTCTTGTGCATATTCTTTTGCCAAAAACTGACAACTACCCTTCTTGAATCAACGGAAGAAGGAGAGGTAAAATATTTTATGACCAGTCTTCATGAAAAAATGACGCTGCACCTGGCAAGGACCGTTACTGCGAACTCCTGATTACGAGTCAGTCAGGAGCTGTAAATTACTATGAAAATTAGCCTATTAACAATTCCATATAAGATCTTCCCAATAACAATGCATACAGAAAGTTTCAACCAAAGCCATGTAGCATACCTGAATTTATCATGTGGAAACAAAATACACTCAACTTCTTTATAACACGGTTCGTTATAACACGGTTTTGGATATAACACGGTTCAAAGATGGATCCCAAGAAATGTCTAGATTATATTGAAAAATGACCATAAATGGTCATTTTTCATTATACTCTATACATTTTTGTTTGGATATAACATGGTTGTTTAACTAACACGGTTTATGCTATGGACTCCAACAATAGTGTTATAAAGAGGTTGTGGTGTATGGATGTATCAACAACAAACAGAGAGACAAAAGTTGGTAGCTTATGTTCTGTGATTGTGGCTCTTCCTTGAAATCTTCTTTACAATTCTCAAATAGGTGGAAGGACAGACACACCAAGATCCACCATGAAAACATAAGTGAAATACTCCACCAGTGTTGTGTGATGTGGTATCCTGGCCAGTCTGAGCATCTACACAGTTTGAACAGAGTCTACCGTATTGGCACGAAATATTCAGACACTGTAACATCTTACAACACAAACATGAACAAATATATTTGACTACCTAGGCCCAATTTTTCAAAGTTTCGTTAACTTAACAAGCTTATTAGTGGTCAAAATGTTACCTGTTCTGGTAAGTACAATATCTAATTCACAGGTATTTTTGCTGAAAAATGTGAGTAGCTTTTGCAAATGCAAAACCTACTCACATTTTTTCAGCAAAAATATTAGCATATATGCCATATTTAATGATCAAAATTTTAACTATACGTTAACTAAACACATTGTTAGTTTTGAACAACTGGGGCCTGGTGATATGAATAGCAATTAGCGTAGACCTTGATCAAACTGCTCCTTTATCAGGGTTTGGCCGATATGTTGGTTGTCAACTGCAACGTTCCCTACCTTGGCTATGTCAGGCTCTGAGGAAATCAGATTCACAAACTTTGACATGGCTGCTATACCATCTAACATGCCTTCATCCATATTGATGTCCAGGACTTGTGCACCATTTTCAACTTGTAGCTTAGCAACCGTCAGTGCTTCCTGGAGTAAATAAAAATATTATGTATATACCTATGCTGTTACCAGTTACCATTAAACTCTGAATTCTGCTTTTAGAATGATTCGAACCTGGATCTTGTGATCAACTGTCACAAGTGCTAGCCCTTAGATACATAGATACTCAAATACTCAGATCAGCCTATGCAGATGTGTTGGCTGATTTGAGTCTTCACTGTCTGTCTGAAAATGCTTTTGGTCCTTGACTACCCACAGAGAGCCCAGGGAAGTCTGATCAGACTGCACAAATGCATAGGCTGGTGTGGGTCTTCACTGGGCATACATATGAGGCACCGTATGACAAAACCTACAATAAGACTTGTGTGACCAGCGAAGATTCAGATCAGCCTGCACATCAGCACAGTCAGATCTGAGTCTTTGCTGATCGCCTTCTACAGACTCCGGGCTATCCAAAAAGGGATGAATGAGAACCGCTGGGTTTATGTACAGGCTGATTTGAGTCTGTGCAGGTTACACAGGTCTTCTCATAGGTTTTGTTGTGTGCTGGCTCATCTAATCTTGTAGGAAATGCTGTCCCCAGCTCATATAGTCTTTCATTCAGTGATAATTTATCCCAGATGTGATGCTAGGAAAGTGTGATCTTTAACATTCAATCTCATTTAATGCTTAGCACACAGGGTAAAATTTTCAACAGACAACATTTAGAAATATTTTTCTTATTTTTCCCAGAAAATAGGATTTGACATTTTAGATAATTTGCATGAAATGTCAAATCCTATTTTCTGGGGAAAATAAGAAAAATATCACCAATCTGTCATCTCTTGAATTAGCCCAGAGAGTGGTAAAGGTTAACAGCTGAGTAATCGGTACTCTCTTTGATGAAGCTAATAAATAATAAGACTAATTTATGTCCTTGCATAATTGGCATCAATAGCAATAATGTAGGTAAACCATATCTCAGATATCCTTGGCCAGTCAGAACACAGCATTGACCAAGTTGTTATGACTGGTATGTGTTTGATTTCCTGAATATTAGGTGCAACAAAATTTCAGATCTGCAGCTCCAGTAGTTTCTGAGAATTACAGACAGAAAAAAGTTAACACACATGCTACCCCTACCCCCAAACAAAAACAGGAATTTCCTTTCAGGAAGAACAAAAACTATATACCCACCCCAGACATATCTTGTATGTTGTAGGCATAAAACAGGCATTGTAATGCACTTGCCTATGTAACAGGACTTCGGACTGAATAACGTCAAAAATCTGCGATGGTATATTCTGTGATATACTGTCAGAAATCTGACGTCATCTCATGTTTCATTTCATTGACTGGCATTTGGTTTTAACAGCACTTGCTGCTTTGTACAAATAGGACATTTTTTTCAACAAAACAAATGAATAGATGCATTAGAATGGGGATAACTGAATTTAAAATTGTTATTTTGGGAGGTAAATCATCGGTTCTATAGTCACAAATTATGTTTTATGGTGACGCTGATGTGGCCCCATAAAATAAAATTACAACCTTAAAACTGCTGATTTACCTCCCCAAATGACAATTTTGAATGCATTTAACCGCTAATTATCTGAGGATATAAGGTGTAAGCTATGTAATGTACCTCATAGTTTCCAGTAGAGACCAATCTAGCAAAGCGCCTAGATCCAGCAACATTACACCTCTCTCCTATATTGACAAAGTTTGTGTATGGACCAATCTTCATGGGTTCTAACCCTGTAATGGAAGCAGATATAGAAAAAAAAAATCTTTCCTCATCATAAACCAGGGCCCAGTTGTTCAAAGCTAACGATGTCGTTAGTTAACGATTTGTTAAAATTTACATCGAGTGATACGCAAATATGCTGAAATTTTTTGCTGAAAAAATGTGAGTAGCTTTTGCAGTGCAAAAGCTACTCACATTTTTTCAGCAAAATATATCAGAATATTGTGTATTGAATCCGCTAAAACAGTTAACGAAATGACCCTTAACGAGCTCGTTAAGCTAACGACGCTTTGAACAACCTGGCCCAGAAAAATTGTTGCAACACATCAATAAATATACAAAGGTATTCATCTTTCCAAACTCATGATAAAAATACCACTTAAAACAAGCAAATTCAGAGAATTTATGTCCCACACCTTTTAAAAATCCTCCAAAAGTACCTACTAGTTACAGTTTGATGACTATGAAAAAAAACAGAATAGTGAAGAAAAAAAGATTAAGTTCAAAATGCAGAAAAAGTGATATTAAAAATTAATCTGAGGACATGCACATCTTCAGACCATAACAAAAACACCTGTAAAAAAGTCAGCATAAAACTGAGGACTTGCAGACAAAAGATACCCACTATCTATAAACTTTGACAATATCTGAGCCTGAAAAATGATTATGTTCAAAATGCTATTCAGAAAAATTATGTTCAGTAAAAAAGTGATAAAAATTATTCTGAGGATTATAGCCAAATCACATGCATCTCTTCAAACCATCTCAAAATATTGACCTTTCACATTTGTGTTTTCCACCATAGAAAATTAAAATTCATCCCAAGATGTATCACAAAACATTTAGACAATTTCCATCTTACATGTACATGACAAAGTACATAACAGAATGCAAATACAATAGTGGAATCAGGAGTCTTGAATGCTTAGCATGCTGGAAAAAATTCAGCAGACATCATTTTGAAATATTTTTCTTATTTGTCCCAGAAAATAGGATTTAACAATTTGCATGAAATGTTAATCTTATTTTCTGGGAAATAAACAAGAAAAAATATTATTAATTTGTTGTCTGCTGAATTTGCCCATACTGTGGTAAAAGCTTAACTCTATTTATGTGTCTACAGAATTGTAAGGATTAATGTACCTGACAAGAGCATGTAGTCTTCGTCAATACTTTCTGGTGGAACTCTTGGCTTGAACTGTCCTACAGCTTCAGCTATTGCCCTGCAAAGTTATACTCATAAATAAGACCAGTCAGGGGAAAAGGGTTTTTTTTGGGGCAGGTTTGTTTGTTTGTGTTGACGTTTTACGGCCCAGTCAACCCAATGGGGTCATGTCGAGCGCGGTCAGTTTACCTAACCACACATTTACTGGGCAGGCTTAGTCCTCTAAGCAGTTAACCAGTATTGTGCACATTCTTTCGCCAGAAACTGACAACTGCCCTTCTTGAATCAGCGGAAGGGAGAGAATGACCGTAGAAAATATTTCATGATCAATCTCCACGAAAGAATGTTGCCGACCTCGGCGGGGGTTGAACCCACGACCTCCTGGTCTCCAGTCGGACGGTGCATCCAACTGAGCCACCGAGGCCGGCAAGTATAACAGCAGGAGTGCAGCTGCCCCTTTTCTCCAGGCCTTTGTTATCACATAGTTCTAGGGAAGAGAGTAACCAAGGCAAATATTTTTTTCTTATTTCTCCATGAAAATGTATGTTGTGGGTAATTATTAGAAGCGCCTCACCTCAGATCACCTCACCTCCAAAATGTGAGGAGCTTCTAATGAGTACCACAACATATATTTTCTTGGAAAAATGAATTAAAATATCAGGGCCCAGTTGTTCAAAGCGTCGTTAGCTTAACGAGATTGTTAAGGGTCATTTTGTTAACTGTTTTAGCAGATTTAATATACAATATTCTGAAATTTCAGCATATTTGCGTATCACTCGATGTAAATTTTAACGAATTGTTAACGACGTCGTTAGCTTTGAACAACTGGGCCCAGTACTTTACACTTGAAAAACAATAAACCAAATAAAAACACCACTTTACATAGAAATATGCCTGTTTATCTACAACTTCTTCAGAATCTGACTACATAGCTCCAGATAAGAGGGACTGCTTCATAACAAGAAGTGTCAATAAGCAGTGCTTATTAGATCATCCCCACCCCACACATCAGCCCCTCTGCAAAGTAAGGATTGCCTTCTGATAAATTATTTACAAGATAAGAAGCAGAAACCAAAACATAACTGCTGGATGGATGGTCATACGGACGGATGGCTGGACAAAGTGAAAAGAGTATACCCCCACCCTCACATCCCCCCAGCCCCACCCACCCACAAACACAGTTTGCAAGGGGTATAACTATTTACTTATTCCTCCCTAAAAACATACATTAAAGGTTTTTGATTTGATTTGGAGTTTTACGATATTAATTTTAAAGTATGTTTCTGAAAAATTAAAGTAATCTGAGCTTGCAATAAAAATACATTAATCTTGCCTTCAGTGTTGTAAATTAAGAGAAATAAGTACTCAAATCCAGATTGGAGAAGTAACTAAATAAATATTTTTCAAATTTATCTATGAAGACATAAAATGTGTAAGTGCCAGGAAGTGCGACTGGTGTGTGTGTGTTTGAATGGTTCAATGTCACTTTCAAAATGTTCAGTTATACAGCAACAGAAACTATTTTTGTTGTGCTTTATCAATGAAATATCATACATGATATTCCACCCAGTCACATTATCCTGACACAGGCTCTAATACTGTGTATGAAGCAAAGGGTAGTTAGCACCATTTCAAGAGACTCAATATAAAAATTTTGCTACCATTTTTCAAAGGAAGACAATTTTAGCAGACCGAAGTTACCGCCCTAGAATCTGAAGCCTTTCAAATATAGGAGCTACCCTTAAGGAAAGAATTTGCTCCCTTTAAAAGAAACCCCTATCCAGCCCCCTTGTCAGAAGGCAGCAAATATTTCCTTTGAAGAGTTATTTTCCTTGGAGATCTATCCATTCCCTTTACGAGATATTTGTCCGACTCGCCTTGGTTCTAATCTACAATCTTCTGCATGTGAAGCAGACATTCTCTGTTTTATTCAATTTAGCACTGTTTTCAACAAACATTCTATAATGTTGTGATTGTGTCCTGATGTGTTTGAAAGCTCAAAGATCACTTTTTAAGAGTGCTGCTTACTGAAATAAGCCCCAGACATATTGCATGATAGTGCACCCAGTCACATTTTATACAGACATGTACACTGGGTAGACCAGTTCTGATTCACAGCTTTCTCTTAATGCTGGGTGCCAAAGGAAAGAGCAGCTATGGTAAATGTCCTAAAATTTTGAACATTTTTATTGCATACTTTTTTTTGCCTAAATTCTACTTTTTGTGCAATTATTTCTTAAAATACATAGTGGAATGGCAAATAGTGTAGACCCTGATCAGACTGCTCCTTCAGGAGCAGTCTGATCAGGGTCTGTACTATTTGCATATGCCATTTTATTGGGAACTTTGGCGTAAGATATTTTAGGACAATACCTTAGTACCATTTTTAACTTCTTTGGTATGTCTTGGCCTGGGATGAAACTCACAACCTGCCAGCCATAAAGTAGCTGCACAATCAACTGAGCTATTGTGCCAGTAGCAGACATTCTATCAGCTTAACTATTTGTTTGTAGTAAACGTTATGCTAGCATCTTTAATTGACCTACTTGATATGTTCAGGTGTGGTACCACAACATCCTCCAACTATATTTACTAGATGATCTTTAGCAAACGTCTGTCAAAAAAAAAAAAAGATTTAATTCTTATATATAATTAAGTCTGTTTACAATGTAATTTTTTCAGACAAAAGTACTTATACATTTTGTATTTTCTTTAACAGTAAATAAATGTTCATACTGCATTTTCTCAATTATTCCTAAAGTAACAACCCTATAAGTATAGACAGACAGACAGACAGAGAGAGAAAGAACATTCATTGTGCTCAGATCAAGGAACAGACATGTTCAAAACTAGTTCTAGTTGTTAGTTATGATAAAGCCTGATGATAATAATATTAACACAAGTCATGTAAAGTGCAAGAAAAGTAACATTTAAAGTGCAGAACATAAAGGTAAACAAACAATTCATAAAATGAGACTTGTAATTATATTAATTGTTTATGTAGGTATAATTATGGAAAATAGATTTAACTCTTAAGTGAAATAAGTCTGACATGGAAATGTATCCACCTCATTTCTCAATGGCTGGTGTGAAGAGGGGGTTACTTTTAAATAAAAAGAATCTGGTCTGTTTGTATTGTTTGTGTTGAGGTTTTACGGCCCAGTCAACCCAATGGGGTCATGTCAAGCACGGTCAGTTTACCTAACCACACGTTTACTGGGCAGGCTTAGTCCTCTAAGCGGTTAACCAGTATTGTGCACATTCTTTCGCCAGAAACTGACAACTGCCCTTCTTGAATCAGCGGAAGGGAGAGAATGACCGTAGAAAATATTTCATGATCAATCTCCACGAAAGAATGTTGCAGACCTCGGCGGGAATTGAACCTGCGACCTCCTGGTCTCCAGTCGGACAGCGCATCCAACTGAGCCACCGAGGCCGGCCAGTCCGTCTGTAAGTAGCCCACTGTTTGAAAGGTTTGAAATACAAAGAAACTACTAAAATTTGCAGCAAAATCTTTCAGGTGTATCAGTTCACCTTAAAATATGCTTCATTAACCTATTTACATAAAGTGGACTCTTCTACCATAACTCTTTGTACTGGTCTATTTCTAATACCAGGGTGTCATGTTTTATAGAAATTCCAGTAGTTAATGCAAACAGTGTAGATCCTGATCAGATGCTGCATTATGCATTATCTGATCTGGGTCTGCACTGTTTGCCAATCATTCTTTTAGGAGTTTCGAGACTAAAATGGGTTAAATGAATAGAATTTAACAGTAGATCTGTTCTCAAAATGTGACTTTTCTAAACAATAGAAATTAATGCATTAAAGATTATGAACACTTTACATGCTGGGTAAAAATTTCAGCAGATGACATTTTGAAATATTTTTCTTATTTTTCCCAGAATAGGATCTGACACCTGATCGAAATTGTCTCCTAGGGGAGACAATTGGCATGAAGTGTCAGATCCTACTTTCTAGCAAAAATTAAATACCGTCAGTTTGTCCTCTGTTGAATCTGCCCATAGCATGTTAAGTATTAATATTTCCTGATCTGAAATCCAAATTTTGCCACCTAAATTGTAGGTTTCCAACTATCATTTAGCCCCATTTCTAGAATAAAATTATCTGATAAAACAGGCCAAAATCTATTTCTCAGACATTGAAAAGAGCATAATCCTGTCAAATATGAACAGATTTTGCTCATAAAAAATTCCAAACCACTCATCTCCAATATTAATATGCATGCAAAATTTGAATACTTATTAATCAGAAATGAAATGTGGATAGATGGACAGACAGGACACCAAAGGATATAACATAATACCCCTCACTATGATGTGGTAGGGTATAAAAAAGGACATGTACCTTTAGTTGATCTGCCATCATCTCTGGTGTTTCATCATACTCTCCAAATGTGTTTGGTAAACCTACAAGTATATACAGCATCCTCCCTAACAACAGCCACCCTTAGGAACAAATAAAATTGACCATTATATGAAGGCAGATGTTTGTTTGTTTGTGTTGAGGATTTACAGCCCAGTCAACCCATTGTGATCATGCTGAGCATATAATAATAGTTTGTCTGTCATTACTGACAATGAACAATCTTAATCACATGCGAGAAATGCTAATGTTGAGCATGATCAGTTTACCTACCACACTTTTTCCTGGGAAGGCTAAGTTCTCTAAGCAGTTAACCAGTACTTATGCACATTCTTTTGTCAGAAACAGGCAATTGCCCTTCTCGAATCAGCAGAAGGGTGAGTAAGGTTGCTGCTGTTGTGAGGTTAAAAATATAGTAAAACTGAGAAATCAAAAAAAGGCTGTTATAAAGGGGTTACTGTTGCTGACCATTAGTGGAGGTTCCACTGCATTATTTTTTTCCATGAAGACAGCAGTATTGCTTTGGTGACATACTTATTTTCAAAAGGAAAAATAAATATTTGGGCTGTGCAAAACTGGCAGATTCAGATCATCCTGTGCATGTGCAAAGTGGCATGCGGGCCTTTGCTCTCCATTCATACATTCTGTAGTATCCAATGATTCTGTTTGTGGACAGTTAGGATCCTGATCAGACTGCACAGATGCACTGGCTGATCTGGGGCTTCACATTCCACAAATGTCCAAAGACAAATGTTTTGCATAGTGCAGCCCATTTTACCTCCTACTTATAGAAAGGGTGCTGAAGTTAAAATGGCTGAAGATTGCCAAGAAGAATGGAAGTTAAACGTCTTTTCAAGAATCAAATTATTAGCATTATATTAAAAGATACAGACATAAAGGTAGGTAGATCATTTATTTATTTATTTAAAACTTAACAACAATATATACAAAATATACACAAGTCATAGGACTGGATTATATGCTAGGCTACATCTGTCCTCTCCATAAAAGTGTTGTAAGTAGTAAACAAATATAATGTGGCCATCTAATTCAAAATAAAACATGCAATTCATATTGGTACAGTAGGCAACTTCTGATCCTGAAACCACCTACTTTTGACCACCCCTAGTGTGGAATATTTTTTCAATCTTTCATGCACCAAAATATTCATTGCAAATAACAAAGATCCTGACCAAACAGCAGTAGGTACCCTATCTGATACTGACTATCACCATTTGCAGAAGGGACAAATCTCTAGATAAGAGTGGTACACAGATTATACTTTTTCTTATTTCTCCATGAAGACATATGTTGTGGGTACTCATTAGATGTGGGTACTCAATGAGGTGCTTCTAATGATTACACACAACATACGTTATCATGGAGAAGTAAAAAAAATATCAATACTTTTTAGTGTTAGTGCTCTGTGGTGGCCGTAAATGTCTCCCTGTACTATACATAGTGTAGTTCACTTTGGCGTAGTTTATGTTTCCTGGTCCTTTGTGATTTTTGTGCCTATTCTGGGAAATTTGAAAATTTATGCACTGACGAGGTGAAACCGGCCAAAACTAGCTAATCTGGCCCAGAAAACATGACACTCCAACTGTTTTCGGTTTTGTGACTGAGTTAATTGCTCTCAATGGTCATTCCTTTTAGAATAAATTCATATTACAAGGTAAAAAATACATGTACTTACCTGCATTAGGATAACAGATGGTGTAAGCTGAGGTATGTGTGCTCACAGCTTCAAGAAAAGGTCTCATTTCTGCAGCTCCCAGAGCACAGTTCAATCCCAAACTGTAATATATTCAATTACAAGATACATAATGACAGAACTGCAAATGTCCTAAACATTCAAATTGTCAAATCTTACTTTTGGCAAATAATTACAAAAAATTTGTTTGCCAGAAGCAACCAATTTTGCAAGGGAGGCAATTAAATTGGCCCGTGCACCAAATCAGTCTAATTGATCTGCAGTTTTTACCTCCCTGTCACTGTTAGCCTCATTCTCGGCACTGTTTATTCACCCTCCAGCTGTACATTGTTTCAAAGTATACTGGTGTTACCTATAACCTGTTTGATGTGTGTGTATTCATTCCAATTAATTGCACCCATGACATCTATCACATGTTACCTAAGTAAGTGCTCCAATTTATTCTTGTAGAATAAGTAGCCCTCATTTTTTTAAAAAACATTGAATATTAGGGAAGAAAATTTCTGTAGGTGTATCCAATTATATTAACCTGTAGGAAGTACAGACACTGTATCCTAATGGCAAAAGAAGAAAGCCTTGCATGCATATCTAAGACTTTGTTAGTCACAAAAATGATAAGGCATTTTTTTTTTGTGTGGACACAACAAGCTATGATTTCAACTGTCACAACTCACCACATTGGACTTGAATGAGAAACACTAATTATGAAGGCTTCTGTCGTCTGACCTGATAATGTTCTTCCACTTTTATCTACTATCGTTCCTGATACCTGTAGAAACAAGAATTTTGTTCATATCACTTTTATAAGAATTATTAAAGAAAAAACAATATCAACCCTTAATCCATCCATGTTAAGTGGACTCTTCTACCACAACTCTCTGAAATAGTCTATTTCCAATAGAATGGTGTCTGGTAACCTTTTATTATTATGTTTTATAGAAATTCCTGTATTTAATGAAAATACTGTAGACCCATATCAGATGTGGCAACTGGTCAGGTTCTGCACTGTTTGCCCATTACCATTTTGGGGGTTTCCCAACTAAAAGGGTTAAAGTGCTAGTCAAAATAATACTTTACCACACAAAATTTATTTGAGTGATGGTGCACCATCAAGTTAGAATAGCATCAGAACTTGGATGAACATTATTTTCAAAAATGGACCAGGACCATTCAGAGTCCACCAATAAAACAACATTCATAGCTCCAGATAAGAGGGGGTATCCACACGATATTTTTCTTATTTCTCAATGATAACATGTTTTGGGTACTCATTAGAAGCATTTCAGCGAGGTGCTTCTGATGGGTACCCATAAAATGTTTTCATGGAGAAATAAGAAAAATATCAGGGCCCAGTTGTTCAAAGCGTCGTTAGCTTAACGAGCTCGTTAAGGGTCATTTCATTAACTGTTCTAGCAGATTCAATACACAATATTCTGATATTTTTTGCTGAAAAAATGTGAGTAGCTTTTGCACTGCAAAAGCTACTCACATTTTTTCAGCAAAAAATTTCAGCATATTTGCGTATCACTCGATTAAAATTTTAACGAATCCTTAACTAACGACATCGTTAGCTTTGAACAACTGGGCCCAGCTCTGTTTATCTGAAAAAAAAAAGTGTTTTATCTGGAGCTATGCAACACTGCAGCCTAAACTGACTCCTCCGTCAAGTCACTTGACCATTTAACTGACAACCGCAACTGACCATTCAAAATAGCTAATAAGGTAATTGTCAATGTATGTTTTTAGTTAGACAAACAAATCAACACATGCTTTTTACAGGTAAGCACAGGTATATCAATACAAAGTTTGTCCAAGGAAATTCACGTGGGCGTGGTATAACTGCCTGACGGAGGAGTCAATTGACTGAACCTAGGTAATTTTCTGCATTCAAAGAAGTCTCCTTTAGCAAAATGGGATCAATTCATTTCACCTGTATCTATTCACCTTAAATACACTTACAAAAATTGGGCATCTTCTGTTTTCATTCTCAAACAGCTGTTGTATGGCAAACAGAGCAGCCTTGGAATTGGCGGTATCAAAAATGGTTTCGACCAGCAAGACATCAGCACCACCGTCCAGCAATCCACTAGCTTGCTCAGTGTAAGCATCAACTAATTCATCAAAAGCTGAAATACAGCAGTTCAGATGTTAACCCATTTATGCGGAGTGGACGCTTCTACCTTAATTCTTTGGACCTGTCAATTTCTTAAATTGGATTGTCTGGTTAGTCTTCATTACTTATGAATGCCTTGTCCATTTTCTTTACTCATTAGAATCACCTCAGTGAAGCAATTCTAATGAAAATGCAACATACATTTTAATGAAAAAAGTAAGAAAATTCCCTTAGAAAAAAAACCTATTTCTTGATTTATCAGAATAATTTCCTAGGGACTCAAACACCAGTTCGATTAACCATGATAAACGACCCATCAGTTTTTGAGTCATTGAAGTTGTAGTTGAAGTTGTACTGTAGTAAGAGGAAATGGGACAGGGTGTGGGGATGGAAGCACAGAATTTATAAGGCAAAGTAAGGGATGCTTCCCAGTTCATATACACCCTTTTCTAGATCTGTTAAAGTATGTACTGGGTAAAATTTAACTACTATATTCGACCTAATTACTGCTCCATGTGCTTAGGTTTTTCAAAATTACTGGGAAAACTTGTGGTAAAATATGTATCCACCTAGAAACAGAGTACACTTAAAAACAAGAGCTGTCGTAGGACAGCGTAGCTCGCCTGCTAGGTACATTTTATATTGTAACATTTTTATCATTAAGAAAATCAAAATGAAATAATCTATGAAATAATTTTCAAGTTATATGGCGAAATCATTCAACCATATAATATAGGTCACACTGACCTAGATGTATTTGTATGTAAATCATTTTGTCACATAGATATAATAATCCAGGTATGACAATTCTCCATGAAAAAGTAATAAAAATAAAAGGCAAAATCACTGAAGCATGAAATATAGGTCATAATGACCTAGATATAGTAAGTGGTCATTCATTGGGTCACATGGAAGTAATATCCCAGGTGTGACATTTATCCAACAAATAGTATTCAAGATATAAGGCAAAATCACTGAACCATGAAATATAGGTCACACCAACAGAGATATATTTTGACGTCAATAATCGGGTCACAAGGAACTAATATCCCATGTGTGACATTTATCCAACAAATAGTATTCAAGATATAAGTTAAAATCACTGAACCATGAAATATAGGTCACAATGACCTAGATATTGTAAGTGGTCATTCATTGGGTCACATGGAAGTAATATCCCAGGTGTGACATTTATCCAACAAATAGTATTCAAGATATAAGGCAAAATCACTGAACCATGAAATATAGGTCACAATGACCTAGATATAGTAAGTGGTCATTCATTGGGTCACATGGAAGTAATATCCCAGGTGTGACATTTATCCAACAAATAGTATTCAAGATATAAGGCAAAATCACTGAACCATGAAATATAGGTCACACCAACAGAGATATATTTTGACGTCAATAATCGGGGCACAAGGAACTAATATCCCAGGTGTGACATTTATCCAACGAATAGTATTCAAGATATAAGGCAAAATCACTGAACCATGAAATATAGGTCACAATGACCTAGATATAGTAAGTGGTCATTCATTGGGTCACATGGAAGTAATATCCCAGGTGTGACATTTATCCAACAAATAGTATTCAAGATATAAGGCAAAATCACTGAACCATGAAATATAGGTCACAATGACCTAGATATAGTAAGTGGTCATTCATTGGGTCACATAGAACTAATATCCCAGGTGTGACATTTAACCAACAAATAGTATTCAAGATATGAGGCAAAATCACTGAACCATGAAATATAGGTCACAATGACCTAGATATAGTAAGTGGTCATTCATTGGGTCACATGGAAGTAATATCCCAGGTGTGACATTTAACCAACAAATAGTATTCAAGATATAAGGCAAAATCACTGAACCATGAAATATAGGTCACAATGACCTAGATATAGTAAGTGGTCATTCATTGGGTCACATGGAAGTAATATCCCAGGTGTGACATTTATCCAACAAATAGTATTCAAGATATAAGGCAAAATCACTGGACCGTGAAATCTAGGTGACCTTGACCGTAAAATGTAGGTCACCATGACCTTCACTCTCTTACACTTAAACCGATGTCACATAGTTAGCTGTTGTATAACCAGTTGTGTCTATAACCTGTAGGCATATAAGATTTTACAAATGTGTCCTAGATTTTGACCCCTAGCCCCACCCCAAGGCCCACCCTGAGGTATGAACCCAGGGGTACGTTCTTTTGGAATCTCAGAAGACTCGTCCAGGTACCCAAATTCTAAATATGAATGCTCTATGAGGAGTGAAAGTCAAGATATAAGAATTTGAAAAACTTTAACACAGTATTACAAAGGTGTCCTAGATTCTGACCCCTAGCCCCACCCAGGGGCATGAACCCAGGGGTTTATTCTCTTGGAATCTCAGAAGACCCTCCAAGGTACTTAAGTTCCAAATTTGATGCCTCTGTGAGGAGTGACTGTTGAGATATAAGCATTTGAAAAACTTTAACGCAGTGTGACGGGAACGGGAATGCAAACGCAAACGTGGACGACCGGGGTGACTACAATAGCTCTCCTTGTACTTCGTACAGGCGAGCTAAAAAATCAGTGAAGGACTTAAATCTGTTTTTTTGTTTTTGCAGCTGCTTAATTGTATTTGTCTTTCCTTTTGGTGTTGGGGGCTTGATGTGGATCTGATTGTATCAGTTCCTGGATTCACTTGTTTGCTTTATCTAATGATGCTTATGTGATATTTTTCTTTTTTTTTTTCTTTTTCTGATTTTCTTGATAAAAAGCATATGTAGTGGTACTCATTTGAATTGCATCGACAAGTCAATGCAATTCAAATGGGTACCCACAACATATGCCTTTATAAAAGAAGTAGGCAAAAAGTACACTGGCTGTAATCTGAAGACTATGAAATTGCTTGACTGTGCCCTTATAGGAGTATGTGCAGTAATTAGTTTGAATATGGTATATTTGTTATACAGTTTTTAAAGTACTCACTGACATTACGAAAATCTGGTTTTTCCACAGAAGGTGATATGGATAATGTTCTGTTGGTAGGACCCATGGCACCAGCTACATACCTCTTCACCCCTAGAAATACAAACAAAAATGATTCAAGACAAATCAACATATATAAAAAAAAGAAATGTCATAATATTTAGCATGTACTTGTACTTTTCACTGTCATTTACACAAATTTTTGAAAATTCAAAATACCATTTTATGTCACTCTGAAAGCTAATTTGTTTCCATTTTAGTGAAAATTTAACTCCTTATCTCAAGCTACTTTTAACGACCCAAAATTTCATGTCCCTTAAATACATGGATCTATAGTCCCCGAAAAGCCTTTAGAGTGTACACTCTCATGTAACCTGAGTAACTTCTCAAGCAGTTCAAAAGCTTCTTTTTTTTTTTTTTTTTTTTTTTTTTTTTTTTTGTCGAAGCTGCCATATCAGAAAATAAAACAGGGCTTTTAACATCAAAAAGGCTTTGATTAACACTCATGATACATTTCCATTGATGGTGCCCCCCCCCACCCCCACCCCTATTTTAATGATCTAGAGCATGACAAGCTTTTTTTTTTTTTCAAGCAAAAAGCTCCTATAGTTTTCTTATTCATACACAAAAAAAAATAAATGTTGTAGCACACATCAGAAGCACCTAGTAAAGGAACTTCTAATGAGTATCTCAATGTATGCTTGTGGGAAATCTATCTTTCTACCTGTGGATGTATCCATAAACTTGCTGGATGAGTAACATCTTAGCTCTAATGAAGGCAAGAGATAAGGGGAGTATCCGAGTAAAATACCCACGTTTTGAGCAAGTACATGTACTCAATTATTTTCAAAAACTTCGGAATTGATACCCAATTGATTTGACAGAGAACCCAATTATTTCCAAATTCAAGAGTGAAAATTAACGTTTCAAGGCCAGAAAAGCACATGATTACTATTTTACATTATGATTTCTGCACAGAATATGGTTTTTATTCTTCATGTAATAAATATCATCATAAAATTAATAGGATATAATGAAATACTGTGTTTTAAATACCTAAATCAGGCTTTTTTGTGCTCTTTTCATCAGTTTTACAATTTTTACTCAATTATTTTTCATTTTAGGGGGTATCTTTACTCAAACTGAAAACTGAAAATAAGATTTCACCCAACTGATTAAATTTTGATGGGGACTAAATAGCCAAATGCCCCTAAAATTATCTGTTGCTCTGTCTAATTTCTTAACAGTGCTTCAGCTAGGATTTGGGGGCAGAGGGGTGCCAGGTAAGGCACTTTTTGTATGGTCTTACAAGAATGAGAGAATCATGTGTATTGTGATGTGCTAAGTATCAAGACATGTTACAAAATATAACCCCATTCCACAATAAATTAGGGTTCGTGTTACTGATTGCCATTGTCGCCATTTGTGCAGAAAAATAAAAATTGGCACAAAAAATCATAAATTGGCAAAACAAGTGGCGAAAAAAATATATCGCCTGAATTACCCGCTACTGAGTCATATAATTGTCACGCATGTCTATCGCATCTTCCTTAATTGTATAAATCGCCAATTAACAACTCAATTATCGGTCAGAAAACGGTAAAATTAACCTGAATTTGATGAAAACAATATAAGGTCACGTGTCGTGATGCGCAGTTTGACAGTAACACCGCCTTTCGTCCTCAATATTCATGACGCTCTGCCGAAACTACCAATCAGGAATTAATGTCAGAGTTGCATCGCCTACATCACGGAAATTTACCCAGAATGTAACCACGTGGAACAGTATGTCAAACACAAATTGATTACATGAGAAATAATTGTTGACATTAATCGGTTCGGATTATGCTAATTAAAGCGGTAAGTACACTTTGACAGTGCCGACTTTAATTAAGCACGTTTCGGTACCTTCTGATGAGCCTTTTATTTGGAGATCAACGAACGTCGTCCCGAAAAAAAAAGGAACACAGATAATGCCTCAGAAGCGGACACATTAGTTTCCAATGGCCCAGAGCACGCATTCGAATCCCACAGATTGTAGCGATTTATCATGAAACACATGTATTTGCTATGGTCATTCGCTCCTTCTACTGCTTCAAGATTGGCAGTTACAAGTTTCTTGCCGAAGGGTGTTCAGTGTACTGGTTAACCGCTTATTGTATAAGCATGCCCCCTCTTTTTATTAGCGTGATTCATGAAAAATGCTGTTCTCCATTCCATTTCGCTTAGACCCAACTCGTAAAGCAATTGCAGTAAACTCCCTTTTAAGTAAGTTGCAGTTAGCTCCCTTAAAACATTAAAAAACCTGCAGTGTGAGAAACTTACCCCGCATTTATCAGGGTACAAATGAATATTATGTTACGTCATTCACTTACGGTATAATACATTAATAACATTATATTTATTGGCTTATACAGCACTTTTCAGAACTTTTGTTTCCTTGTAAAGTGTTCTATTTTTGTGTCTTCAACATTCGATATGCAAAACCAAGACTTATTATTAATTCATGACATTGTAATTAATTAATTAGAACAGAGAGTTTTAAAAATCAGTGTCAGAATTAATTTCAAGTCCCCCACACATTTCACACTATACTGATTCATGAATCTATGCTGCAATTATAGGAATCAATAAGTGAACACCCTTTTTCTGACAAGACAATTCTTTGGTGAAAAATGGCCAAAATTTGGCTCAAAATCTGGCTCAAAGTTAAAGAAAATGGCACAAAAAAAAATCAAACTGGCGAAAATGGTGGCGAAAGAAAAAAAAATCCTAGTGCGAACCCTGTAAATGCTTCAAAAATAGAGTACACATAAAACTGACCTTTAAACATTGATAACTTTTTTTAATTTTGGTCCGATTTTCATGAAATTTTCACCAAAATGTAGGGTTTTATGTCTGAAATTGGAATAAGACAGAAGGCAGCTTAAGAAAGGCAGGTCTGCAGGAGAGGGTAAAAAGGGTGGCCCACCCCTCCATATAGGGCTAGCTGGAGCACTGACTTAATCTGGTGTGTCTGTCTCAATACATGGAGTAACATAGCTCCAAATAAGAGGGAGTATCCGGATAATATCTTTTCTTATCACAGGCACTTCTAATGAGTTCCAACAAGAAATAAGAAAAACATGTACAAACTTCTGGATACTCCTTTTATCTGGAACTGTGAGTTCAGGTGATAAACAAAGGCCCTAATCAGACTTTTGGATTTGTAGGCTGATCTGAGCATTAACTGTTTGCATATTTCAATTTGCTGAGACCCTGTATGGGATGACATGGCTCAACTGTTACGTTTCCATAATTTGTATTTATTATTATATTTAATAAACTATTTTGATTTAAAAAAAAAAAAAATTCTTATTCCTTCATAAAACATATGTTGTGGTACTCATTAGAAGCACCTCATTGAGGTGCTTCTAATGAGTACTGCAACATATGTTTTTGTGAAGAAGAAAAATATCAATAATTTTCAGATAAAAAAAGCACCTTACCTGGAGCTATCAGTATTTATAGTACACCACAACCTTTTTATAATACTATTGTTGGGGTCGATAGCATAAACCGTGTTAGTTAAGCAACCTTGTTATATTGAAACAAAAAAAATGTATAGATTATACTGAAAAATAGCCATTTATGGTCATTTTTCAATATAATCTATACATTTTCGGGATCCATCTTTGAACAGTGTTAATATCCAAAACCGTGTTATAACGAAGCGTGTTATAAAGAGGTTGTAGTGTATTTTCAATGAAGTACTTACCAGTTGCAGCTGTAACATCATCACAAGCTTTCTTTGCAATCTTTGCTGCCTCCACATTCAATCGGTATACCTTTAAAGAGAACATAAACTATCTTTTGTAATTTGCAAATTAATTTAAACCTATAAAATTTCTGAATTTTTTCAGCTTTCACGACCCAGTAGCAGTCAAATGTAAATTATTTCTTTTAATTGTCAGAATTGTTTTCTTAAAGATGGGAATGTACCATTATCATTTTTATGATTTCCATCTTTGAATTTGGTATCAGGATTTTTCTTTTGGGTACCATGTTTTGTTAATGGGTGCAAGAAATACTGGTTTTTTTGGGTATTTACTCCATAAATTTAATTTGAATTGCTTTTTCAGGAATTTTAATTGGGTAAACACCCTAAAAAGCAGCTTATCAAAGGTACTGAATGAGTATCCACAAGGAGTCCTTACTTGCAAAAAGAAGAAAAATAATTCTAAATACTCCTTTTGTCTTAATCTATGAGATTATCTGAAGCCTGGTACCACCAGATAAAACCTACTAAATGCTCCATGCCATAGTCAGCTTGTGCTATCTTTGTTCCACTAAATGTGTTCGTCTCCACAAAATCTGCTCCAGCTTCCAAGTAGCTCTGAAATATGAAAGATATCAAATTTCATCACTGGTATAAATACCCCAAGAATTGGATAGACTAGCCTGAGCAAACAGTGTAGACCCTGATCAGATGCCACAGCATCTGATCAGGGTCTACACTTTGCCACTCATACAGCAGATTTAAGACATCAAAAGGTATTTAAATAAATAGTTGAAATTTTAACCCTTGTCCTGCTGTACCCGGATATATCCTGCCTTTGCAAACTTTTCTGAAGAAGCCAACTGATCTGGATCTGCACTGTTTGCCATTAAATATGTGAATTTATAGCAACAATGCAGATCAAGTAATCTGATTGGCTTAAAATTAGAGGTGGGCATGGCATCTTAATTTATTCAGCAGGACAAGGGTTAAGGACATGTGCAAATGAATGGTAAGGAGTTAAGGTGTCTCGATATTTAGGGTAAATACATGTATGGCCAAAGGCTGATTCACCCTAACTGACTACTGTAATAACCCTTGATATTTGGACACCCTATCTACTTACCATACTTGTCCTAAAATTTGAAATACAATGTAGTCCATTCTACTACCTCTTGATGTGCCTACAATATTGCTACATGTATATGTATGGCAATCAGTGAGACCCAGATCAGATACCACATTCTGCGACATCTGATCTGGTTCTACACTGTTTGCAAAGGCCTATCTGTCCCAATTATTAGGGTTATTATGGTAAATGGTTTGCATGAACTATACTTATGAGTTTTTAAGGTTATCTAAAGCAACTGTTTTTCTATTGTTGTGTTTATCCTAAGTATTCAGACACTTTAACTCTTTATCAATCTTGAATGACCAAATTACTTCTCCGAAACTTGAAAAGTCCATTGTCCTACTGGTACTACTGGTACTACTTTTTTGATATATCTAAAATCTTCTGGATAAGTGGAAAAGGCAGACCGTGATCAGATGCCAAACTCTGCAATATCTGATATGGATCTCTACTGTTTGCTCAGGTCTGTATGTCTAAACACTATAGGGTTTTGAGTTGGAGTCAACACTCTTAACCCTTAAAGCGCCAAGAAAATCTGCATCTGAAAATGTCATCTGCTTATGTTGTCTGCTGCATCTTCTTGCAAACTTTTCAAACTTACATTTTGCATATAGGCAAACAGTGTGGACCCAGATCAGACTGCTCCTAAAGGAGCAGTCTAATCTGGGTCCACACTGTTTGCAACAATGACTTTTAAAGTAACCGGCAGAAGACAAAGCAGACGACAATTGTTGTAACTGGCGCTTTAAGGGTTAAGGTCATGACAGTCGGTAAACCTACTCATATTTCTCATGGACATGTAGGCTTAGTCCTCTAACTGGTTATATAACCAATGCTTGTGCAAATACTTTTGCCAGTAACTGACAACTCCCCTTCTTGAATCAGCAGAAGGGAAAGAATGATAGTTTCATGATCAACCTCTACTAATTATGTGACTGCTCTGGGATTCAAACTTGCAACCCCTGGACTGCAGTCAGACTTGCTATCAACTACACTATGGAATCTGACTTAACACTTCTACAGGGTAAATATGGTAATCCTGCATTTGTTAACCCTTGTCCTGCTGAACCCTGATATACCCTGCCTTTTCAAACAGTGTAGATCCAGATCAGTTGGCTTCTGAAGAAGCCAACTGATCTGGATCTGCACTGTTTGCCATTAGGTATGCAAATTTATAGCAAAAAATCCGGATGAAGTAATCTGATTGGCTGTAAATTGGAAGTAGGTGTGGCATCTTAATTTATTCAGCAGGACAAGGGTTAAGAAGGAAGCAAATTCATTCAAACAAGTACAAACACTTTATCTTTTACAATTATTTTCTAATTTTCACCTAAAATTTGTTAAACAATAACTTGGCATTTTATGCATTTAATCATTCTTGGAATCTAACATATGAAGAGAATACTGACTTCGTGAAATGTCAGACCCAATTCATCTGGGAATAATTTCACAATGTCATGTGCTTGTACTTCAACACTTAACATGCTCCAGGTAAAATTTTCAGATGATTTTTTTTTTCTCCTGTTTTTCTCTGAGGAAATAGGGCTTGAGATTCCATGCAAATTATCTCCTAATAAAATAATTTGCATGAAATGTCATAGTCCTATTTTCTATAAAAAATAAAAAAAGGTGAAAAACCACCATTTTGTTGTTTTCTGAATTTGCCCAGATGGTCATAAAGGTTAACAGAATATGAAGAGTTACAGTGTTCAAATGGACCAAAGTCTTACCTTATGTATATCATAAACTACTTCTCGTTTTGTCAGACAAAGGATGTCATTGTTGCCTTTAAGGTTCTTAGTGTGATCTTTGAACTCTGACCCTTGGAAATCTTCTTCAGTAAATCTGTACTGCTGGATCATGGTTCCCATCCCACCATCAAATATCATAATTCTCTCCTTCAGTGTATTTTCAATTTCCATCTCCACGTCTAAAGAAAAGAAACTTTAGTACTATCAAAACTGTGTTAAGCAATCTCCTTTGGGACAGCCAAAAAGTGGCTGTTTTAGACAGGTGCACAGCTCTAGTAAAGACGCTTTTTTAACAAAAAATTGTTAGTTTTCTTATTTCTCCATGAAAACATATGTTGTGGGTACACATAAGAAGCACTTTGGCAAGGGGCTTCTCTTCAATACCCACAATGTATGTTTTTGTGGAAAAATAAGGAAAATACAATGTACATGTATTTTCCAGATACCTCCCCTTATCTGGAGCTATGCAGGTGCTTGTTTAACCTTTACCACTCTCTGGGATAATTCAGCAGATGACAAGCTGATGACATTTTTCTTATTTTCCCAGAAAATGGGACTTGACATGTTATGCAAACTGTCTCCATTTGGTGACAATTTGCATGAAATGTCAAAACCTGTTTTCTGTGAAAACTAAGAAAAATATTTCAATATGTTGTCTGCTGAAATTTTTACCCAGAGTGCCAAGTGTTAACTCTAGTCCTGCTGAACTTGGATATGTCCTGCCTTTGCAAACAGTGTAGATCCAGATCAGTTGGCTTTTGAAGAAGCCAACTGATCTGGATCTGCACTGTTTGCCACTAAGTATGTGAGTTTATGTCAACAGTATGGATCAAGTAATCTGATTGGCTGAAAATGAGAAATGTGTGTGGTATCTTAATTTATTCAGCAGGACAAGGGTTCAGCAAGCTTCTGACTGTATAAATGCCACAAAACTAGATACAATGTACTGAACATATCCCAAATATCCAGACATCTTAATTTCTTACTATACTGAGCTATGAATAAGTCCACCTCACTACCCGCCGTTGTGTCAAAAAACTTGCTGGATGAGTTGCAATGCTAGCCATTCTAAGTGACTTAAATTGTTTGAACTGTAGAAGTGAGCTAGCAAATTTGATATCATCCTTGTTACCCAAGGGTTGCTAAAAATAATAATAAGTACAAAATTAAGCAAATGGAATGAATTACCCATGGGTCTTCGATGATGATTTGATGTTTTCAGGAAATTTAATTTGTTTTTTGTTGTTAATTTGCTTTTATGTTTTATTTATTTTTTTTTTTTTTTTGTTATGTTTTTTACTGTTTTCATACCTATGAATATAAAGTACACAAAGAGAAGTAACAACTTTAAACTAAAGTTAGCCTTGTTTATTAGAACTCATGCATGTACATGTGACAAACATTATCTAGGTGTGAAAGAGTATGGTCAACTATAAGACCTGTCAATCAAATGTGATTTGAAATACAAGCCAGTTTGGCATGAACCAACCAAATCTCTTATCAGAGCACTTTAGTCAACCAAAGCAATAGATAGCAAATGACCAAGTTATTAAAATGCTACTAGGCACCCCAAACACATGGAGGAAGTGTTGAAATTGTTATGAACATGCATTCGTGCAGCCTGACTTTATGGCAAGCTGTACGTTTACTATCTATTTTGAAAACCAGATATATGAATTATATCAGATATCTTGTATCTTAGATACTAAACATCTTATATACTGTATAAGATATCTTATATCCCATACAAGATATCAACTTTAAAATATCTTATTTAATATATAAGATAATTGCACTATTAGACATCTAATTTAGCATATGATATAAATATACTATTTAATATATCTTATATATTGATTGATTGAGTTGAGGTTAAATGACATGTCAACCCTTGTGGGTCATTTTGTATTGTCTCCCAGAGAAAGGGAGAAGACAGATAGAAGAGATAGTAGAGGAGATGAAAGAGAGGGACAGGGGATAAAGGAAAATGAATGAAAGTTAAGAAACAGATGAAATAAAAACCTTCCCCCTCTACCCTTACTTGCTACAAGGATAGCAGGCCTTGCCCAACTGAAAGCCTATAACAGTTGAACGCCCCGGTGACGTAAGATACACAATGCCTTTGCCTCACCCAACCACCCCCGATATCTTATATATTGTATATCTTTATACTAAATAAGATATCTGAATTACCTGAATAAATAAGATATATAGTAATTTGGATATCTTATGACTATGTAGAAATTTAGATATCTTATATAGTATAGAAAATATCTTATATCAGGGATATTCCAGGTATATGCCCTATACATTCTCTGTGAAAATTGTCAATGTTAAAGTTAGGTCTAAACTAGAGCTGTTTTTTTTTTTGTGTTGAGATTTTACTGCCCAGTCAACCTAATGGGGTAATGTGAAGCGCTGTCATTTTACCTAACCACACATTTACTGGGCAGGCTTAGTCCTCTAAGCAGTTAACCAGTATTGTGCACATTCTTTCGCCAGAAACTGACAACTGCCCTTCTTGAATCAGCAGAAAGGCGAGAATGACCGTAGAAAATATTTCATGATCAATCTCCTCTAAAGAATGTTGCAGACCTTGGCGGGGGTCGAACCCATTACCTCCTGGTCTCCAGTCGGACGGCACATCCAACTGAGCCACCGAGGCAAAACTAGAGCTGGTATTTGTAAAACACTATGCCCCTAACACTGCCTGACTCTAACACTGCTTGACTCCAACACTGCTTGCCTATGACGGTAATAACAGTACAAATATATGAGATTTCAGTATTATTTTATCAAAAGGGGAATAACTCTAAAATGGGTGCTAATTCGGATAAGAAAAAAAATATGGGTCACCTATTTTTTCATGAGGAATCCATATATGAATTTTCAAAACATTAGCATACATGGTTCTGTACTTATGCTTTGCACATGAAAGCAACAAATGGCCAAAAATGCAAAGGGCCATAACTCCAACAAACTTTTGTTAAACTGACTGAAAATTTAATCAGGTGATTTCCTCCTCAGTCCTGATCAGTTTACCAAATATCAAGGCTCTCAAATACATTTTGAGATATCTTGCTAATGAGACTTCAATGTTATTTTATTAAAAGGGATATAACCCTAAAATGGGAGATTAATTTGGATAAGAAAAAAATATGGGTCTCCTATTTTTTCATGACATATCCATATAAGAATTTTCAAAACATTAGCATGCATGGTTCTAAACTTATATTATGCATATGAAAGCAATAAGATTAAATAGTCAAAAAATGCAAAGGGCCATAACTCCAATAAAATTTCATTAAACTGGCTGAAAATTTAATCAGGTGATCTCTTCCTCAGTCCCAATCAGTATACCAAATATAAAGGCTCGAGCTCAAATAGTTTTTGAGATATCTTGCTAACGAGATTTCAATGATTTTTTATCACAAGGGAAATAACTCTAAAATGGGAGATAATTCGGATAATAAAAAAATACGGGTCTCCTATTTTTTCATGAGAAATCCATGTATGAATTTTCAAAACATTAGCATACATGTTTCTATACTTATGCTATGCACATGAAGGCAACAAGATTAAATAGCCAGAAATTGCAAAGGGCCATAACTCCAACAAAATTTCATTAACTGGCTGAAAATTTATTCAGGTTACCTCCTCCTCAGTCCCAATCAGTATACCAAATATCAAAGACTTTAGCTCAAATACTTTTTGAGATATCTTGCTAACGAGATTTCAATGTTATTTTATTTAAAGGGCAATAACTCTAAAATGGGAGATAATTCAGATAAGAAAATACAAATATGGGTCACCGTTTTTTTCATGAGGAATCCATATATGAAATTTCAAAACATCAGTATACATGGTTCTTAAGTTATGCTATGCACCAGATAGCGTGACAAATGAATGAACAAACAAACAAATGAATGAACAGACAAGCAAGAAGCAATATCCTCCCCAAACTTTTTTCAAAGTTCTGGGCATAATTAAATTTATCTTTGGCTAGCCCCCCTATACAAGCTATTCAAAGTCAGTGTTTATTTTGATTTTGGGTGGGTAGAGGATTCTTGGGCCCATCAATATATGCAGAGGGCCCATCAAACTTTGAAAAGGCCTATTGAAATTCTGATTTTCCATGTATTTGAATGGGTCATGGGCCTTTGGCCCATTTCAATGGTCCAGAGTAACTTAGGGCTAGGAATATCCCTGTATATACTTTATAAGATATATCTCATATGTTATGACATCTAATATACTGTACTATATATCTTATACTGTATATAAAGATACCTTGTATACAATATATATTATTTAGAATATAAGGTATCTAAATTGCTATATCAGATATCTTACTTGCTCACTTAGTGCTCACTACAAAGTTGTTGAGCCAGGGGTATCAAAAAAAATAAACTGGTAGCAACACTTAAGAAGTTCTATGGCAGACATCACAATATAGTCAATCCCTACAATGTGGCAGTTTCCAGAATTGTTATGATGTTTTTGCAAGTGACACACCATAAGCAGACTTTCTAAATCCCGGACATACGCTTCTACCGACATTTCCTTCGTTCAGGCCTATGGGCATGGTGGGCGAAGCTTGCTTACCAAGTAATGCTTACTATCTCCGGACGCCTGATTACACCCTTTATTCTGAGGTCCATGTCTGTTGGTCTAAGCATTCTGATTAGTCATTCGTTTACGGATTTATGAGTTTGGATTATGGCTTAGGTACCATGACCGCAACTACTTAGGTAGAAAAATAAGATACAGTCGAACTTCACAGGACCTGACAAAAATGTTCAAGTTATCAGTAGTTCAAGACAACCAAATTGTGACATCATAGGTATGACAAATGTTTGCCTCTCTGTTCGCCCAAATGTGCTTGGAAGGCACATGAACATGTATATGGCAATTTAAATAATTTACGCGTACTTCAGTTTGCAGCGTTACTGTTTGTTTTAGGATAGGCAATGGTTTTCTTGGAATTATACCATCAATAAATGTTAATAATAAGAAATTTCTGAAGTGTTTTGTTGTCTTTTAATACTCCTGCAAATTTGGATTTCCATATGAGCTATAAATAAATTACTGGTTTCCGGGTTGTGTTAGCTATGCGTTATGAACTGGTTTGGATTAGCTCCCTTTGCACTGACACTCGACATAGAGTTGACTGGTTTCCGCATTTGCATAAAACGCTCACACTGTTGTTAAGAGGCAGGTGTAAGCTAGTTTGGATTATCTCCCCTGGCATAAACGAGCCATCTCAGCCTGGCAAACTGTAGATCCTGCATAGAAAGCTCATTAGGAACCATCTCATCTGGACCTACACTATTTGTGCGAGTATCCGTACCAATCTACAGGCTCGGAAGGGTTAACACCGGTACCCACATGTGATTCCTCTGAGGCTGTGCACGACAACTCCTATCAGAAGACTGTGCGACTGTCAAAGACTTGGATCAGCCTGCACGCCCACGAATTTTTCATTGTACGCATGAGCCTTATCTGGGCTCACCAAAGAGCACCGCCTGACCAAAGAGTAACAAGCGAAGGTTCAGACTTAGCTAGCCTGATCAATACAGGCTGATCTGAGTCGGAACCTGTCGCACATTGACTTTTCTTGAAGACGCTATATCACTCAAACGGATAGTACTCAATAGTGAAGAGTATATCCAAACAATAAATTAAAGAAACTTCGTTAATTAATCTTCCATAACACTATTCTGAGTCGCCTTTTATCTTACAAATCAATGACACGAGACAGTGTTGAGCGCCGCATATCAAACCAGACTCGACACGCACGTGATTTCATAATTACGGATTTCAGACATTGTTGGTGTTGTTTGTAATTACCAGGACAAAGGGGAAAATTAAAATATTGATTTATTTATCAATGGCCTATTATGAATTTCAATAACTGAGAGACCGGTGGTGCCGCATCTTACATTTTTTCCTTCTCTCCTTCATGGTCCGAGTTCGAGATATGCAGTTAATAAAAACTGTGAACAATATATTCAGGGACTGAAAATGATAGACGAGATAGCCGAAGTGTCATAAAAGTAGTTCGACATACGCAAAGCTGAAATACAATAAATACATAGGGAAAATAATCGGGACTTAGAAATCAGTTTGACATAAGTGATAGGATCGAGATAAGAGGGGTCGAGATAACAAGAGTCAACTGTATATTATTTGATAAAGCAGATAGCTAATACAATTGTGAGGGAAAATAAAAACACTTTCAAATACTTGTTGCTCCCTTGTACCTGTTGGCAGATACTGCAAACCTCCAACAGCATCTCCAACGTATTAGAACTGCTCAGTTTCAAGCAAAACAAAACTTCTATTTATTTCAGTTTCGCCCGACACTCAGACCATATTGATCTCAGTACCTTGGATCATCTGAATGAATTTAACCCTTGTCATGCTGAATAAATTAAGAAGTTGTCATGCTGAATAAATTAAGAAGCCACACCCATTTCTATGTTTCAGCCAATCAGATTACTTGATCAAGGTTGTTGGTATAGATCCACATTCTGAAAGGCAAACAGTGCTGATCCAGATCAGTTGGCTTACAGAAAACAGGCAGGGTATATCCGGATTTGGCAGGACAAGGGATTAGACACCTGGCATGATTTTGATAGCCAATTTTGGTTGTTTTTCTTCTGGGCGATACTGTTCTTATAGACAAGACAACTGTATCCAGTGGCATCACTGACTTTCTCTTTGCTTGTTACCTTTCAATTTTACTTCAGTCAAATTATAAAATTCATTTTCAAATGTATTATCATTTTTATGGTCATTCAATATTTATTTGACTGGGTCCTGGGCTCAGTTGTTCAAAGCATCGTTAGTTTAACGAGTTTGTTAGTGGTCAAAATGTTAACTGTTCAAGTAATATCTATTTTTGCTGAAAAAATTTGCAAAAGCTACTCACATTTTTTTCAGCAAAAATATTAGTGTTTGTGCTATATTTAATGATCAAAGTTTTAACAATGCGTAAACTAATGACATCATTACTTTCAAACAACTGGGCCCAGATATATGTTATTCATCTGATATATGACATTCATCTGATCTGTACAGGTACCATAGTATATTTATGCCACAGTAATTTCATCTTCTATCCAGGGCAAGAGATAAGGGGAGTATCCAAGTAAAATATATACCCTTACTTTTGAGCAAATACTCAATTATTTTCAAAAATTTGGGTATTGATAACAAACTACCAAATTATTACCAAAGTCAAGAGTGAAAGTTTCAAGGCCAGAAAAGCACATGATTACAATTTTATATTATGATTACCACACATAATACGTATTTTTATTCTTCATAAGACAAATACTGTCATAATATTAATAAGGTTTTAAGAAACACTGTTTTAAATATCTAAATCGGGCTTTTTTGTGTTCTTTCTTTCTGTTTTATAAGTTTTACCCAATAAATTTTAATTTTGGGGAGTATCTTTACTCAAACCAAACAATAATTATATGATTTTACCAAAATGACTAAATTTTGATGGGGTTAAATACCCAAATGCCCCCAAAATAATCTGTTGCTGTGTCTATCATTTTCATCAGTGCTCTAGATAAGGGTTTAATGCAAATAGTATTTTACCCCCTGCTTTTAAGGTCAATGCCTAATGCCCACTTGCAATGCTTACCTCCTAAAGCAACAAGCATAAGTGTAGCATACAAAATCCTAACTTTTTCAGAGAAAATAAAGCTTCGCATTTGATGTGCAGACAATTCACATCAAATGCCAAGCTTTATTTTCTCTGATAATAAAAGCATCGCAAGCATAATACCCCGCCATAGCAATTATTTGTTATGTATTAAAGTTATTGTTGCGAAAATGTCTGGAAAGAAAATGACCGAGGGACAGATAATAATCCTAAACCAGATCTTGATAATATCAATGCATATAGCAAGTTTGGTTAAAAGACCTTGTTACTTACTCAAGTTATCATCCAGAAATGAAAATATGGGCGTGTCTCGGGCAGAAAACTCCATAAAAATTTGACGAAATTCGGCCATTAGCAATTCCCTACCTGATCTCCTTATTGTCAACACATATAGCAAGTTTGGTTAAAATCCCTTGTTATTTACTAAAGTTATTGTCCGGAAACAAAAATATGGGCGTGTCTTGGGCTGATAACTCCGTAAAAATTTGACAAAATTTGCCCATTAGCAATCCCAAACCAGATCTCCTTAATGTCAATGCATATAGCAAGTCTGGTGAAAAATGTCTTGTTATTTACTCAAGTTATAGTCCGGAAACGAAAATATGGGCTTGTCTCAGGCAGATAACTCCATAAAAATTTGACGAAATTCGCCCATTAGCAATCCCAAACCAGATCTCCATAATATCAATGCACATACCAAGTTTGGTGAAAATCCATTGATGTTTACATCCGGAAATGAAAAACAGATGTACTGACGGACATACGTACAGACACACGGACGACCAACGTGAAACCATAATACCCCACCACTATTGTGTGGCGGCGGTTATAAAAAGAAAAAAGAAAAACACATAGAAATGTATTTGTCATTAGTTCTTTAAGGGTTAAATACTTTCTGCTCACAAAAGAATCAATGTGAGGGAAATTGCTTTTTATTTAGAAGCTGTAAAGTTCACTGACAATAGTACTCCCTAAATTTGATTTCAATGCTGAAACATAAAACTTCATTTAGTATTTTTACCCCCTCAACTTCAATTTCAATGCTGATTCTCAAAAAATTCATTGCAGAAATACCCTTTACTCCCTCTTATCTAGAGCTCTGTTCATTGTTGAAAAGCCAACAGTCTTACAAGTTACAATAGTGAAAATACTTTTAAGCTTTACTTATGAGTTTTAATGATTAACTGAAGATGCTTTGGTTACATATAATAATTCCTCTTAAGTCTTTTGACAAATGAAGCCCCTTCCACTGATTCATCAGAACCATTTCTCATTCTAACCTATTATGCTTATTTTAGTCAATAAGCCAAACATATAAGGTATATGGCAAACCATTTTACTATTTATTAAGCAAAATAGATATCTTATATATTATATTAGATATCTTATATCCTATATAAGATATCTGATATATGAGATATCTTATTTGATTCCACATATAAGATATCTGATTTACCATATAAGATATCTTATTTGTTAAATAAGATATCTTATTTATTAATAAAGATATCTAATATACTAAATAAGATATCTGATGTACTAAATGAGATATCTTATTTGATTGAATAAATCAGATATTTTCTTTTGTAAATAAGATATCTTATATCCTATATGAGATATCTTATATAGCATATCAGATATCTTATATAGCATATTAGATATCTTATATGTCAATTCAGATATCTTATATAGCATATTAGATATCTTAATTGACATATAAGATATCTATTTTATATAAGATATCTGATATATAAGATATCTTATATAAGATATCTGATATAAGATATCTGATATCTTATATGTAGAATTAAATATCTAATATGATATATCAGATATCTTATATCGGATATAAGATATCTTATATAGGATATAAGATATCTGATATACCAATTCAGATATCTTATATCCTATATTAGATATCTTATATCCTATATAAGATATCTCATATAATGTATAATAAATAGTAAAACGGCTATTACTATTTATTAGGTCACAGACTTAGAATTTTGATGTTAAAATTTTATGTCAAAGTTTTTTAGAATATCATTGTTTTTTATGTGTGAATTTCAAACTAACTGTTTTGTTTCTAGTGTGATTTTTTCCTCTTACAAGCCCATGTAAATATCTGTATATTAGCATACCCCACCATATCCCGTTGACCCAACATCTGTGATAAAAATCATATTCTATTCTATGCTATATTGGGACGCTTGATTTTACACGGCTATTTTCATAAAAGCTTCGGAATGATTCTGATTTCCAATTAAAGCAACTAAGCAAGTGCGCGTTATTATTTAATTTACCTGTTTTAAAGGCGTCGCCCTCATTTGTAGTGAACGTGGGTGCCATTCCAATAATTTTCTCGGGGATGTCACTACTTTTTTTCGTTTGGATTATGCAAACAGTTGATTTAATTAGCCTCACACTTCCCTTCGATGTTAACACTGCGCGATCGCCGGACCAAATGAATCGATCCCACAAATCATTCCGGGCATGCGTGACTTTGAGCGGAAATGACGTATTGTGTGATTCGTGGACATGAAAATTTTGACAAGTTTGTTTTCATTTCGCAAACTTGGGATTATCTTCAACTACTAGAGATTTCAAACGACCCTTATCTAAATGGTAGTTACTTATAATTATATTTAAAACAACATTTATCACAATGAGCTTATTTAAATGCGAGCCGGACTGGAATAGTTTAAACGTACCAAAGTATTGTTTGTTTATCAAAAGAAGTTGGCATAACAATTTCCTTCTGTCATTTTGAACAAATGATGTATCTTCAGTAAAAGAAGGCTAAGGATTCAGTTACTGATGGGATTCATATGTGTGATCTTTCCCTCGGTCATTAACCATTATAGCCAGCTTCAGTAGTCTTTCTTTATATACTGCCATACGCCCTCTCTGACGTTCAAGTCGGGTGTACAGCATAACATTGTACACACCAGATTGCAGAATGAAGGCCTAGAAGTGACCATTTCGAATTACCATAGGGTTCTTTAACCTGCACAGGGTGTGACTTTCTCTGCACGGGACCTCCAGTTAACCTTCAGATCTTAAAGACAGCGCATGTATTCATATGATGCCTGCAAATGACATGAATGAGTGTTTAGACACCGAAAATTTCCTGCCAAAGCCTGGGATTGATCCAGGTACCTTTAGCTTAGCGGCCATGGTGTGCTTACCATTGAATTACCAGGCAGTCTTCTTGGTTGTTTAACTTGAAAGGTGGATGTGATCATGTCTCCCTCCATGGCCTGGAGCTCTAGGCCTATGGTGTGCTAGATATCATGGGTTAGATCCTTGCTCTGGTGAGAAACTTTCTATCTGACCATGCATTAGTATGACATCACTGGCAGTGATGATGTTAAAAAGAAGTACTCAAGGTTTTCCAAAATCTACCCAGATAGCTTACAGGGTTCTAGGGGATGCAGAATCCTGCGTCCAGGGACGCATAAATCAGGGTCTGGACTCCAAAAAATTCCCAAAGCCGAGTCCGTCGGACACCTGTTTTTTTTCCCATAGGACTACTACTAATTATATGTTCAGATTATTTGACTGAAGTCTAAAGTCCACAACATGTTATTCATACTGTCAGTAGCATCTTAAAAGAACAATAATAATCCATCGCATGCTTTTCACACCTGCGACAGTACCATTATTGGGTAATTAAGCAAGGGGTAGTTAACGGGTTCATTGAAATACCGGAACACACAGAAACACCGGAACACACTGGTAATTACCGGAACACACTTTAATTTTTTTCATTTTATATTATTAAAGATCGTGTTTATAACTTAATTACTGTCTGTTTGTGTGTCGGATGTTGTTATTAATAAATTTGATCTTAGCATGTACAATAAATTTATCTCATTCCAGTATTTTATAAAAATGTGTTCCGGTCCCTTTATGATAATGTATTTGTAATGTCTTATGTCAATACATTGTTCACTCTCATCATTAATATTCCCTTATGAGGTTTAATGCAAGCTAACACCCATTATAATAAAATTTATCACCATCATAATACATGTATTTAGTATGGTTAATAACTTTTTAATACCAAACTCATCATGACAAAAATTCACCGGATCACACTTCCATATAATAATATTAAATATTTAATGCTTAACTGAGCTAAGGTTTATAAAGTATGTTCACGTATTACAAATGATCAAAATAAGACATAGAATGTATAAACAGACCACATATTCCCCCAAAAAACTATTTATTAAGCAAAAACAAAACAAAAAAAAAACTTTTTTGAGTGTATTCCGGTTATTACCAATGTGTTCCGTTGTTTCGGTGTGTTCCGGTATTTCTACGAACTAGTGGTTAACAAGTGTTGGCAGTTCACACTTCAGCGATCGAGCAATTAAAGCACGCGACTAACACCGGTATGTGACCCTTTTCCTCATTGTGTATTGCCCGATCGATCGACTGATTCATCGAAAATGCACACACAGGTGTCATGCTTTCATCCCTTGCGACTGGTGTTTTTTTTTTTTTGTTTTTATTGTTATTAATTGATCGTTTTTTGTTTTTTTTGTTTTTTTCATTTCAAAGTTTTCGGACGCTGAATTTTCATCACTAAAATAAAAAATGCCCGCTTACTGTTTTCTGTTAAAAGAAGACTAACAGCCACAAAGAAAAATAGTACCTATGACTATGCGAGATATCAGTCTAGGCATCAAAACGGTTATTTCTGCTTGTCACTAAAAAAATAGTTCCCAAGTCCCATCGAATCTATCCGGTTAACCCTGTGAAGAGTCTAATGGGACTGCTCAGATGCATCCCAGAGGATGGTATACAATTCTAGACTGTTCTAATAAGTTGCATTTTCCATTGCTCCTGCATGAAGAAAGCGCGTGCTAGTAACGGTAGCGCATGCTCGTAAGGGTAACCTCATTTGACTGCGTGGCGGGAAATCGTTTTGAGAGAAAAACGAACTATTACCATGTTGCATTGTAGTGCATTTTCTCTTGTCAGAAATGCATATGAAACAGGCACTTATTACAAATAGAACTAAATTATCAAGGCTTTTTTGCCAAATCAAAACAGTAGATCGAAATTTCAGCAAGTAAAGAAGTCCCAGACATTTTTTTCATAGCCTAACTATATTGATCACAGCAAGGTGCAAATATAAACATTGAAATGACGTTTTGCGGGAAGCTCAACAGAGGTGTCCATGATCAGAATGTGCGGATATATTTCATATATAAGTTTGCGATAGCATTTTACAGAACTTTAATTTGTTTTGATTAAAATATGTTTCATTTAATATCCATAACATTCAAGAACACTAATACTGACAACCAAACCTTTTTTGGGGGGTCGGGATGGGGTTGTGAATTTAACTGAAAAGCAATGAAAGAGGGGTGCCATTGGGAGGATTAGTTCTTATTTCTTGAGAAATGTCATCGAATCGTTTGCTACATAAATCATAAGTAATAATAATATCTGCTTTACTTGCAGCACATGATGGAAGAGTTCAAGTGTTGTTACCTCTGAAATAAGAAGCTGAAAACATTGACTGCATTACTTTATTAAATACTTGTCATAGGTCTAGATAAGAGTGGGTATCAGGTAAATATTTTTTCTTATTTCTCGACAAAAACATGTTGTGGGTACTCATTAGAAGCGCCTAATGAGTACCCACAACATATTTTTGTCAAGAAATAAGAAAAGATAGATACTTTTTGGTTGAAAAAATCACCTTATCAAGAGCTATGCATGTATTAAAAATGTGATGATCTTTACCATGCAAATGAAATAGGTTATGATTGTCACGTCTCCCTGATCCCCTGATCTGCAAAGATGTCTCTATTTTCCCATGAAAGAGACATGACATCAGCCTTTCTTTGGTTACACGCATTCTCGGAATAATACATAAAGCAGACCAAAATTAGTTGGAAAACACACACACACACATAAAAAAAAGTGTGAAAATAAGGAAACTGATTCTTCATCAGGCATTTATAGAATGAAGTTGCCGGGGACATGCTCACTATTAAAGGAGAGTCATGAAAAAAAAAAATATGGGACTCCTATTTTTGGGGAGTGGGACTCCTACTTTTTGGCTGGGACTCCCCCTTTTTAGCTCGCGGAGAGCTATTGTACTACCCCCGGCATTTGCGTTGGCGTCCACAAATGTTAAAGTTTTTAAAACGTCATGATTTCCTAACCTTATCACCTTATTTGATTCATTTTTGGTATGATGATACATATTGGTCCAAAATTTTGTGCAGTACCATCCCCACCACTCTAGGTCATGTGATGGTCAAGGTCACAGATTTAGAATTTTCATGTTAAAAATTTTATGTCAAAGTTTTTAGGACCTCATTAATTCTACACTAAATGATTTTGTTCCTATTTGATATTATGATAGACACTGGTCAAAAGTTTTTATCAGCACTCATGACCGTAACCTTGAGGTCGAGGTCACATACTTAGAATTTAAATGTTAAAGTTTTCGTTAAAGTTTTTAAGACTTCATTATTTCCTAACCTTATCACCGATTTGATTCATCTTTGGTATTCATCTTACGTATTGATCCAAAATTATGCACAGTACATTCCCCACCACCTTAGATCAAGGTCAAGGTCACAGACTTAGAATTTTCATGTTAAAATTTTATGTCAAAGTGGATCTCATTACTACTAAACTGAAAGATAGATTTTAATTTTACAGAGTTCTCATTAACTCCAGATTTGGAGTAAGTTACTCCAACTTTTCATTTCTGACTCCAACTTTTTGGAAAGTCTCAATAGAAAAGTATGGTGAAACTCCCAACTTTTTCTGGACGACAGCATTTTACTCCAATTTTCAAAATCCTAGTGAGAACCCTATTTGGTATTATGATAGATACTGGTCAAAAGTTTTCATCAGCACCATCAGCGCTCATGACCATGACCTTGAGATGTAGGTCACAGACTTACATGTAGAATTTAAATGGTAAAGTTTTTGTTAAAGTTTCTAAAACCACATTAAATCCTAACCTTATCACAGATTTGATTCATCTTTGGTATGATGATACATATTGGTCCAAAATTTTGCGCAATACCATCCCCACCACCCTAGGTCATGTCAAGGTCAAGGTCACAGACTTAGAATTTTGATGTTAAAATTTTACGTCAAAGTTTTTTAGAATATCATTACTTCTAAACTACATGATGGATTTAGTTCCTATTTGCTATCAAGACAGATACTGGTCAGAAGTTTTATCAGCACTATCAGCATTAATGACCATGACCTTGGGGTCGAGGTCACAGCCTTAGAATTTTTAAAATGTTAAAGTTTTTGTTTAAGTTTTTAAGACCTCATTATTTCCTAACCTTATCACTGATTTGGTTCAATGAAAATTTTGCGCAGTGCAGTCACCCTTCACCCCTCCCCCTTCCACACACACACACCCAGGTCATGTCAAAATCAAGGTCACAGACTTAGAATTTTCTAGAAACAAAATGTGCAGTATCAGGCGAGCTATCCTATTTGGCGACAGGTCTTGTTATAAAAGGGGAGTCCCGGACTCCTACTTATAAAACCCTAGTGAGAACCCTGGCTTAGGCGGTATCCAGATTAATTTTTTGTCTCACAACAACATACATGTCATAAGCTGTGGACTAAAGTCTGTGAGATAAGGCAAAATTTTAAGGGAGATTTGACAAAATTCTGTGAGATTTTCTTAAACATCACTTGAGCTCCCCAAATACAGTCTAAAGTCTTTTTCTTTTCATGTAAGAAGCTTGTGAAAACAAAAAAAAGTGTGATTTACATTTATTTCTTCATAAAATCTATTGTAAAACAGTCTGAAAATTCTGTGATTTGAATTTTTTATGGGAATTGCCTTTCGGGTCAAATTCTGTGAGATTTATCTCACAGTGTGAGATATGGCATGTATGCAACAAGCTACATGTACTTACATTTAATGAAACCAACACAACAGCAGATAGCTCATATTGATTAACCCAGAGCCGCTTGCTTTTGACAACCCTTTGCACCTAACTTCAGAGTGGGATTATAAATGGAAGACTTTTATGATGCAGGGAGAGGCCACTGCTATGCAAGTTTAAATATACAACTACAGAGACAAAATGCTTCATTAGCTCGCCAAGACTATGTCCCTGGAGAGCTTATGTTGTCACCCATTTGTTGGCGTCGGCATCCCCGTTAGCACAATGTTTAAGTTTTCAAAGGTGTGCATAGTTTTTTAATTGTTTAAGGTACTGCTTTCATATTTGGCCTACACCTACCTTAGGGTAAGACCTTTCAGTAGCGTACACCCCATCCCCAAGTTAGACCCTTTGTGTAGATCAAGGTCAATTCTTACTTTGTCATTTACACCCATGTTTAAGTTTTGCGTTTAAGTTTTGAAAAATTGAGTAATGAGTACCCACAATATATTTTAATGTAGTATTAAGAAATGTATTATTATCTGATACCCCCTCTTGTCTGGAGCTAAGATTTTAATGGTCACACTTTCTGACATGGAAAAATAAGAGCATTTGCAATATCTTTTTCTCATTTTCTCCAAAGATGGAGTCTTGGACCTTGATGAGGTGGCCCTAATGAGTACCCAAAATGTTTCTTTTTCTTTGAGAAATAAGTAAAATATCGATACTTTTTTTGTTGATAAACTCGTGTCTGGAGCTACTATTGTTAAAATGTAAATCACAACTGCAGCAGACAACAGTTGGAAATTTTTTGTTTTAGAAAAAATAAGGGTTGACATGATTTACATGAAATCTCAAGCCTTATTTTCTCTGAGAAAGTAATTGAAAGAAAATGACTGTCTTCTGTTACAATTTACTTGGCAATTTAAGGGTTAAAAACATAAGTGATCATAAAAGCCCCTTGTATAAGGCACTTCGAATGATAACCAACTATTTAATTTTTCCGGGAAAATAAGAACAATGTTAATCTATTAGGATACCTATTTATACATGTATATGCTAACAAAAATCCTTTTTTGCTGCAGATAACATAGAAGATAGAAATACCAAACATCAACTCGGTGTCTTGTTAGTATGTCCCAATGATAGCAAGACGAAGAAGAACTAATTCAGGTTCAGAAGAGAAACCTAGTGGTTACAGTCGTTACCAAGGTGGTGGAACTACATATGTGAGCAATACACCGGACCATACAGAACTTCCTAGGACTGTACCTGATTCCGAAATGTCATGTAGAGATAGGACAAATGAGTTTTTCTCAGCCGTTAAATCGTTACAGACCCGCCAAACCAATGGAGTTGTTCCATCACGGCAGAGTGCAGCTGTTAGACAGAGGAGTGAATTCACACAAATTGCTAAGTATGTTTTTTCTTTCTGATTTAGAGGAATTGTTCAGGAGGAGTGTTCAGTGATAGTTCTGGGATAGTTTTCTACAATTCTACACAAAAAACATGTATTGTGAACTTGTGAGACTGCATGTACATGTACATACATATAATTTATAAAACAAAATGGAAAGGTTATTTTGGGATAATTTTTGCACCAAAATCTGTGTCATTGGAATTTTCTCTTTGGGTTTAAAAATAACAAAAAAAAAGTCCTGAAAATTCTCTTTATCTGGACATAGTGCCATTTTGTATGTGAAACTGACTTTTTTATAGTATTTACTCTTTTTCTTTAATTATTATTATTATTTTTGCAGGAGAATTGGAAAAGATCTTGCAAACACATTTGCAAAGTTGGAAAAGTTGGCCATTTGTAAGTTATTTTTAGATAGATTTAATATTATCTTTTATATGAGTGTTGTCATGCAAAAGGCAGTCTTAGTCTTCATAGCTCTACTAAGATAAGATTTTGTTGTAAAAGAATACAACATTCTTTTTAACCAAAAAGTGTTGATTTATTAGTAACATTACTTATTCCTTCATGAAAACATACATTGTGGATACTCTTTAAAACATTTCAAAGAGATGCATTTAATGAGTGCAAAATAAATTCAAATGCCTGGTAGTGCCCAAGCCAGACTCAGATCAGCACGCACATAGGCCTAGATAAGAGGGGGTATCAGGTTAATATTTTTCTTATTTCTTCATGAAAACATATGTTGTGGGTACTCATTAGAAGCGCCTCGGCGAGGCGCTTCTAATGAGTACCCACAACATATGTTTTCATGGAGAAATAAGAAAAATATCAATACTTTTGGATTTGAAAAAAAAAAAAAAAAAAAAAAAAAAAACCTTAACTAGAGCTATGATGCACATCTGCCCAGTCTGATAAGAATTTTCACTGTCTGCATGAAGAAACCTTGGATCCTTGGCTTTCTAAAGAGAACATAAAGAAGACAGATCAGGCCCCGAGGTTATAAAACTCGTATTTGTGTCCTTAGGAAACTCTCTTGGTACATGTAGCTCAGTAAAGCTAATATTTATGGAAATTTTCTTATTTTATCTTGAAATGTATGACATTGTATGTACTCATTAGTATTGCCTCATCAAGGCAATTTTAATGAGTATACCAACATGCCATTATTATATAGAAGATCAAAAAGACTTTCCTAAATCAGGGGTCATCCTGGAGCTTTCAGAGAGGGAGAAGTTTTGCAACAATTTCAGGATTTTTTGGGAGAAGTTTTGGTCCAAATTTTGCATTTCCTTATACATTGTACATTCTATACATTTTCACTTCTCCCTCAGCTCAAGATAGGGAGAAGTCAGCCAGCTTAGGGAGACTTTTTCTCCCAAATCGCCCTCTAGGATGACCCCTGCTAAATTATCTCCATTTCCTTCCTGACCCAACACAATGATTAATCCTCAGTTGCTTGAACTACCCATGTCTCAAAACTTTTCCATGGTCCAAAAGATGTTTAGCCATTGAGGTTTTACTGTGCATGTATGCACAAGCAGAGAAGGTCCTGATTAGACTGTATGAATGTACAGGTAGGTCTTTGCCTTCACTGTTCATATATAGTGTAAGGGCTCTTTTCTCACATTGTACATTACTTATTTTTGTTTTTATCCTTAGTGGCAAAGAGGAAGTCATTGTTTGATGATAAGCCAGTTGAGATACAAGAACTGACATACATCATTAAAGATGACATCAACAGTTTAAATAAACAGATTGCAAAGCTACAAGAGGTAGCCAAGATTCAACATGGACAGAATGGTCGACAGAAACAGAGTCATTCCAATTCAGTGGTTGTTGCTTTACAAGTAAGAAAACATTCAGTATGATATTCTTACAGTTTGGCCATGGGAAAAACATGATTTGTACACGTACAAATTTTTGGGGTGGGATAGGTTGACAGGAAGGTAAATGGAGAGTACAATTTATGACATTTTTCTTAACCCTTGTCCTGCTGAATAAATTAAGATGCCACACCCACTTCTAATTTTCAGCCAATATGATTACTTGATCTGGATTTTTGGTATAAATTTGCATTCTCAACGGCAAACAGTGTAGATCCAGATCAGTTGGCTTCTTCAGAAGCCAACTGATCTGGATCTACACTGTTTGCAAAGGCAGGGTATATCCGGGTTCAGCAGGACAAAGGTTAATTCAATGCTTGCATTAAGGGAAGTCTGGGAGTCAGAGACTCCCAAAAATTGCCCTGGGACTTCCAAAAATCAATGCCAGGAAGTCTGAGACTCCCAACTTTTCAAGATATTTAGTCATTTATAACAAAAATTTAGAATGAATTTATGTGTTATTTAGCTTAACAATGATGGTTTTACTCTATAAATGAGAGTTTAAGAATATTGAGGTTGAATTTCTGAAAGTGAGTGAAAAAATTTGATCACCAGGACTTCCAGATATTGGAGCTAGGAAGTCCTGGGACTTCTGATTTTGACAGTTAGTGCAAGCATAATCTTATACTTCCTGAAACAACCACATGATTTGAACTTCTCAGTGACAAGGTACTGACATCAAATCCCACAGGGGGCATAATTCAGTTCTTTGTCACACAGAGCATTTGATTATCACATTTCTGTCATCTAAGTATAACTGTAATACTATTGAACAGGATCTAATAAAACAAACTTGTCATCATTCGTATTACCGGTACTCCACTAAAATATGTTGTTATTGCAAATCAGAATTGCCTTGGCAAAGCCATTCCTGTGAGTACACAAGTAACCACAACAAAGGTTTTGGACGTCATGTCCACCTGAGAAGATTGTCCATGTTATTAGAATAGATTTTGCTATATGAACTGGCACAAATTACATGTAAGGCTAAAGTCCAGGGCCTAGTTGTTCAAAACTAACGATGTCGTTAGTTAACGATTCGTTAAAATTTACATCAAGTGATACGCAAATATGCTGAAATTTTTTGCTGAAAAAATGTGAGTAGCTTTTGCAGTGCAAAAGCTACTCACATTTTTTCAGCAAAAAATTTCAGAAAATTGTATATTGAATCTGCTAAAACAGTTAACGAAATGACCCTTAACGAGCTCGTTAAGCTAACGGCGCTTTGAACAACTGGGCCTAATTGTTCAAAACTTAACGAAATTGTTAGCTAACATGACATTTAAATTTCTGTCTTGAAATATGGCAAACACATTGATATTTTTTTGCTGGGGAAAAAGTTGAAGTGTCAAGTCTTATTTTCTCTGAAAAATAAAATCAATTTTAATATGTTCAGTGATTTTTTTACCTGCGCATCCCGAGTCCCGTACTCACATTTTTGCTTTGGGACTCACATTTTAAATCTCAGCGAGTCCCAGGACTCACAGTTATAGTGGAAAAGTCTGTAATGGACGCAATGATTTTCTAGTAGGACTCACTTTATATAGCCCAAGCGAGTCCTGGGATGCATAGGTATAAAATTGTAAATAAATCACTGTATGTTGTCTACTACAATTTGCTTCATGCTTTAAGTGTTAATTGAGCAATCTTGCCCTATAGAGCACAAACAGATTGAAATGCAAAGCCATAAATAAATGAAATTAATTTTGGATTAATTATACATGCATTACTCAGAATCTTTACCCCTAACTTTTAAGGGTCCCGAAGAAGGTTTTGGGGGTAAAAACTTCCAAAGTGCGAGCCAGGGAAAATCCTGCAGATAAGCTGATAATTGAGATGATAAATTAGGCAAACTTTTTATTTTTGCACCAAAACTTACCTTGATGGTACGCATTGGAATCATGTCGCCTGTTAGTGTTGTCCCAATGATTGATTATTATCATTGTGGTACTTATTGAAATCACATTGATGAGGCAAGTCTAATGAGTACCCTAAGTATATTTTTTATGGAAGAAAGGAAGACAGTCATTAACTCCTTAACAAGTCTTCTGTTGTATATAGGAATGGTTCGATGCAAAAATGTCTTTTGATTATTCTCTTTATCTGGAAGTATGTGTATTTCGTGCTTTCATTTTTTTTTTTTTTTTTTTTTTTTTTTCAGTCAAGGCTGGCCAACATGTCAAATGACTTTAAGCAGGTTCTGGAAGTCAGAACAGAGGTAAGTAACAACACTGCTCATAAATTGACAATTTGGAGAGAAAAGTTACCACATTTATATATTCCTCCTAAACATTGGGACCTGTTAACTCCTTACCATCTTTGCCATAAAATTTGAACAAGTCCACTTTAATACAGTTGATGTATCTTTGCAGGTGTTTTGGGGTAGTCTGAAGATATGCATGTGCTTTTGATATATTGCTGAATTTATTTTTTGTCATTTTTTTCTGCGCTTTGAACTTATTCATTTTTCAAGCTCAAATAGTATGAATAGCCAGTACTTGTGAACACAGTTCCTCTTACAGTTGTCGGCAGATCTTTTTGACACTTTGCAGGTGTTTTTGTCATGGTCTGAAAATATGGCATGACTTTTTAGTATATTCCTGAAATTATTTTTTGTCACTTTTTTTCACATTGGTGGAAAATATTGTCTTGGAAGGAGAGCAAGAAATTACTACTTTCGCAATACCAAAATAATTATCTGAATAAAACCCTAAAGATATGGGTACTAGACTACTAGTTATGCCCCAAACTTTGAAACAAAGTTGGGAGGCATATTGCGTCTGGCTTGTCCGTTTGTTCATTTGTTCATTTGTCACGCTTTCTTGTGCACAGCATAACTTTAGAATCATGTATGCTTATGTTCTGAAATTTCCTAGATGGATTCCTCATGAAAAAATAGGTGATCCATACTTTTTTTACTTATCTGAATTATCTCCCATTTTAGAGTTATTTCCCTTTTAATAAAATAACATTGGAATCTTGTTAGCAAGTTATCTAAAAAATTATTTGAGCTAGAGTCTTGATATTTGGTATACTGATTAGGACTGAGGAGGAGATAACTTGATTTGATTTTCAACCAATTTAATGAAAATTGAAATTTTGTTGGAGTTATGGCTCTTTGCAATTTTTGGCCATTTGTTGCTTTCATGTGCATAACATAATTTTAGAACCATGTATGCTAATGTTTTGAAAGTTCATAACTGGATTCCTCATGAAAACTAGGTGACCCGTAATTTTTTTCTTATCCGAATTATCTCCCATTTTAGATATTTCCCTAAAAATTAAACAACATTGAAATCTCGTTAGCAAGATATATGTATCTCATTAAGTATTTGAGCTTGATATTTGATATACTAATTGGGACCGAGGAGGAGATCACCTGATTAAATTTTGAACGAATTAAATATAATGCTGTTGGAGTTATGGCCCTTTGCAATTTCTGGCCATTTAATGTTGTTGCTTTATTGTATATAGCATAAGTTTAGAACCATGTATGCTAATGTTTCGAAATTTCATTTATGGATTCCTCTTGAAAATATAGATGACCCGTATTTTTTTCTTATCCGAATTTTCACCCATTTTAGTGTTATTTCCCTTTTAATAAAATAACACAGAAATCTCGTATATTTGTACTGTTATTATGATCATGGGCAAGCAGTGTTGGAGTCAAGCAGTGTTAAGAGTCAGGCAGTTGAGGGCATAATGTTTTACAAACACCAGCTCTAGTTTTTCATGTTAAATCTGTACCTACATGTACAGGTATTTTGAGGACTTCTTCTTACATTCTGATGGGTTTGGCCCAAAAAAAGTTCATAACATTGGGATATTCTCTGTCAGTTCCTACACAATTGCACCCAGCACACTGACTGGACAGAATAGTGGACAAATCAGCAATCACAGTAGTGCAAAGTTAATTTCGTGATTGTCTTACCACAAAAACATGATCTTCTACTTTCTTTTGTGTGGGACCCAGGGTTCTAATTACTTCAATTTTAGAATCCTGGGCCCGGTTGTTCAAAGCTAATGACATCGTTAGTTAACGATTTGTTAAAATTTACATTGAGTGATAAGCAAATATGCTGAAATTTTTTTGCTGAAAAAATGTGAGTAAAAGCTACTCGCATTTTTTTTCAGCAAAAAATATCAGAATATTGCATATTGAATCCGCTAAAACAGTTAACGTAATGACCCTTAACGAGCTCGTTAAGCTAACGACGCTTGAAAAACTGGGCCCTGGGCTCCTATTTTAACTGTTGTGACTCCTACTTTTCAGATAAATTCAACAAAGTTACATAGCTGGGCTCCTATTTTTTATGGTCACCTGCATAGCATGGCAGACACATAGGGATCATGTCCATCAGCGTCGTCAAGGGCGTCGTCGTCGTCCAGCATCGGCATGGTCATCGTTGTTGTAGTCACACTTTTCGTTTCAGTTCAATAACTTTTGAAGGAATATATTCATTTCTTTCAAATTTTGCAGAACTTTATATCACTATAAAATACAGGTCAAGTTCGATATTTGTAATCATCCGCCAAATTTTGGCTGAGTTATGGCCCTTTTTTGACAACGCTTTATGCAGGCGACGCATCAGATTCTCAGAATTCTAGTTCGAAGAATATTATTTTGGGACTCGTATTTTCAAAATCCTAGTGCAACCCTGGGACCATAACTTTCTGTAGAATTAATAATCTTGGCATTGCAGCAAAATTCCAATTACCAGCTGCTTGTCATCACTGCCATCCCAGACTATATGTTATATAAATCACCTTTTCTGTGCCAGTATGAGCTTTTTCATAATTGCAGTTTTTAGTAAATTTTTATTGTGTTCTCTGCAGAACTTGAAACACCAGAAGAACAGACGAGAACAATTCTCACAGTCTGGTATGACAGGCACACCTTCAAAAGGTTTTGGTCATCAAGGTCAGTATACATGTTGTTTTGTCGTTTTCTGGGATATATTACTGTATTTTGTACAGTAGTCTGTTTGATGATGACTTTAAAGTAACAGTTACACACCAGCACACTCATGCAAGTGCATAAATTTATCAGGGTCTGTCTAGATAACTTTGTTTAGGTAGGCTTCCTAGAATATATATACAGGTTTCTAGTACCCCTTAAAATCTTAAAACCAAACAAACCAAACAAAAATAAGGTCTCATTAAAATTCTAAAAACAAAACAAAAAAAAAATACTCTTAAAATAAGCCAACTTTAAATACTAAAAAGGCATACTTTTTTGTAAACAGCCCTAATTTTTCTCAGTTTCCCACCTTTACAAGCTAAACTAGAGCAAGTGCCCAGAGGGTCACAAATAACCCCAGCTAGCACTATTTATTAATCATGTGTCAATTATAAAATACTTTAAAGTCAATGATAATGATATAAAGCAAAACCATTGGACCATAGAATATAGGACACTGACCCATATATGTTACTAGGTCAGTCTCTAAGTGACACTGATTTATCATCCCAAGTACAACATTTCTGGAGTAAACAACAAGACATGAAGCAAAATCGCTGAATCATAAACTATAGGTCACTGACCTGCATATACTTGAAAGGTCAGTCTGATGTCACAGTGATCCATTATACCAACTATGATGTTAACCATTAAATAATCTGGAAGATATTAAGAAATAAAATCACTAGACCATGAAATATAGGTCATGCTGATTTATATTTACGTTGCGATCAAATGTTTGGGTCACACTGTATATGTAAATATGACACTTAGGCTTCAAATAGAGGGAAATGCGTGTATAAGACAAAATCACAGGGCTATGAAATATAGGTTGTATAATCCCAAACTATCATATTTATACATCAACATGTTTTCTAGATGTACAGTAACATAAAATCACTGGACCGTAAAATATGGGGGATCATACTGATTCATAATCCCAAATAATGATGTGCATACATCAAATAGCTTTCAAGATATAAAGCAAAATCACTGGACCATGAAATATAGGTCAAGATGACCTACATTTGTTATAATGTCAATAGTGGTGTCACACACAACCAATATCCCAAGTATCACATAATTCCTTAGGCTGGCACAGTAGCTCAGTTGCTAGAGTATCCCCTTTGTGACCTGGAGGTTGCGTGTCCAATTCCTGGCCGAGTCATACCAAAGACTTTAAAAATTACACTAGCTGCTCTTTCGCTTGGCACTTAGCATTAAGAAAGCAGAGCTAGGAATCAGAACTGGTCAGCTCAGTGTCAGTATAATGTGACTGGATGCGATATCATGTCCGGGGCGTGATGTTCCAGTGAGGCAGCTCTCTAAAAGTGAGCACTGAGCTCCCTGCCACATCTGGACACCATCGCGATGTGACTTTAAGATTGTTAAAAGCGACATAAAGCCCAAATAAAACAAAATCACATTATTCCATGAAAGAGTCTTCAAAATACATGTATAAGGCAAAATCACTGGAGCATGGAAATAAGGTCACAATGACCTTGACTTTATTACCCTGAAAGTTGATGTGATAAAACATATCTGATATCCATCCTGCTTTATTTAGAAGTTGTTTGTACAAACAAACTGCAATATACTACTTTATTGAGGCATCCTAGATTTTGACCTCTAGCCCCGCCATGGGGCATGACCAGGCTTTATAGATGTAGAATGGAGGAGAACCCTCCCAGGTACACCTGTACCAAATATGAAAAGTTTTTGATCAGTAGTTGCAGAGACATATGTATAAATCAAAAACTTTGAAGTAAAACTTGGCTATAGCAAGTGTTAATGGACGGAATCATGGATTGACTGAAAGATGGAAAGGACAGACAGAAGGATGGACAGATGAATGGATAGACGGAACTGATGAAAACTATATACCCCTTCGGCATACCTCATATGCTGGGGGTATAAAAATGCTTTAGTGCCTGATGGGGACCATGGCCCACATTGTGTATTTGAGCTTTCAACAAGGACCAATGCTAAACTTGTTTTGGGCTATAAATTGCTCTTATTACAAGTATTCATCAGTCTTATAGAGATGCTTTAAAGAGAGAAAAACATTATTCAAATAAATCTTTCTCAATTTTCTTAATATCAAAATTGACATAAATTCCTTTTTTTTTTTTTTTTTTCTTTTTTTTTTTTTGTTATATTCATCCTTATTTTAGCCCTAATTTTTTAATATAATGTATGTAATTATAATCAATGGTACCTACAAATTCGTAGAGCTGTAATGAATAAAAAGGGTACATGTGCAAAATAGTTCAGGGTATTGTTTTGTGTCAATGTTACTTTTCTCCCTTGTCAATCATACAACTACCCTAAAGGTAGTATTTCGTATATTTCTGTTTTAATCGAAGAAAAAAAAAAAAAAGAAAAACGTCCATGATCTGTGTCCCTGTATAAACAGGTAGTAAAATAGAGTTGTTCCAATTTTAGGAAAAATATAGTTAGGAGCTCAAATAAGGTGTCTGGGTAAATATGGTGTACACTGCTTACTTTGTTTTTTAGGTCAGTCAGTATTACTCCAAGATGAAGCAAAACATAACAGTTTCACCGACGGGCATGTGGCAATAAATATGGACGATACGGACAAGTCCCGTTATCAACAACAGTTGCAGTTAATAGATGAACAGGTTAGTTGGGACAGCATGTTTCTACTTAAGATGCTTTTATTGTTGATTTTATTTTTCCTTATTTCTCCACAGCTGATCTCAGTGGCTCAGTGAGATACATGTCTGATTGGTGATCGGGTTCGATCCACATCGGCTCCAGCAACGTTGGCTGATGCATGCCAGAAGGGCATTATCAGTTTCTGGCAAAAGAAAGTGCACAATGATGCTTAGATGACTAAGGCTGGCCAGAAAAATGTGTGTTAGGTAAACTGACCAGCTCGAGATGACCTAAATAGTATTTATTGGGCTGTTGAAATCCCAAACATAACGTAAATCTTATTTCTCCACAAAAAACTGTTGTGGTTTTTGTTGGACTGTGGAGAAATAGGAGAAATGTTTATCGGGATAGTCTTCTTATCTCTAAACAGGGATTGATTGAATGACTACATAGGAATCATTTTGTCCGTCCCATTCCAAGACATTTTTACTTGAAAGGGACTGGATGCACTTAGTACTTTTTCCACCTTTTCGAGTCTTTTTCCCACCATTCTTTGGTTGATTGTTTACAAGCGAACCATAGTATACAAATGCCAAAATTTTCTTAAAGCAGTTGTCTACGTGATTATGATTGACCGATGTAATCAAACAGGGCGTTAGACAAAATTCAGGTTCTGTTATTTATAGCCATGCTTTTCTTGTCACTGTGACGTCAGAGTGCTAGTTATAGAGCATTATTTGTAAAACCTGAACTGGCACATTTTTGACATTGGCAAACAGTGCAGACCCAGATCAGATGCCGCAGCATGCGGCATCTGATCAGGGCCTGCAGGGTTTGCTTAAATGACAGGATAGGATGACACTGTCTTAAGTCTGCATTCAAGACCATTTTCCCATCCTGGTTCGATCCCGGCCAGGTTATACCAAATACTTTAAAAATGGTACTAGCTGCTCTTTCGCTCAGCGCTCAGCATTAAGAAAGTAGAACTAGGAATCAGAACTGGTCTGCTCAGTGTCAGTATAATGTGACTGGGTGGAATATCATGTCAAATGTCTGGGCGTGATATTTCAGTGAGGCAGCCCTCTAAAAGTGAGCATTTATTTCCCTGCCACCATCGCGATATGACTGAAAGATTGTTAAAAGCGACGTAAAGCCAGAATAAAACAAACAAATTTTCCCATCCAACACTCAGAGACAATCAACCCACCAGTGCTGTCACTGATATGGGAAACAACTTTAGTGACTTCCTGTTTGCTTTCCTGCACACCAAATTCCTTCTCTAAAAGGGAAGAATTTCCTCCTGGGACTCTGAAAAGGAGAAATTGGCTCCAAGGAACAGGTTCTTTCCTTTTAGAGTAAATTCCTTTTCAAAAGGAGCCAAACCAGAAGAAGTTGTCCCTCCCCTTGATAATGTATAAGTTTACCTTAATAAGATTTTTATTGTCCTTGAAGGATTATTTCGAAACATGTAACCCAAAGTCTACTAGCTCAAGAGAAATTGGCAGAAAAAGTTATTTAATTCTGTCCTGCATTTTATATCAGTTATGATCTCTGTAGAATTTGTGAAATTGTTCCATCCAGATGTAGTACGAGCGATATCTTCTATCATCCTCGAATTGAAACTTAAAACATATGGGTTCATACATGTAGCTTCAAGTAAGGGTGAAGCATTCAGAATATAATACTTTTTTATTTTTGCAGCAGTTTTTTGTTATTTTTGCCCAAAATATCTGCTGAGTACCCTCTAGACATGTCCTGGTGCAAAACATATCCTAAATTAAATTCCTCAATATTAACATCTTTTCTGGAGCTATGGACCTAAACCCTTTCAGCTCTGTAGATCCAGCCAGACATCTAATGCAAACAGTGTAGATCCTGATGAGACAGCTCATAACGAGCCATCTCATCAGCATCTACACTGTTTGTAATTCTGTTTTTGAAATTTCACTGACATCCCTATATACCAGAATGGATGTGTCCAAAATCAAAGCTGGAAGAGTCCATATCAGAAACTCAGGGGTGAAAGGGTTAATAGTTGTCTGCTCTTGTTATGTTTCAGGATAAATATATAGAGAGTCGAGCAGAAACTATGCAGAATATAGAATCAACTATAGTAGAACTAGGACAGATCTTTACACAACTTGCTCATATGGTTAAAGAACAAGAAGAGTCTGTACAAAGGTACTGGAGGACCCTTTATTTTCTGTAGCAAATGGTAGTGTTTGTATAGACAGGCCGAGACAAAAAATGTAGACCCAGATCAGATGCAGCAGAAAGCAGCATCTGATCAGGGTTTGTACAGACAGACCTAAGCAAACAGTGTAGCTCTAGATCAGATGCTGCTGAACACAGCATCTGATCAGGGTCAACACTGTTTGCCATTTATCCACCATTAGCCGGCCTTGGTAACTCAGTCGGATGAGCGTCAGATGGTGATCAGGTCGTGGGTTCGATCGTTGCCGGGTTGGCAACATTCTTTCATGGAGATTAATTGTGAAATATTTTCTACGATCATTCTCTCCCTTCCGCGGATTCAAGAAGGACAGTTGTCAGTTACTGGTTAACTGCTTAAGAGGACTAAGCCTGTCCAGGAAAAAGTGAGGTTAGGTAAACTTACCAAGATCAACATGACCCTAATCGGTTGACTGGGCATAAAACCTCAACAGAAACAAACATCCACAATATGCATTATTTTTAAGATACATCACCAAGTAGCCGAATGTTATTTAAATTTTAGGAGAAGTATGATATGAAGTTTTCAAGATAGGAATACTTTGGTACATATGGTGTATATAGTAACTTACCTGACTAATCTAAAATTTGTTTAAAATTCCTGCCTATATATCTGCTGTAGGTAATAGTTACAGTCAACTACCTTAACGTTTTTTTTGGGTTTTTTTCAAAGGGGATAGATACACTTTCAGGGGAGATAATTCTGTCAAAATTGTTTTTTATCCTTCTGAAAATGGGTCTATTCTGTAAGGAAAGAATTTGCTCCAAGAAGGAGCAAATTCTTTCCTTACAGAGTAGCCCCATTTTCAGAAGGGGTTTGGTTTGCATTAAAGTAAACAGGAAGTTATGAAAGTTGTCTTCTTTGGTTGAACTGGTAAAAAAAAAAATCTACTTCGTGTATCCAGTTCCCTTAAATTCAGCCTGTGTATTCTGAACAACAATCTCATCTGAACTTATTTTTTAGTCTCTAAAGCATTCAAAATAGACAGGTCTCACTACGATTCCGTGGTAAAAAGTACTGTGTTTACTCTAAATATTTGGGCCGAGTTGTTCGAAGCTAACAATGTCGTTAGTTAACGATCCGTTAAATTTACGCGCAAATATGCTGAAATTTTTTGCTGAAAATATGTGAGTAGCTTTTGCAGTGCAAAAGCTTCTCACATTTTTTCAGCAAAAAATATCAGAATATTGTGTATTGAATCCGCTAAAACAATTAACGAAATGACCCTTAACCAGTTCGTTAAGCTAACGACGCTTTGAACAACTGGGCCTTGGAATTTATTACTCCTTACCATGCTTGTCCTTAAGTTATTGTCCTACCTGTTGATGTGTCAGAAACTTCTGGGCCCAGTTGTTCAAAGTTAACGACATCGTTAGTTAACGATTCGTTAAAATTTACATCGAGTGATACGCAAATATGCTGAAATTTTTTGCTGAAAAAATGTGAGTAGCTTTTGCAGTGCAAAAGCTTCTCACATTTTTTCAGCAAAACATAATATAAAAACAAATATACATGTGAAGTTTATCAGTGCATTGGTTGTATAGGAAGTTGCTGAGCTCACATCATCACGGCATGACAAATGAAGTCACCTTTCAAGATCGCGGACACAAACTCTGGCATTTGAAAGAAAAAGAATTTATCATGGGTGTTTGTGTGTGTAGAAAAATCTGTCCCTCAAGATGCCAGACAGTGATCCTCAAGAATGAACACCCTGACCCAAATTTTTATGCCCCCAACTTCAAAGAAGTTGGAGGGGCATATTGCTTCTGGGTTGTTCGTCCGTCCGTCCGTACAGCCATCCGTCCGTCCTTCCGTCCGTTCGTCACGCTTTTTGATGCATAGCATAACTTTAAAACCGTGAATGCTACTGTTTTGAAATTTCATAAATGGATTCCTCATGAAAAAATAGCTTACACGTATTTTTTTTCTTGACAGGATTATGCCCCTTTTCTGAGTTATGGCCCTTTGAAAAAATATGGATGCAATCTTGTCAGCAAAATATCTCAAAAACTATTAAAGCTAGAGCCTTGAAACTTGATGAATAGACTGGTAGAGATGAGTAGACAACCTGAATAACTTTTGAAGAAATTTTGAAAAATACTTCTTGAGTTATGGCCCTTTGTAATTTTGGGCAATTTTACCTTGTCAGCAAAATATCTCAAAAACTGTTAGAGCTAGAGCCTTGAAACTTAGTAAATAGATTTGTAGTGATGAGTAGATGACCTGATTAACTTTTGAAGAAATTCTGAAAAATACTTCATGAGTTATGGCCCTTTGTAATTTTGGGCATTTTTATCTTGTCAGCAAAATATCTCAAAAACCGTTGGAGCTAGAGCCTTGAAACTTAATGAATAGACTGGTAGTGATGAGTAGACAACCTGATTAACTTTTGAAGAAATTTTGAAAAATGCCTTTTGAGTTATGGCCCTTTGTAATTTTGGGCATTTTTACCTTGTCAGCAAAATATCTCAAAAACTGTTAGAGCTTGAGCCTTGAAACTTAGTAAATGGATTTGTAGTGATGTGTAGATGACCTGATTAACTTTTGAAGAAATTCTGAAAAACACTTCATGAGTTATGGCCCTTTGTAATTTAGGGCATTTTTAACTTGTCAGCAAAATATCTCAAAAACTATTGAAGCTAGAGCCTTGAAACTTGATGAATAGACTGGTAGTGATGAGTAGACAACCTGATAAACTTTTGAAGAAATTTTGAAATATACTTCTTGAGTTATGCCCCTTTGTAATTTTAGGCATTTTTATCTTGTCAGCAAAATATCTCAAAAACTGTTAAAGCTAGAGCCTTGAAACTTAGTAAATGGATTTGTAGTGGCGAGTAGATGACCTGATTAATTTTTGAAGAAATTCTGAAAAATACTTCATGAGTTATGGCCCTTTGTAATTTTGGGCAATTTTACCTTGTCAGCAAAATATCTCAAAAACTGTTGGAACTAGAGCCTTGACACTTGATGAATAGACTGGTAGTGATGAGAAGACAACCTGATTAACTTTTGAAGAAATTTTGAAATATACTTCTTGAGTTATGCCCCTTTGTTATTTTGGGCATTTTTATCTTGTCAGCAAAATATCTCTAAAACTATTAGAGCTAGAGACATGAAACTTGGTGAATTGATTGGTAATGATGAGTAGATGACCTGATTAATTTTTTTGTAAATTCTGAAAAATATTTCATAAGTAATGGCCCTTTGTAAATTTGGGCATGTTTCCCTTGTGAACAAAATATCTCAAAAACTATTGAAGCTGGAGCCTTGAAACTTGATGAATAGATTGGTAGCGATGAGTAGATGACCTGATTATGCCCCCAGTTTCGAATGAAATTGATGGGGCATATTATTTTGCCTTCATTTGTCCATCCGACTGTTTGTCCGTTCATCAAGCTTTTTTTGTGCATGCCATATCTTAAGAACCCTGCACGCTAGGGTTTTGAAATTTTATATTTGGGTTCCCAATGAAAAAATAGCCGACCCGTATTTTGTTTCTTGTCTAGCATGTTTATTTAAAGTTATGCCCCTTTGAAAAAAATCAGAATTAAATCTTGTGAGCAAGATATCTTGAAAAGTATTTAAGCTGGGTTCTTGAAATTCGATACAGTGAGTGGGAATGATGTGTACATTACCCGATTATATTTTGAGAGAATTCCATGAAAATATTGATAAAGTTACGGCCCTTTGCAGTTCTGCTCATTTTGACCTTGTCAGCTAGATTTCTCGAAAAGCACTTAAGCTAGGGTCTTGAAATATTATATGCTGATTGGGGATGATGTGGAGATTACCTGGTTTGTTTTTTAGGGAATTCCATGAAAAATTTATGTAGTTATGGCCCTTTGTAGTTCTAGGCATTTTGACTTTTTCAGCAAGATATCTCAAAAAGTATTTAAGCTAGAGCCTTGATATTTGGTATACTGATTGGGATTGAGGAGGAGATCACCTGAATAAATTTTGAACCAATTAAATGAAATGTTGGAGTTATGGCCCTTCGAAATTTCGGGCCATTTAATGTCGTTGCTTTATTGTGTATAGCATAAGTTTAGAACCATGTATGCTAATGTTTTGAAATTTCATGTTTTGATTCCTCATGAAAAAATAGGTGATCCGTATTTTTTTCTTATCCCAATCATCTCCTATTTTAGAGTTATTTCCCTTTGATAAGATAACATTGAAATCATATATTTGTACTGTTGTTACCGTCATGGCTAAGCAGTGTTGGAGTCAAACAGTGTTAGAGTCAGGCAGTTGGGGGCATAGTGTTTTACAAACACCAGCTCTAGTTATATTCTGCAATGTCTTGTGGGTGGTCTGGTGGTGCGAAGGTGTCATGTATCTTGTGTCACCGGGGCGTCCAACTGATACTGGCTTTCAGTTGGGCAAGGCCTGCTTTCCATATAGGGGGAATGTTTTTATTTCTTCTGTTTCTTCACTTTCATTCCTGTTCCTCTTTCTTCCCTGTTCCTCTCTCTCATCTCTTCTACTATCTCTTTTCTCCCTTTCTTTGGGAGACGACACAGAATGACCCACAATGGTTGACATGTTGTTAAACCCTAACTCAATCAGATCTGCGATGTCTTATCTTAGTATACACTATTTGTTCAGGCTTGTCTGTATTTACATGTAGGGTAAATGTTGTACACGTCATAGCACCAGATAAGATGCTTTTTTTCAGCCAAAAGTTACTGATATTTTACTTATTTCTTGATGAAAACATATGTTGTGGGTACACATTAGAAGCGTCATATGTTTTTGTTGAAAAATAAGAAAAATATTATGTGGATACCCACTCTTATATGTAGCAATGCAATTTTGGAGCCATTGTTTCCATTTCCAATTCTTTTTATCTCTTTCAGGATTGATTCTAATGTGGCAGAGTCTCAGTTGAACATTGAAGCGGCACACAGTGAAATACTGAAATACTTTCAGTCAGTGACTAATAACAGGTGGTTAATGATAAAAATATTCGCCGTCTTGATAATATTTTTCATCATATTTATAGTATTTATGGCCTAAATAACAGTGTTCCGTGCTCAGAGTGAAACTGTGACATTACATAGATAGTGGAGCTCCAGATAAGAGGATTATCCAAATGAATATTTTTCTTATTTCTCCATAAAAATATATGTTGTGGGTACTTATTAGCATAGCTACAGATAAGAGGGGGTATCCACATAATATTTTTCTTATTTCTCCATGAATACATATGTTGTGGGTACTCATTAGAAGTGCCTCCCCGAGGTGCTTCTAATGAGTACCCACAACATATGTTTACATGGAGAAATAAGAACAATATCAGCATTTTTCGGATGAAAAAAGCACCTTATCTGTTGCTATGTATTAGGAGCATCTTAGTGAGGTGTTTCTAATGAGTACCCACAACATGTATTTTTATGGAGAAATAAGAAAAATGTAAGTTGTTTTTGGCTGCAAAAAGCATTACCTGGAGCTATGAGCATTCCTTCCTCTGGAAGTATACAGTGACATTATTACTGGGATGGAGATTAACAGATTCCAGGTTTGCCATGGCCCCTAAATATTGTTCTGATTCCCAAAATTTTGAGTGAAAGTTTCCATTGTCATACTGTTGAAATCACAAGGAGGGCAGCCTGAGAAGATTTATTCCTGTTATTATATTTGTATGGGATATCCGTTACACAGAGGAGTTTTATGAAAGTAATGTTTTGTGTCAGCCATAAGTGATTTTATTGAAGGGAGAAGCGGGGCAGTTTATTATTCCGTAATTACCCTAAATTTTCAGACATTTTAATGCCTTACCAACAAGTCCATTTGACTGTAGGATAATGTGCCTGAAAAGTGATGTTTGAGTGGCAGTGTAGACCCTGATCAGACTGCTTCCGGACCTACACTGTTTTCACTGCAAAGCATAGCTCCAGATAAGATGCTTTTTTTCATTCAAAAAGTATGACTAATTTTCTTATTTCTGCAAGAAAACATATGTTGTGGGTACTCATTAGAAGCACCTCTGTGAGGCACTTCTAATGAGTACCCACAACATAAGTTTTCGTGCAGAAGTAAAAAAAAAAAAATATTTAGCTGATACCCCTTCTTACCTGGAGCTGTGGCATAGTTGTTCAGATGTTCATAGTAAATACAATAATTATACCTCATCCTGCTATTAAATGTGAAATAAGCAGATTATGGATTATGTGATAGTTCTCTACATTTTCCCGAAAAAAGGACTTGTATTTGTCTCCTTTTTCCAAAAAGAAACTAGGGCTTGAATCTTCCAAGGCAATGCAAACAAAATGTTCATCCTAGTTTTAAGGAAAAAATAATGAAATATTTCAAAATGGCCCCTTGAAAACTATTTTAAATGAGTACCCATAATTTGCGTTTTCATGGAGAAAAGGGAAAAATGTCAATTTTCAGACAGTTGATTGGAAAAGTGGATTTTGACCATTGTCCAAGAATAAGTTATAGATTCTGATATTTCCACAGTCCTGTACTAAATGTTCGTAAAAATGAAGAGAACTTGTTAATTAAGCTTTAATGTACACCTTATACATTATGTGTGATTTTCAAGTAAGTGGAATGAAAGTACAAGAGAAAAAAGAAATTTGTTATATAGGTGGTACAAGCACTATAGAAAGAAATATAGAGACTATAATTTACTGTGGAAAAAACAAAAAACAGGTACACAAAGAAAACTGTGATATTTTACACAAGATCTTTTTTGAACGCGAGACATTAACCCATTTATGCCTAGCATCCCACAAAAGGGACATTGGCAAACTGAAGACCCACATCAAATGCTGCAGAATGCAGCATCTGATCAGGGTCTACACCATTTGCATTTAATACAGGAATTTATAAAACAAAGCAAGAATTAACGAGACACCCTTCTATTGGAAAAGGACCTGTCCAAAGAGCTGAGGTTGCAAAGTCCTCTCGGCACAAATAGGTTAAGCAGGTTTGGTGCTTTTTTAGTAAGTCATAGCTCCAAATAAGGGAATGTCCAGGTATATATTATTCTTATTTCTCCAGGAAAACATATGTTGTGGGTACTCATTAAATGTGCCTCATCAAGGCACTTATAATGAGTACCCACAACATGTTTTTTATGGAAAAAACTTGAGATGCTCATTAGAAGTGCTTTGGGTGTTCACAACAGGTTTTCATGGAGAAATATGAAAAATACGAATACTTTTCTTTGAACAAGCTCCTTATCTGGAGCTAAGTACAGTGTTTCATATGGACTGAATGTTACAAAACTGGGCCCAGTTGTTCAAAGCATTGTTACCTTAACAAGCTTGTTGGTAGTCAAAATGTTAACTGTTCTAGTAAGTACCTATGTCTAACTCACAGGTATTTTTGCTGAAAAACAGTTGTTCAAAACATGTTAGCTTAACAAGCTTTTTATAATGTAAGTGCTGATTTTTATGTACCAAACATAGGGATCAAACATGGTTTTTCATACATTAACACTCGCCAGGTCCCGTGGGAGGTGTTGAAAACTGAGGCCGGAGGCCGCAGTTTTCAACACCTCCCAAGGGACCTGGCAAATGTTCACTGTTCTAGTAAGTACATTATCTAATTCACAGGTATTTTTGCTGAAAAAATGTGAGTAGCTTTTGCAAATACTTACATTTTTTCAGCAAAAATGTTAGTGTATATGCCATTTTTAATAATCAAAGTTTTAACCATACGTTAACTAATGACAGGGCTTCCGTTAAGCGGACATACAACATATATTGCGCCCTGAGGTTGCCACTGGACGTCCAAATTGAACTTCAAAGACGTACTGCGGACTTCCAAAATTTCTTTTGTCCGTCCGAAATCGATACCCGAGACGTCTAAAAATTGTCAAAAAGCCCGCCCACTTTTAACGAGTTGTATGATGTTTGCCCCGCCTACTCATCGGAAATTCCCTACCTGTGTTGACTGAGCTTTTCGGATGTCCCACTTCCTGCTTGCGGGAGTTTTATTGACAGCGGTGTCAAGCGTCGTGGCACCCTTTTGATGGCTGCATGATCACTGCGTGTATTTGTCACGTGTGCTGAGTTGATTAATTGATGTTTGTATAATTAAACTTTCTACAACAGCCGAAAATATTCAGTGAAATTATATGAAGCCATTATTATTTTTTAATATTCACGTCTTAAAATCTTAAATTATTATTTTGCTAAGAACGTGTGTCGTCTGAAAACACCTCAACACTTCCGGGAGTTACCGAGTGAAATTCTATAAATAAATAAATAAATAACAATTATGCACTGAACGCAAATAGAAATCTGTTCGAATTTAGAAGCTTATGTTTGTCATGACAACAAAAGCAATTTTTCAAATGAAAAGAAAACAAATTTTTCGTCAAAATTTTCGGAAAACCCGTTTCTAAATGAGTAGCCTTGTTCCGGCTGCGCTGTTTACCGGCGCCGAAAAGACACAAAGTAAGTTCAAATATAGGCGAATTGCAAAATGCTTGCTTTTCTTCGCGAACGAACGTATTGCTGTTGGTATTTCATCGAGAGCTGCCTTTTATTTGTTTGTTGTTGCACGAGTCGGCGCCGTTTTCCCGCAATTTTTGTGAAGTAAGCAACACGTTCGCTCATGTTGATCAGCTTCAATCCGAACAAATATTTCATTAAATACATTTCTGCAAAATAATTTCAGCATAGTTTATTTTTAAGAAAACATGTTTTGGGTGTTTTCTCTCGTGTATTTTCTTTTCTTTTTTCTTTCTCTGGGCTTTGAAACGAATGCAAAGTTGTACCAATGTTGATGCTTTCTCTAAGGTCTGACATACAAGTACAGGCTTTCCAAAAAGATGCGATCAAATTTTAATAAGCGATAAGGACATTTTTAAAACACATCTAAGAGAAGTGTATATCATGATGATTCTGTGTGACACTGAATTAAGAACCTATGTTCTACTAAAGAAAGGGCAGACCACTGCAGCACGGAAAAAAGTGGGACTTCCTAGATTTTCCTGTGGGAGTTCCAAATTTGAGGGGTAGGAAGTCTGGGACTTCCTGAGTCTGGAAGTTAATGGAAGCCCTGCTAACGACATCGTTAGTTTTGAACTACTGGGTCCTGATGTTTAATTTGTGTTAAAAAAAGTTATTGTTGTGGTTACTGACAATGAAATATTTTTATGCTTTGAATAAGGATCAGGGCCCAGTTGTTTAAAGCGTCGTTAGCTTAACGAGCTCGTTAAGGATCATTTCGTTAACTGTTTTAGCAGATTCAATATACATTATTCTGATATTTTTTGCTGAAAAAATGTGAGTAGCTTTTGCACTGCAAAAGCTACTCACATTTTTTCAGCAAAAAATTTCAGCATATTTGCGTATCACTCGATGTAAATTAAAACGAATCGTTAACTAACGACATTGTTAGCTTTGAACAACTGGGCCCAGAAGATGATTGTGTAAGAAGCATGGACTTTACAAATAAAAACAGATTATGTGATTATATTCTACATGTTTGTAAAACAGCTCTGGTTAAGAAAGGTATCCACATAAATATTTTGTTTCTCCATGGAAACATTGTGGATACTCATAAGATATGCCTCTACAAGGTGTGATGGGTATGATGAGAAAAATATCAATATTTCTTGGTTGGAAAAATGCCTTATCTAGAGCCATGAATTGTAAGAGTAAAGAAAAAAAAAGATGGAGAATAATTAGCCATCTTGGACAGTAATATCAGGGCTGTGGAAATACCATGCCCGACTTGTCCAGCTTGTCCCATTTCTCTGAGAACAAGTAAGATATTTCTATTTACTTGTCCAAGGACAAGGACTTTATAGCTCTCACTAAAAAGTACATGTATCTAACTTATGAGATATATGTTTTTTTTTCTTATTTCTCGAAGAAAGCATATGTTATAGGTACCCACAACATATGTTTTCTTGGAGAAACAAGAAAAATGTCAGTTTTTGGGCAAGTAGATTACGTATATTGGTTGGAAAAGTGGATCTGGGCATTTACTTGCCTGTGGACAAGTAATGATAATTCCACAACCCTGGTAATATTATTGATATGAGCTGCCACATGGGAAAAGAACCTTTATCGCATCACAAATGCAGATAATGAAGGCCCAGATTAGCCTGTCGATTCATGCAGTCTGATCAATGGTTTTGTTAATCTTTAAAATGTAAATCACAACTGCAGTAGGTGGCATTTTTTGTATTTTTTCAGAGTTAATTTCATGTGAATCATCAGCTAGTGTGAATGTTTTGCTAGGTAGATGATTCAAATTAAATGTCAGGTCAAGTTTTCTCTGAAAAAAAAAAAAATAAAATAAAATAAAAAAATGAAATGAAAGCCATTTGCTACCATTTTGCTTGGCACTTTAAGGGTTAATGAAGATACCTTCTTAACCAATTGCTGGATATTATTCAAAATATTGGTGGCTTACTGTAGAATCGTTTTAGCCAGCTTTGACTTAATATTTTACATAAAAAAATTAAATACTCTGATGAAAAAAAAAAACAAACATAAAAACAACAACATACAACAACATGCAAGTTGTTTTTGCAGTGTACTGCAAAAGTTACTTTTTTTTTTCTTTTTTTTTTTTTTATTTCAACCAAAAAACAAAAAAATTCTGAGAGTGTATTTAAAAGTTTATATACTTCAATATTTAACATCACATTAATATAATGAATTCATATAAAGCTAATGATGATTTGAACAACTGTGCCTTGTTTGAAATTGTCTGACAGCTCCCTTGGTGGTATCCATACTTGGTGATGGAAAATCATATGAATGGATGTTAAAAAAGTGCTTTTATTTAAAATGTAACAATTAAAGTTTAGGGGTGTCTAGATAAATAGTTTTCTTCTCCATCAGAACATGTTATGGTACTCATTAGAATCAGCTCAGAATGGCAAGTCTAATAAAAAGTCACAACATAAGTTTTTGACATACAGTTGTTAAAAAAAAATACTTAATACTGATTTTATACTGATACTGAGATGTTTCTTATGAGTACCCACATATAAGAAAAAAGTTATGTGGATACTCCGATTATCTGGAGCTATGTGTAAAGGACTTCTTTTGTCCCTGCAGAGTTATACAGATCCCTTGGCAAACAGTGCAGATCCTGATAAGACGGCTCGTAACAAGCCGTCTCATTTGGATCTGCACTGTTTGCCATTCTGTTATTGATTTTTGATAATGAATCAGTAAAACTGGTCACAGTTTACAGGATCAAGGTATATGTGTGCTTTAAGTTAATGGATATATCTCCAAGGTAGAGCATTCTGACCAGAAAATATTTGCCTCCCATTGCAAGCAGGCTACTCTTGAGAGAAAAGACTTTGCTCTGCTTTGGAAAAGCAAAACATTTTCTGCTGCAGTGGTCTCCATTTGAAAGGAAGCAGATACTTTCAGGTCAAAGTAATCAAAGTAATCACCCTGGAAAGTGTAATCATTTGTCTTAAATATTTTAACCCTTGTCCTGCTGACCCCGGATATACCCTGCCTTTGCAAATAGTGTAGATCCTGATAAGTTGGCTTCTGAAGAAGCCAACTGATCTAGATCTGCACTGTTTGCCATTATGTGAATTTATAGCAACAATCCGGATCAAGTAATCTGATTGGCTGAAAATTAGAAGTGGGCATGGCATCTTAATTTATTCAGCAGGACAAGGGTTAAGAGAATAGATTTATATTACAATCAGAACATAGTGAAACACTGCCTTCATGTGTGTGTGTGTGTGTGTGTGTGTGTGTGTGTGTGTGTGTGTGTGTGTGTGTGTGTGTGTGTGTGTGTGTGTGTGTGTGTGTGTGTGTAAATTCTTCATTTCCATTTCCTAGTTAAGTAAAGGTCCAAGTGTCAACAAATTTAACCTCCCATTTCAGTCCAAGTACATGTAACTAAGGCCCTTTTCTTGCATTAAACATTTGAGCCCCTCCAAATAGAAAGCAACCTTATGTTGTACACAACCAGTAGAGATCCAGAACAGTGGGTCCATCCACAGACTTACCGGGGTTTACACTAGTTGCTGATAGAATTTTTATGTCATTAAATAAGTGACTAACTGTAGACTCAGATCATCCTGTCCATCCACACAATCTGATCACAGTCTGTACTGTTTGCTAAAAGAATTTAGATAATGTCCTTACGTTAATGAGTAGTGCTTACAGATCTAACTGCATGGATGGAAAGACAATCAGTGTCATATGTCATAAGGTTGATTTCAATATGGACAGTTCATTTGTTAATGACAGATTCTATCTGTCATTCTTTGTTGCCACGCACGGTTTTAGAGAAAGTGATTTTGACTACTATTCAATTTCGTATTCATCCACGCACAAAAGTATTCCCAATGTTTCAATGTGTGTATATTAGTACACCATTGAAGAGCTGTCATTACAAAAGTAGTGCAACTTGTGCTTGACCTATGGCGAGAGTCGCTGAGAAAACCCGCCTTAATATATGTGCGAACAACAAAGGCGCAGATCAGCCTTTGCAGATGCGCAGGCTGATCAGCGCCTTTGTTGTTCGCTGTAGCTCGATTTTTTTTCGACGAAGAAGCGTCGCACAAACTTGAATGGAGAACAGAATGATACCTGGAATTTATTAGTTTCTCGGAGAATCTGTCTTTTCAGTCCTTTGATTTCATCTGAGGTGATTCTTATTTCCCTACAAAATCATATGTTGTTGAGGCACTTCTAATGAGTACCAACAATGTTTTCATGGAGAAATAAGAAAAATATTTATCTGAGCTCCCCTTTTATCTAGAGCTATGTGGTGGCTTGAGTGCTTTCCCTTTGATATGAGAGGCAAAACATTTGAGTGTTCTGTCTCTGCTATGTAACCATTTACATTAAGCAAGGCTTATATGTGGTTTTAGGGATACAGGGTTTTTGCCTTTTTTAATAGAATATTGGTCATTTTCTCATTTTTCACCATATTGATTGATTGTGTTGGGGTTTAATGACACCTCAACCCTTGTGGGTCATTCTGTCGTCTCCCAGAGAAGGGAGAAGAGAGACAGAAGACAAAGTAGAGGAGATGAAAGAGAGGGACAGGGTAGAAAGAGCAAAATGAAAATGAAATCAAAGAAACAGAAGAAATACAAAATAAAAATAAAAAACATTCCTCCTCTACCCTTACCTACTGCTAGGATAGCAGGCCTTGCCCAACTGTAAGCCAATATCAGGATGCAAGATACATGACACCTTTGCCTCATCCAACCACCCCCAACATATACCACCTTTCTTTATCATGAATAGTTAGTAATTTAAGAACATATTCAGAGACAAATTATTTAATAGGGATTATGCAGACTTCCCTTTCAGGATTTGATATGTGGTGGATTTTATTTTGGAATAGAACATATAAATTTTCAAAAATCCCTGGGCCCAGTTGTTCAAAGCGTCGTTAGCTTAACGAGCTCGTTAAGGGTCATTTCGTTAACTGTTTTAGCAGATTCAATATACAATATTCTGATATTTTTTGCTGAAAAAATGTGAGTAGCTTTTGCACAGCAAAAGCTACTCACATTTTTTCAGCAAAAAATTTCAGCATATTTGCGTATCACTTGATGTAAATTTTAACGAATCGTTAACTAACGACATCGTTAGCTTTGAACAACTGGGCCCAGAATGGGCTCAGTGATCACAAAGGCCCAGAAAATATAAACCACACTATAGCCTGCCCAGGAAAAGTGTCAGTAGATTAACTGACCAGGTCCCAAGGTTATAAAACTTTTTTTCATGCTCAGCTCAGCTGAGCATGAAATTTGTCTGGCTAATAAATCTCAAATTACTGACAATTGTAAATTCTTTCTTGCTAAACATAGCTGAGCATGAAAATTTCTCTGCTAATAAATATGAAAATGCCAACTATTGTTGGCATTTTCATATATATTAGCAGAGAAAATTTCATGCTCAGCAATAGTTGGCATTTTCATATTTATTAGCAGAGAAAATTTCATGCTCAGCTGAGTTGAACATGAATAAAGTTTATAACTTCAGGGCCTGTTTGACTTGGCCTATGTTGACTGGGACATAAAAGCCGAATTCAAACAATCAAGTACTATCCTAAAACTTGAAGAAGTCCATTTGTCTACCTCATGGTGTATCAATGGCAAACAGTGAAGACTTGAACTTGATGAGAAGCTTGCACTGGGCCAACACTGTGGTAAACATCCTTAAATTTCAAACAGAGTGTCTGACAAAATGACATATGCAAACAGTGCAGACCCAGATCAGACTGCTCCTGAAGGAGCAGTCGGATCAGGGTCTACACTGTTTGCCATTCCACTTACTATTTTAAGAGCTGTATAAAAAGCACAATTTAGGCCTAAATAGTATGGAATTGTTCGAAATTTTAGGACATGTACCATATTTGGTCGGATGCACATATCTGTACATTGTATTATGACATGTAAAACTATTTTTTGTGTGCTGCATCTTGTATATTTTTTGTCAGTAATTTCTTGTAGGTTTATTTTTCTCTCCTCTAGCTTGGAGCTGTTTTCAGGCTGCCATTTTTTTCATCAAATTATTTTAATCAGACGGTTTTACTATGTATGGCTTTTCATTTGTCATTAAAACTTCAGCACTGTTTCCTCTGACTAAGATGGACATTAATTGTATATTGTGCATATGAGCAGTGTTTTAAACATGTTCAAAATTCAATGTGTACGAACTTAGTCCCTACAAACATGAGAGATAGGCATGTGTGTATATCCATCTCATGAAACAGTTCTTAGAACTGAAGCACATATGTTCTAGATTAGAAAAAATTTGTTGCTTACATGGCAAAGGGTGTGAGTGGGGGAGGGGAGTGGGGGTGCTTCTGATGAATATCCACAAGGCCACAACATATGTTTTTGTGGAGAAATAAATTTATTTTTCTAGATACCACCTCTTATTAGGCACTGTTATGTCCAGATGTTTAGCTGGCTGTTATGTGACCCAGATAAGGTGCTCCTATTTTGTAGGCAAACAAAGACATATATGCAGCTTTGCCTGAGCAATGTAGATCCAGATCAAACTGCTAGGGGCCGCACTGGTTTCCAGTCCATCACAACATTAGCTGGTAATCAGATGGACTTGTTCAAATTTTAGAATAGGTATCTTAACCCTTGTCCTGCTAAACCCGGGTATGTCCCGCCTTTGCGAACAGTGTAGATCCAGATCAGTTGGCTTCTGAAGAAGCCAACTGATCTGGATCTGCACTGTTTGCCATTAAGTATGTGAATTTATGTCAACGATCTGGATCAAGTAATCTGATTGGCTGAAAATTAGAAATTTATTCAGCAGGACAAAGGTTAACAAAACTCCTGCTAGGACCTTTTTTTTTCCAAAATTTGTTGGTACATTGTATATTTCTTATTTCTCTACACAAAACGTTTGTTGTAGTACTCATTAGAAGCACCTTGCAGAGATGCTTCTTATGAATACCATCACATAAGAAAATAGCTATGTGGATACTCGTCTTATCTGGAGCTATGTGTTAAAGATTTAATCCTTTTGTCCCTGCAGAGATACAGATACCTTTGCAAACAGTGCAGATCCAGATGAGATGGCTTGTAACGAGCTGTCTCATCTGGATCTGCACTATTGGCCATTCTTTTATTTGATTTTTGACGTAAACCCCTATTTGCAACAATGAATGTGACCAAATTTGGAGATTGAAGAGTCCTTCATGAACTCATGGGTGAAAAGGTTATGGTGTCCAAATATTTTGGATAAATGTGTTATAAAGGCAGTTCAAATATGTTTTTATTTCTGTTAATTCAGCCTCTGCATGAACAGGGTATACATGTATATTCAGATGAACCTATCTTGGATCTCGTTACATTTAGTTTTGGCAAGATCCATGGGCATATTGAAAACTTTTTATCTCCAAAATGACAGAGCTGTGCCCGTCCCAGTCAGTCTTCTACGTAAATCTATATCGGGCCGTCAACGGCCCATCAGGGTAGCTGACGGGCCGATGACGGCCCGATGTAGATTTACGTAGAATGCTAGCTGGGGTCTCTCTATCACAAAGTGATGCATGAGAAATCTTCCCATTTCTTGTACATTTCATAACATATATTTATTATCTACATAGCTCCAGATAATGTAAACATTTTGTTGATTGTTTTAAGGATAATTTTGGTATCTTTGCACCAAAACATTTGTTGTGGGTATTCATTAGAATTGCCTACAACAAATTCTACGGCAGGTTTCGGTACAAAAATAACAAAATGTACCATTAGAATATCCTGTTTATGTGGAGCATTGTATAATCAATAGGTTATACAGTGAGAAGAATTGAATTGTTCTATATTTGTTACATATAAAATTTTCTGTGTACATGTATGTGCATGTTGATGTCAGACTTTGATGAAAAATTGTTGTTATAAAATCATGACCAAATCAAGATATAAATGATCATTGAATTTGAATGTGGTGTTTTTAGTTAGATATCCTTTCCCTCCAAGTTCTTTAATTCATCTAAATACAGTGAACCCTAAAATGTTGCCATTAAAATTAATTTGTTGTCAACAATCCTTCATGAGCAGAAAGTCATCATGTAAGCAAGGCATTGCTTTATTCTTATTCCTATTTCCTCATAGAGCATGTTTTGGATACTTTTTATACGCTTGTTTGAAAAACGGGACGTTTTATGTCACAGGGTATGGCGTCTGTCCATCCATCCGTAAACATTTTGTTTCCGGCTAACTCCTCCTACAATTTACATCCGATCAAGCTGAAACTTGGTATATAGTTAGGCCATGATGTGGCGCAGCGCATATTGTTACGGGGTTACAGTCCACCAAATGTTTGCAGAGTTATGCCCCTTAGAAAATTTCTATAAACTTTTTTTTTTTCCTGGTTAACTCCTCCTACATTTTACATCTGATCAAGCTGAAACTTCATGTATAGTTAGACCATGATGTGGAGCAGCGCATATTGTTTCGAGGTTACAGTCCACCAAATACGAGCAGAGTTATGCCCCTTTGAAAATTTCTGTAAACTTTTTGTTTCCGGCTAACTCCTACAGTTTACATCAGATCAAGCTGAAACTTGAATTATAGTTAAGACCATGATGTGAAGCAGCACATATTATTTCAAGGTTACAGTCCACCAAATATTAGCAGACTTATACCCCTTTGAAAATTTCTATTAATTTTTCGTTTCTGGTTAAATCCTCCTACAGTTTACATCTGATCAAGCTGAAACGTCATAAATAGTTACACGATGATGTGGAGCAGGGCATATTATTTTGAGGTTACAGTGCACCAAATATTGGCAGAGTTATATCCCTTTGAAAATTTCTGTAAACTTTTCATTTCCCAGCTAACTCCTACAGTTTACATCCGATCAAGCTAAAACTTAATTTGTGGTTAGACCATGATGTGGAGCAGCGCATATTGTTTCAAGGTTAAAGTCCAACAGTTAAACCCCTTTGAAAATTTCTATTAATTTTTTGTTTCCAGCTAAATCCTCCTACAGTTTACATCCGATCAAGCTAAATAGTTACATGATGCTGTGGAGCAGTGCATAATATTTCGAGGTTACAGTGCATCAAATATTGGCAGAGTTATGCCCCTTTGAAAGTTTTTGTAAACTTTTCGCAGCATGTTGTTTAGAGGAAAAAGTGTGCAAATTATATTTTATAATAGGTATATTTTTTGCAAATAACTAAAGTTGTGGCCATATGGGCAGGTTATTTATTTATTTTTTTTACATCTTCTTTTATTAAATTTGCAAGGAAATGTTGCCATTACACTTCAACCTCTTTATAACATGGTTCGTTATAACATGGTTTTGGATATAACATGGTTCAAAGATGGATCCCAAAAATGTATAGATTATATTGAAAAATGACCATAAATGGTCATTTTTCAATATAATCTATACATTTTTGGTTTTGATATAACACGGTTGTTTAACTAACACAGTTTATGCTATGGATCCCAACAATAGTGTTATAAAGAGGTTGTGGTGTATTAAGTCTTTATAAATACATTTATTAAATGATACAGAATTAAGAAGCTTGACTAATATCAAAACATATAAACATAATTCTTTTTGGATTTTTTTTTTTTTGTTTTTTAATACGCTTCTGAGTTGGCTGTCTTGAAGAACAAAAATAAAATCAGTATAAAACAAGTTAAAGATTTACAAAAAAAACTTTCTTGCAGCATTTTTTTCTTTCATTTTGTTTTGTTATTGTTTGGTCCAATATTGAAGAATAGGAAAAACAAACCAGCTTAAGGCTCATATGAGCTTATAATATAGCCATGCTTCTGTCATGTGTATTCCGTCTGAAAGCATTTCTCCCTAGATGCAGCAAACTTCTCCCTATTTTCCCAGGAGGGAGAAGTCACTTCTCCCTTAATTTCTGGGCCAGCTTGGACCCTTAGGTTACAGTTCACCAAATATCAGCAGAGCTATGCCCCAATGAAAATTTTTTTTTTTTTTTTTTTTTTTTTTTTTTTGTAATTCCACTTACAGTTTATATCTGGAGCACTGAATTATACAGGAGCCAGTTTATATGCTACATCTTATTACTTGCCATGGGCATGTAATGCCCTGCTTGGCGGAGCTCTTATTCTATATAATCTATACATTTAGCATGGTGTGACCCATGTATACTGTTAGCCATGGTAATCTGGGCCCAGTTGTTCAAAGCGTCGTTAGCTTAACGAGCTTCTTAAGGGTCATTTCGTTAACTGTTTTAGTGGATTCAATACACAATATTCTGATATTTTTTGCTGAAAAAATGTGAGTAGCTTTTGCACTGGAAAAGCTATTCACATTTTTTCAGCAAAAAATTTCAGTATACTTGCGTATCACTCGATGTAAATTTTAAGGAATCGTTAACTAACGATGTAGTTAGCTTTGAAAAACTGGGCCATGGTGTACATGGTATATATATCATTACCATATCTAGCAGAGCACATTTAAAAATATTTTCAGAGAAAATAAGGCTTGACATTTCATGTGAATTATCTGCCTAAGGCTTTACATTTCATGGGAATTGTCTGTCTGCTAGGCAGACAATTCACATGAAACATCAAAATCTATTCCATCTGAAAAATAAAAAAAAGCATGTCCTGAATATTGCCTTCTGATGTTGTGACTTGTGCTTTGAGGGTTTATTCTTTTCCTTAAACCCAACCAAAGAAAGGATGGAAAGAAAAAGTGAATGCTTTATTACTATAAGTATAACTTTTATTTCTGGTCTACAACATTTATTAAATCTTGCCATTTGTAAAAAAAAAAAAAAAAAAAAAAAAAAGAAAAAAAGAAAAAAGGTAGCTGTTTTTATATTCATTTTCCAGATAACAAATAAGGCTTACTTCTTTTTTGAGTTAAGTAATAACTAAAACTATCTGTCAGTGATTTTAGTAGATTAACCCTTGTCATGCTGAATAAATTAAAATGCCATGCCCACTTTCAATTTTCAGCCAATCAGATTACTTGATCCAGGTTGTTGATATAAATTCACATAATGAATGATAAACAGTGCAGATCCAGATCAGTTGGCTTCTTCAGAAGATTTGGATTTACACTGTTTGCAAAGGCTGGGTATATCCGGGTTCAGCAGGACTAGGGTTAAACATTAGCTGCAATGTCAAAAAAAGTACCTTTGGACATATGCACCCAGCAAAGATTCAGATCAGACTGCGCATTTGATCAGAATCTTCACTGGGTGCATTTTGGATAGCCAAGGATGCAAAGCTTCATCATGCGGACAACGGAGACTGTTCAAACCATGATGCACAGGCTGATTTTGCTTATCATTCACTTACCGTTCTGTGTGTGTGCGCATGCGTGTATGTGTGTGTATGCTAAACTTCAGTACTCCCTAGGCAACATGGCCAGATGAAAAATGAGTGATACTCAGAGAAAATAAGCCTTGACATTTCATTCAAATTGTCTCTAAAGAATGATTATTAAGAAGCAGCATATATTTCCATATCTACTATTATATTTTTAACAAGATTTATAAAGCATATTCATGGATGATATCAGCAACACACACACATACACATATAAACACACATACGCACACATTTTTAACAAGATTTATAAAGCAAATTCATGGATGATATCAGCAACACACACACATATGGTACACATAGAAACACACATACCGGTACACACACAAACATACAAAACTAAAATAGTCAACAAAAACACAACTTACCGGTAATATCTTAAAAGTGCCAATCATAACTACAGCAGACAACATTTTGATTTTTTTTTCCAAGGGAAAATAAGGGTTGACTTTTCATGTGAAAAAACCACTTGGCTGATGATTCACATGAAATATCAAGCCTTATTTTCTCTGAAAAATAATAATTAAATGCAGAATGTTGTCTGCTACAACTCTGTTTGGCACTTTAAAGATTAAGCAGAAAGTCCAGGTAAACTAAAATGCCAATTTTTGACAGACAGTTTGCTGTACACAGGTTTCCGAGAATTTGCTTTAAAAAACAATATTCTTTTTAAGTTTCTTTTATCAGGTTTGTAGAATAAAAAGCCTTTTGGCATATTCTAACTCGTTAAAATATTCTTGAATGTAATTTAGTCATAGACAACTGGAACACAGGCTAGAAACTCCATCAAAAAACCTGCAACCTCCTTTTCGGGGGCAATTGCCTAACTGCCATCAGATTTAAAATACCACATTTCAATTAACCGTTCTCCTGTTACTACCAACCCAATAACTTCCAAACAAACAGTTCCCTGCCAATGCTGAAAATCCCAATAAACAGTTCCCTGCCAACTATGGGTTATGGATATACATGTATGGTATAGCTCGACAATATTCTGACAAGATAACATATACAATCACATCAATACGATAATAATTATGTATTCTAACATGACATTAACGTTTTTCCCATAGAACCTAATAGAAACATCACATGTGAAGAAATTATTTCTTAAATACCATGTGTATCCACACTTCAACTCAGAGATTTAGGAAACCGATTTAATCTATACCCTTTTTAACTCGAAAAGAAAACAATTCAAGGCTGACAATATTTTAAGATTTCAGAAAGCGATGGGTGTGCAGGAAAGAAAACGGGGAATTCACAGTCGTTTCTCTTGTGAAAAATGGAAAATTCCTCTTAAATGCGAGTTAAACTGGATTTACAGTCAACTCATTATCTCGACTTTGCTTATCTCTAATAACCGCTTATCTCGAAGTGAAACTCTGGTCCCTGTTTTAATACGGAAATCTAACAACAGGTAACAAAATATTATGGAAAAGAGAAGAAATTGCTCCTAAGGAGCAATTTCTCTTTTCGACAATATTTTCAATATGCCTCTAACTTCAGGAGTCAACTTACATATTCATTTGTAAAATGTGGTTGTTCGATTAATTTTTTTCCTCAATTCTGCAAATCTGATTTGTCGAGGTCTGGATATCTCCAAGTATTTCAGAGAGTCCCTTGAACTTCAAGATAACGAGAGTCGACTGTATATGTTGCATATGCAAGAATAGTTTTGTATAGGTTTACTGGTAGTGACTCACAAATCAAAACAAATTCCACAGTAGGGGGTATTGCACCTACCGACACCTGTCTTACAGTATTAAAAACATAATAAAAATTCATGTAAAGAATGACACGGTCACTGGCCTGTGGTAGGTAGGCCATGATCACAAAAAGATTCCACAGTGTAAGAGTCCCTTTTAGGGTCCAAGGCCTTCTGCAAGGTGCTATAATAGTGTCATATATTTTATTCTGAACAATGTAAACTGTCAATTCACAAAACTATTAAAAGCAAGTTTTTTTGTGTTTTTTTTTTTTTAATATCTTCTTAGACAATGATGCTTTGGTATTTTTCGTCTCATTCAACATTATTTAAGTCATATCGAGATGACAAAGGAGTGACAATGAAGGCTTTATGCAATGAAGTGCAATTCAGTCAAAAGTTGAATTTCAGCTCTCACAGGATTCAAACCTGGGACTTCATAAGTCTAAATTGTGAGTGCTAACCACTCTGCCTCGCGGATGCTTCCACACCCTTCTTCCAAACATTTTGGCCCAAATGGCTTTCTTAACCCTTGTCCTGCTGAACCCAGACATACACTGCCTTTGCAAACAGTGTAGATCCAGATCAGTTGGCTTCTAAGCCAACTGATCTGTATCTGCACTGTTTGCAATTCAGTATCTGAATTTATAGTAACAATCAAGATCAAGTAATCTGATTGGCTGAAAATTTGAAAAGGGTGTGGCATCTTTATTCAGCAGGATGGGGGTTCAGCCCACAAGAACTTACTCCTTTTCTCATATAACATACACTTGTATTAATGGCAGACCAAAGCTCAACAATTTTCTAAAACAGTCTAAAGGATATATCATGAGAGTCAACAGGACATGTACCTCACTTTTTCTCTTCTAATCTCTGGAACAGTCTCTATCCTGACCCAGTATATAATTCAATATTTCATAGCTCCAGGTAAGCCACTTTTTTTCACCCAAAACATAGATATTTTTCTTTTTTTCTCCATGAAAACATATGCCATGGTTACTCACCAGTGCTTTTAATAAATGATATGTTTTCATGGAGAAATAAGGAAAATATGTTCTGGATAATCCCTCTTATCTGGAGCTATGATATTTTCAACATATTAAAAACAAACAACAACAAACAACAATGACATACTCTCGTTGTTAATCATCTATTTTTCCCTGTGCTGAATCTCTCCAACTCAAAGATTACTTCCTCTATACCTGAATTCTTAATAACAAAATTATCAACTATGACATATGAATTATACCTTAAAGCCCCATTCAAAATGGTTCATGAAATTTTTTCTACGTCACTCTCCTCCTTCCGCTGATTCAAGAAGGGCAGTTGTCAGTTTCTGGCAAAAGAATATGCACAATTCTGGTTAACTGCTTAGAGAACTAAGCCTGCCTAGTAAAAGTGTGGTTAGGTAAACTGACCACACTCGACATGACCCCATTGGGTTGACTGGGCCATAAAACCTCAACACAAACAAAATGGTAGCAGATACACTTTGAAATCTCTCTCTCTCTCTCTTCTCTCTCTCTCTCTCTCTCTCTCTCTCTTTCAAAGTAAATAAGGCAGATGATTCACAGGATTTGTCATGCCTTACATGTATGTTGTCCAATGCTCTTCTGATGGGGGCTTTAAAGGTTAACACTCTAAACAAGAAAAACAAATAAAATTCAGGGCCCAGTTGTTCAAAGCTAACGATGTCGTTAGTTAACGATTCATTAAAATTTACATTGAGTGATACGCAAATATGCTGAAATTTTTTGCTGAAAAAATGTGAGTAGCTTTTGCAGTGCAAAAGCTACTCACATTTTTTCAGCAAAAAATACCAGAATATTGTATACTGAATCCGCTAAAACAGTTAACGAAATGACCCTTAATGAGCTCGTTAAGCTGACGACGCTTTGAACAACTGGGCCCAGATTATATAATTTTAGGAATTAGGATATTAACCCTTAAAAGTACCAAGCAAACTTTGCAGCAGATGACATTCTAATTTTTTTTTGTTCAGAGAAAGAGATGTTTTTCTGGGAAAAATAAGAAAAATATAACCAATCTGTTGTCTGCTAAAGCAGCCCAGAGAGTGCTAAAGGTTAAAGTGCTTTCATGATAACATTTCAAATATCAGTTTTCACCAAAATGCCACTGACATGGTAGAAGTTTTAAAAGAAGACATGGGCCAACATCTGCAAAATGTCTATTCTTGTAACAATCACTGTTTTACTATACAATTATGGATAGTTTTAAAATTTTAAAACTCTGCAGATTTTTTAAGTATGACTAACAGTCATTAACATTGAATAGGTGATATACACTTACGATTGATGACCTATCAAAGTCTCATACATGGCTAATTCGTAACCTATCAGTGACAATAGCTCCAGATAAGAGAGGGTATCCACATAATATACGAGTCGCAACATCAGGAAACTTATATTCTGACATATACCGATTTGAGTCTTTGTTCGGATTGATTGTGTTGGGGTTTAATGACACGTCAACCCTTGAGGGTCATTTTGTGTCATCTAAAGAAAGGGAGAAAAGAGACAGAAGAAGAGATGAAAGAGAGGAACAGGGAAGAAAGAGGAACAGGAATGAAACTGAAGAAACAAAAGAAATAAAACATTCCCCCTCTACCCTTACCTGCTACAAGGATAGCAGGCCTTGCCCAACTGTAAGCCAATATCAGTTGGACGCCCCAGTGATATAAGATACACGACACCGTCACACCACCCAACCACCCCTAGTCTTTGTTCAGCTGTTTCAAAAAGTATGTTTTCTCAATTTCCGAGGAAAACGATGCTGGCACTCAATGAGGCAGTTCCAAAGAGTACACAACATAATTTTTAGTGAAGAAATAAGGAAAATATTAATATTTTCTAGTTAAAAACATCCTCTTGGGTTACCTAGCCAAAATACAACTTATAAGAAGCCCTCTTCAAACTGTTCATTTCTAAGCTTACCATAATAACCCTAAGTACTGGGATGAAAAGGCCTGTGCAAATCAAACACACAGATCAAACACCACAGAATGTGGCATCTGATCAGGGTCTACACTGTTTGCCACGCATCCAGCAATATTTTAGACACATCAACAGGTAGTAGAATGGACTCATTCAAAGTTTTGGACAAGTATGGTAAGGAGTTTATGTGTCCCGATAGTTAGGGTAAGTACGTTAAGTCTTTAATTGGCCCCAAATTTAGAAGGAAGGCTTTTGTCCATTCTTGCTTTCTACAGGATAATTGCTGTGTAGTGTTCTGGAAAGAGGATCATCTGCAAAGACTTTCCTGAAACAGAAATAATTAAATCTTAATTTGGGCTGCTCAAATGAAAAAGTGCCTTCAATCATGCCCAAAATGTGCAGGTTCACATCATCCTGTGCATGCGCAAAGTAGAATCCGGGGCTTTGCTCTCTATTTATACATTCAATGATTCTGTCAGTGGATAGTGAAAGACCTGATCAGACTGTGCACATGTGCAGCCTGATATGGGCCTTCACTTTCTGTATATGCCCAAAGACATTTTTGCATGATGTGGCCTATTTGTCTATGTGGGAACTACATTATACCCTCACAAAAAAGAATTTCCATTTTTTATTAAGATGGGGAATAATTATGTCACAGCTCCTGAGCAAAACCAGTATCATACAGATAACAATGATTGCAACTTTGTTGAAAACTAATGAGAAGTGTTGTGTAATAATCCTGAGATATAATGACAATACACAATCGAAATCCATAGATTCTTTCTCATGATATTGAGCAGAAATTATTCTGTGATGTCAAAGCAGGAAGGCAACTCTGTTGAAAACTGATGAAAAATGATGTGCAACAATTTTATTCTAGTATTTGTCAAAATCAGTGCATATCATGTAAAAAAAACTTTGAAATAAATAAATTATTTCTATATGCATTCATAGCTTCAGATTAGGTCTCCTTTTTTTTCAATTTTCAGTTCTAAAATTTTCTATTTCTCCAAAAAAAAAACAGCTATGCTTACTCATTTAGAAGTGACTCAGCCAGGCACTTCTAATGAGTATCCAAAACGAATGGAGAAATAAGAAAAAGTATTTGTATGGATACCCCTCTTATTTGGAGCTATGAATACTGAGTAATTTAGAGCAAAATTTCTACAGCACTATTCTGTCTCTCTTTGCTGATTTGCTTTCATTTAAGCTGAGGTGGCAGCCTTTCCACAGTGAAAAAAAAATTGTTCATGTGTTGTTTTTTCACTTACCTTTAAAAACTGATTCATTGGAAAGCACATGAACACATCTGGATGATTGAGGAATGTAGGTATGGCGGCGTACCAGAGCACACTCCTGAAAACCTGGCTTCCAATCTTTACTACAAAGAGAAAGTATATAAAAAAATATTTTATTACAGATTGATTAAGAGCTATAAACTACAAAATCAGGCCTTATCTACACAGACAACTGTTTTGCCAATGACAGTCAAGTTTTCATGTTTATTGTGGTGTCAACCTGTGTCATTTAATTTTACTACAAGCAGACATTAGCTCCAATCCCCATGGAGCACACTGATCTCCCAACTACTGTTTATGATTATTAGGGAACTTAAAAACAATGTATCCATATTTAAACACTAATTGTTATGTTTCCGATTACCTAAGTCACATACTCTTAGTTTATCTTAGTTATTATAGTTGGGATACAGATTCAAGTAAGTCTGTTAACTTTCTTCTGGATCCCCTTTTGTATTGATATAGATATGTCATACAAGATATGTTCTGTTTTGGTATTTCTCTGTAAAGATTTATACAAATAAAATACTGTTTAAACCAACCCTTGATGCTCATTTGTGTCATAATGGTTTGTAAGCTTTGTCAATTATATGTCCAATGGGCAATTGCTTGTTATCAGTGCAGTAGAAAAGAAAACGGTTTGAAAACAGAATGATCCCCTCACATAGATGTTACCACATGGATAAACATCGCCCAAAACACAGTAGTCATCTTGGTCAACAGAGCATGACCATATCAATAAACTGTCAATATCCAATCAATAGAAGGCTCTACATGAAATTTTGTGAAAACTGGACAAGCAAATTCAGAGGAGTTGTTAAAGATTTAATGATTTTATACATACAATTAGCACAGGGGCAGAAGGCAGATAACCCCTGGGGGATTTATATTTTATTCTAACCCAAGGGTTTTGATACTTCAATCAGACATTGTAAGTTTCAACCATAAGTCTTTTATACATTTTGAAAATATGAATTTTCAATATTTACACCATACAAGTGTATAAAGAAGTAAATTTGACCTTGCCATAAAAAGATCAAATGTCAACCTAGGATAATCTTTTGAACGAATGTAGAGTCATGTCAAGCGCAGTCAGTTTACCTAACCACACTTTATTCCTGGGTAGGCTTAATCATCTTTAGCGGTTAACCAGAACTTGTGCACATTCTTTCACCAGAAACTGACAACTGCCCTCCTTGAATCAGCGGAAGGGAGAGAATGATGGTAGGAAATACTTCAATTATACATTGCAAGTTTCAACTATAAGTCTTTTATACATTTTGAATATATGAATTTTCAATATTTACACCATACAAGTGTATAAAGAAGTAAATTTGACCTTGCCATAAAAAGATCAAAGGTCAACCTAGGATAATCTTGGAATGTGGCTCTGAACAAACTTTCAATCCTCCTTTGACAGAAGACTACACATGAAAATTGGCTAAGTGCTTTCAGGAGAGAAGTTGTTTAAAAATTATTTCATGATTTTATACATTTAGGGATTTGATAATTTGAAAACTAGCCCAGGGGTTTCAGAAGAGAAATAGTTAAAGGTGTTAACAGCAAGATGATGGATAATGAGTGATCCCAATAGCTCAGGCTAAAACTAACGAGACTTTACAAAATGACTAACTTACAAACGAATGTCTTTTGCATCAATCAAGGTCAAATCTTCAATCAGAAGTGTGTCATAGGCACCTGAAAAAATTATAATAGTCCTGTTCTAAAGTTACATGTAAGAAGCACAAGATGACATATATGGTGAGCAATGCATAAAAGAGACCTTTATTGTCTGTTTAGTTTGTAATGTGTTGAGGTTTTATGGCCCAGTCAACCCACTAGAGTCATGTCAAGCGCAGTCAGTTTACCTAACCACACTTTATTCCTGGGTAGGCTTAATCATCTAAGCGGTTAACCAGAACTTGAGCACACTGTTTTCACCAGAAACTGATAACTGCCCTCCTTGAATCAGCGGAAGGGAGAGAATGACGGTAGAAAATATTTCATGATCTCTCCATTAAAGAATGTTGCCAGACCCAGCAGACCTGCAGCCACCTGATCACAAGTCAGACGCGCGTCCAACTGCGCCACGAAGGCAGGCTGATTACAGCCTTCCTTGCCTGCTTACTTAACAAACTAATAATCTGGCCACATCAAGCAAAACAACATAATTCAGATCATCCTTCACATGTGCAAAGTATAATCTGGGCCTTTGCTCTTCATTTATACATTCTGTAGTATCTAGTAATTCTGTTAGCGAACAGTGTGGGCCCTGATCAGACTGTGCCAATGAGCAGGCTGATCTGGGCCTTCACTGTCCGCACATGTCCAAAGACATACTTTGGCATGGCACAGCCCATATTGCTCTGTATTGTCTACATGTAATGTAGCTCTTCTAGGTTAGATACACATTCCCTTTTAACTGGTAATGTCAACTAATACTTGATGATTTATAACACTTTTGACTTGTACATATACATGTACATTTTCCAATACAGTCGACTCTCGTTATCTCGACTTGGCTTATCTGGAATAACCCCTTATCTCGAAGTGAAAAGCTGATTCCTGTTTTAACATGGAAATCTGACAACAGGTAACAAAATATTGATGAAAGAGGAGAAATTGCTCCTTTTAGGAGCAATATCTCCTCTTTTCCACAATATTTTCAATATATTTCTTACTTCAGGAGTCAAATGACATATTCAGTTGTGAAATGTGGTTGTTCTATTTATTTTTTCCTCAATTCTGCAAATCTGATATGGCAAAGTACCGATATCTTGAAGTACTCCAGAGAGTTCCTTGGACTTCGAGATAACGAGAGTCGACAGTAGTTTTATCAATCACCACTGATAGTATTTCTCCTGATGTGAGATCTGCCATGCGTGCAGCAAGCCAGCTATCTGGAAGGGGGCCCACTGATATGAATGTTGCCCCTGTACCTGCACATTAATCAAAAATCTAATTATGATATATGATATATGATGTTCTGTCAATAAAAGTGGATTTGAAAAAAAACAACACAAGTACGGTAAATGTCCAAACATTTTGTACACCAAAGCTTCTGACGAAATGGCATATGCAAACAGTGCAGATCCAGATCAGACTGCTCCTGAAGGAGCGGTCTGATCAGGGTCTACACTGTTTGCCATTCCATTCAGTATTTTAAGAAACTACATAAAAAGTCGAATTAAGGAAAAAAAATGTTTGACATGGTATCATTACAATGTCACCAGTTATGTAGCATTGTAAATTTTGCCTTTTTACATATTGCCAAAATGTTGTTTTTTTTTCACTATGAAAAATTTCTTGAAGAATCTGAACAAACAAACTACTACCCACCTGACTGTATATTAACTTCAAAGGTGAAACTGGTCTGATATAGTTTCTCTTGTCCTCGCCTGTAAAAATTGAATTTTATAATAAGCATCAGTCACAAGGCCTTTACATGAATACATTCTAGACAACTGAATACAAAAACACTGAGTATATTTTGAAAAATTTTCTCAGTGATATATGAAACACTGAAGATCCAGATCTGTCAGTCAAGCTATACAATCGGAACACTGTGAACATTGTACAGTCAAGTCTCGTTATCCTGAAGTCCAACGGACTCTCTGAAATACTTCAAGATATCTGTACCTCGACATATCAGATTTGCATAATTGAGGATAAAAAAAATAGTACCACAATTCACAAATGACTATGTAATTTGACCCTTGAAGTAAGAGATATATTGAAAATATTGTGGAAAAGAAGAGAAATTGCTCATTAGGAGCAATTTCTCCTCTTTTCCAAAATATTTTGTTACCTGTTGTTAGATTTTCATGTTTAAACAGGGACAAGACTTTCACTTCGAGATAAGGGAAGTCCAGATAACGAGAGTCGACTGTATATAAATTCTACAGTAATCACTTTATTGAATCACTGATTCTTTGTTGGCCTTTGCACAACTGAGCTGGCTGATCTGAGTCTTCACTGTCCATATAGCTTGAAAGATACAAATCATTTGTTTGTTTAAGTTAAGGTTATATGGCTCAGTTAACCCATTAGGATCATGTTGAGCGTGATCAGTTTACCTATTTACACTGATCCTGGACAGGCTTAGTCCCCTACGCAGTTAACCAGTACTTGCACACATACTTTTTTCAGTAACTGATAACTGCCTGAATCAGCAGAAGAGGCAGAATGACATTAGAAACTATGTGGATACACATTAGAAGCACCTTGTTGAGGCATTTCTGATGTGTACTACAACATATATTTTGTGGAGAAATAAGAAAAATAGCAGTACTTTTCATTAAAAAAGCACCTTATCTGCTATGTTTTAGACTGAAAATATCTTTTTCTAGTCAAAGATAGTCTATTAGTCTCATACTTACATGTTTAACAGACTTGCTCAAAAAGATATATAATCAGGAAAACAGATTTTAACCAAAGAATGAACCAAGTATGAAACGGTTTTTATTTAAGCCAAAAACTGCCAATGAGCATATAATGTGGTAAAATAAAATTATCTTAAACTTTGGTTTTGCCCATAGACATGTAATAACAATTTATAAACATCTTAACAAATGGAGAAAAAAAAATAATAAAATAATCTATATAGGTACCCCTTTCTTGACTTCCTTGGCACATTTTCATCCCTGGCACTTATCAATGCAAATACTTTAGCTAGCACCTCATTCCTGTCTGAGTACACCTGAAGAATAAAAAAAAAGAAAAAAAAGAAAGAAAAAAAAAACTTATAAATTAAACATGTGCCAATATCAGACGAGGCCAATATTTATGCTCAGCACTCTGGTAAAATTTTCAGCAGACACCATTTTCGAATATTTTTCTTATTTTCCCAGAAAACAGTATTTGACAGTGTATGCAAATTGTCCCCACTGGAGACAATTTGCATGAAATGTCAAATCCTGTTTTCTTGGAAAAAATAAGAAAAATATCATCAATTTGTCATCTGCTGAGAAAGTGTCATCTGCTGAGCCCAGAAAGTGGTAAAGGTTAAATTATATTGAGCAAGACTGAATGCAGAACTGAAAAAAATGAAACACTTTTTTCACTTCATTAGTCTCAAATATGTAGATTTTTTTTCTAATTTCATTAATGAACTCTCAAATAATCCAGATTTTTTTTTTCATTTTATTATTCTCAAATAGCTGAAATTTTAAACAAACAAATGAGCCATCACACACAAAAATTTCCACGGAATGTCAAATCCTATTTTCTGGGAAAAATAAGAAAAATATAAATTTTATAAATTTTCTGTCTGGTGGATCTGCCCATAGATGTCCTATCATTTTGAGGTAAATCTTTAATGCTTTAATTGAGCATAAAAGTCTATCTAGATGTTCCCTTTTGCAATTTCGAGCTAAGGGATGATTATAGGATCTGGGCAAATGGACGGAAGCTGATTCTAAATGTTAAACAAATGACTTACATCAAGTATTTGAAGATCATAGTTGGTAAAAGCAATGTATCTATCGCCCCATTTGGCCCTGCCTCTAATAGTCTCCTCCATGTAATGTTCTATGTCAAATGTTATCTGTCTTACACAGATCTGCTCCTGAAATTTATGAATGTAAAATTATCTGACTGCTCACTTTCAAACGAGTGCACTGTCAAGACTCAGCCCAGCCTGTGATTATACAGTCTGACAGTCTCTGCATAAATGGACATTTTATATATAATCTATGCACATTTTTGTTTGAATACATGTTTGGGATCTCTCTTTAAGTTAACCCATTTACATTGAGTGAACTCTTCCACCACAACTATTTGGAGCATTCTATTTCCAATCGTAGGGTGTCTGGTTAGTTCTAATTATTACTATGTTTATAGAAATTCCTGTTGTTAATGCAGTGTAGACTCTAATCAGATGCCACATTCTGTGGCATCTGATCTGGGTCTGCACTGTTTGCCAATAAACCTTTTGGGGGTTTCCTTGACTAAAATGGGTTAATCTGTGTTATATCTGATGACGATGATGATGATGTTTAAAGACTCTTTCAACTGTTTTATTCGAAACTGTGCTACATGTATAATGAACCATGTTATAAACACTGTAAATAAAGACGTTCCTGTGTAGATAAATTCTGGACAAACCTTCCTGGTTTTTTAATAGATGCTCAAAGAGACTTCCCACTCCACAGTACTGTTGTATTTTTATATGTACATGATGTGGTGAATATAATTATGGCATCTAAAGGCTTACACAAAGGATCTTTTCGGAAGAAATAGTCTCCCTAAAATATCAAGATGCTTTCTATTTTTACTGCTCAAGGGTGAAGTTTTGATTCAAAGAATTCCTAAGTGATGCAACCTGCTACAGAATTATACAAAAGAATGACTTTTCACATGAAAAGACAAAAAAAGATCTTTTTTTTTCTTTTAAACATAAATTACAAGATTGCAGGTACATGTTAGATGTGTCAATTTTTTTTTATTTTCATCCTTTTTTTGTCTATCATTTTTATTATTTTTTTTTAAATGTTTTTGTTTCATTTTGTTTTGCAGACAAACTATAGTAATGAAGTTTGTTCTTATTTTCCCACGAAACTATACACTGTTTCATCCCTCAACAACTGTTTAGAATAACACTTTTTCTGAGTAATTTACATCAATGATTCCATAGAGAAATAGGCTTCATCCAGATATCCATTTCTGGAGATCTGAAATTGGAACAGGCTATTTATTACATCAGAGGGGAGGCAGTAATTTTAATTAGAATGAGTATGGAAATTCATGTACACAGCTCTAGATAAGGGAGATATACAGATAGAATATTTTCTTTTTATTTCTCCAAGAAAACATACTGTGGGAACTCACTAGAATTGCCTTAATGGGGCAATTCTAAATACACACACAACATACATTTTCATGGAGAAATATTAATCTGAGAAATACCAGTATACTTTGTGAAACTAAGGAACTTAATGGACTGGATACACTTGGCAGATTTTCTAACATTTTTACAAGGGAGCCAACTTTTGTAACTTCCTGTTTGCTTTCCTGCAAGTCAAACTCTTTCTGAAAAAGGATCTCCTCTAAAAGGAAAGAATTTGGGTCTACTCTAAAATTCTTTCCTTTTAGAGTAGACCTTTTTCAGAAGGAGGCAAAACAATTCAGAGTTATCTCCCCTAAAAGTGTAACAATTTAGAAAGAGTTATCTCCCCTGACAGTGTATATTATGCTGTACCTTTGACACACCATCAGATGGCTCTAGACTAAGTGAGAGTTGTCTGTTCTTGGTCCCTCTTACCTCTGCTGGTAGAACACTTCGGTAAGTCAAATCAAAATCATCTGAAAAATCAAGAAGCCATTTCATAACACTGTCTACATGCATACATGACTAATGCGGTACATCAATAATCAACTCTTACAACCAGAACCTATACATGTATACATGTAATAACAATTGGATTTTCACAATAACTTCAACAGTATTAACCGTTGTCATGCTGAATAAAGTAAGATGCCACGCCCACTTCCAATTTTCAGCCAATCAAATTACTTGATCTAGGTTGTTGATACAAAATCACATACTTAATGGCAAACAGTGCAGATCCAGATCAGATGGCTTCTTCAGAAAGTTGGCTTCTTCAGAAGCCAACTGATCTGGATCTACACTGTTTGTAAAGATAGGATATATCCGGGTTCAGCAGGACTAGGGTTAATATTAAACTGTTTGCTGATCTAACTTGGTTTTTATGTAATTCAAAAAAATGTTTTTTGTACACCAAATTTGCTGTCATATGGACTGATTATTTTTAAAGAAAAACAGAATTCTGAAAAATACCGGACATCCAAATATTTTGCCTGTATATATGTATATTCATAGCTAGGGGTGTAATAATAAATCGATGCATCATGATAGTGACTGCCATGATTTTGCTATCCTGACAGTGTTTTTCAACTATCGAAAACTATCACCGATAGTCTTTTCAACTATCAATAGTTTTGATAGTTTTTGTCCCTGATGATTTACTGCTTTTATAATACCATTCTGAAGCTTTTTTGTCTAAATTAACCCTTGTCCTGCTGAAGAAATTAAGATGCCACGCCCACTTTTAATTTTCAGCCAGTCAGATTAGTTGATTTGGATTATTACTATAAATTCATATACTTAATGGCAAACAGTGCAGATCCAGATCAGTTGGCTGAAGCCAACTGATCTGGATCTACACTGTTTGCAAAGGCAGGGTATATCTGGGTTCAGCATGATATGGGTTAACAAAAATGATAACAAAATAGACTTCTGCTTTGCAAAAATGTTTGTGAAAATGGTACCAAAACTGATATTTGAGATAGCAGTAATATGAGGTATCTTTACAAGCAGTCTGGACTTCATAAAATCAATGAAATTCATTAAAATACTGTGTGCTTTGGAGATGGTGATAGTATCGTGATGCGTCATAATATTAGACCTTTGACAGTAATAGTATCGTGATAGGGACTTCTCTGATAGTGACAGTATTGTGATAGTCATAATTTGGCATGATAGTCAGCCCTATTCATAGCACTAGACAAGAGGACATATGGGGTAAATAGTTTTCTTCTTTCTCCACCACAACATATGTTTTGGTTACTCATTAGAAGTGCCTCAGTGAGGCACTTCTAATGAGTATCCACAACATATATTTTTGTATATTATATTTTCAGTACTTTTCAGCTGAAAAAAAAATGCCTTATCTGGAGCTACATGTATACTATTAAGCACATTTGGTTTAACTCTTTGAAACTAGATTGCGTATAAAGTATATATTGATGATGGAAGTCTGTCAAAATGGACATGTTGCTCTCTTAGTAATTTTGGTATAAATCTCAACAAATAATACAGTGTAGTCCTGTGAATATGAACATGTTAATGCTTAGCATGCTGTAGCAGACAACATTTTGGAATTGTTTTTTCTTACTATTCCCATAAAACAGGCTTTATTTCATTTTCTAGGAAAAATAAGAAAAAAACATAATAATTTGTCATCTCCTGAATTAGCCCAGAGAGTGGTAAATGTTAATAAAATACAATGTAGGTTGCTGCCTGATAATACAAGCCATGACTGGCAAAACGGGAGCTTATCACAACTAAGGCTAAGATCAGCCTATAAATCTTTTCAATTTAATGCTTACAACTCTGGAGGGCCTTCTACTATTACTTTGTGAGTCTAAAACATGCACTACCAACAAGGACCTCAGTGGAATATTACTTATTACCTTAAATATTCTGTCACACCACCTCCATAATGTACTTATCCTCAAATCTGAACAAGTCCATTTGGCAACCTGGTGATGTGTCTAAAACCTCTAGTCTAAATGGAAAATACATGTAAGAGGACAGGGGCAAAGATAAGGGGAGTATCCGAGTAAAATACCCCTATGTTTTGAGCAACACTCAAATATTTTCAAAAACTTAGGTATTGATACCCAATTGATTTGACATAGTACCCAATTATTTCCAAATTCAGGGGTGTAAGTTAAGGTTTCAAGGCCAGAAAAGCACATGATTACTATTTTATATTATAATTACTGCACAATACTAGGTGTTTTTATTCTTCATATGATAAATACTATCATAAAATTAATAGGGTGTAATGAAATACCATGTTTTAAATACCTAAATCAGGCTTTTTGCGCTCTTTCTTTCTGTTTTATAAGTTTTACCAAATTAATTTTCATTTTGGGGGGTATTTTTACTCAAACTGAAAAATGAAAATATGATGTTACCAAATGGATTAAATTTTTATGGGGTTAAATACCCAAATGCCCTCAAAATTATCTGTTGCTATGAGAGGAGTTAGCTCTATGCTTCCACTGTTTGCTCAAGCACTGTGAATATTTAGGCTTTTACAAAACGCCATTACAATACCCCAGAAGGTACCCACAACGTTTGTTTTAGTAGGCAATTCTATCAAGACCGCTCAATATAGATTTTATTACAAAATCAAATGATGAAAATAATAAAGCTCATTTATAGCTCTTGATAAGGAACTCTTTTTTTCCAAACAAAAAGATCCGACTTTTTCTGTATTTATCCGCAAAAAAAAAAAAAAATAAGTGTATATTGTGTTACTCATTAGAAGTGTCTTGTCACTGTCCTAATGATACCAACATCATGTTTTTTTGGGAAAATAAGAAAAAAATTTAGATATTCCTTTTACCTAGAGCTATGTTTATTGGAGCTATGCAACCTGTATTACCCAAAATGAAGATGGGAAAATCTAATACATGTAGAGGACTTATTAAGGACTATTTGATGATAATTCTGGGATAATTTTTCTTATTTTTCCATACAAACATATGTTGTTGGTACTCATTAGAAGTGCCTCAGTGAGAACTTCTAAAGAGTAAACATATGTTGTTGGTACTCATTAGAATTGCCTCTGTGAGGCACTTCTAATGAGTACCTACAACATATGCTTTTATGGCGAACTGGAGAAAATTATCCCTGAATTATCAAAAAATACTACTTAACAAGTCCTCTGCTGGAACTATGTTCATTGGAGCTAAGCAAATGATATTACTGAAATGGAGATGTGAAACTCTTCTACTATATTTACCCTAAGTATTGGGACACCTTATCTACTTACAATACTAGTCCTAAAATTTGAAACAGTCCATTCTACTACCTCTTGATGAGTCTAAAATATTGTTGTATGTATTGCAAACAGTGTAGACCCTGATCAGATGCCACATACCGCAGCATCTGATCTCGATCTTCACTGTTTGCACAAGTCTTCACTGTTTGCACAGGTCTTTGTCTAAATACAAAGGGTTATTATGGTACATACCTTCAATGACTAGAGTGGAATCAACTTCCGAATCACCATGGTAAGAAAACTTCCTCCATGAATGAGTAACTGTCCTTGCATCATTCACTTGTACAATAACGCTATCAGCACTGCTACTTGTTCCTCCAAAACTGTGCTCGCTGTTACTTGGGGAGAAAAATGATCGCTGAGATGCACCAACAGCACGTGAGAGAACATTCTCATAGTTTCTTGGGGATTCTAAGTTCTGCAGACAGTTGAATGCCTGACTATTTATCAAAGGACTAGCTTTATTAACACTGTGACCCAACTGTCTTTGTACAAGAATGCTGGGTGAAATAACTAGATTCTGTGAATGGGGTATTACCTCCGGAGCATTCGATGGTCGAGATCGGAGAGAAAATCTTGGCACATTTGGACACATAAAATTGTAGCTATTGTCTTCGCTATCATCAGAATCAAAATTATATAAATCATTTGCAACATGACTACCAGATGTGCTACTTCCCGCCCTTCCCAGACGCAGACTTAGATCAGTCTGGCTTGTCAAACAATGAGCTTGATTAGGTGAGGTAGGTACAGTTAAACTCCGGCATTCAAACCATCTGTCAGTAGGCAGGGCCTGTGTGGGACTTTTTTGATTTGTTGAAAGAACACTTTTGGGGCTTTTTGGACTTTTACATTTACTGATATCAGGAGCATTACTACATGCAGCCGTATTCTCCTTCTGGTCCTCATCAACACACTTCATCACAGAAAATTCAATGATTTTGTCATTTGTGTCATTTTTTGCATAGGTTACAATACTGTAATTAACACCATCTTGAGCAGTTGAGTCACAGGTCAAAGGTAACTGACCAGCACCAGCGGCAGGCTCCCATTCAAACTCCTTCCCCAGATCTGGAGAACCACATACATTTTCTTTGTTTTTATCACCAGAAGAGTTCTGAAGACTCTCCTTACTTTTAAGGTTTTTCAGTATTGAAGAGCTATCACCAAGGGAAGGAACTTTTGATTTGGTATGTATGCTATCAAGCTGAACACTGAGGGCAACAATGGAATCTCCAGTATTTAGAATCACAGTACCATCACATTTAAGCTGTAGTCTTGGACAAAACATCGGAAACGGTGGTGTGAGCTCGTACTTGGAGTGAAAACAGAAACCATGCTTGAGGCACAATGATTTATCACCTGGCCCTGAAATGAAAGACTGTTGTCAACAAAGACAGTGTATGCAGAATGCATTGCTCCAGAAACTGGTGATAATTTTGAATAAGGATTTGGTATTTTACATCATTTGCAACATTATTCAAGTCATATCAAGATGATGGAGGGATAATGGAAGGCTCTGTGTTAAAGGGTTTAACCACTAGGCCATGTGGTTGATGATGGTAAGTTCAGGTCTAATGAGGTGTCAACCCATGAGAGCTATTTGCATCAAAATGATATATTAATTTGGTTTGGGACTGAAATGACTATAATAGTAAGGAGTCAGATATGCAGGGAAGTATACAAAGGGACAAACTTAAAAATTAAAATAATTATAGTTTGTTAAAAACATTAAAATGTTTTAAAAACGATAGTGTTATCAGCTGGTGCATCTTGAAATCACTATCTCAAGTCAAAAATCTGGAAAAATGATGCTGCACATGATAGAATTCAATACAGTCAATCAGAGAGTGTATACCATAAATTACTCATTACAGCTTATACAAAGTGTCGATCTGCTTGTTAAAGAAAATAAGAATGTGTAAGTCTAGTAGGGTCTATATTAAGACTAGTAAGAACCATTTTCTTCTCGCCTTAATAATCAAACAACAGTATTTTTACCAATAACCAGTTTAATTCTATGTAAATTACTAAATGTCGCTCTGCTCCAAAACACACCTGGGAATTGGTCAACTTGTACACTGTCGGAGTACTACTGAACAACATTTTACTTTTTGTTGAAAATCAGCAAATGTCATATGCTGTGGTAACTAGACAAAGTGCCCAGTGGGGCACGTATACCCCCGATCAGCACTACCGCCACTTTTTTAAAGAGCACAAAGTATGTAGCTTTGACTCTGGAGATGGCAATTGTATGCTATATGTTATATTATATTATAACATTGAAAAAATTCAATCACACATAATATGAAGCCCTTTGACCTCAAAGGTCAGGCACAGGTGCAGGGATTGAGCTAAATAAAACTTTAGCCCTATAACTATCACCATATACCACTGAAATCAATCAGCCTTTATAATATAAGCAAAAATGACATTTGTATGAAAATTCTGTGACCTTGACTTAAAAGCCATGCCCCAGATTGGAGATGGTGCTGAGAAAAAACTTTATACCTATATATACCATCATGCTTAATATTAATGAAACCAACAAAAGGGTCTTCATAATATAGCTATATAAACTTAGATGCAATTTTTTTTTTTTTACTTTTATATGACATTTCTAAGTCTGTGACCTTGACCTCAAGGTCATACCCCGGGATGGGGATGATGCTGAGTCAAACTCTAGACCTATATCTACCAACATGTAAAATATAAATGAAATTCCTCAAAGGGTCTTGATGGTATAGCTATATAAACTTAAACACAAAAAACTTTGACTTTTTTATGAAAATTCTAAGTCTAAGACCTTGACCCAAAGGTTATTCCCCGGGATAGGGTTGGTGCTGATAAAAACTTAAGCCCTATATTTACCATCAGGCCAAACATGAATGAAATCCATCAAAGGGTTTTCATAATATAAAGTCTTATAAACTTTAACGTAAAAACTTTGACACTAAGACAAATATAAAGTATGAACGAATAATGCTTCAACGGATGGATGGACGGACAGACGAACAAATTCCTTGCTGATATCTATATGTGCTCAACCTTTCAATTAGGGGATAATAAAATTTAACAAATGGTCTTGATGATATGGCTATATAAACGCAAAAATTTTTACTTTTATATGAAAATTCTAAGTTCCTGACCTTGACCTCGGTCACACCCAGGGTGGGGATCATTCTGAGTAAGACTAGGCTGATATCTACCAACATGTCAAATATAAATGAAATTCCTCAAGGGTCTTGATGATACAGCTATATAAACTTAAGCACAAAAAACTTTGACTTTTTTATGAAAATTCTAAGTTCGTGACCTTGACCCCAAGATTATTCCCTGGGATAGGGTGGTGCTGATAAAAACTTAAGCCCTATATTTACCATCAGGCCAAACACGAATGAAATCCATCAAAGGGTTTTCATAATATAAGGTCTTATAAACTTTAACATAAAAACTTGGACCCTAAGACAAAAATAAAGTATGGACGAATAATGCTTCAGTGGATGGACGGACAGACGAACAAATTTCTTGCTGATATCTATATCTGCTCAACCTTTTAATCAGGGGATAATAAAATTTAACAAAAGGTCTTGATGATATGGCTATATAAACTTAAATGCAAATTTTTTTACTTTTATATGAAAATTCTAAGTTCCTGACCTTGATCTCGGTCACACCTGGGATGGGGATCATGCTGAGTAAGACTCTAGGCCCATATCTACCAACATGTCAAATATAAATGAAATTCCTCAAGGGTCTTGATGATACAGCTATATAAGCTTAAACACAAAAAACTTTGACTTTTTTATGAAAATTCTGTGAGCTTGATCCCAAGGTCACCCCCGGGGTGGGGATGGTGCAGATAAAAACTTTAAACCTATATCTACCATCATGCCAAATATGAATGAAATCCATCAAAGGGTCTTCAAAATATGAGGTCTAATAAACTTTAACGCAAAAACTTTGACCCTGTGACGGAAAGACGAATGAACTAAAGTACAAACGGAAAAGCGAAAACTATATACTCCCACATACTTCGTACGTCGGGGGTATAATAAATCGAGGTAATTCTGATGCAAGGATCATAGAAAAATCATAGGATTTCTACAGATATCCTTTTTGGCGTAAAATAATTGTGGCTTGAACATGCCTTACTGTGATTCAAACTATCCATGAAAGGCAATTAAAACCATAACTCCAAGACATTAGCAACTGAAATTCAAGTCCATGTTAAAATAAGCTAGTTTATCACACTTTTGCTTAAACAAAGTGATTCGCTTCCGATATACAGAGGAAAAGTTTCTATGCATACCATTTGAACGGTGGCATACAATTTAACTAATGGAATTTACTGTGCAATTGAATACATTTTTGAAAAGCCAAGAAGAACAGCTTGTTCTTAACATTTTAACACCGTTGATAGCTTTGATTATTTATTTGTAACCTAATTTTCCTCATTCATCATTTAATTCCTATTTTAGAACTTTTGAACTGTCGAATTCAAGAAACTTGAGCCCATCCTATATAATTTACAATAGTTAAATTGTATGCCACAAGTCAACTGGTACGCATTGAAGATTTTAACCTGTACCTGAAAAACCAAACATCTCATTTTTGCATAAACATATTTAAAAGGCGTGCAATATCCAGTGGTTTTACACAGACTTGTGTCATCTCACTAAAATGTCATGAAATGCACAACAACTGCATCTTTTGCCTTGGTGCTTATTGTTCAATGTATGATTTTTTGCCACCAGAAACGATATCTCAAGAAATCTACGGAGTTTTCCTTTAAAACAAGTGTGATAACAATCTTGAACTTTTATCTCAGCATATGACACTCTCCGATTCTTAGTAAAACACAAAATAAGTAAATAAACTCATATTTTATCCAGCTTATCAACACTTTGGGAAGTTGTTTACATATGTCAATAGGTCCACTGGTACAGGTCAACTTATTCCTTTATAGTACACCGTCAGAGTACAAGCTGACGATTCCCGGGTGTGCATAACATTTGCCATTTCATATGTTATCGATACTCATTAGAAGTGCCTCACCAAGGGGCTTCTAATGAGTAGCCACATCATGTTTTTATGGAAAAATCAAAGACATTATCCCAGAATTATCATCAAATACTGCATAACATGTCCTCTAAAAAAACAGTCGACTCTCGTTATCTCAAATAACCGCTTATTTCAAACTGAAAATATGGTCCCTGTTTTAACAACAATATCTAACAACAGGTAATAAAATATTGTGGACAAGAGGAGTAACTGCTCCAAGGGAGCAATTTCTACTTTTTCCACAATATTTTCAATATATCTCTTTCCGGAGTTAAATTACATATTCATTTGTGAAATGGGGTTGTTTATTTTTTTTCCTCAATTCTGCAAATCTGATGTGTCGAGGTATGGATATCTAAAAATATTTCAGAGTCCCTTGGACTTCGAGATAATGAGAGTCGACTGTAGTTATCTGGGCCCAGTTGTTCAAAGCTAATGACATCGTTAGTTAACGATTCGTTAAAATTTACATAGAGTGATACACAAATATGCTGAAATTTTTTGCTAAAAAAATGTGAGTAGCTTTTGCAGTGCAAAAGCTACTCACATTTTTTCAGCAAAAAATATCAAAATATTGTATATTGCATCTGCTAAAACAGTTAACGAAATGACCCTTAACGAGCTCGTTAACCTAACGACGCTTTGAACAACTGGGCCCTGGCTACTTCTCTTCCACAAATCTAGAGTCATGAATTACTTTTCAAAGGACTAGTAAACTAAAATTTCCTACTTCTCCTGAGGGAAAGGGGACAAGGAGATAAGCAGGGCACAGCCCTGCATTGCCCTTAACCCTTAAAATACCAAGAAAACCTGCATCTGTTTGTTTGTTTGTTTATTTGATTTGGGCTTAACGTCGCTTTCAACAATCTTTCAGTCATATCGCGACGGTGTCTGGATGTGACAGGGAGCTCAATGCTCACTTTTAGAGTGCTGCCTCACTGAAATATCATGCCCCAGACACTTTGACATGATATTCCACCCAGTCACATTATACTGACACTGAGCTGACAAGTTCCGATTCCTAGCTCTACTTTCTTAATGCTTAGCGCCAATCGAAAGAGCAGCTAGTACCATTTTTAAAGTCTTTGGTATGACCCGGCCAGGGATCGAACCCGCAACCTCCCGATCACAAAGCGGATGCTAACCTGCATCTGAAAATGTCGTCTGTTTATGGCGTCTGCTGCATCTTCTTGCAAACTTTTCAAACATACTTTTTTCATATAGCAAACAGTGTGGACCCAGACAGACTGCTCCTAGATGAGGTCTGATCTGGGTATACACTGTTTGCAACAATAACTTTTAAAGTAAGCAGTGGTCGACAAAGCAGACGACAATTGTTGTGTTTGGCATCTTAAGGGTTAAGAGACAATACCTGTTCTTGTATCTTTACAAGGTTTACAGGGCGCCAATGAAGGCACAGCAGCTACTGTGAAATAACACTGACAACTCTCTTGGTCCCGACCAGGAAGACTGAAATTAAAAACAAATACACACAAATTAAACCCATTAACCTTTACCACTCTCTGGGCATTTTCAGCAGACGGCAAATTGATGATATAATTCTTATTTTTCCCAGAAAACAGGATTTGACATTTCATGCAAATTGTCTCCTAACAATTTGCATGAAATGTCAAATCCTGTTTTCTGGGAAAAATAAGAAAAATATTTCAAAATGTCATCTGCTGAAAATTTTACCCAGAGTGCTAAGCGTTAAAGTGCTGTGTCCCATAGATGCAGATCAGGTGTTGTAAAATTCATCATCTTATTGGGATCTGCACAGTTCGCCATGACATAGTAACATTACAACTAAGTTTCTATACAAGAGGCTCATGGGCCATGGCTCACTCACCTGAGTTAAATAGCCACTGCAGATATGCAACATTTTTCCAATCCTGTCATTGCAACTACTGAAAGGAGCGTCATTTCAGCAATTCTTGGTTTGGAAGAAGTATGTGTTTTTATTATTATTTTTTTACCATATAATATTATGGGCATGACAGTCAATGGAGTGTGACCATTTGAACAAACTCTTAATCCTGTTTCAACAGTAGGTTCAACATGAAATTTGGTGGAAACTGGTGAAGTGGTTTCTGAAGAGAGCTTGTTTGACAAGTTTATACATGTATACAGCACAGGGGCAGGGGAAGATAAACCTTGCAGAATAAAATTTTGACTGTAATGTAAAGCTTTTGCTACTTCAATCACACATTGTAAGTTTTAGACACTTCAGCTATTTTTGTCTTTGTGTGTGTGGTCATTGATCTCAAGGGTCATTCTTTTTATATCTATTTATCTTTGCCCAAAGGCAGGGACTTGCCAAGCTCTCATCTTCAGTGAATAAGTAAAGAAATGATGGGAGAAGAGGAATTTCAATTGCATGTTGCCTCTCCCACCTATGCTATATGTCCTACGTCTTACAAGGCCAGACAAGAGACAAGCTGATGCACATGGTCTTTTCTCCCTGCTGGTGCTTCACAAATTTCCCACTTTAAAATTTTGCCATTGCAACCAAAAACTAGAGGTCCAAGTGAGCCAGAAATAGCTCACCTGGATTAGGCTGATCATGATATGCTACATTGTGCCATCTTGGCTATCAGATCAGACTGCCTTTAGCAATCCAGAATCTGATGTTGTTTGAAGAGTTTCAAGATGTTGTTTGAAGTGTTTCAAGATTGCCAGTATGGCCGCTATCTTGGATATTGAACAATTTAGTAATTCTGAATCTCTATGTCACCCCGATGTCTCCCATCAAGTTTCGGCTCAATCTGACTTACTGTTTGGGAGGAGATGTGGTCTGACGAATTTCATGGCGGCCATCTTGGATATTGGAACAGAATGATTTTAGCAATTCTGAATTTCCATAACACCCCAATGCCTCCCATCAAGTTTAAGCTCAATCACTTACCCTTTGGGAGCAGATGTGATTTGAAGATTTTCAAGATGGCCAAGATGGCTGCCATGGGGGTATCTTGGATATCAGAACGGAACCATTTTAGCAATTCTAAATCTCAATGCTGCCCGGATGCCTTCCACCAAGTTTCTGCTCTATCCGACTTATGGTTCAGGAGCAGACAACAATTGAAGACTTTCAAGACGGTTGCCATGCGGGCCATCATGGATACCATTCTGATGGAAATGTCGAAAATGTGAAAAGTTACTGACAGACATACGGATGAGGGACAGACAACTGCATAAGCTGGCCTGGAACAAAGCTCCAGGTGAGCTAGCAATTGAAGATCTTCAAGATGGCCTCAGCCATTGTGGATATCATAACAAAATGGTTTTAGCAATTCTGAATTTCCATGTTGGTTCAATGCCTCCCACTAAGTTTTGGCTCAATCTGATTTACCATTAAACGGGATTTATCAATTTTTAGTCCTACAAAAATAGGTCTTAACCCTAGTCCTGCTGAACCCAGATAAGCCCTGCCTTTGCAAACAGTGTAGCTCCAGATCAGTTGGCTTCTGATCTGAATCTGCACTGTTCGTCATTAAGTACGTGATTTTGTATGAATACCCTGGATCAAATAATCTAAGTGTAATTGGCTGAAAATAGGAAGTGGATGTGACATCACTATTTATTCAGCATGGCAAGGGTTAATGTACATAAAATCCAAATTTTCCTCAATTTCTCCATATTATATAGTGGAAATATCATGGCCTATATATAGCTCAAAGTAAGAAGGGTGTCTTCATACATATTTGTCTTCTTTCTCCAAGAAAACATACATTGTACACTATGGTTGCTAAATAGAAGCAACTCTGCCAGATACTTCACAACATATGATTTTGTGGAGAAATATGAAAAGTACTGATTCATTATGCAGGGTTGTGGAATTATAAAATTTTATTACTTTATTACATGGACAAGTAAATGGTCAAACTCCACCTGTCTAACCAAACTTTACTTTCCAGAAAATTGACATTTTTCTTAATTTTTGAAGAAAAAATATGTTGTGGTACTCATTAGAAGTGCCTCAAAGAGGCGCTTTTAATGTGTACTCACAACATGTTTTCTTCGAGAAAGAAGAAAAATATATGTATCTCATAATCTGGATACTCTTCTTAGCTATATCTATGAAGTACTTGTCCCAGGACAAGTAAACTGAAATTTCTTAATTGTCCTCAGGAAAATGGGACAAGTTGGATAAGGCGGGCATGGTAGCAGCCTAATTATGGTCATATGTTTTTACATAGCCATGTTAACATAATGTGTGACTTTATCTCAGTAAAACTTAGCACAGTCTGACATCTTCCTCAAGAGGGCTAAACTTCTGCTAAAGAACCCCTGTGCAGGGCTTTGTGGCCAATTAAATGAAACCACTTATAGCAAAGTGAACTAACCTGTGTCCAAAGATGAGCACCTGGGAGTTATCTTCTGGCCACTCACAGAACAGAATAAACAAATCCTGAAGGATGTCTTCATCACCAAACAACTGGATCTCATGAAGCTAAAAAAATAAAAACATGGTTATGCCACTCCCGATATGCATCCTATATATCACTCCTGACATACACATTACATCATTCCAGATATGCAAATTACACCACTCCAGATATGCATACTACACCACTCTAGATTTTGGTTACACAACTCCAGATATGCAAATTACACCACTCCAGATCTGGACAGACCACCTGTGATTTTGGTTTAACAACCCCATACACAGCAACTGCTTTTGTTTGTGTTGAGGTTTTACTGCCCAGTCAACCCAATGGGGTCATGTCGAGCATGGTCAGTCTACCTAACCACACGTTTACTGGGCAGGCTTAGTCCTCTAAGCAGTTAACCAGTATTGTGCACATTCTTTCGTATTTATAATGCTTAGCTTAAACTTGAACTCAACAGATACACCAAACTGATGATATTTTTCTTACTTTTCCCAGAAAATAGGATCAGACATACCATACAAATTGTCTTGTTTGAGCCTTTGTTAATTATCTGCAAAAAACATTTACCCTTCTCAAACACACTTACTCGCAGATAACTGCTTACCTTCATTAATGGTTTGCTTGGAACAAACCACCACCACTGTAGTTTATACATGTAGAATGGCAGTGATGTCTGCTCACTAGCATCCATATGGCAGGTATAGGACATCACAAACTGGCCACATTTTGTAAAACCCAAGAATACATGACTGGAAAGCAAAGAAAAGGAATAGGGTTAATGTCCTACAATTTTGTACACCAAAGTTTCTGACAAAATGGAATATGCAAACAGTGCAGACTCAGATCAGACTGCTCATGCAGGAGCAGTCTGATCTGGGTCTGCACTGTTTGCTATTCCATTAAGGATTTTAGAAAAAAACTCCTAGAATAGTAGAATTTAGGCCAAAAATATTAGGAAAAAAGTGTTTGAAATTTTAGGACATATGGGAGCCTCTACCCTGCTACAGAAATTGCCAAAGTTTTTGGTTTTTGTGTTGAGGTTTTACGGCCCAGTCAACCCAACGAGGTCATGTCAAGTGCCGTCAGTTTATCTAACCACACTTTTACTGAGCAAGCTTAGTCCTCTAAGCAGGTAACCAGTATTGTGCACATTCTTTCACCAGAAACTGACAACTGCCCTTCTTGAATCAGCGGAAGGGAGAGAATGATCATAGAAATATTTCATGATCAAATATTCACGAAAGACTGTTGCAGACCCGGTGGGGGTCGAACCCACAACCTCCTGATCACCAGTCAGACATGCATCCAACTGAGCCATAGAGACCTACAGTTGCCAAAATTTACCATATTTACCCTAAGTATTGGGACACCTTAACTTTTACCTTACCTGTCCTCTGACATTTGAAAAAGTCAAAAGGGTATTTCAACAATGAATTTTTAAAAATCAGCATTGAAATTTCAGTTGAGGGGGTAAAAAAACTCAACAAAATTTCAGCATTGAAATCAAATTTAGGGGGTAAAAATTTTCATTGAACTTTACATCTTTTAACATAAAGCAATTTCCTTCACTTTGATTCTTTTGTAAGCAGTAGCAGGGCACTAGCCTTAAAGCACCAACGACAAATTTATGCATTCTAGGTTGTTTTGCTGTTGTTGTTATTTTCTCTGAAAAAATTAGAAATCTGTATGCTACACTTGCGCTTGGTGCTTTAAGAGTTAAGCATTGCAAGTGGACATTTAAGTATATTAAGATTTAAAGCAGGAGGTAAAATACTCATTGTAACAAAATCTCGTCTAGAGCACTGAGATGTGAAAAAACATTGGTATAACATACATGTACTAATATATAATTGATCAATCCATATCAAACGTGTTTTATCCAAATGTAGATAATTTCTAACATCATTTAACTTCTAACATCATAAATGCAGTGTAATTACAAAGACGTGTGTAACTGAAAAAAAAAAAATTATGCTGTGGGTACTCATTAGAAGCGCCTTGGTAATGCCCTTCTAATGAATACCCACAACATCTTTTTATGAAGAAGTAAGAGTTTCAATTGGAGCATTACTGCTCAGTCAACGTTGCTATGGTCATGTCGGGTTTGTTAGTTTACTTACTCAAACTTTTCCTGGGCAGGCTCAGTCCTCTAAGCACATAACCAGTACTTTTGCATACTGTAAAACACTTAAACTTGGAGACAGCAAATTTTAGTGGTTTTTATAAGTGGACCTTTTGGGGGATAAATTTATATTTTGGCACATTTTCTATTTCTGAAAAAAAACAACAAAAACTAGAAATGGTCAATATGACACAGATGCCCCTGCCCAGGGGCCATCCTCACCCGCACACAGGCATTTTGCAAAAAATGGCCATGAAAAAGGGCCATAACTCTCATAATAATTGGCAGATTTTACCCTAAATCGAACTTGACCTATATTTTATGACTATATACTTTTGTATAAAATATGAATCCAATACACTAATCTTTTCAAAACATATCGAAAGGAAAACATTTTTTGAAGATGAAAAAGGGCCGTAACTCCCATAATAATGGGTGGATTTTACCCTAAATCGAACTTGATCTCTGTTTTGTGATTATATACCTGTGTACTAAATATGAATCCAATACACTAATGTTTTCAAAAGATATCAAACGGAAACTATTTTTCAAGTTTGAAAAAGGGCCATAACTCCCAAAATAATTGATGGATTTTACCCTAAATGGAACTTGACCTATATTTTATAGTTATATAACTGTGTATAAAATTTGAATCCAATACACAAATCTTCTCAAAAGATATCGAACAGAAACCATTTATCAAAGTTGAAAAAGGGCCATAATTTCTATAATACCATATTCGACCTAATTACTGCACATGCTTCTATAAGCGCACAGAAGCAATTTAGTAGCCTTTACATTACAGCCAGTGTGCTTTTATCTACTACTTTATAAAAAAACATGTATTGTGGGTACTCATTTTAATTTCCTCGACAAGTCGAGGCAATTCCGACGAGTCTCACAACATATACTGTTATAAAGAAAATCAGAAAATAATATCGCATAAGCATCATTAAATACCCTCTTCGTGAGGTGCTCTGTTGATCTTTCTTTAAAGTGTGCCCTTATTAGGTATATATTTTACTACAAGTGTTTCCAGTAATTTCGAAAAACCAAGGTGCTCAGTGTAGTAATTAGGTAGAATACGGTAACTGGTGGATTTTATCCTAAATCGAACGACCTACATTTTATGATTATATACCTGTGTATAAAATTTGAATCCAATACACTAACCTTTTCAAAAGATATCCAATGGAAACCTTTTTATGGATGGGATGGATAGGACGGACGGGCGGACAGGAGGGATGGGCGGACATATGGACAAGCAGACATATGGACAGCAGTGATACTATATGCCCCCCACTGAAAATGGCGAGGACATAAAAATCTGTGATATCTGACGTAGCCCTGTGTGTCTTATGTATGAAGGTTCTACATGGTGATTTGCAAGTCATACATGATGGTGACTTTCAACTGCTTTCCACACTGCATTGTTCTTGGTGTGTGAATGAATACAAATCAGTTCTATTGGTATTAATTACTCAATAAAACATATTTGCTAACGTGACAACTCATCCTTAATAATTGTCCAAGACAATTGCCAGTCCAGAGGTTTGTCACTTTCCTCTTATCTGATTGGTTTACCCATCCTTTTGAGCTCACAAAGCCGTCAATCAATTACCAATTATACCCTGCATTTTTGACAGCTACTGTCAAAGTATACTGTATTAGCATTTTCTTCTTTGTAATATTTCATTCTTCTCTAATGGTAATACATCTTAAATATTAGCAAAGCAGAACTTTTTCAGCAACCCAATTATACATGGTGTTTAACATCATTACGGAACTAAAGCTAGCCGTACAACAAGACAAGCCATGTAGGATTGACTAATCATATGGGGCCATACTATTAACCTATATAGGCTAATCATTGGGGCCCATATGATTAGGCATTGCCTTTCTTTTTTGCTCTGTGAATGAATAAGTATTCAAAAGATGGCAGTAATACTCACCCTTCTTCTAAGACGATCTGAGGCACAAGTGAGGATAATCTATAACACAGACGCTTTGGAATCTTTTTAAATATTCGTTGCAGACGAGCTTTTCTGTGCCATCTATCAGTTCCATGTAGCTGTCGATATAAAAAGATTAAAGTAAAAAGAAAATAGGCTATAACAATAAACTGAAATAGATCCCTGTTATAAATTGGGTCATTTTAAGACAGATTTGGATATACAAAAATGTAAGATGGTTTCATTTTTGTTCTTAATTCAACAAATGAAATCATAAGTCCTGTCACTAGACAGGACAGCTGGCCTGAACCTGCGCTTGTCTATCAGGGCCCAGTTGTTCAAAGCTAATGACATCGTTAGTTAACGATTCGTTAAAATTTACATCAAGTGATACGCAAATATGCTGAAATTTTTTGCTGAAAAAATGTGAGTAGCTACTACAAAAGCTACTCACATTTTTTCAGCAAAAAATATCATAATACTGTATATTGAATCTGCTAAAACAGTTAACGAAATGACCCTTAACGAGCTCTTTAAGCTAACGACGCTTTGAACAACTGGGCCCAGATCTTAAAAACTTCAACGCAAAACCTTAACATAAAATTTCTAAGTCTGTAACCTTGACCTCTAGGTCATGGGCAGGGGTGTGGATAGTGCTCAATAAAATTTTGGACCTTTGGACCAACATCTATAATCATACCAAATATGAACTAAATCCATCTGAGGGTTTAGAAAATATAATGTCTTAAGAACGTTGACGAATAAAACTTTAACAGTTTTGTTAACGCCGCCGCCAATGCTCGGGGTAGTGCAATAGCTCTTCCTATACTTACTTTCATACAGGTCAGCTAAAAATTACTTTCTTGCTATTTCTATAACAAACTTTTTGAAATGGAAAACTTGATGTAGTCTTTTAAAAATGCTGTTAAAGATTAAGTAAAATTGCATTTTCTGAAAGAAAATGTGCTTTAACAATCAGTTACGCTGTTTGTCCCAACCCCACCCCCGACGGAGACTAGATGCCCAGGAGGGGCAAGATAAAAACTTCACAGAGAGAATAGAATCTTCTGAAAAGTAGTTCCCTGGGTAGGATAACCTGGGTAAAATAAGAATTCCTTTCTCCTGCAAAAACATGGAAAATCCTTATCTGGCATGCAAAAAAAAATTGCAATAGGATCTCAGACAATACGCTGTATTGTACTGAAGGCACTTGGTTTGCCATATTGCAATACAGGCTGCTGATACATATAAACAATCGACCTTCAATGACTCAAACACTGATGGCTCATTTACTATGGCTGATTCAAACTCATTTTTGACTCCCTCGGAAATTCTTCCAATAGCTCAAGAAAACAAAAACTTAGGAATATTTTAGGGATTTTTTTCTATTTTATGTGGAAAATGCATGTTGTTTGTACTCATAAGAATTGCCTTATTAAGGTGATTCTAATGATGTAAGGGTATATGATGTACTGCCTTGCAGTACAAGTCAGCTTTTATTGTGATGGGCCTGTCACTTAAGCGGTCCAGGTTGGATCCCCAGCTATGGCACTGGTGACTAGAATTTCTCACCAGTTACATATATCTGGCACCCAATTACTCCACCTAATAGAGGCCTGGTAGTGAGTGGATGCTCAAAATGAGATTCATGGACGCATCATCTAAAAATTGAGGGGGAATGTGTAGTAGTGATGATAAACTTTTATTGCCTTGTGGTACAAGCTGGCTTTTATAGCGATGCTGTATTGGCCTGTCATGATCCCGTTATGTTAATGGTGATTAAAAATATTTAACCGGTTACTCTAACATACTGTATTATAATTTAACCAGTACACTCAATATAACATATTATAGCAGATTGAAAAGTTATCCCTAAATTTCACCATTTGCCTTTTGACCCGGCACTATAATGATTTACCCTTATTGGTTGGAACTACCATGTAAAGAGACTAGAACAAATGTCCATGGTTCCAAAGACGTTCAACAGTGTTTAGTCATTGGACAGCTGTATCCACTATCCACAAATAACAGAGACGGCCAAAAACAAGTAACACTGGACATGCCATCAGTGCAGCTAAAAAGCTGGCCATTTGGTCATAATAGCGAGCACTAAAATGATTTACTCTTATTGGTTGGAACTACCATGTAAAGAGACTAGAACAAATGTCCATGGTTCCAAAGACGTTCAACAGTGTTTAGTCATTGGACAGCTGTATCCACTATCCACATATAACAGAGATGACCAAACACAAGTAACCCTGGACATGCCATCAGTGCACCTAAAAAGCTGGCCATTTGGTCATAATAGCGAGCACAGCTCGCGACGCACGAAGAGCGTCGCGAATGAAGTGAGATCTACGGCAGAGAATATGATCAAGATAAAGTAACATACAACGATATGTACTCTCAGCAGAAATCGCTCTGACCAATTTTCTTCCCTTAAGTTGTCACTGGAAGTTGGCAGAACTGACTGGGGCAGACTTATACCGCTATATACAAAATTTGGGTCTCACTACTAAGCATCACAAAGTCACAAGAAATGAGTGTCAATAAGTGCCAGGAACATATTTTGCTGATTAACTTTATTATTTAGTATTGATTTACATATATTTTTTATAGCGAGCACAGCTCGCGATGCGAAGCGCGTCGTGAACGAAGTGAGCTCTGCGGTAGAGAATATGATCAAGGAAAAGTAACATACAAAGATATAGACTTTCAGCAGTAATCGCTCTGACCAACTTTCTTCCGTTTTTTTTCTTCCTGGAAGTTGCACCGGAAGTTGGAGGACTTGATTATGGGTCTCACTAATAAGCGTCACGAAGTGACCAAACCGAGTGTCACCAACATATTTTGTTGATTATTTTTATTATTTATTATTGATTTACATAATAGTTTTTATATACTGATATTCATTCTTTAATGTTGTGAAGGGCGTTTGAAGAGTGAAGATATAGGTCTGTGCTATGCTCGTATTTAGCCTAAGCCTATTTTCATATTATACAGATATTCATTAATGAAGCAGTGAAGGACTTTTGAAGAGACTGCAGATAGGTCTGTGCTGCGTTCACACTTAGGCTAAGCCTATTTTTTTTATATTATTCACAAATTTAACAGCAGCAAAATAAATAAATACGTTTATAACAAAAAAGAGAAACAATGTAAAATTTGGAGAGCAGACACCAAACTTCTGTCAGTTCTGCATGTTCTAGAAGAAGCAGCTGGCAAGGTGCGAGTGACAAGTCTTTAACGGATAAATTAATGAAAAAAAAGAGAGATTATGGCGGATATGTGTATAATGCACATTAAATCTGTTTGATATTGCACCTCTCTTCTGTACAGTTTTTTCATTAAACTCTCTCCGTTTTTCGGTGGTTTGTTGGCCATTTTTGAAGCTAGTAGTTAACTCCCTTGATCACAAAGAGGCTACACGAACACATTGGATAGTTTGTATTTGACGGGTGCACACTAATGTCCGGGATGTTCGGGATGTAATGTCCGGGATGTATGGTGTCGTGGCGCGTTGCCCTTAATATCTCGACTTGCGGTGGTCAGAATTTAATAAAATTGGTATCATTTGAAAATTTAAGCTCCATTCTAAAATATTATTAAATATATTTTCCAATTTTTACTCCTTTGAGGTCGATTTCGGACTTTGAAATGTTCGGGATGTTCGGGATGTAATGTCCGGGATGTATGGGTAGTGGTGCGTTGTCCTTAATATCTCAACTTTTGGTGGTCAGAATTTAACAAAAAATTATACCATTTAAAAATTTATGCTCCATTCTAAAAGATTATAAAAAAATATTTTCCAGTGTTTACCACTTTGAGGTCAATTTTGGACTTTGAAATGTCCGGGATGTAATGTCCGGGATGTAAGGTAGTGGTGCGATGTCCTTAATATATCAACTTTTAGTGGTCAGAATTTAATAAAATTTATATCATTTAAAAATCTAACCGCTATTCTAAAAGATTATTAAAATATTTTTCAATTTTTACCCCAATGAGATCGATTTTGGACTTTGAAATGTCCGGGATGTTCGGGATGTAATGCCCGGGATGTATAGGTAGTTGTACGTTGTCCTTAATATTTCAATTTCTGGTGGTCAGAATTTAATAAAAAAATATATATCATTTGAAAATTTTAGCTCTATTCTAATCTAAAAGATTATTAAAATATATTTTCCATGTTTTACCCCTTTGAGGTCGATTTCGAACTTTGAATTGTCCTGGATGTTCGGAATATATATAGGTAGTGGTGCGTTGTCCTTAATATCTCAACTTCTCGTGGTCAGAATTTAATAAAATTTATACCATTTGAATGTAAGCTCCACCCTAAAAGATTATTAAAAATGTTGTTTTGTTGTTGTTGTTTTTTTACCTCTTTGAAGTCGATTTCAGACTTTGAAATGTCCGGGATGTTCGAAATGTAATGTCCGATGTATGAGTACTGGTGCAATGCCCTTGATATCTCAACATGTTATGGTCAGAATTTAATAAAAGTTGTAACCTATTATTAAAAACTTTTTTCCATTCTAAAAGATAATAATAATAATAATAATAATAATAATAATACACAGTAATAATAATAATAATAATAATAATAATAATTATTATTATTATTATTATTATTATTATTATTATTATTATCTCTTTGATGTCTATTTCTTGATGATCCGGGGTCGCAGGCAGGTGGGATCGACATTTTCTTAAATAACTTTCCTTCATTATCACAAACGCAGTGCTTTGTGTATCAATATTAATTTTTAACTCTAGATTAATAGAATATGTTTAAAACAAAATTTGAGCAAGTATTATCATTTTAAGCGTTCAGTATATCTGGGATTATTCGGGATTCCCATTATTTTGCAGAATCGGTTTACAGATTAATTAATTTATTTCTTTATTTGCTTATTCGATCATTAATCATTAAAACAATCTGAAAGGATGGGCAACGCCGTTCGCCACAGATCACTCTAACTGACATCATTGAATCTGACATGGTGGAAAACAAATGACTGATGCCGGTGTGTCTGCTGCTTCAGACCGATTGTTGTGTCTATTGTTCCCCGCCCGTCCGGTGTCTCCCCGGTGTCTGCTGCTTCCCGTCCTTCCGGTTTTGTCTGCTCCCCGCCCGTCCTGTATGTCTGCTGCTCTCCGTCCGTGAATGGAGGCTGTTTTCCAGACACCAAGAAGAAGAGAAAACGGACAAAACCAAACAAGCGCAAATCGAATAAACGTATGAAAGGCACTAAGATTAGCTCTCTCTTCCCCAAGCGAGGTAATCGCAGTGCTAAAAGGACTGAAGAAACACAAGAACAAAATAACACAAGGTAAGACATAAAACAAATAGCCCCGTAGAATAAACCACAAAGCAACAAAGAGTAAGACTAACACCGGGACCACCGCCTTAGAACGGTCAGTAGAATAATCCACCGGTTTATATAATAAACCGCGTTTTCTCATTTATGTGATTTAGCCTCGTTGGAACTATTAAACCTCTCTCCTGAGGAAAAAAACAGGACTTGTTATAGAGTCTTCTTCAAAATGCATATCTAGATTGTCAAATATGTCCTGGCATTAAGGAAATATTGCCAATGGAATAGGCCCATTCGGCCGGAGAAAAGACGGGACCAAATTTCGCGTAAATAAATAGAATAGAATGATATTTTATTCTCCAAATAAGGACCCCCGTGTATATATATAAAAACAACATTACAGTCATTTGATTGATAAAAAAATATAAAAAAAAAAATAGGAAAAAAAACAACAACAAGCAAACAAACACAAATCACAAGACACACAAAGACATGAAAAAAGGTAAGAGAAAAGTCCAGGGAGTGCCACAATCACAAACCGCAGCCCTTTCCAGACACCAAGAGGAAAAGGAAAGACAAAACCAAACAAGCGCAAATTGAACAAACGTACGTAAAGCACTAAGATTAGCTCTCTCTTCGCCAAGCGAGGTAATCGCAATGCTAAAAGGATTGAAAAACACAAGAACAAAATAACACAAGGTAAAACATAAATCAGATCGCCCCGTAGAATAAACCACAAAGCAACAAAGAGTAAGACTAACACCGGGACCACCGCCTCAGAATTGTCCATATAATGAACAGTGGACATGTATGTGAGATTATGAACCCTGACGTCCCGAAAGATGCTCTCATTTAACTGTAATGTTTCTCTTTTCAAAACAACAGCTAATATAAGTCCATAGAGCTGTAAACATTACTAAATCCTTCTGCAACAGCATCTACTTGGCTTTTTCAATATCATTTAATACAACAAAATTACTATTCAAATTCATTATCTGATTAAACAAAACAACCCTCTCAGTGTCTTACAAAGAACATTGGGTTATAAAATGAAACTCGTTTTCGACAGCATTCATATCACACTCGAGACCATGTACAAATGTATTAATTTTTTTAAAGTATCGGCAAAATAGTGAATGACAGGTAGTTTTTATAGTATATGCTAACCAAAATCATTCTAGGGATTTCTCAAACCGCAAAATGTTGAATGTTTGTGCATCAGTTATCGAAATAATATGCACGGGACCAGGCCATGACCAAAATAATTTGTGCACATGAAAACTCAGGTTATATTAAATGATATATATTCACATAATGTTTGGCCATTTGTTCGATAATTCAATCAAAATTGTTGAACCGGGAAACCTCAACAACTTTAAATTCCATGCATAAGTTTTCGAAATAATACGCCCGGGACCAGACCGGGACCAAAATGATTTACCTCACATGAAGACTTCGTTTAAATTAAATGGTTTTTATTCATATAATGTTTGGCCAGTTGTTCTATAAGTTAATCAAAATGGTTTACTGGTTACTTGACCACATTTTAAGGGAACTGGGAAAACTAAAAGTATCCATTTATCCAGTCAGATTGAAAAAATAGCCCTAGAGCAAATCGAAATTTCGGATACTTATCTGCGACTGTATGGACGTTTGTGGCGTTTAACGTTAAACGGCGTTGGTAGCACGTTATAATGTAATGGTGGATATAATTTCAAAATTTTGCAACTCACTATATATCATTTTAGTAAATATCATATAATTAATCAGCCAATCACTATATTGTCGAAAACAATAATAAACATATCAGACGGAGCCACAGTTTCTATTCAGCATAAGTTTATTTTCGGTCCCAGCGTGGTCCCGGGCACATTTTTTCGAAGACTAGTGTGTGCATTTTCAACATCACGAAAACATGCCTATATAATTTTGACCCCCGTAAACCCCACTTTTATATAATAAAACTGGGGTTTACAGGGGTATACATTATTTTTCTTGTTCTGCTCAAAAAGCATAGATAGTGGGTAATCGTGAGAACCGCCTCGTCGAGGCGGTTCTAACGAGTACCCACAATCTATGTTTTGAGCAGAAATATGAAAAATATCTGAGTTTTTTAGCTGAAAATTTTTGTTTTTGGTGGTGAAATTTTCTATACATTTGAATAGGCGTGTTTTCGTAATGAAATTTTGCAATGTGAGAAATCCCTGGAATGAATTTAGTTGGCATATGCCATAGAAATTATCTCAAATTCATTATATTGGTGATATCTGCAGAATTTCTGGACATGGTCATTTACGTGAAAATTTGGTCCCGTCTTTTTTCCGGCCAACTTGGGCCTATTCAATTGGCAATATTTCCTTAAAAAAGGAGAATATTTGAAAATCTTGATATGCATTTTGAGGAAGATTCTATAACTAATACGCCTGCCAAAATCATACAATTACATTGTTGTTGTTATATTATTATTATTATTATTATTATTATCATTATTATTATTTACTGATTTACTAGACAGAAGACTCTAAAATATCAATGGCTGCGAGCATTAACATAGAGTGCTTTACTCATGTTTTACTCACGTAGCCGACGTCAGGACGCAGTTGGAATCTAAAAGCCACATGACCTGTTATCCAGTCTAAGATTCAGATATTGTCATAAGCACCATCCCAAGAATTTTGAAGGCATATATTTTCTGAAAAGCTAGATATCCTAAGGTAACAAATAAAATATGTTAATTAGCATTCTGACCGTTGGTGTTTTATCAGTCTATAGCGGGTTATGATGTCCCCGATTGGTAAATCAGATCACGACGAAAAGGATATTAAGGCTAAACGAACCCAGCAAACCCCGTGAATGTTTTTTTTTCTGTACAGTCTGGTCTACGGGACCACATGGCACAAGTAAGGGATTCGTTCCTTTCGGCTGACTATAGTCACATGTCAGTAAATGACCTGTGGGTCAGCTTCAAGTCCAAATTTACTGCGGCAACAGAAAGATTCATTCCATCAAAAATGACCAAGATAAAAAAATGGGTTACCATGTATCGTCGCAATGATCAAACGCATTTCAAGAAAACGTGAATGCCTGTACATACCTGCTAGAAAGTCAAGCAGCCCAGACAATATGAACATTATGGACCATTATAAACGGTTCAGAGCGCATGTACAGAAGGTCATTAAGGATGCCTACTCAAATCAAATAAAATAGTTTATTTCACCCAATGTAGGCCATCGGCCCATAATAGAATAACATAAACGCATTTTATGTACGAGTGACTTAATATCATAAAATACATGGTAAGCACAAGTCATTGTTAGCATAATTATGACATGCAACTGTTGAAAAGTTTATTCAGTAGGAAGTATATGTATACATATCTAGAGAGAGGATAATTTATCCTTTAAAATGACAACCAGAAATATCGCCATTAAGTGCAACGAAAACATCAGCATTCCCACGAGTGCGAAACACGAGTAGAAATCTGATTACTAGCACCCAACACGAAACCAAACACATATGGCATTACACATATGGCATTCACTTCAAAGGAGCAAATTTCCTTATCTTTCATTGTTTCCATGGTACATTTTTTCTGACGTCATCACTGACATCGCCAAATAAAACGTAAACATTATAATGTCGACAATCAGTACCTGTCACATGGAAAACTGAACAGACAGATCTAAATTTTCGTTAAATCAAAATAGTTCTGGCATTGTTTTTCATTTCTATATAAGAAAATGACAAAGCAGACTTAAACCTTTTCATAAACAGAGGATTTGCTAGTGTTCAAATAAACAAAGAGACCATTTGCATCTGGTCTTCTATCAATGAATCCTACAGACGTATTCCAAAACAATATTGAAATATTACAACTGTGACATTTTTACATCTGAAGAAACTTCGATATTTCCTCACCTGTGAAAATATCCTTTTTATTCATTTCGGATATGCATTGATTTCTCCACTTGCAATAAAATAAAACCTTATCCAAATTCAGTAAGTAATATTATCAGGAGCTGCCTGCCTATAAGTGTTTATTTATCGTCGCTCAGTCTTCACATAGGTATGTCAATATATTGTGTCCCTTAATACAATGATGTTGTTTATACACAAAATGTTTCTTGAATAATACTTTGTTTGCTATTCTTCTAAAACTGACTTACGTTTTTCAAAAGCATGATATAGGTATTTTGCTAGAGACGTTATAACAGATACGTTTGTTGAGCTAACAAAACTATAAAACTTATTAAGATTAGCATTGACCATCATATGTTCGGGAAAGAATTTGTAACTTATTTCTTCTTACTGTCGACAAACCATAAAAAACTGTAACTCATCCTCGAGAGTATGTACATGTCTTTTAATACATACTGGACAATCTCGGAAGGGTCTATATAAACCAGTGCGCCTCCCTTTTTCAATTATTAAATTATGCGATGAGCATCTGAATTTTGCCAGACAACTTCTAAATTTAAAAGAAAGATCCACTGATAAATACTTTTCGACATCTAGCAAATTTTTAAAATTCCTGTAATGTTCTGCCTTTGAAGATTCATTAAGTTTTGACAACCAGTCCTGTAAGTAACAATCTTTAATTCTTTCTGCGAATAGGCATAATAAATATTTACTGTTTCCTACATCTTGCGATAGCCACACATATCCAAAACCAAATTTGAAGAGCAACGATTTAATAGGACTTGCCCATGTAGTTTTTCCAGCTTCTTTTAATCTTTTAAGCATTAAATAACACTGTTTAGGATATCTGTGATTTTTTCATTTGCAAAAGCTTAATCTAGTGGCTTAAGCGCCTTACCGTATATGTAACAGCAATCGGAAGTCTACCACATTCGCCTAATGCAAGAAAATCAGTTGCATTTGAGCTTAAACAAGAAAAACGTTTACAAAATTCACTTTGAATTTTTTTCTACTCTTTCACAATACCTATAACCTCATATTTCAGACCCATAACATAAAATAGGTTTCACAATTGTAACAAATGATTTAAAGATATCATCAGGACAAAAGAACCCAAATCTTTTTGATAGCTAAAAGTAGATGCTGATGCTTTTATACTTTGTAATGCTTGTGATTCTAGTGTTTTAGTCCATATTAGTTTTGGAGTGAAAAATACACCAAGATATTTATAAAAGGATGCAATATCAACGAATTTACCGTCAAAGAACCATTTCTCTGCAAGCCTCAGCTGGCCGCCACTTTCTGAATACCATTATTTTGGTTTTATCAAAATTAATATATATGCCTACAGATTTACAAAATAATTTTTATTCATTAATAAGACGCTGAAGGTTAATAACGCTATCTGCAAAACAAGAAACTCATCTGCAAACATAAGCCCTAACACATCTGGTATTTCAGTAGTAACAAATAATCCACGATAAAATTTCTTTTCTAAATATGAGATCAAGTCATTTATAAATAATGAGAATATTTTCGGACTTCCGAAACGCACATGTCTAGTTCCAATCGTGTATTTAAAAAAAAACTCTGTTAAATATTCATCTATTTTTACGCACGATTTCAACTTACTATATAATGATTTCCATACCTTGAGAAAGCTGGCATCGACACCTTTACGTTCTAATGCGTTATTTATCATGATTAACACTATCAAATGTTTTCCCAAAGTCGATGAACAAGCAATAAAACCTACCTCTTTTCTTACTAAGATATTTTTAGCTAGGGCATACAGCATAAATATTTTATCAATGGTTGAGTATTGGCGTCTAAAACCGGCTTGTGATATTCATGTATTACATTATATTTTTCAGTCCAAGTATCTAATCTGGGAACAAGAATGTATGTAAACAGTTTACAGATTGTATTTATCAACGAGATACCTCGAAAATTATTTGGATCAAGGATAGAGCCTTTCTTAAGTAATGGACGTACATGTATTATACTTTTACCCCACGGTTCTGGTATATCGCCTATTGTCATGATATTGTTAAAAACAGTCGTTAAATATGGAACTATCGGTTCCATTGTCAACTTAAAAGAGATCTGCTGGAAGACCATCTGATCCAGGAAACTTATTAGAGTGTAGATGAGATATACTTTGTCTTAATTCACCGTCAGTTATTATTGCATTTAATTCTAAGGAGTCGTTGTTTTGCACAATTTCAGCAAGTAAATTGCCATTTCTATTTTCTTCAACCGCCTGCGTACTAAGTAACTGTTGGAAATACTGAAACCAATCTTTAGGTTTTATCTTACTTGTAACATTTCTGCGACTTGTATGACATTGTCCTTTTATAGTATTCCAAAATTGTTTTGTGCATTTTCTAGATTTAAATAAGTTTTGTTTATTTATGCTTCTTAAGTTTGCTTTCTTTCTTTTAATAATGGTTTTAAAATGTTACAGACCAAACAAGCTTCAAGGGAGGTTTTTGAATTAGCTTGTCTAAAGTGCCTCAAAAGTAAACGTTTATGCCTTTTAGCTTGTTCGCACTCATTATCCCATCAGCCTGGCTGACGTTTAATTTCTTCATTTCATTTTGGCTTACATTTCATATCATCTGTGGATTTTCGAAACACATCTATAAATTCCGGTAACAATGTCACCATCGATATATCTTCATTCCTAAACTTATTCTGAAACATTTGAAAAAATTCATGAAATTTAGTTAAAAATATATCAAGTTCCGAAATCCATTTAAATTTCTTACATACAGAAATTTCATGATCCTGTATCCAATTATGTGTCTTTTATCTAACAGTGTAAGTGCCTTCATTTCTAATTTCAATGTACAGAAAAGCGGTAGATATTCAGACAAATCAAAGCTGCCTACACCAAAATTTCTGGCTTTAGGAAATAATGATGTTGATGCGATCATATAGTCAACTACTGAGGTACCGTTATTAGCAAACCAAGTATAATTTCCACTGAAATCTTCAAATAAACGACTATTTAAAATATGAATATCAAAAGTACACCATAGTTCAACTAACAAAACACCATATGCATTTGAAAACAAACACTATCTTTATTGTTACGAGGCAAAGAAAATTTATCAGCAGGATAAGCAATATTTTCTCCAAATATATGATCTATGTCATCTTCAACAATAAATTTATAATCATTAGCCCTTGGTAAACAGACGTGTCTCAGTACTCAGCAGAATCATGTCTCGCCGACATGAATCGGTGTTTGATGATCCAGATGTTGCTGCTGAGTTAGCTGAAATCCATCAGACCAGGCATCTAACAACATTGTGTTTGTTTGCAAAACACACTTTATAAACTGCTTAATGGAAGAGCTTGGTATGGGTACCATGACCGGAAACCCTACATATAATCTTACTACTATGTCCAAGGAAGAAATTCTACAAAACCACCATTCGGTGATGCTGACATTTGGAATTTCCCTCCCAGAGGAAGATATTGACCTTCCCAAACTGTACTAAACTTCACAAGAATCCGTACAAGCAGATATATATTGCGGGTTCAGCTAAGTGTTCAACCAAGCCTCTTTCTCAGATTCTAACACGAATCCTAACCGCAGTTAAAGAAGGCTTTCAGAAGTATTGTGACACTGCATATGCCAGAAGTGGTGTTAATCAGATGTGGATCCTGAAAAACTCCAAAGAGCTTTTAGAAAACCTAAAGGCACAATCTCTTCATTCCGTCAACAGTATAAAATCTTCCGATTTCTTTACACTACTATTCCTCATGATAAATTGAAATCTAAATTAAAGGAAATTATCAACCAGTGTTTCTTCCACAAGAATGGTAACCGTCGATTTCAGTATGTTGTCATTGGCTACAAAGATACATACTTTGTTCGGGATCACTCTGATGCGCCACAAAAATACTCAGATGCAGATGTCATAAAGATGCTGGAATAGCTAATCGACAATATTTTTGTGGAGTTCGGCAGACGGATATTTCAGCAAACAATCGGCATACCGATGGGTACTAACTGTGCATCGTTACTTGCCGACTTGTTTTTATACTCGTATGAGGCGGAGTTTGTACAAAGTCTCCTCCAAGCAAGCAAGAAACACCTTGCACAACAATTCAATTTCACCTAAAGATATATAGATGATGTATTGTCTCTGAAAAACACAAAATTTGCAGAGTATTTAGAATTCATCTACCCACGTGAACTTGAAATAAAGGAAACAACGGAGACTGCAGCCTCCTCCTCATACTTGGATTGTTATCTCTACATTGACAATGGAAAGCTTACTACTAGGCTTTACGACAGACGGGATGACTTCAATTTTCCCATTGTTAACTTTCCATTCCTGCGCAGTAATATCCCTTCTGCACCAGCATACGGCGTTTACGTTTCACAGTTAATCCGTTATGTCAGAACCTGTTCAAATTATCAGGACTTCATGGAGCGTGGGAAAGTGCTCACTACAAAGTTATTGAGCCAGGGGTATAAAAAAAAAACATACTGGTAGCAAGAAGTTCTATGGGAGACATCATGATCTGGTCAATCCCTACAATGTGGCAGTTTCCAGAATTGTTTCTAATGTTTTTGCCAGTGACGCGCCATAAGTAGACTTCCCAAATCCCGAACATACGCTTCTACCGATATTTCTTTCGTTCAGGCCTATGGGCATGGTGGGCGAATCTTGCTTACCAAGTAATGCTTACTATCCGCGGACGCCTGATTACACCCTTTATTCTTGGGTCCATGTCTGTTGGTCTGAACATTCTGATTCGTCATTCGTTTATGGATTTATGAGTTTGGATTACGGCTTAGGTACCATGACCGCAACTACTAGCATTAAAATCGCCTGCCAACAAGAGGTCTACATTTGGATAATCTGATACGATTGACAAAATCTTATTGGCAAGAATTTCAATACCATTGTCAGTAAAATAAAATAGCACAAAATGAGAATCTCTCCGGAGCAATGTATCTAAAAATAATAATGAGGCCATTTTGATTTACAAACTGTTGTCCATCTAACAGTATAACAATGCATTTATTAAAGTTGCCGTAAATACGTCGAATAAGATTGTTCTGCATCTGTGTTTCTTTGACCAATACACATATACCACCCGGCCCCCGAGGTGCATTTTTCTTTCTCTGCCTTACATTATTTAATGTTACATAACCCTCCAATATGTTTGAGAAATCCTCAGTTTTATCACCCCATGTCTCACATAATCATATGATATCATAATGCTTAAAATATTGTTGAAATTGTAAATTGCGCCTCCATATTTCTCAAGCTCTTGTTTATTTAGTGTACATATATTTATCTTCATAGGATTTTGTATATTGGTATTATAGGATTTTGTATATTGGTATTAATATCAGAAACCTCCGAAGAGATGTTTGAGTTTCTGTATTATCGTCATTATTCAATTCCTCACCTTTATGTTGATTTTCAGTTACATTTGATTCTAGGCCCATTTTTTTACCTATCTATATGTTCAGCCTTGACCTCTCCCCTATTTATCCGGTGTATAACGCGCTACTGGTATCTTTTTTTCTCTCCGTCATATCTGTGTACAATGTCATCAACAACTAGTTGATCATACCGTAGGTAAGCCTTTTTGCCTTCCTTAATGCAGTCTTGCATGAAAGGAAATAGTTTTGTTATCAGGAGCAACTCTTTCAACAAAATCTTCCGCAAAAAAAAAAGGTAAGAGAAAAGTCCAGGGAGTGCCACAATCACAAACCGCAGCCCTTCCCAGACACGAGGAGGAAGAGGAAACCAACAAATCCAAACAAGCACAAATTGAACAAACGTACGAAAAGCACTAAGATTAGCTCTCTCTTCCCCAAGCGAGGTAATCGCAATACTAAACGGACTAAAAAAACACAAGAACAAAATGACACATGGAAAGACATACAACAAATCGCCTCGTAGAATAAACCACAAAGCAACAAAGAATAAGACTAACACCGGGACCACCGCCTTAGAACGGTCAGTAGAGTAAACCACCGGAGGGTTTAAAGCACTTTTACAGCTAGCTAACTTCACCCTGGGTCCCGATGCTACTCTTAATACAGAAACACATAAAAATTCGGTTTGCATAAAGGCTCCCAACTCAGTCAATGCATCAAAGCGAAAACACAAAAATCAAATTAATCACTATAATAAATAAAGACGAGTACTCATGGCTAATTCTACTGTATGCCAGAGTAAATGAAAACCAATAGTTGAACCACGGCGGGCCAAGCCAAAGGCATATCGTCAAGCCCCAACCCACTGGTTAAAGTTTTACGAAGAGGCCGTCATTGGGTCCGAGGCCCGAACCGCCGTCGTGCAATTAAAGGGTGAAGTATAACCATCAACAATGATTGGGTTGACAACTAGGCATGCAGTCTGCCGCATAATATCCAGGCTATAGCCAATTCTTTTATAACGGTTAATAAGTTTTCTGAATTGCTCCGAAAAGTTAGATTTACCTACAATTTTTCTAAATCTGTACACTAAGTCACCGTAAAATTCTGGTTCCGATTTACCTTGTTGCAGAAGGGTTTCAGACTGATGCTATATTTTTCTAACAAGGCACTGTGTCTGCGATAAAATTTTGAAAACGCCTTACGAAGTTTAAAATATCGATAGATTCAAACATGACTATGCAATATAAATTCATGCAGATTTTGACCCCAAACTCACTTTACACCCCTAATTTTTGCCCCCGAATCGGTATTTCCGTAGCATTTGCACCCCTTCACAGAATAGCTAAAGATCTGCACCCTCCATTTCAAAAGTCTGCCTAAGGGTCTGCATATGAGCTATAGGAAAAACAGGTATCACAAGAGGGTGGGCCTTGATCCGGTCCTAAATTGGCCAAGAAAAAAAATGCGGTGGGTCTGGGTTCGGGCCTAAACTGATCCATATTGGCAAAAAAAAAAAAACAGTCGTATTAATTACTGAAATCAAAACTCAAGAATACCATGTAAATCTGCATCTTCTTTTAATATTTTTGATAAGCATGGTTCCACACTCGGGGGCCCGTGAGAACAATCAACTTTTTTGTGGTTTTCTCAAAACCTGAGAGTTGAATGTCGAATGTGTGGTGGTTGACAAAACACGGACCACTTACGGACACGGACTCATGGACTTACGGACCTATTGACAATACACGGACTGCATAACAAAATGCGGACCAGTTATTCACGGACCACTTGACAAACCACGGACTTACAATTCACGAACTTGACAAACCATGGACCTATTATTCACGGACTTTCCCTCTAAGACAAGTAGATCGGTAGCTAGCGTCCCTTGGATTACATCAGAGATTAGAAGGAATATTCGAAAAAGGAATAAAACCCATGCAAAAGCAAAAAAGACTGGCAGTAGTAAACTCAGATCTAAGTTTCAGGAATGGGACACCAAATCAAAGCTAATATCAAGAAGCAGCATGATTTGTATGTTAACAAATTGGTTGGTGACATTAAGGTTAACCCAAGGACTTCTATCGGTATACCAACAGTCAAAGGAAAGACAACCAGGGTATCCCTCCTCTCAAAAGGAGAAATGGTAGTGGTTTGGCTGAGTCTGAAACTGAGCAGGCTGAGGAGTTCAATGGTCAGTTTACAGCTGTATTCTCCAAAACTTCGGAAAGTGAGGTCCCTCTACTTGAGAAGTCAGTTCCGCCTATGAGTGACAGTCACATTTCAAATGAAGGTGTTATAAAAATGATGAAAGGTTTGAATCCCTCAAAGGCTTTGGGACCTGATGAACTTCATCCTAGAGCCCTTAAAGAACTTACGGTAGAACTTGGGATGTATTTGCTCATTTGTTCCAACAATCTCTTGATAAGGGTGAAATCCCCAAGGAATGGTCTTGGCTAACATCTGTCCACTTTATAAGAAGGGCGACCGAGCTTTACCAAGTAACTGTCGTCCAGTGTCCTTGACATGTGTTCCTTGCAAGATGCTTGAACACATACTATGTAAAAATATTATGGTTAAGCTTGATGAACACAAGCTTCTGTCAGACAGGCAACATGTTTTCAGGAAGACCCGTAGCTGTGAAACTCAGTTGATCACAGTAATAAATGATTGGGCAAAATTTTGGATGCAGGAGGTCAAGTAGATACATTCATATTGGACTTCGAGAAAGCCTGTGACACTCCTCCTCATGAACCTCTGAATTGCAAACTTCATGTATATGGCATAAGTGAAAAAAACTTTAGTATGAACTGATTCATTTCTGTGCAATAGGCAACAAAGGGTTGTTTGTAGTCAATGGAGCAAAATCGCAATGGGCACCTGTTTTGTCTGGTGTGCCGCAGGGCACTGTTCTCGATCTACTGTTGTTTTCCTATATATAAATGACATTATGATTGGAATAGAATCTGAGATTTGTTTATTCTCTGATGACTGTGTCTGCTATCTTCAGATTGATAGCAATGAAGACACATCGAAACTCTAAAAGGACAGTGATCAACTAGGCAAATGAGCCAAGAAATGGGGTATGAGATTTCAGCCAGTAAAATGCAACATTATGCAGCTTACTAGGAAGCGAGCGAATAAAAAAGATCAATGCAGTTTACTCCTTAGAAGGAACAGTCCTCGAAAATGTGGATAATATTAAATACCTTGGTGTGACAATTTCTAAGGATTTGAAATGGAATACTCATGTAAGCAATGTTTGCACTAACGCAAACAAAACTCTTGGATTCTTAAGACGTAGCATATCGTCACGCCCCCAAGATGTTAAGGAAACGGCATATAAGGGGTTGGTGCGACCACTCCTGGAGTATGCTAGCCTTTTTGGGCCGCACATGGAATAGTAGTCCAGGAAGAATTAGAAAAGGTTCAGAATCGTGTAGCGAGGTTTGTGACTGGAAACTACAACTTTGAAACTGGAAGTATGACTAGCATTCTTGAACAGTTAGGGTGGGAGTCTCTTCACAAGAGACGCAAAGGTAGTAAACTAGTAAGAGGTAGAGCTAGTATACCTTTTAACGACCTTCAACCCCCAAATAGGCGCAGTAGGAATCAGCATCCAATGGCATCTCAAGTGTCATATGCTAGAACTGACATTTATAAGTACAGTTTCTTCCCAGATACCATTAGGGATTGGAATGCACTCCCTGAATCTATAAGCTCCTCTGCTGAAAGTTCTGACGACCCCGTCGCTAGATTCACATCACTTGTAAGATCTAGAGACTAGTCTTTGCAATCGTTGGCCCTGGTGAATGAATGTCTAATGATGTATCGCTAGTAAAATATTCTGATTCTGATTCTGACAAAGCACGGACCGTTATTTAAATTACGGACGCTACTTATGAAAAACTAGGAGTGATATCGAAATCGGAATAACATAACGTCGTTATGGATAACGTGACATTACATTGTCATAGATACCTACATGTACGTTGAAGTAATCCAATCGTAAAGATTGTTGATGCCCATCCTAATGACGTAGGTCTGCACTGGATTTGTTTCTCAAAATTCAACTGCGACGATGATGCTGTCAACTTGTATGATAGTGCAGGCGGTACTTACATTTCAAGTGCCGCTGAAATGGCAACTGCAAACATGATATTTAGCCATATTCCAAAAATACTGTCTCTAAACTGAGAGATCATCTTGTCAAAGGACCTGAGAATCAAAACATAAAAGTTTTCTCACACAGAAAATTATCAGTTGTGCTTCATTATAGGCTTTATCTGCGATTTGTTTGTTGCCCGTAATGATAAATGGATGAGTTAGAAGACCTCCACACGGACCGAACAAATATATATTTTTACCACAATGGAAGCTAAGGGCGAGGGTTAGGATCCCGTAAAACTAGCTTAAGCCACCCAGCCACCCACCCCACGCCCCCAGTAATTCATTACTGACCGTATTTTTGTTAATTGTTATGTAGCATTTCACTTTCTAATGTTTTACTTTTAACAATTATGTATGTTTAAGATAATTCAGTTAAGTTTAGTAAGTTTAAGTCCAGTAACAGAGGTGACATCCTTTTAGGGAAAAGTTGCCAACTCTGCTCGCCATCTGTTCATTTTGTGGCTGCTTAATTGTATTTTTCTGTCTTTTCCTTTGGTGTTGGGGGTTAGATGTGGATCTGACTGTATCAGTTTCTGTGTTCACTTATGTACTTTGTTTAAAGTGACCGGAATTCCACTATTTTGTATCTGCCGCATGCCGGATTCTGGATACTCACGGACCAATTAGCGGTTGTTTACAATATTTTGCAATTAATACAGACCATTCACGGACCACGGACACGGAATTTTTACTGGTCCGTAAGTCCGTGAATGGTCCGTGTTTTGTCAACGGGCATAGGTATTCCGTGTTTGGAACGCCTATCAGAAAATTTATTTTGGATCTTGAAGTTTTTTTGTTGTTTTTTTTTTTTTTGTTTTTTTTTTGAACAGCGCAAAAGTCCTTATCCAACAATGAGTAAATAAAATAATTGTCTACGGCAGACGGATAATTATTTCTAAAAATGTGGATTGTCACCGAAACAACGGCTATTTTGTGAACTTTCGGAATCAAAGGGAAGTAATCAACTAGAGATAAACCGAAATCGGACGTTAACCGAAATCGGACGTGAAAGAAGTGAATGCAAACCACGGTTGGCGGAACACTCCTCGTTGGTGAAGTAAAATCAACGCCGGATTCATTGTAAATATACCTGAATTTACTTCAATACGTCTGTTAGATACTTCTGATACCCAGTTAATGCACAAAAGTACATAAAATAGATAAAATCAGTAAAATACGACAAATTTTGGTGTAACCACGCCCCAAAAATCTCCCTACCCCGCCCTCTCTTCCCCCCGTCCCCGCCCCTCTTCCCCCCATCCTCTGCCCCCTTTACCCCCGTCCCACGCCCTCATTACCCCCGTCCTTCGCCCTCCCTTATCCCCGTAATCCCGCTTCCCTGTCCACCCTGTCATAATAACCCATTGTATTAGAACTAATAGGCCTGAACAAACAGTCTACACCAGCTCAGACACCACAGATCAGAGTCTACACTGTTTGCTACACATTCAACATTTTGTAAAAACGTCAATAGTTCGAAAAACGGATTCGTTCTATTTTAGGAAAAAATATAGTAAGGGGATCAGGTGTCTCAATATTAAGGGTAAACACGGTATGTAAGCTTGCGTATCCACAGCGGCATAGTTTAACCCATTTATGCCGAGTGGACTCTTCTACCTTAACTCTTTGGACACGTTCATTTTAATAAAAGGAGCGTCTGGTTAGTATTTATTGTTGCCATATTCTATAGAAACATCCTGTCCTAAAAGCAAATAGTGTAAACCCTGATCAGACGCCGCAGAACGCTAGGCATACATGGGCTAACGTCTCTCTCTCTCTCTCTCTCTCTCTCATTCTTTTCTGCAGCAGCACGTCAGTCAGAATACCGGTGATATCGCATTCGGTGATACCACTGCTTGTATGGTATTTAACCATTGTCCTGCTGAACCCGGATATACTCTGTTTTGCAAACAGTGTAGATCCAGATCAGTTGGCTTCTGAAGAAGCCAACTGATCTGGATCTGTACTGTTTGTCATTGTTTATGAATTTAGAGCAATTATCTGGATCAAGTAATCTGATTGGCTGAAAATTAGAAGTGGGCGTGGTATCTTAATTTATTCAGCAAGACAAGGGTTAAATACCGTTTTTTAATCCTGAATATTGGGACACTTTACATTCTTACAAAAAATGACTTAAAACTTGAACACATCATCAGTTTACTACCTATTGTTGTGTCCAAACAATTGCTAGATGAGTGAAAAACAGTATACACCTGCTGATCAGACACTGCTGTGAACTCTGACCTGGCTCTACACTATTTGGTTAGGTCTATCAAAATATTTAGGGTAAATAAGATAACATTAAAGTTAAGGATTTTGCTTAACCTATTTACGTCGGATTGACTCTTCTACTGCAACTCTTTGGATCGGGTCTATTTCCAATAGCGAATGTCTGGTTAGTTTTTATTATTACTATGTTTTATAAGAAAAAATCCCGTGCAAACAGTGTAGATCCTGATCAGACGCCGCGTTGCGCGGCGTCTGATCTTGGTCTGCACTGATTGCCAATTACCGTCTTGCGGGTTTCCAGCCTAAATAACTTACTGCGAACTTACTGCGGCATGAATTCAGAGAAAATCAGTTTGTTTAGTATATAAGATACGCTCCAAATAAGGCGATTTTCAACCAAAGGTAATATCGTTTTCCTTATTCTTTTTTCTCCATAAAAATATGGGTTCTCTTTAGAACGCATCATCGAGGAGAATTAATCTATTTCAGTCTGGAGACTCCGAAAGAGTACCTTGCAAACGGGGCAGACCCAGATCAGACGCTGCTGTTTGCAAATATTTTAGCCACTTTTCTCTGGGAATATCTAAATCACATAGTCTGACATACCTAAAATTGAAATTGACTCTTCCAATATATAGCATGGGGAGTCTATTTAGTCTAAAATGGGTTAAGATAAATAGTAATATGGGTACCCCCTCTAACGTCTAATCTAGCGCTGAAGATAACTACCTTTTTGCAACGTACATATGACAAACGTATATTTCATTCACGGATTAAACAAACGGTAAGTTTACAAACTATCTATTAAATTCCAGAGTACTACAACTGACTCATCACAAATAGCCAGTGTAACAAATGCAAATGCATTGCCCAACTGACATGACATGTTGAGACAATGTCGCATCAACGTCGATGCAACGTCATGTTAATACGATGTTGTATAAACGTCCTGTGCTTGCTCGGTGTATTCAGCCTTCTATACATACTCACGTTTCTTCAGAAAAATCTCTAATATTTGTGATATTGTACAGCCGTATATTTTACCACTCTATAGTGTGGATAGCCATATATTTTACCACCCTATAGTGCACCAAACAACACAGATTATATAAGTTACAATAAAGTGATAGCACACTAGGTTCTCATATTCAGGAATGATATTATCCATTGTTCCTTTTATATGATGGCATTTCACATTTGCTCTATGTCTCTGTCTTTACTGTAAGCATTTCTGGTGTTATATCTGTGCGCTTTACTGTGAAAATCCTTGCTTATACAATCTGACGAATACTACTACTAGGAACAAGACTGTCATAAAACCAAAGTATCCACCATAGACTTGAAACTGAAAAATAATTGTCATGAACCATAGGAGTTGTTGAGGAGGGGTATTTGATAATAATTCTGGGATAAATTTTCTTATTTTTCCACATAAAACCTATGTTGTGGGTACTCATTTGAAGCGCCTTGGCGAGGAGATTCTAATTGTTTTGAATTTTTTTTTTTTGGTGTGGAGAATTGGAGAAAATTGTCCCAGAATTATCATAAAATACACCTGCTTTAACAGCTGAGTTATTAATAAAGAATATTTCATGATAATTCTAGTATCACATTAAGGAGCCAGCACACGACAAAACCTACAAAATTGCATGTGTGCACAGGGAGGACTCGGATCTGTGCGCTCAATGGATAGCTAAGAACCTAGGCTGTCGTCAGGCGGACAATGAAGACTCTGATCGGACTGGGCGGATGCCCAGGCTGATCCGAGTCTTCGCTGGGCGCACATGTCCATTTTGTAGTTTTGTCATGCGCTCGCTCATTTCTTATTTCTTCAAAAATGAAATATTTTTTTATCGCATTTCTAAATTAATGTTGGCAACATTAATTCAGAGATAGGATAAAATCGTTTCATTTTTGATCCAGTTCAAGAACGAGACACTAACTGAAATTTTACAGGCTGTGAGATGTCACATTTTATGATCGTATAAATACCATGCATATATCACTTTATTAAACCTTTCTTGGATAAAAATGTCCATTTTTGAGGAATATGGAGCCTTTAACCATGAATAATTCAAGATGAAAGCAAATGCCTATAAGAAACCTTGACACAATATCATGAAGTACCAAATAGTTCGCGATCTGTTTTTCATAATTTTACAATTATTTCGTCAAATTTAAACTATTATGCCATTAGGAAGCTGAATTTAATATAATGAATGTGTTTAAATCATGACTTGCATTACCACATTAATGATGCCACGTATTATGATTTTGATTGAGAAATTTTAAATACATCGCCATACATTATGAAAACACGCCTATTCAAATATATTGAAAATTTTACAACAAAATAAAGGAAAAGTTTCAGATGAAAAATTCTGACATTTTTCATATTTCTTCTCAAAACATGTGAGGTGGTTCTAACGAGTACCCACAATCTGTTTTTTAGCAAAAAAAAAAAATAAAAAAAAAAATAAAAAAAAAAATAAAAAAATAACGTATACCCGTGTAAACCCCAGATTTACTATATAAAAGTGTGTTTTAAGGGGGTCAAAATTATATAGGCGTGCATTCAGAGAGGTGTAGTAGTCTGTTCTAGAAGGCTTCTATGTGACTTTAGTCTAAGGTCTAGCTTACCGTGGTTCTACTAGTTTTTATTCCATTTGCTAATTTTCCTATTGTAGTCGAGCTTTTTTCATTTGCTTATTTTCCTTTTGTAGTCGAGCTTTTGTAGTCGGGCTCCTTTTGTAGTCGAATTCAACGGAATAACTTCATGCAAAAATGTGCATACCTGTGTCTGAACGTCCACACCAAGGCCAGCTTTGTCAACGACAATGACAGTTAGAATAGTCTCTATTAATAAGGCCAAGAACATGTTACATCCAAATACAAATCCATAGCGCTTGTGTTTAAGTGATTTGGCAATCTGCGCTCTGAAATGATACATGGGTAATGACGAAGTATTTTAAAGTTATAATAATGATGTATAATTTCAACGTCCAATGTGGGTAAATTCACATAACAACGACGCTTCTTCGAGCCAGTTTGTTTGTAATATTAAGCTACAAGAGAAAGCAAACATATAATCACTTTTTTATCTTTCCATTACTGCATATCGAGGGTTGAGCGCAAGACTATAGTAACTCAAACATATTTTTGAAACCCTTGTTTAGGGGCAACTTCGACCTCTTTGTAAACAATGCAAATTTAGGTGCCATGAGCAATGGCACCTACATTTTCATTGTTTACAGAAAGAAATGTTGTAATCTTCATAACGCCTTCATGGTGAGGAGATCAGGTTTGGGGAAAAACAACCATCTGACTTACGCCGGTCTTGCGCTCAACCCTCGATATGCATTTTATTTCAAGGCGTTGTATACACGTCAATAGCGAGTACAAATGTAGTCAGGAAGGAAGTGATGATGATAATCCTTTCATCCTTGAATTTTATTAAATGGACTCTTCCATCTCTGAATTAGGCCACATCCAAGGGTTTCAGTAAAAAAAAAACATTGATACCAGAATAACAAACAGCGCTGATACAGCTGAGACGGCTCATTACGAGCTGTCACATCTGGATCTGCAGTTTTTGCAAAGGTACATGTACATGTGTTGGTCTGCAGGGATGAAAGGATAAACTCGTTGCAAATACAGTAATCGGATTACAGAATGCAAACAGTAGAGGTTTTGAAACATTTTTTTCTTTGGAAATAGCGTTTAGCTTTTTCTCTTAGGATGGAATAATATTTTCTAGGGAAAATTAATTTCTTGTTCAAGAAACTAGAGGTTAAACATATGATACAATTTTAGCTCGTTACGAGTATCAATGTGAAGTAATCAGCAAACATGACGAGCTTCCGTAAAACTTCCACAGACAAGGACATGTTTGGTAATCAGTTTTAATTCATGATGCTCCTGCCAATGATAGTACGTACACCTAAATGAGAACTTCTCCAGGATAGTGCCATATAATGCTAAATTTACTAAGATAGTAGAATGGTTTAACCCATTGTAGTCTGTAAACCCCTAAAAGGATAATTGACAAACAGTGCCGACCCAGATCAGACGCCACAGAACGCGGCGTCTGATCTGGGGCTCCACTGTTAGTAAATAGTTCAACCATTTTTCTCTAGGAATATCTAAATCACATAGTCTGACAAACCTAAAATCGAAATTAGAATCTTCCAATATACACTGTTTTCTTTAACAGGTCAAAAGTGAAACAGAATGATCTTTAAGGGGGGTGCATTAACTTCGTAGATTTTCAAACATCTTTGAAGGGAGACAACTTTTGTAACTCTTGTTTGTTTTCCTTCTGAAAAGGGGTCTGCTCTAAAAGGAAAGAATTTGCTCCCAATATGGAACAAATTCTTTCCTTTTAGAGTAGACCCCTTTTCAGAAGAGGACAACAATTAGTTTTGAGTTGTCTTCCTTGAAAGTGTATTCACTCCATTTAAGCAAAATTAAGGTGACTAATGGTGATCAACGTACGTTGCAATTGTTATGACTGAGAGGTATGTAGCTCTGAAAACGTCGTATAAAATGTAAGCAACCCAAATCTCATCTGTTCTGCCAATAATGACTAAACAAACTGCGTTCAGCGCACAAACAGCGGCCATTAAAATCTCTGCTCTGCCTTTAATGGACCATTCGACTGGTACAAAGCCGACCAACAGAACACTTACGGCAGCTGAAAGAAATGCAAATTGGTTTAGACAAATACATGCTCAAAAAGCGCATCACTGGCGATATAATATACAGCCGCTACGTGCGAAAGAGTGTCATCGGGAATATACGGACAGCGAAGGCCCAGATCAGCCTGCGTCTCTGCGCAGTTTGATCAGGATCTTCACTGTTCGCTAATAGAATCAATGGATACTACAGAATGTATGAATGGAGACGATATTTTGCGGAATATCCGGTCCGGACGATATTTTGCGAATGCACAGGATAATCTAAATCTACGCAGGTTGCGCATTTACGAAGGCACTTTTTCGCTCGACGCGGCCCTTATCTTAAGGAGAATTGATAACGGATACACGTTCAGGCGAGACATCCCGTGACAAAATTGCTGCTTTTGCTTCTCCTCTGAAAAGTGGTCTATTATAAAAGGAAATATCTTTAGAGTAGATCCCGTTTTAGAAGGGTTTGATGTGCAGTGAAGCAAACAGGAATCATAAAAGTTGTTTCTTAAAAGAATGGCGGAAAATATGCAAAATGTATATCTAGTCTCCTTAACTCTTTCACTGCCACAGGCGATAATAATAGGCTTTTGCAAACAGCATAGATCCAGATGAGACGGCTCATATGAGCCGTCTCATCTGGATCTACGCTGTTAGACATTCAGTCTTTCAACTTTACGTATAAACTTCATTTAAGCGATAGTTTGTTAAAAAAGAAAAGCTGACGACAAATGTCGTCTGAAATATTTGTCGTCTGAAATTTGGCACCGAAAGAGTTAAGCGGTTATCTAAGTAATAGGAGAAAGCAGTCAGTTAACTCCCTTGATTACTTCCAATTAATTGGATTCCTCTGCTTTTATCATTAGTGTTTCCATTAAGTATCACTTCCTTTTAATTCATAAATCTAATTTTAACAAGGTCAAATGCCAATACAGCTTCCAAAATATTTAAAAGAAACATTTTCTGTGCAGTGAAATATATAATATTAATTAATCTTTCATTTGGATATGGAGAAATGTAAAGTTAAGAATTTGTTAAATTCCACTAATGACCTATGATAAAAGCAGAGGATTCCAATTAGAAGGATCTGGTTAGTATTTGATCTACCTTGGACTTTACCTGTCAAGGGAGATAATAGAAATACTGCTGCTATTTCTCATTATGATACGTACAGAAGTAAAACGTATTTTAGGCCGACCAAGCTGACCTGTGATTTTGACCTTTGATTATAATATTAACCCATTGTAGTCTGGAGATCCCTAAAATGGTAATTGGCTAACAGTGCAGACCCAGATCAGACGCCGCAGAACGCGGCGTCTGATCTGGGTCTCCACTGTTTGCAAATAGTTCAACCATTTTATTTTTCTCTCAGAATATCTAAATCACATAGTCTGACATACCTTAACTCGGAATTAGAATCTTCCAATGTAAAGTGTGCGGGAGCTCATTCAGTCTACAATGGGTTAATGAGTAGACGTTAACTGCGTAAACAGATGTTAAGGTAAGCGAAGGTATGTCTCGCGTGGAATGCAACATTTTCTGGCGGTTATGCCTAAATTGAATCGCGCTTAACTTAGAAAACTGATTTTTGCGCTTACACTGGAAAAGAGCCTCACTTTCATGAGCATTTGTTTTCAAACTGGGCGTACACATACAGGTCATATGAAGATTTTTTGGATGGGGTGTCCAACTAAGAACAAAACATGACACAGTTTTACAACCCTGAACATTGTTTACATTTTAGACCAAATTTGCTCAAATACCACACCCATATATATATATATATATATATATATATATATATATATATATATATATATATATATATATATATATATATATATATATATATATAGTTTTGACGCAAAAGCCCCACCCTATATTTGACGCACATTCCACGTATAGCAGATGATCCCAGAGAGAGAGAGAGAGAGAGAGAAAGAAAGAGAACGTTTTATTTGCTTCTTTTCGCTTTTTTATTTACAATTCATGGTTTTAACCCACAGCAGCAGGGTCGATATGTTTCACCTCTGCATACATAGCTAGATAGAGTGTCTTGCGCCAAGGTAAGACAAAGAAATTGCCCCAAAGAGAGCAGTACATAGGATTAGTTATTGTGTGTACATGTGAACATTTCTATGCATCCAATATTTTCCGTTTCGAAGTGAAGTAGTAATAGTATATTAGAGAAGTATCTAGAGCCAGCCAAATTAGGCGTACAAACATATTCCCTTTTAAATGCAATGTTTTCTAAAAGAACATTTCCTCCGTAAAGTATATAAAAATTATGTATAAAAGAGCTCACTAACAGTAAGACGAGACATCTAGACAAGTTTGCGAACCTGTTCAAATATAACGTTTTGCAGAAACATGGATGCGTTGCTAAGCAGTTTGGCTATATAACTTTATTTTCCGGGTTCCGATCTACGGTTTACGGTTTAATCCAATTGCCGGGACAACAGTACTTACTACAAACGCAAGTTGTTTGCGCCATATAAGACAGCGTTAACCTTCCGTCGGCTGTGTCGTTAAAAGAACCTCTGCTATACGTGAACGGATAAGTATCGCTACATAAACATTTTTTGACCTTTTTCTATTATGTAACTGATAAAGCATGGAGTTGTTGCGACCGATAACCTAAAACTTGTATTAACCCTTAAAGCGCCAGTCACAACTATTATCGTCTGCTTGTGATTTTAAAAGTTATTTTTGCAAACAGCGTGGACCCAGATCAGACTGCTCCTTTAGGAGCAGTCTGATCAGGGTCCACACTGTTTGCCTGTATGCAAAAATAGGTTTGAAAAGTCTGCAAGAATATTCAGCAGACGACATAAACAGACGACATTTTCAGATGCGGTTTTTCTTGGTGCTTTAAGGGTTAAATATGCAACGTGAAATTCATACACACGCACAAACAGAGTACATTATAATTATAAGGGGCTGGCATGTAAATACTGATTCACTTACAATTACATCAATTTTAAGACCTCAATTACAAAGCGCTCACCAGATATGCAAGAAATTATAAAACTCGAGACAATTTAGAAGACGCCTTTGCATTTTGTGTTAAAATAACGACCATACATACTTATTAGGATGATTTGTACATAAAACATAAAACAATGATGCCCAGTTTCCAACTTAATCGTTTTTCTCATATATAGCTTGCTCTCTGTCTCTTTGTGGTTGTAACTTTCCTGTGTAAGTTCATTTCCATATGAGCTAGGACGCACACAAGATTGCAGGTGCGACAAGCGAACACTGAGATCAGCCTGTATGCAGTCTGATCATTCTTCATTGGGCATTCCGCGGATAGCCAAGGATCCAAACCGTCTTAAGGAGGGCAGCGAAAACTCTGAGCAGGCTGATATAAGTCTTCGCTGGGCACACTTGCAAAATCTTACAGGAAATGGTGTGCCTGGCTCATATTACATTTGTATTCAACCCTTACCCTTATGCCCTGAAGTTGCGCCAAACATGACTTAGGAATCAAAACTCCAAAAGCACTAAATGAAAACACACAACATCGCATCAACGTCGGGACGTTGTGGCGACGTTGTAACGATGTTCCTGCGTCGTTATGTGTTTGCTGCGTTGAAGTAAGACAAACACAAACCTAAAAGTGTCCCTACAGCCTCTACAGCACCGTTATACACCGTGGTGCTGTCTCTATGCGGAGCGATAGTCTCCCATAGGTTCTGAATATAGTTCTGGACTTGGAAATTTCCGCACGAAGCAAGTGCCCACCAGGCAGACCAAATCATAACAGTTCTAGATGTATAACTGGCTTTTATTTCAGACTTCATGAAGACAACCCCCATTTTTAATTTAGTAGAAAGTGGCGTTGCTTTGACATTAGTCTCTTGAATTTGTTCTTCGACATTGGTCTCTTGAGTTTGTTCTTTGACATTGGTCTCTTGAGTTTGTTCTGCAGTGTCTAATGTGTCACTTTTGTCTGATTTATAACGGTGAAATATTTCCGAATGAGCCACCCTTGGAAGAAATGCTACTATTACAAAAGCAGCGATGACACAAGAAAACGATATGATATTTAACTGATAATAGTCCATAACATTAAACGAAATCAGTAATTGCCCGATAAGGTAAGCAAAGAATCTGCCTGAAAGAAGAGCTACACGTGTGAAACTTGCAACCTTTTTGTAATGCTCATTTGAAACTAATGCGTAAAGATATGAGAAGTATCCAATTTCACCAGCAGTACACAGTCCGTAAGTAACTTCAACACATTTCATTGCCGGAAGACCTTGCGCCCAAAGAAGAAGTGCCCAGGTAGCTATGTAAGCAAGTCCATCGACAATAAGCATTGGCTTGTATCGAAGAAAGTCAGTAAGCAGAAAGACGGGTACCAGCCATAACAAGTAGGAGTATGTCCACCAAGGATACATTTCATTGTCTACCTGAAACAGAAGTAAGTCTTTCATCCCTGAGTTTCTGAAATGGGACTTTCCAGCTTTGACTTTAGGCATGTTTTATTGCTGCAAACAGAATTGCCAGTTAAAACATCACAAAATAACGAGCCGTGTCATTTGGCAATACACTGTTTGTGAAGATTTTTTTTTGCTTTCCGGTGCTCAAAGGATTAACAAAATCAGTTTTTGCTCCTATATTTAGTGGTACTTTGCATTGCACAGAAAGTTGTATGAAAACGAAATACAGTCAACTCTCGTTATCTCGAATTCCAAGGGACACTATGTAATACTTCGAGATATCCGTACCTCGACATATAAGATTTGCAGAATTGAGGAAAAAAATATTCGAACAACCACAATTAACAAATATATATGTAATTGGACTCTTGAAGTCAGAGATATATTAAAAATGTTGTGGAAAAGAGGAGAAATTGCTCCTTAGGAGCAATTCCTCCTCTTTTCCACAATATTTTTGTTTGCCTGTTGTTAGATGTTCATGTTTCGGCAGGGACCAGATTTTCACTTCGAGATAAGCGGTTATTCGAGATAAGCGAGTTCGAGATAACGAGAGTGAACTGTATTACATGGAAAAAAGAAAGCGCAATTTTAATGTCTCTCAAGGCAATTAACAGGTACATTGTTTTTGCAATAATAGTGCTGATTTGTGACGTCTTCTCGTATTACTCAGTCTTTATCCGGTGCGTTCTTGGGGCGGGGGTTGGGGTGGGAGGGAAGCTGTTCGACTGACATTCACTAGACGCATATCCGACAGTCAAGGATGCAACGTTTCTTCATGAAAACAACGAAGACTGCAGATGCGCAGGCTGATTTGAGTTTTCGTAGACCGCGTGTGTCATAGAGCATGTTTCCTCAGTTTGCAGTTCATGTGTTACGTGTAAGCTGGGCCTCGGCAAACAGTATAGACCAGTGACTTGCCATTGTCAAAAGGAAATGATCTTTACTATATGAAATTTACCTGCTCAATTGTGAGATTTTTCCACTTGCCGGTCAAATAAGGAGTTAGATATGCCTCGGACGGTCGTAACTCTTTAAAGAATCCAAACAGGCAAACCAAAACTGTCAAAAGACGCCAGTCCATAGTGCTATAAGATATATATACAACATATACATAGGTCGCGCCATGCAAAAACCTGTCTTCTGGCATATGCAGAAAGCGGAGACCCAGATTAGCCTGCGCATCCGCGCAGCCGGATCAGGGCCTTCGCTGTCAGCTAACAGAATCATTGGACGATATAAAATGTACCAATTGAAAGCAAATGCCCGTATGAGACTTTGCGCATGCGTGGGATGAATCTGAATCTATGCATTTTGATGAGACACTTCGTTGAAAGTTGAAAGGGTTAACCCAATTATGGTTGATAACTTTACTTTCCTTTTTTATTGCACGACGACGAATCCCTCCTCAATTTTAATGAGAAGGTAAGCGCTTATTTATGGAAGTCTGTAGTCGGACCACCGTAGTTATGTTTGTAATCTTCTTCTGTTCTGGCGTTAGATCGCTATTGAGCCCTTTACATCACAGAACCATATCTATATAATTTCGACCCCCATAAACCCCTCTTTTATATTGTAAAACTGAGGTGTACAGGGGTATACATTATTTTTGTTATTTCTGCTCAAAAACATAGATTGTGGGTACTCGTAAGAACCGCTCAAGGAGGCGGTTCTGATGAGTACGCACAATCTATGTTTTGAGCAGAAATATGAAAAATATCAGAATTTTGTCTGAAAATTTTCAGTTTTTGGTGGTGAAATTTTCAATATATTTGAATAGGCGTGTTTTCATAATGACTTCGTTGCATCACAGTGGTTTTGATTACGTGTGTTTCACCGTCATATTCCACAGATGAGATAATGGATCCCTATGCGAATCGAATACTTTGTAATTTGTAGCTGCATCAAAATTAAAGAGAGAGTTTGCTCGAGTAAAATTTGTTTAAGCACTTACCAACCCCTCTCCCAAAATATTTTCTACTGACCAAACCAATGCGGCTCATCTGTTGCATTTCTTCGTGCGTCGTGCCATTACGAAAACAAGCCTATTCAAATACACTGAAAATTTTATCACAGAAAAAAATGAAAATTTTCAGATAAAAATTCTGATATTTTTCATATTTCTGGTCATAACATAGATTGTGGTACTCGTTAGAACCGCCTCGATGAGGCGGTTCTAACGAGTACACACAATCTATGTTTTTGAGCAGAAATAGGAAAAATAATGTATCCCCTGTAAACCCCACTTTTACTATACAAAAGTGGGGTTAAAGGGGATCAACATTGTATAGGCATGTTTTCGAGATGCACCAGTGGTTTCATATGTGACTTTTGTTATGTCCTTGTTTGTTCTTCATCTCTCTTTCTTTTGGTGCCTCGTAAATGCTATGTTGCGTGATTGTGGCATTTCCTGGGTATATGCGCTTATATTTTACTCTACTATAAGGAAAAAAATGTACTCCCCCTTGGGAGCAAATGCATTCTTTTTTAGTAGACCGCCTTTCAAAAGAGGTTTATTGTGCAGAAAAGCAAACATGAAATCACGACAGTAGAGATAACAAAATGTTGTCTCTTCTGTACACAATGACAGAAAATCTACCTGTATAACCAGTCTCCTTAAGGACTACATGTATAGTGATGAGACCATGTAGGCCGTGCCATGCGAAAACGTGTCTTTGGGTATATACGGACAGCAAAGGCCCAGATCAGCCTGCGCGTTCGCGCAGTCTGATCAGGGTCTTTAATGTTCGCTAACAGAATTTTTGGATTCCACAGAATGTATGAATGGGGAGCAAAGGCCCGAATGTATTTTAGCGCATGCGTAGGATGATCTGAATTTTCGAATTTTCAGCATGTTCGAAGGCACTTCTTTTTTCGCTTGACACGGCTCATATGGCTTGCTGACTCGTGTCAAAATAGGATACAATATTTACTCTAAATATTCAGCCATGTTAACTCTTTACCATACTTCCTCATTACGAAACCATGCCTATTCAAATATATTGAAAATTTCACCACCAAAAATGGAAAGATTTCAGATAAAAATTCTGATATTTTTTCATATTTGTGCTCAAAACATAGATTGTGAGTACTCGTTAAAACCGCTTCGGCGAGGCGGTTCTAACGAATCTATGTTTTTGAGCAGAAATAAGACTATCATAAAATAATGCATACCCCTGTAAACTTCACTTTTACTATATAAATGCGGGGTTTAAGAGGGTCAAAATTATATAGGTATGTTTTCGTATGTGACAATATTGCTCATATCTTTCTGATCCTGAGAATATCGCTCATCCATAGACTTTGGCGGTCTCATCACTGGTTTCCTTTTAGTATCGAAATTTAACCAGTTTTAGTCCGGAGACCCACAAAAGGGTAACTGGCAAACAGTGCAGGCCCAGATCGCGGTGTCTGATCAGGGTCTCTAGTGTTTGCAAATAGTTTAGCATTTATCTAAATCACATGACGTGATATACCTAAAACTGAAATTGGACTCTTCCAATGTATAGGGTGGGGGAATCTATTCAGTCTAAACGGAAACGTATCATTAAAGACCGAAACAGGCAATATACTTGACAAAAAAGTAGTTCTACGAGAAAATGATAAAGTTACCAGTGGAACTGATATCCTCACAAGTGTTATTCCTGTCGCAAATAAACACACATGAACTGAGTTTATATCCTTACTATTTCTGTATATTCAATGTTTATTTAATGCAATCTGTCCTCAGACAGACTAATCGTCCTTTTACATATCATTACAACCAGCCCACAACTACGATATACAGCTATAGGACATTTCTATATCACCTGGCAAATATTAATCAAAGCACTGAGAGTGTTAGTCGAGACTATTGCCTGAAATTCTATAGGCCTCTAGAACTGAGCCTCTTTTCGGTCGAAAATGTCCTCATCGGTTTTCAGTAGGACTTCGGCTCGGGTTAAACTTTTGGTGTTTATTTCGAGTAGTCTAATAACAGAATTTTTCTGTTTTTGTAATTTTGAGTAGCATCAGAATTAAAGCCGATGTTTCAAACAAGTAAAACTAGTTTAAGGTCCCAGATATTCGTTTCCGCTGATTGTGCCAAAGCGGTACCTCTGTTGCAGTTCGTTTTTGGATCGAATATTTACAATCGAGCCTAAGTATTCAAAGGCATTTTTTTAAGGTTGTTGTCCACATGATTATCATTGCCCAGTGAACTCAAACCACGTGTTTGTACGAAATCCAGGTAACAGTTATTTATAGTAGCGCTGTTCTTGTCACTGTCATGTCACTGTCATGTAAAGAGTGTTGTCTGTAAAACCTGGACTGGGACATTGGCAAACAGTGTAGACTTAGATCAGACGCCGTATTCTGCGGCGTCTGATCTGGACCTGCACTGTTTGCTTAAATCACAGGAAGTTAAGGGTTATATGAAACAGTCTTAAGTCCCCGGTCAGGACCATTTTCCCAGTCTACACTTAGAGACAATTGACCTACCAGTGCTGTCAGTGCTTTGATTATTTGTATGTCGTTTTTTGCAACTCTGCGGTGGTGTCTTGTCATTTTTTGTTTCTTATCTCTTCTTCTTTCGGTGCCTCGGGAAGACTGCTGTTCATGATTATGGTTTTTCTTTGTAACTTTATTTACATAACAACACAAGAGAACTTGACATCACGTGTCCGCCGGGCAGCATAATGTTGTCTTCAACTCCAGACGTTTTCGAACAAAATATTTTAAAGGTATATTTCAACATTATTGTTCCAGATCTTTTTCATAAATTAAACAAAATAAAAAACATTTTCATATCTTTATCGATCCCTTAAAGTGTTGAGCAGATTTTTGGGCCGACGACATTCTAAAGTTGATTTTGTTATTTTTCAGATAAAATAAAACTAGACATATCATGTGAATCGTCTGCCATTTACATGAAATGCCAAGCTTATTTTCTCTGAAAAGTAAAAAAAAAAAAAAAAAAAATCGAAGTATCGGCCGGTGGTGTTGTGATTAGCGCTTTAAAAGTTAACACAAAAATAGATTGATAACGCTGGAAAACGTAGCAATTAAGTTACACCATACGATCTTATACAGGTACAAATATTTCTGCAAAAAAAGATCAATTAACAAAGAACACAAGGAAGAATTGAAACCACCAGATTCGGTTTTATTAAATACATGTAAGTCCATGTGAAGTATGTCGTCATGCGATACTGCACACCCTCTCTTGTCTCTAGGGGCGAGTTCAGCTGAAACTCCAGAATCGACTCGATGAACGCGGTTTACAGCAAAACGCTCAGAGTTCTTACTCGAATTACGTCACTTCACCTTTGACATTAACTCCAATCGAACCCTGCTTTCACGCCGGGTTAATCGAGTGTCAAGATGGCGGCTGGTGGTTGTGAAAAGAACAACAGGTAAGCAAAAGAGTGAGAAAAATAGTTTATTTTAGTTTGCACTTATATATTTGCAGCGAACAAGCAGCAACTACAAATTTTGCAATATGTTTCTGTATGAAATCGCCTTCTTCGTTCAAAAGTTCTGTCAAAGTCATTAACCCAAGCATTTCACTGGAGGCCGCCATGTTGTGGAGTACTGAATTGAAGAGTTCGTCGTTTTGCTGAATCGATGCGTACGCATCTGTATCAAGTTCTAAAAATAGTTCTAGAGTTTACTCGAGTGTTTCAGATGAACTTGGCCGAGGTGAACTCTGTTTTCTGTTAAACTGAAATTGGTTCAATAGTCTCAATGGACAGACCTTATTATTTGAATTATGACGCAGTATCAGAAATTGTGTTTTACGGCTATCTGCAGCGAAATCAAATAATCTGTACAATAATCTGTAAGAAAGAAATCCTTTGAAAACTATCCGAAGAAATGAAAGCAGCGACTCATTTCTATTGAGTCTGTTCATGTGCTGTGTGCTTTGTGTTATGCTCACGCCCTGTGGTACCAGATGATCAGAAAATATGATTTCATTTTGATGAATTGTCAGGTGTAAACAGCATCGGGCAGAAATAGTTTTAATGAACTGTTCACAGAGCAGAGCCTATTGTAATGAAGAAAAATATTCTATGTACGTTGATGTCTCTATATTGCAAACCAATATAATATTCTTACACATGTTCGTGTATGGTTGATACAAAGCAGACATATATCTCTTTCATATCAACAGTTCCATTACGAAAACACACCTATTCAAATATATTGAAAATTTAACCACCAAAAACTGAAAGTTTTCAGATGAAACAAAACTGATAATTTTCATATTTCTGCTCAAAACATAGATTGTGGTACTCGTTAGAACCGCCTCGCCGAGGCGGTTCAAACGAGTACCAACAATCTATGTTTTTGAGCAGAACTATGAAAAATAAGGTATACCCCTGTAAACTTCAGTTTTACTATATAAAAGTGGGCTTTAAGGGGGTCAAAATTATATAGGCATGTTTTCGTGATGAAGCAACATAGTTTATGTTTTATGTATGTCTCTTTATTGCAAATAATATTATTTTCTTACGCATGCTACGCACATGCGTAATATGCTTTATGAGCGCTACGCCTATGGTTGATACAAAGCAGATATCCCCTTTATATCAACAGTTCATCAAAACTGGTTCAGTTGCTCATTGATATGTTCGCTTAAGTTATTCACTCACTTCGTTATAGAATTGAGTTTTCTGACACTAACGCAGTGCAACTTAAGTTGTCAAGAGCAACTGTAACCCGACATTTACACGAGAGAAAATTAAGGCAACACGTCTATTTAAATATATAGAAAAATTCACCTCCAAAAACTGAAACTTTTCAGATAAAAAAAATTCTGATATTTTTCATATTTCGGCTCAAAAAGTAGATTGTGGGTACTCGTTAGAACCGCCTCGCCAAGGCGGTTATAACGAGTACCAACAATCTATGCTTTTGAACAGAAATAAGAAAATATTGTATACCCCTGTAAACCCCAGTTTTACTATATAAAAGTTGGGTTAAAGGGGGTCAAAATTATATAAGCATGTTTTCGTGATGAAGCAACATATTTTATGTTTTATGTATGTCTGTTTATTGCAAATGATATTATTTTCTTACGCATGCTACGCACATGAGTAATATGCATTATGAGCACTACGTCTATGATTAATATAAAGCAGATATCTCCTTTCTATCAACAGTTCATCAAAACTGGTTCGCTTATGATATTCACTCACTTCGTTATAGAATTGAATTTTCTTACACTAACTCAGTGCATCGTAATTGGTCAAGAGCAACTTCCACGACATTTACACGAGAGAACTTGATCAAAACTGGTTCTGTAGCTCCTTGATAATTTCTCTTATGTTTTTCACTCACTTTGTTATAGAAATGAATTTTCTAAAACTAACCACCACGAAAACATGCCTATATAATGTTGACCCTTTAAACCCCACTTTTATACAGTAAAACTGGGGTTTATAGAGGTATACATTATTGTTCTTATTTCTGCTCAAAACATAGATTGTGGGTACTCGTTAAAACCGCCTCGGCTCTGTAGAATCCAAAAATTCTGTTTGCGAACAATAAAGACCATGGTCACTGTGCGAATGCGCAGGCTGATCTGGGCCTTTGCTGTCCGCATATGTCCGAAGACACGTTTTCGCGTGGCACGGCCTACATGACCACATCACTTAACATGTAGTCCTTAAGGAGACTGGTGACACAGGTAGATTTTCCGCCGAGGCGGTTCTAACGATTACCCACAATATATATTTTGAGCAGAAATATGAAACATACCAGAATTGTTATCTGAAACTTTCAGTTTTTGGTGGTGAAATTTTCAATATTATTTGAATAGGCGTGTTTTCATAACGTGTTATTCACTCACTTTGTTATAGAATTGATTTTTTTACACTAACTCAGTGCAACTTAATCGGTCAAGAGCAACTTCAACACGATATTTACATGAGAGAAGTCCACTGATCAGGAACCTTCCAAGCAAACACACAACGTCGCAACAACGCAGAACGCCGTTCTGACGTTGCAGCGACGTTGTAACAACGTTCCTGCGACGTTATATGTTTGCTGGATTGGAACTATTTTTTTTTTCATTTCTAAAATAAGCTATTTACAAATGAATAAACGGCTAGTCACTTACAAGCGGCGAGTTACTTACAAGCTTTCGTCAGTTTCAGTGTGAATTGCCTGTGTTTACACATCAATAAAAGCCAAAAATAAAGTTTGTTTCTTATAATTCCAGCTCGGTCATGTTTACGTTGACAACATGACTAACTAATTTTAGAAATTTACTTAAAAGAAAATAGTTACAAGATTCCTCTTCAGCGGAATTATCAAACTGTAAATGCCGTTTAGAAGTTGCTGTTGACCAATCAAGTTGCGCTGAATTAGTGCAAGCCTGTTGCGTTGGAATGTTATACAATTAATTGTGATGAATTGGTGGATAGTCTATTTTATGCCCAGCGAGACATGATTCAGTTGTGTTTTCTTTTCTGTTTACTCTGCCTGGACAGTTGATACGCTGAAATGTTTTACTTAGGCAAAGGCGGGTCTCAACAAGGTCAACATGGCCCGTCTTCTGAAATATAAAATGAATAGTGGTACAAAGTACCGTGTTCATGTATTTTTTCGGCAAACAGTGCAGTAAACAGATTAAAGTTTAGATCCAGACCAGACACCACAGAACGCGGCGTCTGATCATGGTCTACACTGTTTTTCACTCATCAAGCACTTTTAGACACAGCTGGTTGATTTTTTTTTTTTCATTTTTATGGCAAGTATGGTAAAAACGTTTCGTGTCGAATATTTAAGGTAAGTAAGGTAGGAGCTTGCAATGTACACATCGTTCGCTTTTATTAACACACGTGCTACTATATTCTTGATACATCTGGGCTTCATTCAGTAAAGCAAGGCGTTCGCGGACATTCACTTTCCGCACTTTCCGTTCAGTATCACACTTTTCGGCGGACGGTAGCGAGTGTCCGCGAACTATATTTTTAACTGTCTTTTGGTGCAACCAAAATGGCAGCGTATCTGAATAAAGTTTATGTAGGCTTGTTTGTAACATAAGTTTGAAAATGTTTACCAGATATGTTGATATTATATCTTCAATCCTATGATCTTACAATTTGAAACTATTTACTCGGTACGTTGATATTATTCATTCGATCCTATGATCTTACAATTTGAAACTGTTTACTAGGTATGTTGATATTATTCATTCGGTCCTATGATCCTATGATTTCAAACTGTTTACTATGTATGTTGATATTATTTATTCGATCCTATGATCCTACGATTTGAAACTGTTAAGTTGATATTATTTATTCGGTCCTATGATCCTACAATTTGAAACTGTTTACTAGGTACGTTGATATTATTTATTCAATCCTATGATCCTACGTTTTGAAACTGTTTACTAGGTATATTGATATTATTTATTCAGTCCTATGATCCTACGATTTGAAACTGTTTACTAGGTATGTTGATATGATTTATTCGATCCTATGACCCTATAATAAACTGTTTACTAGGTACGTTGATATTATTTACTCGGTCCTATGATCCTACAATTTGAAACTGTTTTCTGTGTACGTTGATCTTATTTATTCGGTCCTGTGATCCTACATTTTGGAACTGTTTACAAGGTACGTTGATATTATTTATTCAATCCTATGATCCTACGATTTGAAACTGTTTACTAGGTACGTTGATATTATTTATTCGGTCCTATGATCCTATATAAAAATGATAATTATTGATAAAATTTATTCAATCTAACATAAAAAAAATAAGTGAAAATACCAAGGAGATACCAAAATCACGAAGAACAGCCCTCCTACCAAAAGAATGATATATAAGGAACAAATAATGGAAAACAAACGTCACTGCAACCACGAACAAAGAACTGCATCAGAGGAACCGACAGGGTCAGCTAATAGCAGTTTTACTCGCGCGAAATCTCAGCCTTAATTCTGATGCAGCTCCAAACTACAAACATACAGTCGACTATCGTTATTTCGACTTCGCTTATCTCGTATAACCGCTTATCTCGAAGTGAAAATCTGGTCCTTGTTTAAACATGAAAATCTAACAACAGGTAATAAAATTGTGGAAAAGAGGAGAAATTGCACCTCTTTCCCACATTATTTTCAATGTATCTCTAACTTCAATTCTGCAAATCTGATATGTCAAGGTAAGGATACCTCGAAGTATTTCAGAGAGTCCCTTGGAATTGGAGATAACGAGCGTCGACTGTAGTTCGGCAACCATTGGGGTCTTCAATCTCAACAGTGAAACATCATAGTGAAACGCATATAATCACAAACACAGTGATGAAACAATGCAAAGGGCCCAATGGCGATCTGAAGCCAGAACAAAAGAGGATACCAAAAAGGACTACGATGGGACCGACCTGAGACATCGATAGTCAAGCACCTACCTTCTGAAACAGATTAAGGAGGCACCAACCTTCTAAAACAGATTGAGGAGGGAATCATCATTATCTCCCCGAAAGGAAAGCATATAGTCGCCGCTTTGTACGTCCGTCTGTCCGTTCGTCCATCAGTTCTCATGAGAGGCTAGTTGTGTGGTTGATTCATGTGTACCATCCAGACTTGTTGTGAAAATCGACTTTTGAGTTCGATGTTTTCTAATTACGTTTAAAAGGTGAGGGTAAAGGTTAGGGGTAATTTGAAAGTAGTTTGTTTGCACAAGTTTTGGACATTCTGTCCGTTTTGTCCAAAAATGTGGGTCTAGACGAACAGAGAGCATATGTGAGGTGTGATCACCCCTATAGTACTGTTTGTACGTCTCTGTCCGTGATGGACAACATTGTGGGGTGCATATTTTTGCATATTTGTGGGGTGCAACCTATAACTGCTCCCTCATGCTTACGTCCATTCGTCCATCCGGCCGTCCGCCCGTCACACTTTTGTCCGAAGCATCTCTAAAAGTATTGAAGGTAATTTAATGAACCTTGATACACAGATAGAGGGCCATGAGGGAAATTGCAAAATGCAAGAACCATAACCCTGTCACCAGTATTTATGGAGTTACTTCCCTTCTTATTTTTTGCAATACAAAATATTGTCCGGAGCATATCTCTGAAAGTGTAGAAGGGAATTATATGAAACTTAATACATTGATAGACGGCCATCAGAACAAATGCAGAGCGCAAGAATCGTAACTCTATCACAAATAATTACAGAGTTATTTTCCTTCCTAATCTTGCAAAAGTAAGCTTGTCCGGAGTATATCTCTAAAACTATTGAAGATAAATAAATGAAACTTGATACAGTGATAGAGGGCTATTAGGGAAAGTGCAGAATTTAAGAACCATAACCCTGTCACAATTATTTACGGAGTTCCTTTCCGGAGCATATCTGAAAGCATAGAAGGGAATTAAATGAAACTTAATACATTGATAGATGACCATCAAAAAAGTGCACGCAAGAACCGTAACTCTATCACGAGTAATTACAGAGTTATTTCCTTTCCTAATTGTTGCAATAGGAAGCTTGTCCGGAGCATATCTCTAAAAGTATTGAAGATAAATAAATGAAACTTGATACAGCGGTAGATGGCTGCGTGGGAAAGTCCAGAATGCAAGAACTATAACATATCATCAGTATTTATGAGTTATTTCCCTTCCTTATTTTTGCAATATTAAATTTGTCCGGTGCATATCTCTGAAAGTATAAATGAGAATCAAATGAAACTTGATACTTTGAGAGACGGCCATCAGAAATAGTGCAGAGTACAAGAACTGTAACTCTGTTACAAGTAATTACTGAGTTACTTCCCGTCTTAATTTCTGCAATATAAGCTTGTCCGTAGCAAAGTATTTTACTCTTTCACTAACATAACCCTCCCACTACTGCGCACCTTCGGGGAGCATCCTTCCGTTTCATCGATTCTCTTGTTCATTTTGAGGACAACTCACGTTCGCGCAGTTAAAGAGGAGAAACAAAGTTATCAACCAAATTTCGTTTAATAACAATGCATGCAGTTTGCCGTCGACTGGTATCCATATATCCTATTTTTTTGTAGTTTGCGAGAAACGCTCGAAAGTGTTCTGCTTTAGTGAACGCAGTCCTGCTTTACAGAAATGTATCAGAAAGAAGAATTACTGGATGGTGTCCTTTAAAGTAATACCAAGCCCCCACCCCCACCCCTCCTCATGATATGAGCCGGGACACAGCATTTCCTACAAGAGCACAGATCCGGCCAAAATGACTCAGATAGCCTGCGCATTTGATTGTTTGTACTCATGTTTAAGTTACGTATTCGTGATAAAATTGATGCTTGTAAAGAGAAAAATATTTCATTTACCCAAATATTCGATAATATAGAAATATCAAATTATCCTTAAGGGAATAGACATAATTTCAAAGGAGACCTCGGTAAAACTTGGGAGAAGATTCTTTCTTCTAAGAGAAGATAGAGTAGACTCATTTTCAGACCCTTTCCTCTCAGAGTAGACTTATTTTTCAGATCCTTCCCTCTAAGAGTATATTGATTTTCAGATCCTTTCCCCTAAGAGTACTCATTTTCAGGTCCTTTCCTCTAAGAGTAGACTCATTTTCAGATCCTTTCCTCTTAGAGTAGACGCATTTTCAGATCCTTTCCTCTAAGACTCATTTTCAGGTCCTTTCCTCTAAGAGTAGACTCGTTTTCAGGTCCTTTCCTCTAAGAGTAGATGCATTTTCAGATCCTTTCCTCTTAGAGTAGACGCATTTTCGTATCCTTTCCTCTAAGAGTAGACTCATTTTCGGATCCTTTCCTCTTAGAGTAGACGCATTTTCAGATCCTTTCCTCTAAGAGTAGACTCATTTTCAGGTCCTTTCCTCTAAGAGTAGACTCATTTTTAGATCCTTTCCTCTAAGAGTAGACTCATTTTCAGATCCTTTCCTCTTAGAGTAGACGCATTTTCAGATCCTTTCCTCTAAGAGTAGACTCATTTTCAGGTCCTTTCCTCTAAGAGTAGACGCATTTTCAGATATTTTCCTCTTAGTGTAGACGCTTTTTCAGATCCTTTCCTTTTAGAGTTGACTCATTTTCAGGTCCTTTCCTCTTAGAGTAGACTCATTTTCAGATCCTTTCGTCTAAGAGTAGACGCATTTTCAGGTCCTTTCCTTTAAGAGTACACTCATTCTCAGGTTCTTTCCTCTTAGGGTAGACTCATTTTCAGATCCTTTCCTCTTAGAGTAGACGCATTTGCAGATCCTTTCCTCTTAGAATAGACGCATTTTCTGATTCTTTCCTTTAGAGTAGACTCATTTTCAAATCCCTTCCTCTAAGAGTAGACTCATTTTCAGAAGGGGTTTTGTGCAAAGGAAAGCAAACAGAAGTCCGAAAAGGAATTTAGATACCAAATCCCTTCTTAAAGTTAAGAACTCGCTCCCAAGTTGGCTCAAAAGCGTAGCAAATTCCTTTTTTGCATTTGATCCCTTATAAATATTCTTATAAAATAGACATTTTATTATCCAAGAAAGATTTAATAAATTGATATATGTTTTTAATACAACCTTAAAATAAGGGACCTGACAGCCTGTAAAATTTTAGTTAGTCTCTCGTTCTTAAACTGGATCAAAAGTTAAATGATTTTTATCGTATCTCTGACATAATTTTGCCAACATTAATTCAGAGATGCGATCAAATCATTTCATTTTTGATCCAGTTCAAAAAACAAGAAACTTACTGAAATTTCACAGGCTGTCAAATGCCACATTTTATGATCGTATTAATACCATATATCAATTTATTAAACCTTTCTTGTGTTAAAATGTCTATTTTTGAGTAATATGGAGCCTTCAAGATGGGAGGCAAAACTATTTTGAGTTACCTCCAAGAAAAGTGTATCCAATCCCCAAAAGCAGGTTTTTTTTTTTTTGGTTTTTTTTTTTTGTTTTTTTTTTTATATTATAACTTGGCTCATATTTAGCTTAACCCCTCAATTACCCATACCTTGTCTTCCAAACATTTCAACTCAACGTCAACTCCTAAGGCATTTCTGTAACAGTCTGCTATTGCGCTGACCTGTAAAATTGAACACGACTACAAAGTCTCCTTAACTCATTTATGCCTAGGGTCCCATAAAACTTAAGGGACATTGGCAAACAGTGTAGACCCAGATCAGACGCCGTAGAACGCGGCGTCTGATCTGGGTCCAAACTGTTTGCATTAAATACAGGCATTTCTATAAAATATGGTTATAATAAAAACTAACCTCACTCCCCTCCTATTGGAAATAGACCTCTCCAAAGAGTTAAGGCAGAAGAGTCCACCTGGCAAAAATGGTTAATTACATAGAATACGAACACATCTAAAAAGTCTGCGCAGCCTTTCACCTACAGAAATATTGGATAATCTATGCTCTAATGGCAAACACTTAAGTCATTGATCAGAATGTAGTGATTTGGAACTGCTTTTACATGTTATAACCCCTTGATAGTTTGACACAATCATTTTATTATAAACCCCAATAACAACTGATGATAAAGTTCTTAAGAGTTAGGTTTGAGAAAATTTCAATTATAAAATGTTGGTGGAACTGAGGTCCGTTGATCTGAAAACAAACCTCTACATGACATTCAGTCTCTTTCAAAGACATAGCTATAGGTATTGCATGACATTAGTAGATTTACTGATAAACGACAATACATAAATAGCCCATACTGGGCAGAAACTAGACTGGCTCCAGCAGTCCACAGTGAATAAATAATTAATTATTTTTATAGTTCCCTTTGATACAGGCACTAAAATAAAACACAGACACCAGTGACCAGTGCATGATAATCTTAGCATGTTAATATTGCTTTTGTTTTAGTCCAGTGCCTATATCAAACATAATTCTCAAAAAAGAACTGGAAGACTGGAGCCAGTATGGGCAATAAAATATTTGTAGTGGTATACTGGCTGACTACACCAGGAAACCAATTCTTTCTACGACAATGGCAGACAAGACCAACTTAGAGAGTTCTCCTCTGTGTTCGATAGATTTCTATTCGCCTTTAATACTAAGAAAAGCGGGAAACATATATTAGAGAGAGAGAGAGAGAGAGAGAGAGAGAGAGAGAGAGAGAGAGAGAGATTGTTCTACTTACGAGGTAGCTCCTGCTGGTATCCGGCACAATGTTACATTTCTTCAGAATTCTGAAATAAAATACTAGGTGACATAATTATCCCTAGGACGACTGGATACTTTTGGCAGAGTTTCCGCCCTGTTTACCAGGGAAACAACTTTTGTGACTTTCTGTTTGCTTTCCTGATCATCCAATCACTTTTAAAAAGGGGTCTACTCTAAAAGGAAAGAATTAGCTCCCCATGGGAGCAAAGTCTTTCTTTTTTAGAGTAAACTCCTTTTCAGAAGGGACACGATAAAATTCTAACAGAGTTACATGCCCTGCCCTGAAAATGTATATTTTCTCCTAAATATTCGAACATCTTTTTACCTAATAGCTACACTCAGAACATTGATGTGTCAAAATATTGCGGCGGTATGACAAACAATGTAGACTATGATCAAACGGCTCCTTAGTTTGGGTCGCCACTGTTTGCACAAACCTATGAAAACTTTAAAGCGATTGTCATGTCACCCTAATCACTTACAATAAAATGGACAAAAATGGAGTACAGGGCAGTGATATTGTGGTGCTAAAAGGCAATATCTCAAAGATGTCCATGAACGTTTGGTTGCAGTTTATGATGAATGCTACTGTGAAAAGCTGGGCAAGGGAGTTTAAATGTGGAAGGGAAAGTCTTCAAGATCACGTTCTGGACTGTATCAAGACTCGACCATAATCTACCACCAGGTTAAAGCTTTCAGACAGATATTGGGGTCTCGGGTTGATACACTGGGCGATAACCAAGAAAACAGAATAGATGTTCAACACGGACGTGAGGAAAAGGCCCTGATGCCATATGCGAACAGCGAAAGTCCATATGAGCATGTGCAAACATGCAGTCTGATCTGGACATTTTCTTATACCACAATATCCAGAATTTCTGTAAGCGGGCAACGAAGGCCCTGATCAGCCTGCGCATTCGCGTAGGCTCATCAGGTCCTGCGTTGTCCGCAACACGTCATATTATAGTCTCCAATTACAAGTTCAATTGTGTTAGCTTTAGTGAGAACATTAAAATATAGCACAAAATATTTTCCCGAGGAACCCGAACGGATAAGTGCTGTACTTACTGTATTAGGTCATACTTCTGTCTCAACTCCAAATTTTTCATAAAATACAGCTTTTCATTTTTCGTTGCCGGAAGTGATATTGCGCATGACCCATGCTCTTCCCATTCATGCATCCTGAAATGAATAAATATTAGACATGATTCTCTTGCAGTTCTTCTTTGTTCGTCCGTCGGTGTTTTTATGTCATTGTTTGTTCTGTATCTCTCCTTCTTCTGGTGCATCACGAAAACATGCCTATATTATTTTGACACCCTTAAACCACACTTTTATATAGTAAAACTGGGGTTTACAGGGATATACGTTATTTTTCTTATTTCTGTTCAAAAACATAGATTGTGGGTACTCGTTAGAACCGCCTCGTCGAGGCAGTTCTAACGAGTACCCTCGAGGCAGTTCTAACGAGTACCCACAATCTATGTTTTGATCAGAAATATGTAAAATATAGGAAATTTTTATCTGAAAATTTTCATTTTTGGTGGTAAAATTTTCAGTATATTTTAATATGCGTGTCTTCGTAATGGTCTCGGGAAGGCTGTGCTTCGTGACTGTGGTATTTCCTGGGTACCTTTACTTATATTTTAAGTGAATGCATACACTTTTAGGAAATTCTCTGTCAAAATTGCTTGTCTCCTTTCTGAAAATAAAAGGATCTCGGACGCTGCATGGTACCCAGCACTGCTGATAACAAAACTTGTCGAGAGGATGGCTGTGTTTGATGTGGTGCTCTATCATATTTTGTGTACCGTAACCTCAAAACAATATGCGCTTTACCAGTTCATCTTCTAACTGTGCAATAAGCTTCAACGCGATCCGATGAAAACTGAAGAAGGAGTTAACAGGAAACGAAGTGCCTACGGACGGACGTACAGAGACCGGAGGGTATACCATAATACCCCGCTACTATCGCATGGTGGGGTATAAAAAAGTACTCTAAAAATAAGTAAGTATTCCCTTTGGAAGCACATGCTTTCTTTTCAGAACAAACCCCTTTTCAGATTTGTCTTGATGTGCAGGAAGGAATGGCGGGAAATGTATCCAGTCCCCCTCCAGATCTCAATATACAGTTGACTCTCGCTATCTCGAACTCGCTTATCTCGAATAACCGCTTATCTCGAAGTGAAAATCTTGTCCCTGCTTAAACATGAAAATCTAACAACAGGTAAAAAAAACTATTGTGGAAAAGAGGAGAAATGAGCAATTTCTCCTCTTTTCCACAATATTTTCGATATCTTAGCTTTATCTTCAAGAGTCCAATTACACATATATTTGTTAAATGTTGTTAATCGAATTAGTTTTTTTCCCAATTCTGCAAATGTGATATGTCGAAGTACGGATACCTCGAAGTATTTCAGAGACTCCCTTGGAATTCGAGATAACGAGAGTCGACTGTACATGTAAATGGCTAAATTAATGATTACAGTCGACTCTCGTTATCTCGACCTCGCTTATCTCGAAGTGAAAATCTGGTCCATGTCTAAACATGAAAATGCAACAACAGGTAACAAAATATTGTGGATAAGAGGAGAAATTGCGACGAATTTGTAATTTGAGGCCTGAATTTAGAGATATATTGAAAATATTGTGGAAAAGAGGAGAAATTGCTCCTCTTTTCCACAATATTTTCAATATATCTCTAACTTCAGGAGTCAAATTACATATTTATTTGTGAAATGTGATTGTTCGATTTATTTTTTCCTCAATTCTGCAAATCTGATATGTCGAGGTACGGCTGTATCGAAGTATTTCAGAGAGTCCCTTGGAATTCGAGATAACGAGAGTCGACTGTATATATTTATGCAGCCGTGTTTACATGTTGAGAATGGACATACTGAATGACAGTTTATGACCCGCAATATCAAAAAACGCACCTTTGGACTTGTGCGTCCAGCCAAGATTCAGATCAGCCTGTGCATTCGTGCAGTCTGATCAGAATCTTGTCTGGCGCATTTTGGATAGCCATTATTGCATAAAAAGTAGTGCCGCATGTTATTAACAGCCGTGCATTAACCGGCAAAAAGCCGTGTATTAACAAGGCAATTCACGCGCTGTTAATGCACGGCTACGCAACTTTCAATATGATCGTACCGGGGCCACATATTCGCTGCCGTTACGAAATGTGTAGTGTCCGGCCCTAGAACGAGCATGGTCCATGGAAATTGCGTTCGCGAGACCTCGGTGAAAAGCGAAACAAAATAGTGCAAGAAAAAACGCGAAATGTAGTAGATGTTTTCAGTTTTATGCAACATGGTTTTTCATGCATTAACATTCGCTAGGTCCCTTGGGAGGTGTTGAAAACCGCGGCCTTCGGCCACGGTTTTCAACACCTCCAACGGGACCTAGCGAATATTAATGCATGAAAAACCATGTTTGATCTCTATAGTGATGCAAAGTTTCTTTATGTGGTCATTGAAGACTAGTCGTACTGCACGGAATGTACGTTTTCACACGTTGTAGCACAGATATGTTCCTTATGACGACTGACTGGATAACGAACCATCACCTATGTCAGTAGTACCAACTGTGTAGATCCCCTCATTTTATGTCTTCATTTTTATGTTTTCCTGTTTGCTTTTCTGCACACCAAGCCCCTTCTGAAACCGAGCCTACTCTAAAAGGAAATAATTTGCTCTCAAATTCTTTCCTTTTAAAGTATGACACTTTTTTCAGAAAGGGAGGAAAAGCAATTTGACATCACTTTTTGCATATGACATAACGTCGATTTTCCCACGTTGCGTATAATTGGACAAACGAATGGCCACATGCCTCAGTCAAAGTTCAGACAAATAATTCTTTCTATCGGACAACCTCCAGCAGAAGAGGTGTCTGATTATGTTATATTATCATCATGTTTTATAGAAATTCCTGTATTTAATGCAAACACTTTAAACCATGACAAGACGTCGCGTTCTGTGGCATCTGATTTGAATTTACGCTCTTTGCCAGTGTAAAAAATGGGTCAATGTCCAGGTTGGTTGGGTCATTTATTTCTAAACATCGCATGAAATGCATGTAAATATAACATAACCTGAGAAGTAGAAGAGAATGCTTACCAGAACCAATATTCACCTTTTTCGGGTTTAAGGTTCGGCCAATACTTGTTCAAGGTTTGCACCAAATCCTACATAAAATTGAATATTACGAAAACGCGCCTATTCAAATATATTAAAATTTTCACCACAAAAAATCTGAAAGTTTTCAGATAAAAATTCTGATATTTTTCATATTTCTGCTCAAAACACATAGATTGTGGGTACTCGTTAGAACCGCCTCGGCGAGGCGGTTCTAACGAGTACCCACAATCTATGTTTTGAGCAGAAATAAGAAAAATAATGTATACCCCTGTAAACCCCAGTTTTACTATATAAAAGTGGGGTTTAAGGGAATCAAAATTAAATAGGTATGTTTTCGTGATGATAAGAAAATCAAAAAGCAATCATAATGTTAAGGTGGGTGGATACAATGTACATATTCAGGGAAGGTAACTCTGTCAAAACTGTCTGCCTCCCTTCTGAATAGGGGTTTATTTTAATGCTTAGCAGACGACACTTTGAAATATTTTTTTCCAGTGGAGACAATTTGCATGAAATATCAAATCCTGTTTTCTGGAAACACACACACACACACACACACACACACACACACACACACACACACACACACACAAAAGAAAAAAAAACAGGATTTGACATTTCATGCAGATTTTCTCCAGGGTAAATATTTCAGTATGCTGTCTGCTGAAAATTTTACCCTGAGTGCTAAGCGTTAATAAAAGATTTCTATCGACCAGTCAAATGCATATTGAAGACACAGTTTTCAACCAAATGCTTTCGACGCCCTCTTCTGACAAAAATATCTTTCTAGCATATTTCTCAGGGTCTACAAATCTGCCATGCGACATACACGTTCAATAGGTGTAATTTACCTCTACCACTACGGGCAATTTCAGCAGACAACGAATTGATAACATTTTCTTACTTGTTTTCCCAGAAAATAGGTTATAAAAGTATTTCAAAGTGTCTTCTGCTGATGTTTTTACCCAGCATGCTAGGCATTAAAAGGCTGAGGCCCTGGAATAACATTTTGAAACAGCGTTTCTCGAAATTGATTATTCGGTGTGTACGTAACAAAATAACTTGCATCACATTTTTGGGCCAGATTAGCTAAGCATCAACGCGAAATGGAGAAGTGTCCACATTTCTATATTTTGCGTTTTAACAATGTTAAGTCTTATTTCTTTTATTATTATTTTTACAGAATATTAGAGTAGGCACTTCTTGTGAATTTTTTGCCTAGAGGCCTTATTTTCTGTGAAAATACAAATAATGACAATGATACAAATGTAATAATAATAATAATAATAATAATAATAATAATAAAGACGCCTGCTGAGGTTAGCACTTAATTGATTAACCATTGTAAAGGAAAATAACTTCAACATACCTTGATGGAAGTCCGATTAAATGGCAATTCTTGACAGGTCACTTTTTTCGTTTTGTATGCTTCTGGCCTGTAAAATATGTTCGAAGGAAAATAATAATTAGAAGTTTGGTAACCAGTGAAGGAACAAAGTTCTAACGGGTGTTAAAATGCACCAGCTTTTGAATAAATGGAGAAATGAGCCGGCACATGAAAAAAGGGACTTTATTGTTTTCCGGTTTGTGGTTCTTCAAATGCACCTGCGCAGTCCCCTATTTGGGCTACAAAATGTTGTTGTTTTGTTGTTGTTGTTGTTGTTGTTGTTGTTTGTTTGTTGTTTTTTTTTGCCTGAAGCTTCCTCAAGGTATCTACTACATATCTGCAACAGCAAAGGCGAGACTGCGCTTATGGGCAGACTCGCCTGAGCTTTTGCTGGTCGCCTATATGATAAGTATCTTTTTTCTCATGTGCTAGTTCGAATACATATATTCAGTAATGCCTGCAAACCGTCCGGTAATGGACGTAAAATGTTAATCACAATCACCGAATAAGATCATTTGCATATATGCACCTGCAAAAAACCGAAATTTATCCATCCATCCACCCACCACCTACCTAAATCCACCCACCCACCAATCCGTCCGTTTGTCTGTCTGCCAGTCTGTCTGTCAGTGGGTCTCTGTCTGTCTATCTATCTGTCTGTCCGTCCGACCGTCCGTCCGTCCGTCCGCCCGCCCGCCCGTCCGTCTATCTATCTGTCTGTCCGTCCGACCGTCCGTCCGTCCGTCCGCCCGCCCGCCCGCCCGCCCATCCATCCATCCATCCATCCATCCATCCATCCATCTATCTATCTATCTATCTATCTATGTAAGAGACAAACAAGTCAGTAAGTAACAATTTGGGTACCATAATCCGTGTATCGTCCAATAGTTTATGTCTTTAGGTATAGTACATGTTAAACTCCCAATGGAAGGGTAGCTCAAGTTCCATTTCTGTATATATAAAAGAGAAAAGACATGATTATTAGAGCCGCAACGTCAGAAAACGTACCTTCGGACATGTGCGCCTAGCGAAGATGCAGATCAGCCAGCGTATTGGCGCAGTTTGATTAGACTCTTCACTGGGCGTATTTTAGATAGCCAAGGAGGCAAATTTTCTTCAAGCGGAAAACGAAGACTCTGATCAGACTGCGTAGATGCGCAGGCTAATTTGAGTCTTCGTTGAGCGCATGTGTCAGAAGTAACGTCCCAACAGGCACACAACATCAAAATGACGTCGCATCGACGTTGATACGACGTCATTTTAACGTTGTGTGCCCACTGGGGTTTACTCACATTGCGGCGTTTATTATTATTATTATTATTATTCAGCTGAAAAGATCGTTTCATTTCAGAAATCCATCGCCCATCATTAGAAATAGTATAGAACTATGTAATAGGTTGGATTGGGGTGTTACTTGAATAAACAATGAAAAATTTTGTGTTTGTCTTGTTTATTCTGTCCTTATTTTTTTACTTACCTAACATCCTAGTCATCTTTCGTATTTTCCTATATTGTATTCCTATATTGCCTTTCTGGATAGTCCTTTGACCTGCTGCACCATTTAATAATGCATGTACCGTTATATGGCCTTTCTCTGCACCTATATGCGCGCTCTGCTGCTATGGTTCAGCGCATTCGCCATTTTCATTGCATGTAGTAAAGTTGTATACTCTACTATTTCGTACATGATTATTATTAAATATGGAAATATTAATATATTTTCAGGTAAGGATATGTTCTGTAATATTGTATATCATTCAGTTTGTGTTCAATTGTGATATGGAAAGATGATTACTTAGTTTTATTTAGAGAAATGCAAATGTTTTATTGAACCTCGAAGCTGCATGGTAATGGAGTTTTCACCTAGGTATGTCACTCACTTTGTCAGTAATTAATAATTAAGATATTTCTTATCCATAAATGTTCATTACTTTTTATATGTATGGTTCAGCGCATTAGCTATTTTCATTGCATGTAGTAAAGTTGTATACTCTGCTATTTCGTACATGATTATTATTAAATATGGAAATATTAATATATTTTCAGCCATCCATGTCACTGCTGAATGATGTCATCAATTAAATGTTCTACATCGTCTGCTGTGTTTGGTCATTTATAAGAAATCCCAGTGGAGAACCCTAGTCGGTCACAATTATTTCATACCTTTCTGTGCGACACTCACAACTATCAGTTCGAAGGTGTTGTGGACCACCTGATGAACTATCGCCCGAGCTCTAAGCCGAAAATGCGTTAAATAATCGAAGGTGCTCTATATCTTCTCATATAGTTGGTTGGGGAATAATCACAAATGTTTTATAACTTCTCATATAGTAGGGTGCGTAATTATTTGGACTATTCTCAACCTAGAACATGAGAAGTTATAAAGCATTTTTGACTGTCTAACGCATTTTCACCTGTGACAAAAGCCAGTCAGATTGAACCAGTCACCCAGGCTCATATTTTGGACAATCTCCCGGTCACGTGAATTACCTAGCAACTTCACATGTGACAAGCCAGTCAGGTTGAACCGGTTCTTAAAGAACTATCACCCTAACTCATATTTTGGACTATCTCCCGCTCATGTGATCATATAGTTACCAGTATTTATTGATCATAGCGATCAAAAGAAAACAGTTCCTTTAAAATATGAGTTGGGTAATAAAAACTACCAGGCCCCAGTGGTGTTGATCACCTGATGAACTATCGCCCTCGGCCTTCGGCCTCGGGCGACAGTTCATCAGGAGTTCCACAGCACCTCGGGGCTGACAGTTTTGACCGTCGCCCAGAAAGGTATGAAATAGATGTATACTATCCAACGCATTTTCACTTTTGACAAAAGCCAGCCAGGTTAAACCGGTTCTCAGAGAACTATCACCTAGCCCATATTTTGGACTTTCTCCCGGTCACATAAATTACCTTTAATAGCTCCTTTGAAATATGAGTTCGGCTTCGGGCGATAGTTCATCAGGTGGTCCACAGCACCTCGGGGCTGACAGTTTTGACTCGCCCAGAAAGGTATAAATAGTGTATAATGCTTTATAAGTTCTCATATAGCAGACTAGGTAACAAAATAAATTATTTGTCTTGGAAACGAATATTGTATTATTTTCTGTAATTTATAGATATGAAAAAAAACACACACAAAAAAACATTAAAATATTAAAATATGAATTAATGCTCACTAGTTTCGGTTGTAAATATACAGAGAGAGAGAGAGAGAGAGAGAGAGAGAGAGAGAGAGAGAGAATGTAATATTCAATACCGCCTGTATTCCATCAGCGCAAACGGATTGTGGCCATTGTTGTACAAATTTAAAATAATCAAATTCTGGAATCCTTGCAAAACTGAAAAGAAAAAAAAAAAAATAATAATAATAATAATAAGTAGTAGTAGTAGTAGTAGTAGTAGTAGTAATGAAAAAATAAAGAAAAGAAAAGTGATAGAAAAATATCAATCAGCTGCAAATATACATGGCCGTTTTCTGGATATTTAGATCGTTGTAGATTCAATCTCTATTTCTGTCCTTTAACGTCGAATGTATCCTAAGTATTCGTAGACACAGTGTAAACCCACACCAAATTGTTCCTAAAATCTAAAGACCAGTTTGGTCAAGGTGTACACTGTTTGCTATTCAATCAGCACATTTAACCCATTTAATACTGATTAAACTCTCCTACACTATATATTGGAAGAGTTCATTTTCGATTTTAGGTATGTCAGGCCGCCTATAGTATATGGTGTAGATATTCCTAAAATGGTTGAATTATTTGCAAACAGTGGAGACCCTGATCAGACGCCGTGTGCTGCGGCGTCTGATCTGGGTCTCCACTATTTGCCAGTTACCCGTTTAGGGGTCTCCAGTCTTCAATGGGTTAAAGTACAGTTTCTTACTTCCTGTTTGCTTTCCTGCACTTCAATCCCCTTCTGAAAATGAATCTACTGTAAAAGGAAAGAATTTGCTCATAAAGGGAGCAAATTCCTTCTTCTTGGAGTAGACACCTTTTCAGAAGGGATGCAAAACAATTTTAAAGAGTTACCTAACTTGAAACTGGGTCAGTCCCCTTAAACGCATTATAAGTTGCTCAGAGGTCTTAACCATTTATGTCTGAAATTCTACAAAATGGACTTTGGGAAACAGTTCAGACCTAGGTGCGGCGTGTGGTCAGGGTCTAGAATGCTTCCCATTATGTTTCGTAGAATTACTTACATAAAAGTACCAAACTGTAAAACAAGCCTTTAAATACTAAATGGATCGGTCTAATTTCTAAGATGTAAGAATCCATTACGCAGGCCTGAATAAATTAACCCGTTTAAGTCTGGCGTCCCGTAAAAGCAACATTTGCAAACAGCTTAGACCCGTCTGATAAGGGTCTGTATACACTGTTTGCATTAATCTAAAAATTTCTATAAAAGAAAGTAATAATGAAAACTAACCAGGCACTCCTTATATAGGAAATGGATCTGTCCAAAAGGTGAGATCGAAGATTCCACTCGGCTTAAATGGATTAACATTTGCAGTGATGGAGTCTGTTTAAATGTAAACATGAATTAAATTTTGTTCCTACCAGACTCGTCCATCTTTGACAAATCCATTTAGTATCTAAAGGGTTGTTTTTCATATTAATAATTTCCATGTAGCTCAGTGGCAAACAATGCAGACCCTGATCAGACGCCACCGCCTTGATCTAGGTATACACAGTCTAATAAATTGATTGATAATAATCCTTAGCCCCAGATAAGAGTAGGTGTAAAGATTTTTTTCTTATTTCTCCACGAAAACACATGTTGTGGTACTTATTAGAAGCGTCTCACCATTTACCTATTTCTCCACGAAAACATATGTTGTGGTACTCATTAGAAGCGCCTCGGAGAGGCGCTTCTAATGAGTATCACAACACGTTTTCGCGGAGAAATAAAAAAATCATCAATATTTTTTGGTTGCGAAAAAAATAGCCTTATCTGGAGCTATGATAATTACTTACCAAACAGTGAACATGGTGATAGCAAGCAGGAAGTTCAGATTACAGAACATAGCCATTATGATCACACAGTTTCTGAAAACAAGAAACAGAGATCCAGAGAAGCTAAAGCAAAATAGAGGATATTTATTCTTTTACTGTGAATACCATAAATATTGTCATCGAGTGAAAGGAAAACATCAGTATTTTCAAGAGTGCGAAGCACGAGTGAAAATTTGAATGTTTTCATTACACGAGATGAAAATGTTTATGGTATTCACTGAAAAAGAGTAAATTTTCTTTTTCTTTTTTATTTTATTGTTTACACGTCAATGCGCGTTTCTGACGTCATAAGTAACGTCACCAAACAAAACATGAACGTCATGGCGTCGATGCTCAACCGCTGGAGAAACAAAAACAAAAAGTTTCGGCGAATCAAAATAATTTTGATACCAAAATGTTCCTTACATTCTAACTAAGAAAATACATACCAACACTTGATAGTTTAGTTCAGAAACAAAGAAATTAGAGGTGTTCAAAAATCTGAAGTGGAGGTAACATCCACTTCTGAAACAGTGAAGAACACCGAAGTCGCCCAAAGCAAGGAGTAAAAAAAATATAAATCGTATCTGTCACTAGAGTGAAATGATACGATATCAATTCACTAGTGATTGATACGACTTTTATTTTCATCAGATATACACAGATTTCACCGCTGACAATAAAATAAATAGTCAATTTCATGCGTATCACTGTAAACTGCACCATAATTCCGATAAGAGTATACCCAGCGTGCACATGGCGTTTCATACAACGTTGCATTAATGTTAAAGCAACGTCGGACGTTGCTTCGACATTAATGTGACGAGGTATATACAACGTCGCATTATCGCCGAAGCAACGTCGGACGTTGTTTCGACGCTAATGTGACGTTGTATAAACGTATGCGAAGCAAGCACGATGTTTATACCACGCCACTTTAACGTCGATGCAACGTCATGACGTTGCTACAACGTTTATGCGGCGTTTAATGAACATCATGTGCTCGCTGGGTAACGTCTTTTTAGCTGTTATCTAAAGTACACATATGAGCGGGAACTTCAGAAAATGTACCTTCGAACATATGCACCCAGCGAAGATTTAGATCATAGGTTTTTAACTCAGCTATCCTTAGAAATGTTTTACTTATTCAGACTCTAGGCAACTCTGTCCCACCCACACCCTCATTTCTACTTTATTTCGTAATACTGAGTCTGTGGGGGTCAGAAAGTATAAGGGCGTTCACCTGTTGTGCACGCTTTAACGTCGTCATGACGTTGCAACGACGTTCATATGACGTTGTGTAAACGTCATAACGTTGCATCAATTATAATATGACGTTGCATAAACATCATGACGTTGAATCGACGTTAATGTGACGTTGTATAAACGTCATGACGTTGCATCGACGTTAACGTGGTTTTGTTCGAAGGTCATTTGCCCGCTTGGTATGACCGAATCCGATATCTGTCTGCGAAGCCACGTGGCTTGATCAAGGCCTTTGTTGTATATATCACATGACCGTCAAGTTATTCAGTGAAATAACCCATACCATAAAAATCATATAACCACACGTGTAATAACACCTGCAATGCTTCCCATTCGTTAGCCTAATTACCCTCATTAATATTCGTATTACTCCGCTTATTGATAGCAACCAAGATGGTGTACGCGTTCGCCGATATAACTTTCACTTTTGAAAGAGATGCTGCCTTCAATTTTGAGATGGTTTCGAGATGAACGATAAATGCCAGACCGATGGAAGGGAAAGACACAACACCATCACAATGTAGATAACACGGCTACCAGATATGTTCATGGTGGTTAAAATTCGATGTTTTCCGGCAACATATAATTATGGAGGCACTTTCAACATCGACAATGAAAAAAAAAAAAAAAAATAAAATAAAAAAAATACCTCCTCCAAAAAACCATTGAAGGATAACATGACTCCGACAGTCAATAAATGTGTCAAATTTAAATCCAAACTACAGTTAAAATGTTTTATATTCTTGAAATCCGTCATTTACTTGGGTGTATCAGCCACTGTATAAACTGTATTGACCGAGGTCAATGACCTTTAAATACGACAGATGACTTCGGGGGATTTCCCTACTGATACTCAGTGACGTATTGACTCGCTGAAAGGAATATTTACTTTTTTAATTCATTTTTTTTTTTTTTCAAATAAAATATTCATTAGCTCAAACAAAAATCACCATGAATTCCTACAGTTTAATGAAGTAGTAAATGACAAATTTATCTTGTTTCTAGTTATTTTCGTTACTTATCAAATAATATGCGAACTATTTTTGTTGCCTAGAACTATTGAATCCTTGGTAGTGAATTGTTCCGCTTAGCTATGGAAAGCTGTTATCTTAATATATTTTGTGCATTTTTTTTGTCACCGGAAGGGCTATGGTGTTAAACAGAATCTTACATCCGTGGTCATTTAATATGAAATTTATGTAACTCGTTATGTAATTCCGGTATTTTGCTCGCTATGGCTCGCAAAATACCGAAATTACCCAAACTCGTTTCATAAATTTCATATTAAATGGCCACTCATGTAAGATCCTCTATATATTCTACAACGGCTAATAACTCTCCGAGCAGGCAGCACAAAACATGATGGAACTGTACATATGTTAAGTCTACATATACTCCGAATACAAATCGTTGCATGCTTGAACATTAAAGCTTAAAGCGCCAAGCAAAATATGTAGTAGACCAAAATCCATTTTTTTTATTATTATTATTTATCAGAGAAAATAAGTCTGACATTTCATGCGAATAGTCTGCTTGACTATTCATAGAAACTGTCAAGACTTTTAATTATTATTATTTATTTATTTATTTATTTATTTATTATTCAAAATGCTGTCTGCTGCAGTTGCAATTGGCGCTTTAAAGGTTAAATGGAATTTCAATGCAACATAAAACATTGAATTTCAAGTATTTCCACGAACAAACCAAAAAAAAAAAAAAAAAAAATCAGTGGCAAGAAATTTGTCTTCAAACCTGTTTTTCTTTTCTTCAAATATTTTTACTAGTTTCCTGTATGATGAATGGAGTAAAAACACTTATTGGATTTAAAAAAAAAAAACCCAAATGAAGGAAGTTATCTACCCAAATGAAGGAAGTTATCTTTCAATAAGAGTAGGTAAAATACCTGTACTATTAGCTTGTGATGTATTGCTAAACTTTTTTAACTTCCTCGTTTCAAATAAAAGTTTATTTCTTATAGCACATTCAAAATACACTAAGGTCTCATATGTTTAGGGTTTTAACCCCTTTAGTCTGACCCTTAAAAGGTTGATTACTAAACAACGGTGCAGACCCAGATCAGACATCGCAGAATGCGTTTTGCAGCGTATGATCAGGGTCTTTACTGTTTGCATAAACTATAGGAATTTCTATGAAAAATAGGAGTACATCACGAAAACATACCTATATAATTTTGACCCCCTTAAACCCCACTTTTATATAGTAAAACTGGGGTTTGCAGGGGTATACATTATTTTTCATATTTCTGCTCAAAACATGATAGATTGTGGGTACTCGTTAGAACCGCCTCGGCGAGGGGTTCTAACGAGTACCCACAATCTATGTTTTGAACAGCCGAGGCGGTTCTAACGAGTACCTACAATCTATGTTTTGAACAGTAATATGAAAAATATTAGAATTTTTATCTGAAAAACTTTAAAATTTTAGAGGTGAAATTTTCAATATATTTGAATAGGCGTGTTTTCGTAATGATAAAAACTAATCTGACACCCTGCTGTTAGAAATACACCGGCGGTGTTTTCCATGCATGTCTGTCACCAAACTGAACGGCAAAATCTGACCACCCTTGCATCGAGAGAAAAGGGATTTTTGTTCCGTATTCGCTTAACGGACTACAACTTCGGTCTGATTATATGGGAGACTAAATATGAGGTTGAGTTATATACATCGCACGATTTTGGATATCGGCGATCGAGCCAAAATTTCAGCCTTATTTCAAATGACAGCCACCTTCAACGCAACTTAAACTGACTCTCCGCAATCACCTCCGGAAAATCTCCTTACGATTTTCTTTTCACAACACGGTGTTGCGTGTGTAGAGATAAGCAGCCGTGCTGTTCACAGTGTGATTTCACAATGTCGGAACTGTTTTTATAAAGACTGTTTCCCGCGTTATTGCATTTCATCTTGACGTTCTCGGCTGCCAAAAGGGACATAAACCCGACTAATTACCGTTACGCTGAAAAACGCCATTTTCTTACGATATTTATTGTTCTTCCGCTCGAACTGAAACACTTTTTTGTGGTGTAATCAAGAACATAGTATTGTCAAAACAGAATGATAAACAGTGTTTGCTTGATATGAAAAATCTGTCACTCAGGAGCGCGGATGATACGGTAAAAACTCGTTCTTTTGGAACTCGTTTTTACCGAATTACCACGTTCCTTCGTGACAGATTCATATCAATCAAACACTGTTGATTATTCTCTGTTTAACGTCGCATTACGTTGCATCGACATTAATGCAACGTATTAACGTCATGACTTTGCATCCATAACGAAAACATGCCTATTCAAATATATTGAAAATTTCACCACCAAAAACTGAAAGTTTTCAGATAAAAATCCTGATTTTTTTTTCATTTTCCTCTCAAAGCATAGATTGTGGGTACTCGTTAGAACCGCCTCGCCGAGGCGGTTCTAACGAGTACCCAAATCTATGTTTTTGAGCAGAAATAAGAAAAATAATATATACCCCTGTAAACCCCAGTTTTACTATATAAACGTGGGGTTTAAGGAGTTCAAAATTATATAGGCATGTTTTCGTGATGCGACATTAATGCGACGTTGTGTAAACGATATTATCTAAAACACAGTACCGATAAACCATCTGGCCCCGTGGTTATAATTTGTTTTTCATGCTCAGCTCAGCTGAGCATGAAATTTTCTCTGAGAACAAATATGAAAATGCCAACAATAGAGTATGGATCGTCGCTCTTCGCATTTAACTTGACCTTTTCCTAGTGTGGAAGCGGGTACCAGCCTTCAACAGTTGTGATACCTAGCTTCCAGCAAAACCTGGTATATCAAGAGAAAATCCTGATTTTTCTGTGAAAGACCTAGTTTGTCTCTGATATTCTAAGGGGTTTTTTTTCTTTTGAAATACCAGGCTCATTATGTAGTGTTTTACTCTCTATATAATGATTTTCTTTTAACAATTATATAAGTTTTAGATATATTCAGTTAAGCTCTGGAAACAGAGTTGCACCTTTTCTGGGAAAAAGTTGCCAACTCTACTTGCAATCTGTTCATTTTGTGGCTGCTTAATTGTATTTGTGTGTCTTTCCCTTTGGTTTTGGGAGCTTGATGTGACTGATTGTTCACTTATTTACTTTCCTCTTAAACATCTATGATATCAAGAGAAAAACTTAGTTTTCTGTGATTAACAAGGTTTATCTTCAGAAAAGGCAATGTGCTAGGAAAATCCTGATATACCAAGAGAAAAACTAGGTTTCAGTGAGACAAAACTGATTTGACAAAAGAAAAACCGTCGTCGGTTTTCTCTGTAAAACCTAGTTTTTCTCGAGTATACCTGGTTTTCCTCCTGTTATCCTAGGTTTGGGAAAAAAAAACACGTTTATCTCAGAAAAGCTAGGTTTTACACAGAGGAAAAAAACTGTTTTATCAGAAGAAAAACCTGGTTTATCAGAGGAAAAACAGACTTTCCTTTAAAAAAAAAAACAAAAAAAAAACAAAAAAACCTAGTTTATCAAATCGCATAAACCAGGTTTTTCTTATTACTGTGCATTTTGTGTCTATGATAAGCTAAGTACACACTATTTATAAAAAAAAAAAAACTAGTTTATCAGAGAAGCACCAGGATTCGCGATTTTATAAACCAGGCTTTCCTCTGGAAAAATGTGATTGTTCTCTAGATATCTTAGGTTTTATTCTCTGTTAAACTAGGCTTTTCTCAGCAAAACCTGGTATAGCAAAAGAAAACTCTGATTTTATCTGTGAAAAGTCTAGGTTTTCTCTGATATTCGTGAATTTTCTTTTGATATAGTAGGTTTCTCTTAAAACATTTGGTATAAGTGAAAAACCTATTTTATTATAGAAAAATTCGAGTTTTCTGTGATAAAGCAGGGGAATTTACAGAAAAGGCAGTGTGCAAGGAAAACCCTGATATATCAGGAGAAAAACTAGATTTTAGTAAGAAAAAAGAAAACTCCTTCTTTAAAAGAAAAAAAAAAAAAAAAAAACACGCATTACTCTGTAAAATTTAGTTTCTCTCAGGACAACCTGGTTTTTCTCTTGTGATCATAGGTTTAAGAGAAACCCCTAGTTTATCTTAGAAAAACTAGGTTTTACACATGTTACGATCGAGCACTCCTGCCTTCGATTATCTGCCTTGGCAGATTACTCATAGCTTGTAGGTATATATACAATCTCTGACAACTGCGTCAGGGAGTCGACTCTTTGACTCAGTGGTTAGAGCACTGGATTTTTAACCGGGAGGACCGGGTTCGATTCCCACGACAGGCGTGGAAATTTTTTCAGCTATGCTTCGTTCCTTTGTTGCGACTTTCATGTCGTAAGATGGGGGCTCGTCCGGGATAGGACTTCAATTAGCCGAAAATGGCTTCACGTCATTATAAATGATGACTTCCTTGAAAAGGGGAAGTATTACGATCGAGCACTCCTCGATTATCTGGCTCAGTGGTTAGAGCACTGGATTTTTAACCGGGAGGACGGGGTTCGATTCCCACGACAGGCGTGGAAATTTTTTCAGCTATACTTCATTCCTTTGTTCCGACTTTCACGTCGTAAGACACAGAAAACACTGTTTTATCAGAAGAACAGCATGGTTTATCAGAGAAAAACCAGGGTTTTTTTTTCTCTAATAAACATTGTTTATCAAATCGCAAAACCTGATTATTCCTCTGATAAGCCCAAACTGCCTATTCTGCGGGTTGCGGGTTGCGGGCTGCGGGTCGCGGGCTGCTGGTTGCGGGCTGCGGGCCATATATAACTGCTGCCTTGTAATAAGGTCATTGCACAAGAAAACTGAAATGATTAAATTTATACTTTTTTGTTTTGTGTATACATCAACAGAATATGATCATTGAATACATGCACATGTATATCTGTATGAAACTGATAGATAGCAAGATAGTAATGCTATAATTCTTTGGAATGGGTTATTATCAAGACAGGTGGCTTTTACTGGCCGCTTCATGAGAAAGTGTCCCTTTTGGAAACATGTGATATGCACTTAAGGAAATACTGATCAGTCTTTCTTGTATGCTCTGTGGATAGTCAGGCCAAGTAGCTACTGTTTGCCATCATCAAAGACTCTGCTCTGATCAGCCTGCACAGATGAACAGTCTGATATGACTTGACCCCTGATTTTACAAGGTTTATCATTCTATGAAAAAACTTTCAAACAAATTAAACCTATGAAAGTTTATTAACAAGAGCTGTCAGCAGACAGCAAATGCTCGCCTGGATGTAAGGACTAAATACCTCTTTGGGTTATCGGGCGGGTGGGGTGGGGCTGGAGGAGGGCATTAAGGTCATTGTGCTGCTGAATAAAACTTTGGACCCATATCTACCATCAGACTGAACATGAACCGAATTGAAATCCATCATATGGTTTTGAAATTTGAGCTTTTAAAAAGTTTTAACGTAAAACTTTAGCGTAAAATTTGTCTGTGACCTTGACCTTTCAGCCATAGTCATAGGTGGGGGTATAGCTGAATAAAAACTCTGGACCTATAACCATCATCATACCGAATATAAACTAAATCAATCATATAGTTTTGAAATTATGAGCTCTAAAAAATCTTAAAACATGAAATTTCAGTCTGTGACCTTTACCTTAAATGCATGGGCATAGACAGTGTATTGCTCAATAAAACTTTGGACCTCTATCTGTCACCATGCAAAATCTGAATCACACTCTTTAAAAACTTTAACGTAATACTTTATTTGTAAAATTTCAAAGTCTGTAATCTTGACCTTAAGATTATGGACATGGGCTGGGGTATTGCTGAAAGAAACTTTGGACCATTATATCTATCATCATACCAAATATGAAGCAAATCCATCATACGGTTTGGAAAATAGGAGCTCTTTAAAAACTTTAACATAATACTTTATTTGTAAACTTTCAAAGTCTGTGACCTTGACCTTAAGATCATGGGCATGACCAATTACTAAAGTATTTCTTCATGAATTTCATTTTTATTCCTAATATATTAGTATTGGGAATGAGTGATATGGGATTGTGAATGAGTGAAATTTGTTAATTAATGACAGAGTTATGGCCCTTTTCAATTTCTGAAAATTGGTTTTTGGCCCTTAGTTCCTTTACTTCTGGAACTAACTGAATGGAACTTCATGGATATAAAGGATCAAAGGTTACATACTACGCACAAAAGCCACAACTCTGGTTGCTTTTGTACAAGAGTTATTTGCCCTTGACTCTTCTGCAAAAGTCACTTTGCATGCTTCAGACAAATAATTAGTGAGTTTCTGACATTCGTGCTTGCATTGTCTATTCTTGGATAGACTATTGTATCTTTGCTCTGAGTTATACTGCTCCACAGTGGCGGGGTATCATGCAGTGTTTGCGATGCTTTTATTATTAAAGCACAAGGTACTATTTACAATGTTAGATTGTTAAATACGTGTCCATTATAACTGCATTATCTTTTACTTTCAAAATTGCAAAAGAAAATGATGACTAACAAGACCAGAAAAATGAGATAGCAAAAGAAAAACTGCAGTATGTTTACAGCAATCTTACCTTCAGTTTTTAACATCATATGTAAGGAAGTGGAGGTTTAATGGGGAAAAATCCTTTTAAACCTTATTTTTATATTCTTCAACATTTTTTATAGTGTTTTGCTTCAAATAGTGGAAATGTTGTTAAGGTCGAAAGTAATTTTTGTTTGTTTGTAATTGCCTACTAACACCTACCCCGATTCCTCCCATAATAAGACAAACAAAAAATTGTATCATGGGTAGAGTCCTTTGGTCTTCTTTCTTTGTACCTTACTATATTTCATTTGTATATCAGGACCAATGGAAAAACAGCTATGGAGAGTCTGATCAGTATCTTTACTGTTTACTGCATGCATATTACATTGCACCTTCAGATGTTTTTTTTTTTTCCAGTTTTTAGGATACTTACTGGTACATGTACTGAACTTTTTTTTTTCTCATGGAATTGTATTTTGAGAAAGGAAAATATTTTTGCCCAGGAACATTTGTAGGCTGGCAACTGCAAAACAAATTATTTAATAAGCCTGGCCTATTGACTGGTTCATCAGGACAAATCTTTCAAATTAAGTTGAATTATTGCAGCTCTGCCTTTTTTCACCTGTCAGCATCTTGATCTTTGTTTTGGTCCTGAATGCCAGATAAGCAGCTGTGTCATGAGAAAATATATGTTTCTTATGATATTCTTGTGTCCCCACCAATCCCCCACTCCCTCCGCAAAGACCCAGCCTGGGGCCTGCATATTTACCAAGTCTGATTAGAGATCTTGTCAGTTTTGTCAGGCACAAGCTTTGATCAGGTTGCGAGGGTGTACAGGTTGTTCAGAGGCTCAGATAGTTGCACATATAGTGCATATAGATGCTTTACTACAATGCACATGGTATTAATAATTGTACATTGTTCTTTCTGTCCTTTTTTTATTGGAGTAGGCGACAGGGAGGAGGGGGTAATAAGAAAAATAACATTGATCACAAATTTTACATTTACTATTGCTGGCAACCTGTGGCCTGCATGCCCGCAGCCCGCATGTCCGCAGCCCGCATGCCCGCGACCCGCATGCCCGCAAAATAGCGATTCCATGTTAAGCCAGGGTTTTCTATTTAGTCTGTATTTGGCTTACCATGATTATCCATTTAACACGCATTGCAAACTCGTTCACTAATATAGTGCCTATTTGAATTTACTAAACTTGTGTTCAGGGTATTTGATGCTTAGAACATTTTGAAGTGATGGCGTATCAGCTGCTCAGACTTTCTGCTGCAAAGTGTTGTTAGCAACAACGAAATTTATTTTCATAGCTTTTAAATTTATGTCTACTACACATCCTCGCAGGGTAAAATTTTATGTATAAATCAATACTGTATGAACATGTGCGATTAACGTTTTTCATGGCTCTGCTTCACACAGAATTAAAAGCTAGAATCAACGTGTAAACTCTCGAAAGAGTCTTCCTAACAGCGATAATGAATCCTATTTCGGGATCATACAATCGACAAGACGTTTATAACAACACTCGTTTAAAACAGATAGACAGACAGACAGATTTTTAACGCTACCAGGCAGCAGAGCCACATAGAGGCAGCACCAGAAAAATCTGGATTAGTTTTACCCTGACCTTAGCTTGAAACGGTATCCACGCAAAATTCATGCGCAGAACACCTCGCCTGATCGGACCATATGCATAAAGGTCAAGGTCTGTAAGTTTCAAAATTTGGAACGTTCGGTCAAAAGAAAAGAGCTTTAGTCCGAGTTATCTACTAATGCACAATGTGAATCAGGGTGGCCACGCACTTTGGAAAACAGGGAAAATGGTGAAAAAATATTCCCTGCAGGGAAAAATCAGGGAATTTGAAATTTTGCTGAAAAACAGGGAAAAATCAGGGAATTTCAAAAAATCTTATCTTTGTAAGGTCAAAATATTCAAATTTTATAGCTGTTCAGATGTGGCTACTGGTGGTTTCTTTCTGCCATATGCTTAAAATATCTGCAGATCTAATCTACCATGAAAGTAAATTAGCACATGTACATCATATTTTAGATAAATTTTCATTTAATTAAGAATATTGTGACAGCATTGTGTATAAACATGCCACTTGACAGCATTTGAATCAGTATATGACTTCTAAAAGTAGGGGCCATTGCGATAATATTAAGGTTTTTAATCAGGGAAAATCAAATCAAATCAGGGAAAAATCAGGGAATTTGATTGCTAAAAATATGTGGCCACCCTGGTGAATTAACTCCGCTCAGATCGTGCCGACGGCCCTAAAAAGGGCCGGGAGGTCGCAGCATCAGGGAGCGGCAGGGGTCACCTTGTGTATAGCAGGAACTGTAGTATCGGTACCCTTACTAGATCGGTCCAAGATATCATACCAATAGACTGTATCTCCACATGGTTTCGCTGTTTGATATAACTTTTCGACCTTCTCATAGTACTTCTGGTAGCACGCTTTGGAAGTTGGTCCCTTGACGAAAACCCATCTGGGTCGGGGATCGTCTTCTTGCTTGAAGTGTATGAAGTATGCAGGGAGGTCTATGTTGATCTCATTTTCCGAACTTGGCAGTCTATTTGCCTTGATGACGTAGTATTTCTTCTTGTCCGTTGTTGTACAAATGACCACTTCATCCAGTTCATATTACTCGCTACAACTTCTTCGGCGGGAAGGAGTTCTCCGTTGACACAATGGCTCTTCCTTCAGAGTAGAAGTACGTGTAGGCTTCTTGATTGCTGACTTCTTCCGTGACATCACCTTCTGCCACCCCCCTTCCAGAGGACGGTCGTCGGTGGTCACGTCAGCGGTGGTGGGGGGGTACTAGGTCTCGGCGGCATTGATTCCATGGACGTAGAAGGGCTCACGCACCTTGCTACGTTAAACGTCCTACATCTGGGATGTCGTGGGCGCCGCCATCTTGGAATCGTTCGCCATCTTTGTCACGCCATCGCCATCATCATCACTGGTCACACCATCAGCAGGTTTCTTCTTACTGCGTTGGTTGGTTTGCCTCTTCGAAGTGTCTCGGGGAAGCTGCCAAGCTAATTCTAACGACAATATGCTTCCCCTCTGTCAAGCGCCAGATAGGCCGACCAACAATCGGCAGATTGTTGATCGCCAAGCACATACATCTGGGACTTCAGTTGTCGCCAAAGTTGTGTTCGTCTTGTTGTGTTAAGACTCGTTTAAAACAGTTGATCTGTCAGCTTATATATTTCACCGGAATTTTAAAATGTATTGGGAAAGTAAGAATAGTTTGCGATCTATGTCATTGGTGAAATTAAGTCCCTTGAACATTTATCACTTATCAGTGACAAAATCATTCTTTTGTATTATATATTTTATTGAGATCCAATAACCGAGTACGCTGGATCTAGGATGTCGAAAGGGGTTTCGAGTTCCACTGAGGACAAGAGAAACAATGAAAACTATATTTTTGATAAAAATAATTTTTTAAATATTTGTTTACTTTGTATTTCCATTTATTGATTCATAAACTTTTTTTCTAGCAGCACCTATTTTAATAAAGGAAAAAAACCTTCTACCCCGTTTTATGGTGACTTGATTTACAAAAACAGGAGAGTTGTTTATAAAAGGATTTTCTATTTTTTTATTTTTTATTTTATTTTTTTTATTTTTTTTTTATTTTCGAGGAAGTGGTATTTTGTGTTGTCATTTCATGACACTACACCCTTAGCCGGAACCTTAGGAGGGATGTGTTTCTGGATTGTGACCTTTCCTGGATATACTGGGCTCAGTTGTTTAAAGCTAACGATGTCGTTAGTTAACGTGTCATTAAAACTTTGATCATTAGATATGACAAATACGCTAATATTTTTGCTGGGAATATAATGATTAGCTTTTACATTTGCAAAAGCTACTCACATTTTTTTCAGCAGCTACTCATTTTTTACTGCAAAAAAATACCTGTGAATTAGATATTGTACTTACCGGAACAATTAACATTTTGATCTCTAACGAGCTCTTTAAGCTAACGATGCTTTAAACAACTAAGCCCTGCCCAGCTAGCATTCTTTATAAATCTACAGCGGGCCATTATCGGCCCGTCAGCTATCCTGACGGGCCGATAACGGTCCGCTAAATATTTATGTAAATGCTGACTGGGTGGATATCTCCATACTTATTTTATACATGTTGATCTGGGCCTTTGTTGTTTACAGAAGTTGTTTTTTTTTTTTGTTTTGTTTTTTTGTGGGGGTGGGGGGATAGAGAGGAGTGGGTGGGGTGGGTGTTGCTTCCTCTCTCCTCTTTTATTCCTAGTTTTCGTTTGATTTTTCATTTGCCCTACAAGATTGCGTATGCGCGGGCGCTCAGCTGGTAACCTTAGACCCAAAGCGTCTTGAGGCGGAAACAAAGAATTATCAGACTACGCGGATGCGCAGACTGATCTGAGTCTTCGCTAAACACCCACGTGCAATCTTGTAAGAAATGCTATTCCACGGCTCATTAGTGCAAGATCTTACATCCTCATTTGGTCTGACATTTTGTCAATGATTCTGATGCACATCCATGGCGAGTAAAGTTTTTGATGCCACGGTTTGTATCGCCAACGAGTTTTCAATCTTCTTTTAATTTTAGTGAATATTTTCAACAGACATGCCATCACTATTGCTTTCTCTTCATTGGTCATGTAGGTGCGAAGTAAGTCTCCTTTTTTATTCACATAAGTAATCAAACTTGAACTGGAATATGCCTGAAACAGATCGCATATTACAGCAACGACACACTTATCGTAATGTTCGTTACCTCTTGAACATTCTCTGGCATGATTCAGAACGGCGACTTTTCCATGATATCCATTCAGTCTTGGAGATATTTGAAACCTTATATTAAGTTGTTCAAAAATATATTTGATCACCAGATGGCATTTTGTATGTTCATTTGAAATTATGCTGCTTTCTAACAGACAATATGACGTCCTCCAGCTCCGAGTGTTTGATTTTTCGAGGGAACACCGCTTTGCCACTATGAAATGATTGTGTTCATTTGTATCTTCTTTCAATAGTTCAAACGCAGGAAGAAAGTCAACATGAATAGAAATGGTGTTCATTTGATTGCTTCTTATCAAAGATGAAAATCTTGGAGCTAATAAGCTTTTTGCTTCACTTGTCCATTCCAAAAGGAACGAGCCATTTGCTGACAATCCTGGCACTGGTAATTCTCCAGTTGCTATTTGGAGATAGCCTGTTTGCCGATAAACCGTACAGTGATCACATTTGTCTTGACAATGTTTTCTGCTTGCTGAAACAATCTCATGTGTGTCTTTGGCTGGAAAAGACGTATGTTTGCGTGTTACCATTCGAAAACAATCGCAACAGGATACAAGGTTTTTTCTTAAGCAATCGTTAAACAGTTGATCAATCGATTTTGGAGTATTTCTTGAAATTTCTCGGTGAAACCTTTCATCGTAAGTTTCTGTATCTATATGGATCCGACAACTCAATTCACTGAATATTTCTAAACCAAAATTACCACTCACTGTCTTGCATCCAGGACACCAATCTCTTATCTTAAAGTCTTTCGGCTTCTCCAGAACTGCTAAGAAATCGAACTCAATAAATGGAGTAGGTTCGTCTACAGCAAATGGTCCTTTGTCTATCCAACGCGTCATCTTCGTCTTCCAAACACCGGTTTTCTCTAACATGCTGCCACATGGTTGTATTCGTGAAATCTTGAAAGCATAATTCTGTTCTTTGAACTGACTTGCATATCTCTGTACCAGTTCTGTAACCGCACTGATGATGTCCTGTATTTCAGGATTGTTGTAATCTATAGATGCATTGGTTATTATGTCCTCGAAGAATGCTTTCAGTGACATCTTGATTTTTACCCAAATGATCTGAAAAGAAAACAAAAGATTTAGAAGAATTGACACACTTTCAGTGGCGGCAACTCTTTCAGATATGGCTTGCCTCTTTTCTTTTAGAGAAGACCCCTTTTCAGGAGGGATTTGATGTGCAGGAAAGCAAATAGGAAAAACAGTGAATCCTCGTTACAACGACATCATTTGTTCATACAGATATTGCCATTAAAATGAATTTGCTGTTGTAAAGAATTCTTCATGAGCAGAATGATATGCAACAAATGTCATATTTTATTCTTATTTCTTCATAGAACGTATGTTTTGGATATTTTCTAGAATCGCCTCGGTGAGGCGATTCTAACAAATATCCAAAACATATATTGCTTGAAGTATTGAATAATAATATCCCTGCATAATTTACAGTCACCTCTTGAGAGAGGGTTTCCATGCTAGTCTAATTGTCAGTATAACGAATTTGTCATTGTATCGAGTGTCGGTATAAAGAGGGTTAACTGTAGAAAAAATAGTCTCCCTTTACATAATGGCGGAAATTCTATCAAGTGTATCTACTCCCCTTAAACCACAAGTCATTGTTTTATATTGTCGAAAATGACTTGAGCTATATATTCTCAGTCTTGTGTTACGTTGCGGCATTGGAACAGAATATGTTATACATGTACTTTATGTTATCTAGATTTGTTGCGATTTGCTCTAATAAAATCGAGGAAGGTTGGCTTTGAAAAAAAAAAGTGAGACTCTTCAAATGACAGCAATGCAGTTTGCAGCCCCCCCCCCCCCCCCCCCCCCCAACACACACACACACACACACACACACACCGTTGTATAATATTATAATATGTCAAGAAAAAATGGGCACACTTCCAGGAGAGGCAAATCTGCCACATTGATTTTGTTTTCTGAAAAGGAGTCTTGTCTGAAAGAAAATAATTTGCTTTAATTTGGAGCATAGTCTTTATCTTGTTCATGTTGAATACTTATTATTATCCGTATGATAATTTTATATTAAGCAATACATGTTTTACGTTTTATCAGCTAATTATGGAGAGGCCATCGTTCCAGTTTCGTTACAAAGCAAGAACAATCGCTGACCAAACAGGAATTAGCATTTCTTGTCAATCTATGAAAACATCAGTAGAATGCCTTCTCCATATAAATATTACAGATGACTGCATTCAAGAGGTCATGCTAAGATGTCTGCAGGTGCCAAGTATCACTACTGTAGGACCAACAGTTACTGAGAAACTGACCTAAATGGAAAAACTTAAGAAAGTCACTGGACTGTGAATATAGGTTATAAGTGACCCAGGTCTAAACTTGACCTAGAAATCATCAAGACAAACATTTTGAGCAAGATTCATGATGACCGCACCTGCTTAGGGCCCTTTGGTTTCAGAGAAGTTATTTTTTTTTCTTTAAGTCTTAGCCATATTGCTTCATACTAATAAATGACCCCAAGAGCATGGCCAATTTGGACTTCAGGGACATGGTTGGTAGGATTTATGTAGGAGACCACTAAATATTGCTACCTACTGAATATAATATATAAGCTGTAGCTCTCATGGTTTCAGAAAAGAAGATTGTTTAAGTTTTTCCCATTATAAGTCTATGGGAGCTTATGACCCCCAGGGCGTGACCAATATGGACCCAAATGGCATGATTGGCAGGATTTATGTAGAAGACAACTAAACATTGCTACACACCAAATATGTTAGCTCTGGGCCTTATGGCTTCAGAGAAGAAGATTTTTGAGGGTTCTTTAGCTATATAGTTCTCATATTAAGGTAGGAGACCACTAAACATCACTACATACTTAATCTGTTTGCTCTCGGTCTCATTGTTTCAGAGGAGAAGAGTTTTGAAAGTTCTTTAGCTATATATATATATATATATATATATATATATATATATATATATATATATATATATATATATATATATATATATATATATATATGACCTGACCCCTGGGGTGTGCCCAGTTTGGAGCCCAGGGGCTTGATCAGCAGCATTTATGTAGGGGACCACTAAACACTGCTACATACTAAATATATAAGCCGTGGGCCTCATGGTTTCTGAGAAGAAGATTTTTTTAAGTTTTCGCCATCATAAGTCCTGGGGCTTGATCGGGAGGATTTATGTAAAGGACTACTAAATATTGCTACATACTAAATATAAAAGCTGTGGGCCTCGTGGTTTCAGAGAAGAAGATTTGTTTTAAGTTTTTCTCATTATAAGTAAATGGGAGCTACTGACTCCCGGGGCAGGGTTTGATTGGTATGATTTATGTAGGAGACCACTAAACATAGCTACATACTTAATCTGTTAACTTTCGGCTGGTTTCAGAGAAGAAGATTTTTGAAGGTTCTTTAGCTATATAGCTCTATATATACATATGACCCCCCTGCGGTGTAGCCAGTTTGGAGCACAGGGGCTTAATTGGCAGGATTTATGTAGGAGACCACTAAACAGCTACATACTTAATCTGTTAGCTCTCGGCAACATTGTTTCAGAGAAGAAGATTTTTGAAGGTTCTTTAGCTAAACAACTCTATATATACATATGACCCCCTGGGGTGTGGCCAGTTTGGAGTCCAGGGGCTTGATTGGCAGGATTTATATAGGGGACCACTAAACATTGCTACATACTAGATATATAAGCTGTGGGCCTCATGATTTCGGAAGAGAAGATTTTTTAAGTTTTTCCCACTAAAAGTCTATGGGAGCTAATGACCCCCGGGCGTGGCCAGTTTGGACCGCAGGAGCTTAATTGGCAGGATTTATGTATGAGACCACTAAACATAGCTACATATTTAATCTGTTAGCTCTCGGCCTCATGGTTTCAGAGAAGAAGATTTTTGAAGGTTCTTTAGCTATACAGCTCTATATATACATATGACCCCTGAGGTGTGGCCAGTTTGGAGCCCAGGGGCTTGATTGGCAGGATTTATGTAGGGGACCACTAAACATTGCTACATACTACATATAAAAGCTGTGGGCCTCATGATTTCAGAGAAGATTTTTTTCCCATCATAAGTCCATGGGAACAAATGACCCCCGGTGCGTGGCCTGTTTGGACCCCAGGGGCTTGATTGGGAGGATTTATAAAGGGGACCACTAAACATTGCTGCATACTAAATATATAAGCTGTGGGCCTCATGGTTTCAGAGAAGAAGATTTTTTAATTTTTTCCTACTAAAAGTCTATGGGAGTTAATGACCCCCGGGGCGTGGCAGTTTGGACCCCAGGGGCTTGATTGGCAGGATTTATGTAGGAGACTACTAAACATAGCTACGTACTTAATCTGTTAGCTCTCGGCCTCATGGTTTCAGAGAAGAAGATTTTTGAAGGTTCTTTACTATACAGCTCTATATAAACATATGACCCCCTGGGATGTGGCCAGTTTGGAGCCCAGGGGCTTGATTGGCAAGATTTATGTAGGGGACCACTAAACATTGTTACATACTAAATATATAAGCTCAAGATTTCAGAGAAGAAGATTTTTTAAAGTTTTTTTCCCATTATAAGTCTATGGGAGCTAATGAACTCTGGGGCGTGGCCAGTTTGTGCCCCAGGGGCTTGAGTGGAAGGATTTATGTAGGGGACTACTAAACATTGCTATAAGCCCTGGGCCTCATGGTTTCTGAGATGATTTTTTCAAGTTTTCGCCATCATACGTCCATGGGAGCTATACATGGGCATGGCGGTCATCTTGTTTAACGGACCATTATCATTTGTACATATTTTCAATCCCCCTTTAACAAAAGGCTCCGCATGAAGTTTGAAGAAATTTGGCTTAGGGGTTTCAGTCGTTCAAAGGTGTGAACGGATGGATGGCGGACGGGGAGTGATCACAATAGCCCATCCTGAACCGTCGGCTCAGATGAGCTAAGAAGTCATTTACAGTCAATTGTAGATAGCCAGAAAACCTTAAATTTGCTATTTATAGTCAATTGTAAATAGCCAAAAGAACCCGTTAAGCTGGCTATTTACAGTCAAGTTTCATTAGCCAAAAACGATGAAATTGCTATTTACAGTAACAGTTATTGCAAATGTGTTCCCGAAGAATGGACACCAGAAGAATTAATACATGTATAACATCATTTTGCAGCTCAATTAGGTCGTATCGGATCTATCTTGATATTGGTCAACAGAACTGAAATTCATGCTTTCTTACTTGTAAAATGTATTTTTTTTTTTTTTTTTTTTTTTTTTTTTTTTTTGTCGAGCCAATTTACCTGACCACAATTTTCCAGAACAGGCAAAGTCCTCTAAGCGGTTAACAAGTACTTGTGCCCCTTCTTTCGGCAGAAACTGACAACTGCCCTTCTTGAATCAGCGGAAGGAAGAGAATGACCATAGAAAATATTTCATAATCAATCTTCAAGAAAGACATTACGAAAACAAGCCTATTCAAATAAACTGAAAATTTTACCACCAAAAAATGAAAATTTTCAGATAAAAAATTCTGATATTTTTCATATTTCTGCTCAAGAACATAGATTGTGGGTACTCGTTAGAACCGCCTCGACGAGGCAGATAGACCACAGTGTATTAAGCAGAAAACAAACCTGAAAATATAAATGAAATTACCCGGGAACGGCCACAATCATGAAACACAGATTTCCGAGGCACCTCATTACGAAAACAAGCCTATTCAAATATACTGAAAATTTTACTACCAAAACAGGACAATTTTTCAAATAAAAAATTCTGACATTTTCATATTTCTACTCAAAAACATAGATCGTGGGTACTCGTTAGAACCGCCTCGCAGAGACGGTTCTAACGAGTACCCACGATCTTTGTTTTGAGCAGAAATAAGAAAAAATAATGTATACCCATGTAACATTATATAGGTATGTTTTCGTGATGTACAGAAGAAGAGACGAGGAGTTACAACGACAAAACAAAATCAAAATGCTACATTTACGTCCCCAACGTACGAAATACAGTTGAATCTCAATAGCCCGAACACCGATGACTCGTTCACCATGGCTAATTCGAACTCGTTTTTGAACTGAAATTCTTCCGATAGATCAAGAAAACAAATATTTAAGGACGCTTTCTTATTTCATTTTGAAATTGTATGTATGTTCGAGGCGATTCTAATGAGTAGGCCTATACTCAACATACAATTATTGTATAGAAGATCGATAGATCTCCCAGAATAAGCGATATTTGCTTCCTGACCTGGCGCCAAGATTAACCTTCATTGGCTCGAACTACCCATGGCTCGAACAATTTTTCATGGTCCCAAAGGTGTTCGAGCCATTGAAGTTCGACTGTATAAATTCTGTGTCCATTGCTCTCAAGGAACATTCCTTTTAGAATCAATTTATCTTCACTTACTACAGCTGAGATCAGTACCGTTAGCGCGCACTCACACACACGCATGCACGCACGCACATCATTATTATTTAAGGGAATTTGACGGACATGTTGGATTTTCCGCCATTTTTAACAAGGAGATAATATGTAACTTCCTGTTTGCTTTTATGTTTCCCAAGCGATTTCTGGAAAGGTTTTACTCTAAAAGGAAAGAATTTGCTTTCCTTGGGGTCACATTCTTTCCTTTAAGAGTAAACCCTTCCCAGAAGCGATTTTGGCTTAATCCATTTATGCCCGTAGCGTCTCACAAAAGGGCAATGGCAAACTGTGTAGACCCAGATCAGACGCCGCAGAATAGCAGAATGCGGCGTCTGATCAAGGTCTTACACCTAGGAATTTCTATAAAACACACTTATTATAGAAACTAGCCAGGCACCCACTATTTGGAAATAGATCGGTCCAAATGAGTATGGTAGAAGAGTCCACTCGGCATAAACGGGTTAATTGTCTCCCCTGAAAGTGCATCATGTCCCATATCAGCATACACCTTGCGACAAAATACTTTTAGATCAAATACGCACTATAGTACTGGCAGTAGTGCTACGTTTGTGCGTGCATTTGTAAGATGACATAAAAAAGAAAAACAAAAACAAAGCATATACTCTTCGACTTTTTTTAACCAGGAATATAAGCTTATTTTCCACGAACCAATTTACAGTGTTTACCCTATTTTCTATAGAAAATAAGCGAACTAATGCAAATTGTCGTCTGATGATATTATACAGCATGCTAAACGTAAATATACCAATACAGACTGTAGCTCCACTCCAAGATACGTTGTTGTGTCTTGAACTCCAAGACACAACAAAGTATCTTTGGGTGGACCTACAGTCTTCGTTGGCGTGGAAGAATCACATTGATCGGGTCTGCAAGAAAGCGAATAGTACACTTGGGTTCCTGAGACGTAACTTGAAGGCAGGCACTGAAGACACAAAGGCGAACGCAAACTTTTGTATGGTCAGAAGAAACCTGGACTGTTGATGTTCCGTATGGCACCCACATCACAAGGACCAGAAGGTTGAGATGGTACAACGCAGAGCTGCCCCATCACGAAAACATTCCTATATAATTTTGACCCCCTTAAACCCCACTTTTATATAGTAAAACTGGGGTTTACGGGGGTATACATTATTTTGTTATTTCTGCTCAAAAACATAGATTGTGGGTACTCGTTAGAACCGCCTCGACGAGGCGGTTCTAACGAGTACCCACAATCTATGTTTTGAGCAGAAATATGAAAAATATTAGAATTTTTTATCTGAAAAATTGCCATTTTTTGGTGGTAAAATTTTCTGTGTATTTGGATAGGCGTGTTTTCGTAATGCGTTTTACTACAAAGCGGTACAGAAATACAAGCAGCGTATAATGATTGAACTACTTCAGTGGGAATCCCTGGAAACCAGACGGTCAAAGCTACAGCTTACCCTACTGCACTGTATAAAATGGCTCAGGACCTAGTTGACATATCTGGCGCTGACTACTTGACCCCAATCACAGTAAAGACCAGAGCTACGCACGCCAGGAAGTTCAGACAGTTTTCAACATCCTCGGACTCATTTAAATTTAGCTGTTTGTTTTTTTTTTTTTTTTTTTTTTTCTTTTTTTCGGACTGTACCTTTGTGGAACTCTGTACCAGCTTCTGTAGCTGCGGCATCTTTCAGGAAGGAGCTTTCCACCCTTTCATTCTAAGCGAGTTTAGGAGCCCAGTCATCTATACTAACTCTTCAAGTGGGGAGCTGTGCTGTCGGGGACTTACAGAAATGTATGTGCTCTGGTACCGCCACGGAAGGCAGATTGGTCTTTGCTCGTTGAGACAAAAGTGAATGGGAATATTTTCTTCCTTCTCTGCTGTTTATCTTGTACCGTTTTGTTTATGTATTTATTTATAATGTTTTTGTCGTCCTAAATTATTAAGTTCTGGTTATTTTTATTCTAAATTATGACTTAATACTACTTCTTGCTGACTATATCTCTTTGTTTTCATCTCCTTAGTGCTGCGATTAAGAAGTCATACCCGTTGAGTAATAAAGTTTTGACGGATCAACGTACAGATGTGGATGTAGATGTTCAGCTGTGTAGTTTATCATTTTGTCTAGTTTTGAACAAATACAAGAACTTTTCACAGGATAAAAAAAAAACATACTTACTAATAGTTTCTTCAGATTATAGTCACATTCTGAAATCGGAAATGGCGTTTGATTCTTTTCTGTTAAGATTCATAACACTTTCGTTTAAAAATTTCCTTGGGTATTTCCCAGTTCATGCTTGAATGAATCTTTTCACTCAATAAAGGGAAAATTATAGCTTTTTCTGGTGACCTGGGACTTCTGGTTCCCAGCTATATTACATTAAAGAGAAAATTGAAACCAGAAGTCACCGGTCACCGGACAATGTTATATTTATACCTATAAAGGAATATTGAAAACACGCTGAAAATATGTAGTAGGTTTAAAACGGAGTTTATCGGACGTAAAGAAAACTGTCCAGCAATTTAGGAGAAAAAAAATTATTAGAAATCCCATTAACGCTTACCATGCTGAATAAAAATTCAGCAGACGACAATTTAAAACATTTTTTTCTTACTTTCCCAGAAAATATGCTTTGACATTTCATACAAGTTGTCTCCTCAGACTTAAGACATGCATGGAAAGTCAAAGCCAGTTTTCTTGGAAAATAAGAAAATCGTCAATTTGTCGTCTGCTGAATTTGCCCAGAATGTGATAAGTTTTACATTTAATCACATGTGGGTAGCTATTTTGATAAAGATATTTTCACCTCTGCTGAAAACCTGTATATGAGCAAAATATTTAAGTATTCATATCAAATAATATCGCATTTCATGTAAGTTCATCGTTAAGTTCAACATCCAGATACATAGGTTAAAATTCTCTACTCGCATTCAGTGGAAGCCCTGCTTAAGTCGAGTGGATCAGGTAATGATACTAATTATAGCTGATGAATATAATTACTAAACTCAGTTGTCAAAAGATTTTGTAAAGTTTCTAATTCTTTCATTGTCGAAGACGAGACACACCTTTTGCTAGGCTGTGAGTTATGTACCGATACCAGGCATACGTTGTATGAAAATGCTTTAGGCCTATGTTTAAACCAACATTTAAATGGACTAGACTCAGCTTAAAAAGTTAGACTTTACACAAATGGTGTCAATGCCGTGTGACGGCCGAAAGACGTCGCCCCTTATTTTACTATAGTGTTGTTTATATTTTCTGGTCCTTTGTGATCATTTAGCTCATTCCGAGACTTTTCATTAAGAAAACACGCCTATGCAAATTCATAGAGAATTTCACCTCCAAAACTGAAAATTTTCAGATAAAAAAACTGATATTTTTCATACTTCTGCTCAAAACATGGATTGTGGGTACTCGTTAGACCTTCTCGGCGAGGCGGTTCTAACGAGTACACACACTCTATGTTTTTGAGTAAAATAAGAAAAATAATGTCTACCCCTACAAACCCCAGTTTTACTATATAAAAGTGGGGTTTAAGGGGGTCAAAATTATATAGGCATGTTTTCGTGATGTGTTTAAAAACAATTAGGGCCACTGATGAGGCCTAATTGGCCGAAACTAACTAGTCAGACACACAAAACTTGTAACTTCAGCTGTTTTCAGTTTTGTGAGTGTGTCCATTGCTCTCTTAGAATCTACAGTTGACTTTCATTATCTCGAACTCGCTTATCTCGAATAACCGCTTATCTCGAAGTGAAAATCTTGTCCCTGTCTAAACATGAAAATCTAACAACATGTAAAAAATAATGTGGAAAAGATAAGAAATCCTAAGGAGCAATTTCTCCTCTTTTCCACAATATTTTCGATCTATCTCTAACGTCAAGAGTCCAATTACATATAAATTTGTTAAATGTGGTTGTTCGAATTATTTTTTCCTCAATTCTGAAAATCTGATATGTCCAGGTACGGATATCTAGAAGTGTTTCAGAGAGTCCCTTGGAATTCGAGATAACGAGAGTCGACTGTATTTAAATGCAGCACAAAGTCCTACAGTTCACATTTGGAAGTGCTGTTAGTAGAATTTATAGAATAAAAAAAAAGTGCTTCTTTAATGTAAAGCAGAATTTTAAATTTGAAGTGATAATGTAACTGTTCCATACAAGTATAGTAACTTATAATTCAGTTTCTGCTGGATAACAGAATAGCCGAACCTCAATAGCTCGACCATCTTTGAGACCATGTACGAGACATGGGTTAAGACACTGAGGGTGAATCATAGCGCCAGGTCAGGAGGCAAATTGATATAATTTAGGGATGTCTTATCGATCTTCTGTATAATAATGGTACGTTGAGTGTACTCATTAGAATCGCTTCGATGTTGCGATTCTAATGAGTACACACAACATTTCATGATAAAGTAAAATTTCTCTAAAATATCCATAAATATTTGCTTTCTTGGGCTATGAAGAAAATTTCCTAGGGATTCAAAAACGAGTTCGAATTAGTCATGGTAGACGAGTCATCAGTGTTCGAGTCATTGAGGTTTTACTGTATATTGTATGCTTTTTTAATGTAATATGCACTGAAACGCCAAGGAAAGTGTGTACTCTTTAACTGATAAATCAGTTATACCATGGTTCTGCGCATGTACGTAGAATAATGCACTCGTTCACGCTCGTGCATTATCGCATCGCACATGCGCAAGAACTATGGTACATTGTATAACTAAGACTTAATCAATGGATGATATCCACTGTCTCTATGTAAATAAAACTAAAGTTAATTTTCAATAAACGAAACTTATACCATAGCTGGGCCATGTGATAATTTTCAGTTTTGAAATTATACCATGGTTTATTTATAGAGCTCACTGGTATACTTTAAATTGACTGTCAACCCTCCACATCTATTAGAGTGTTTCAGCTGTATCAGTGCACCTTAACTTTAATCACTCTCTAGGCTAATTCCGTAGATGACAAATTGATGATATTTTTCTCAAAACAAACACACACACACACACACACCACACACACACACACACACACACACACACACACACATATATATATATATATATATATATATATATATATATATATATATATATATATATATATATATATATATATATATATATATATATATATATCCAAAACCTCGACAATAATCATGGTTTATCTGTAACAAAGTACGGCTACTACTGCACTTTCTATAACAGTATCGATGAATTAACTGTTAACTGATACGTAAATAAAACAACTAAATAATAATCAAGGAGAGATTAATATATGAAGACGTGCATACATGAACCATGTCATTGGAAAAGAGCCGATATAGCATATGCGAACAGCAAAGGTTCATGCAAGTCTGCGCATCCGTGCTATCTCGCAAGAACCTATGCTGTTCATTCATGTATGCGGTATGCCAAGGAGAAACTTCGGCCAAAGAACTGGACATGTTGCTTGCTAAAGGCCGAGCATGCGCACTGAAAGATTGATTCTACGGAAAGTCTGAAGGGTCTTTTTTCTCACAACGCCACTCATATAGTAGTTTCATACCTTGTCTCTGACATGTACCTGCTTCTGATTGTTACCATTACAAAAACAAGCCTTTTCAAATATACTAAAAATTTACTCGTACCATCAAAAAATAAAAAAAAAATCAGATAAAAATTCTGATATTTTTCATATTTCTGCGCAAAACATAGATATTGTGGGTACTCGTTAGAACCGCCTCGGTGAGGCGGTTCTAACGAATACCCACAAACTATGTTTTGAGCAGAAATAAGAAAAATAATGTATACCCCTGTAAACACGTTTTACTATAGGCCTACAAAGGAGGGTCAACATTATCTCGTAGGCATGTTTTCGTGATGATAACTGAAATTCAAGTCTAGTGTGCAATAGTGTTCTGTTTCTTGATAAATGTGCATCTAAAATAAATGTGCTAAAATAGAAAGGTACCGAACTGGGTTGAAGTTTATATATTTATAAGGCAATACTATCTGAATATATATTGGTTGTTGAAATGCTTAAATTTCGAGCCGATAGGCGAGAAATTTAAAGCATTTCAACAACCTATTTGTCGCTTCTTGGTTGCATTGTTTTTACTGGCAGAACCAATTAAGTTTTGAGTGGCTTATCTAAACACACTGCAGCTTTGGGGTTACAGGATCATTTAACTGTAACAAACACACCAGTATAAAAATATAATTAACATTTTACATGATGTAGGCTAAACAGTCAGAAAATGAATGTATATTTTGTTTGTTTCCTTTCTTAGTTTCCCCTGTTTTTGTGATTGCTTAAGTTGATTTTCATTACCTTTTGAATTGTATTTGAAATAAATAACCACCTTTTTTCAAAAAAAAAAAAAAAAAAAAAAAAAAAAATAGCAACAAACTATATCTTAATACCTTGTAGTCAGCTATTATGTAAATTTTACTTGTTAAAGTGGTAAATTTTATGACACTCATCAGTTGAGTTCCAGCTATACAGGAAAATGGATGAATTATAATTGAATTAGGCTGGCACAGTTTCTATTTGCCGCATTTCTGTCGTGGAGATTTTCTGCTTTTTATTGTTTTAGTGTAGCACACTCATTTTCTGCACAATAGCGACAAGTTCGATTAACGTGTGTCATGGTTCTGCTTTGCATGGAATCAGAGTTACGTTTGCCGTGAATTAACGCTCGAAAGAGTTGCCCTAACAACGGTAATGAACCGCCGGGGTCATGCAATCCACAGGCCTTTTATAGCGACATTTGTTAAAAAGAAACAACAACAAAAAAAAAAAAAAAAAAAAAAAAAAAAAAAAAAAAAAAACAGTCTGTCTGTCAGCTTATATCGTAATTTTAAAAGGATGAACAGTTTTTTTGTGTTGTTTTTTTTTTTTATTATTATAAAGGTATTGCTCGCACGCACGCGAAATGATAAATATTTACTTATTTCAGCACAGCAAGCGCACACGCACACACACACGCACACCCACACGTTGATTGGATAAAAATCCGATTGCGCTCAGCTCAGCACGACCACTGTGTTGCTAGCCTATTGCGTCTGCTCTGTTACCCACAATTCCATCTCAAGAAATGGCTACCTAAGCATCAATATTCGAAGCCATCTATTCATTAACAGAAGATTTTATACTAACAGCAGGGTAAAATTGGTTATTTTTTAAACAGTCTCTTACTTTATTTTGCTGCTATCTATTAAGTGTTAAAACTTTGAAAGTTGAAAAAAGAAGAAATTATCAAACGACCGTTGAAACTTATGTAATTACTCTGTATCACCAGACGCTCATCAGAACTGACCTTTTAACTTTCGCACAAAAAATAGCCTCACAATTTTTTATGCGGTAGACAGAAGTCTTACTGCCTGTTGTTTTGATTGATAACAGAGTTCCTCATTGTATGTAAGGGCAAACCCGGATTATCATTGGGCCGTGGCAAGTGGCATATAAGAAGAGGTCTATGAAGTAAAATCTTAGAAGGTTAGTGATGCCCCTGCTCTGATTTGTTCAACTTTTGTCTGCCAGCAAGCAACATTCTAATCTTAAATAAACAATTAATGTCATTCTGTTATGCTCATGATTATTGCCAGATGCACAAAGGTGATGCTAGTGAAAAAGGGTTGGTTTGCATGAAAAAGGTCTTTTCTGCCATGTATGACCACACTGACCATCAAAAGAATTGTGATTCTTTCAAGGTGATATTACTGTCTCCAAGCAGAGACATAAAATTTATCAAACTAAATTACATGTATCAATCTGCATAAACTGCCTGATCAAAGCATGACATGTAATATGAAAATAGGCTTAGCCTAAATGCGAGCACAGCACAGACCTAGCTGTAGTCTCTTCAAAAGTCCTTCAGAGCATCATTAAAGAATGAATATTAGTATATAAAAAAATATGTAAATCAATAATAGATAATTAAAATAATCAGCAAAATGTGTTCGTGACACTTATTGAAACTCGTTTCTTGTCACTTCATGACGCTTATTAGTGAGACCCAAATTGTGTGACTAGCGGTATAATCAAGTCCGCCCCAGTCCTGCCAACCCAGTGACAACTTCCGGGAAGAAAAAAGGAAGAAAATTGGTCAGAGCGATTTTCTGCTGAAAGTATATATCATTGTATGGTACTTTGCCTTGGTCATATTCCCTACCGTAGAGCTCACTTTGTGAGCGCGTCACGAGCTGTGCTCGCTATTAAAAAAGGGCAAAAGGTACCTTTTAGTGTATGTTTGCTAAATGATAGGGGCCCAAAAGTATATAATAACCATGAATGCCAGATTAATGTTTCTTCTGAAAACAAGTCATCGCAGATAGCTACTTTCACAGCATTTTACTGTTACCTTCTAAGCCAATGAACAGGCTCCAGAAGATATTCTCACTAACCAGGTGGTCTCTTTGGTTATTGAGAGACTTGGTAGCCCTGTCTTATATGCTACTAGGCTGTGGTGATTGTAAGATTGACAAGCTTGGACACAGCAGGACCTACAGGCTAAGAAGCACAAAATTTTAAAAGTTTAACCAAAATACTGTTTGCTCAGATTGTCTTTTTGTATTGAGCTCAGCTGGTTCACAATTTTTATAAATAATTTGAAAAGTGCCTTTATGGGAATAGACATTTCTGTCTGAAGTCCTCCTCTGAGGTTAAGATGTAACAAAAAAAAAGACAAGTATGGAGACTGCAGCTTATGTAAGGGCAGCGGGGAGGTGGGGTAATCAAAAAATGGATTAATGGCCTAGTTATGAAAACTTGGTTACATGTACTTCTTTTTGCTGCATTGGTTAAATTAGGTACATGTACATGTAATTCACTCATTTTTCTTTAGGTCCTAAACTTAAATCTGTTCTAACTGTCCTTAACTTAAATTTAGATAATTTGCTCATAATTCTTAGTGTTTATGATTTCTCACAGTCCCAAGTTTAAGGGGACTTGATACACATGATACACTTGGTAGATTTTCTGTCATTTTATACATGGGTTCTCTTACCTTTGTACGTGCCAGTCCCCTTCAGAAAAGGGATACATGATCTACTCTAAAAGGAAAGAATTTGTTCCATAATCCATTGGGATCAAAATCTTTCCTTTTAGAGTAGAACCCTTTTCAGAAATTCAGAAAGGAAGAAAAAAATTATTTTGACAAAGTTTGTATAAGTTTCTTTTATTTCTTTGGAATTTATATCTTTTGATTTTTTAGTTCACTTGGTCAAGAAATGGTAAGAGGTCGTGTGAAGCGCATTGTGAAACTGGGTGCTATAGGGTCAGCTGTGATAGGCTTTGGCTATCTACTACAGAAAAATGACTGGGAAGTGTCAACAGTGGGCGTGGTCAGATTTGGAAGAGCTGCAGTCGCGGTAAGAACACTTGAAGACAGGACTTACATGTATATTGAATTCATAGCTGTTGATAAAGTGCTTTTTTTCAACATAAAAGTACTGATATTGTTCTTATTTCTTCACAAAAACATACGTTGTGGGTACTCATTAGAAGCACCTCACAGAGGTGCTTCTAATGAGTACCCACAATATATGATTTTGTGGAGCAATAAAAAAATATTTACCTGATACCCAGTCTTATCTAGACCTATGTATGATGACAATTTCTTAACTCACCTGTGCAACATTACAGGAAGATGTACTATACAATCCCTGGAATTGGTGTTTATGTTGACATTCCGTTAGAAATAGCCGTGTCAAGAGAAAAAGTGTATTTGCACATATACAATTTTTGCAGATTCAGATCATCCTGTGCATACACAAAGTATCATTTGGGCCTTTGCTCTCTCTCTTTATATATTCTGTAGTATCCAATGATTCTGTTAGCAGACAGTGAATGCCCTGATCAGACACACAGATGCACAGGCTGATCTGGGCCTTCGCTGTCCACACGTCCAAAGACATGTTTTTGCATGGTGCTGCCCAAATGATAAATTTCATATCATGTATATAAACTCTTTTTATTTGATTCATTATCAGATTAATGTTTTAGTTGGTTTTGTGATAGATATTGATCTAGAGTTTCATTGGCATCCCCACTGCGGTGTGATAGATATTGGTCTGAAGTTTTTGGTGGCATCTCCACTGTGGTGTGATTGATATTGGTCTAAAGTTTTCAGTGGCATCCCCACTGCTGGTTGAGAACAAGGTTACAGGCTGAGAAATTTTTGTATGAAAATGTTAATTTGAGATCTGTAGCTTGTGAATGTCCTGATAGACGGTTCAAGTTTTTTTTTTGCATTGAACTGATGCAAGATACTGGACCAACATGTTATTCAATAAAAGTCCAATACCCACCTCTCAAAGACCTTTAGATCAAAGTCTTGGAATTAGAATCCACATAATGACAAAACACAACATATATTTATGGAGAAAAATGAAATTGTGGTGAAAATAGCATTTATCTGGAGATATAATGGAGTTCTTATTTCTCTGCAAATGTGTATGTCGCCATTTCACATTCAAACCAAATGTATTGATATTTTCATATTTTCCACACCAAAACATTCATTGTAGTACTCATTGGAAATGCCTCAGCAAGGCTATTCCAATGAGTACCCACAACATGTTTTTATGGAGAAATAAGAAAAAATAATTTCTTGAATATTCCTTTTACCTAACTGCCATAGCTACAGAAATGAGGGAGTATCCACATAATATTTTTCTTATTTCTCAACGAAAACATATGTTGTGGGTACTCATTAGAAGTGCCTCAGCGAGGCGCTTCTAATGAGTACCCACAACATATGTTTTCGTTGAGAAATAAGAAAGATATCAGCAGTTTTTGGATGAAAAAAGTGCCTTATCTGTTGCTATGTAACTCCTTAAACAGGAACTACACGTATGCATGCCATAAAGTACATTTACATTGAACTACTGTGTATCATTCTATCCTGTTTCTGCTTACACATATTTCTTCTGTTACAGGCTGCAAGAATTGTTGTTGACTATAAATGGAGTTTGAGAAATATAGACAAAGATAGTGAAGAGTATCAGACAGTCAAGTCAGAGGTAACATTTTGTTTAACCAATTTTAGACGGAATAAACTACCCTACACTATATATTGGAAGTGTCTAATTTCAATTTTAGGGGTGTCATGCTATGTGATTTAGATATTCCTAGAGAAAAATGAATGAACTGTTTGCAAACAGTGAAGATGCTGCATTCTACAGCATCTGATCTGGGTCTGCACTATTTGCCAGTTACTCTTTTAGGATCTCCAGACTAAAATAGATTAAGACCTGTTTTCTTGGAAAAATAAGGAAAATATTATCATTTTTACCAATTTGTCATCTGCTGTATTAGCCGAGAGAATGGTAATGGTTAAAGGTGCTTGATACAACTGGTATATTTTCCACCATTGTTTGCAAGAGTGACTTCCTGTTAACTTTCTGGCACACCAAGATCTTTCTGAAAAGGGGTCTACTATAAAAGGAAAGAAATTGCTTTTCCTTTTAGAGTAGATCCCCTTCAGAAGGGAGGCAGAATTGCCTCCCCCCTGAAAGTATCCATTCCCAATAAATATTTCCATTCTTTTTGTCTGTGATGGGATGAAGCCTGTTAGAAAAGCAGAAATTTCTTCATTATAAACTTGTATTTTTGGGGTAAAGGGTATTAATATGGTTCTTATTTCTCCACCAAAACATGTGATCACCTGTTGTGGTTCTCATTAAAACAAGCAGACATTTTTCCATTATAAATCAATATTGTTGGGGTAAAAATTATGATGTGGTTTTTATTCTACACCAGAACATGGGTTACAGTTCTCATTAAAGCACTGCTTATCTCAACCTCATCATGGCCTTGTCCATGAACTTTATCAATTAATAGTTTTATCCTACCAGAGATGGAGGGGGACTGTTGTCAGTCTCCCTATCCCATTAGCATTGGCATCAGACTGACCTTGGTGGCTCAGTCAGATGTGCATCGAACTGATGATCAAGAGGTCACAGGTTCAATACCAGCCTGGTCCGGCAACATTCTTAGTGGAGATTGATCATGAAATATTTTCTATGGTCATTCTCTCCCTTCCCTTGATTCAAGAAAGGCAGTTGTCAGTTTCTGGCAAAAGAATGTGCACAAGTACTGGTTAACCACCTGGAGGACTAATCCTGCCCAGGAAGTGAGGATAGGCAAATTCACCATGCTCAACATGACCCAAATGGTCTAAATGGGCCGTTAAACCTCAACTAAAAAAATCAGGGGTTTGAGAGGTTCTAGCTACCTGACCAAACACTAAAAAATTACCATTCATAGTTATAATACTGGTTTCCAAGAACTGAAAAAGAAACCTTTGAAGAAAGATTGATTGAGAAGGTGATTAACATAACTCTTGAACAGTGGGTTTGTAAAATTGTCATTTCTATGTGTGACTAGTATTACACAGTTGTAAATTCACCAGAACATACCATAACACCAGATATGGTGCTTTTTCAAGCAAAAAGTATGGATTTTTTTTTTTCTAATTACTCCATAAAACATATTTTTGTGGGTGAAGCACCTTGCTAAGGCACTTCTAATGAGTACCCACATCATTTTTCTAATACATGTATCTCCATAAAAACATATTTTGCGGGTGAAACGTCTTTCTGAGGCATTTAGAATGAGTACCCACATCATATCATAGGTCTAGATGAGAGTGGGTATGAAGTAAATGTTTTATTATTTCCTCACTGAGGCACTTCTAATGAGTACTTACAACATATGTTTTCATGGAGAAATAAAAAAAAATATTAATATTTTTGGACTGAAAAAAACATCTTATGATGAGCTATGTCATATGTTAAGTTTTCCTGGAGAAATAAGAAAAGTAATTGTTTGGTTACTCCTCTTATCTGGTGCTATGACACGTGCTTTAAGGGTTAACTACATGTATTGCCCAAATAATGACAATTCCCCTACTTTAGATCACAAATGGATCAAAATGCACAGCCATTGGTAATTTAAAATTAATTATGGATAAATCATATAATGCATCACTAAGGACCCTTGCCTATAACATTTGAGTGTCCAGGATAAGGTTTTGGGTTAAAAACAGCCAAAAATGCGAGTCAGGAAAAACCCTGGTATTATATGTTGTTGAATAGTGAAATTTTAATATGTGTGTGAATACGTAGGATGATCTGGGGTTTTCTATATTTTGCACCCCCCAGCCCTTGTTACTGCCTAAAAAATTTTAAGGCAGCAACAAGGTCAGGTTTTTATCTTATTTCCTTGGACAGGTTCATTCCCGGTCAGCACTGAGGTTACGTGATATGTGTTGTAAGAATGGCGGTGTCTTCATTAAAGTTGGTCAGCATGTCGGTACCCTGGAGTACCTTCTTCCTAAAGAGTATGTGCAGACAATGAAGGTTTTACACAACCAAGCTCCTCAGTCTCCAGTAGAAGATCTCTATAAGGTTTTTGAAGAGGATCTTGGGAAAAAGGTAAGCCATTATCATAGCCTCAGATAAGCAGTTTTAGTCAGCTGGAAAATACTGATATTTTCGTTATTTTTTTTTTTTTTTTCAGAAAAAAAAACATATGATATGAACTTATGGTACACAATAGAAGTGCCTCAGTATTTTCATGGATATACATGTACAGTATTAATCTGGATACCCCTCTTATCTGGAGCTTTGCATTTTTATTTTACTTATACATGATCAGAAGGTATGCTGTAATGTGTAGTAGTCTAGACAAGCCTAAGTTAGCTTTAATCCTTGCCTTGCTGAATAAATTGATGCCTCATCCACTTCTAATTTTCAGCCAACCAGATTACTTGATCTGGGTTTGATAGAAATTCACACATTAAATGACAAACAGTGCAGATCCAGATCAGTTGGCTTCTTCAGAAGCCAAATGATCTGGATCTACACTGTTTGCTAAGACAGGGCATGTCATGTTCAGCAAGAGAAGGATTAAGGCTGTATGATTCTTTTATTTGCCTTCATTAATTTTGAGTTGATGTTGGAAAGGGCATGACAGCTGTGGCTGCTATAGTAGAAAACAATATGAATTGAGTGAAATTGAAGCAATGCTTGCATGTCATTCCTGTGTCTAGAGCTGCAGCAAGTGGACCATTTTCGATAAATACATTGTAAATGGAATGGATCACTTTTGACAAAATAAAATTACTTAACCCTTTAAGTGCCATTCAGAATTTCAGCAGATCACATTCTGTTTTGTTTCTTTTTTTTTGATTTTCTGAGAAAATAAAGCTTGTCATTTCATGTGAATCATTTGCACATATGAATGTCAAGCAAAATTTACTTGTTAAAATATTAGTAATTAAAACATGTTCAGACTGTTAACTACTGCTATTGTGTTAAGTAGTGCTTTAAGGGTTACCTGTAATTTCCAAGGTATATAATCAGCCTATTATCACTACAGTAACTTGATCTCATCAATGATCTGATGCTCTGTATCAAAAAATATATTTATGTAGCTATGAAACACAATGTGAGAAAATGTACCTTCATACATGTGCACCCAACAAAGACATATATCAGCTTGCAGATCCATGCAGTCTGATATCAAGAAGATGATTCTCATGAAATGTCAAACCTTATTTTCTTATGGAAATGCTGTATATATATATATATATTTTAAAAATGCCATTTTAATATGGTAAATGTCCTGAAATTATATATTTTAAAAAATGCCATCTACATGTATGGTAAATGTCCTAAAATTTCGAACAAGTATCCAACAAAAAGGCATAGGCAAACTGTGCATACCCAGCTCAGACTGCTCCTGATCTGGGTCTCCACTGTTTGCAATTCCACTAAGTATTTTAAGAAACAATGTTGTAAAACGCAAAATTTAGACAAAAAAAAAAATATGGAATAAAGTGTTCGAAATATTAGGACATTTACCTACCTGCTGTTCTGATAGTCTTTTCCAGGGGAGGCAGATTCACCAAGTTTGTTTTTGCCTTCCATCTGAAAAGGGGTGTGTAGTAAATATCCTAAGATTTTGAACACTTTATTCCGTACCTTTTTTGACTTGATTTGCTTTTAATGCAGTTTTAATGCAGTTATTTCTTAAATTACTTAGTGGAAAGGCAAACAGTGTAGACCCTATTAGGAGCAGTCTGATCTGGGGTCGCACTATTTGCATATGCCATTTTATTCGCAACTTTGGTGTACAAAATTTGAGGACATTTACCGTACTGAAAAAGGAAAAAAATCTAATCTAAGGGAGCTGATTCTTTCCCTTAGGGTACATCCCTTTTCAGAAGGGGTTGGTGTTCAGGAAAGCAAACAGGAAGCCACCAAAGTTGTCTTTTTTTAAAAAATGGCTGAAAATCTATCCCTGTTCTCTGTTCACAGTTTATTCACATTAATCCATTTATGTAGAATGGACTCTTCTAACACAACTCTTTGGACAAGTTTATTTCCAATAACATGGTTTATGGTTAGTTTTTATATTTACTTTATTTTACAAAAATTCCAGAATTTATTGCAAACAGTGTAGGTCCTGATCAGGTATTCTCTCTGTGGCATCTGATCTGGGTCTACACTGTTTGCCAATTAAATTACCCTTTTGGGTGTTTCCCGGCTGAAACGGGTAAAAATTGTTTTGTTTTTTTTTGTTCTGTATTCAGGTGGAGGATGTATTTGTAAGTTTTGACCCTGAGCCAATAGGAACTGCATCACTGGCTCAAGTTCACAAAGCTGTTACCAAAGATGGAAGAGTTCTGGCAGTGAAAATACAGCATCCTAAAGTGAAAGCTCACTCATATGTGGACCTTAAATCAATGGAGGTACCTTCTCTAATAGCACTTATTCTTTTTTTTTTTTTTTTTTTTCATTTATTTAATTTTGTACATGTATTTTATCTATTTACGTTTTCTAAAGAAAAGAAAAGTTGTGTTTAGGGATACTGAAACATATGATCCATTTTGAACATCCTATCTCTTGGGTTACTGTAACCAGGGTCAAGATGTTCAAGGCTTTATTATATACCCCTCTCCCAGATGATTCACATGAAATGGCAAGCCTTATTTGCTTGTAAAACTGATTAACATGATAAATTGTCATCTTTCACATTTTGAATGGCACTTTAAGGGTAGAGTAATTTCTATTTCATCAAAAGCTATCGGTTTAATCATTTTAATTTGTAGTAAATGGCAGCTGGATAAAGTTAAAGACGCAGGACATTACACATATGTCACATCAGTTTCAAGATATCCGCCTAAACACACTTTATTAGAGAGTATGTGATATGAATCTGGAAAAAGACTGAGACTCTCAACTGATATGTTTTTTCCTATCAGACTGTAAGAAACTTAAGTTTTTGAATATGGTATCATGAAGCCTTGTTGTCATGCTGAATAAATTAAGATGTCACTTCTAATTTTCAGCCAATCAGATTACAGTATCATTACTTGATCTAGGCTGTTGATACACATATTTAATGACAAACAGAGCAGATCCAGATCAGTTGGCTTCTGAAGAAGCCAACTGATCTGGATCTACACTGTTTGCAAAGACAGAACATATCTGGTTTCAGTAGGCTCAATGATATTAATATAAAGTACATATATAGTAAATATAATCATAATACACAACATATTCCATATGGGAAGAGGGTGGGCCCAGATCAGTCTGGCAAGTCAGTTAAGGGCCTTATCTGTTAGTTACATTGTAATACATTCTATAGTATCCTATTTTTCAGTATTTATAAAGTGAACAATCCCCGCCCTAGATAAAGTAGGACATATTGTTTTTGATTTTGATCCTGTTATCATTGGCTTCACAGTGTCATGTGTTCATACCTCATTTGGAAAAGCTTCATGAAACACAGAGGGTTAAATCATTGGTACATGCTTTACTGCTGATTAGATTTTGATGACATTGCTTGTCAAATTTTAACCAAAATTTTTCTGGCGAAAGAATGTGCACAATACTGGTTAACTGCTTAGTGGACTAAGCCTGCCCAGTAAACATGTGGTTAGGTAAACTGACCGCACTCGACATGAACCCATTTGGTTGACTGGGCCATAAAACCTCAACAGAAACAAACAAACAAAACCAAAATCAGCTTGTCTGCACTTTATCTCCTGAAGTGATTGATGGACATAGCCTATGGGTCAAATTTGCTGTAGGACAGTGTGAAGAGTGCATTAGATTTTGGTAGCCTTGGCCACATTTTCAAAGTTAGCATGTGACTTAGAATATTTGACACATTTGGTTTTTTTTTTGTTTTTTTTTTTGGAAAATTTGATTGATATTGCATCAATATAATAATGTACTCAGCTTCTTCTCTCTGCTTAACTCCAGATAATAAGAGAGGTATTGAAATAAATGCTTTCCTTATTTCTCCAGAAAAATATTTTGTTACGGGTACCCAGTGAGGCATTGCTAGTTAATGGGTGCTGATAACTTATATTTTGAAATAGCAAAAATATCAATATCCTTTCATTGAGAAAAGCATCTAGAACTGCACAATAGCATAGGTATAAATGAGGGTTTTTATTTTTCTATATAAAATTATTGATGTTTTCCTACTTTCACCACAAAAAGATACATGATATAGATACTCCTTGGAAATATTCCCATTGAGTATACACAACATGTATTTTCATTGAGAAGTAAGAAAACAGGGCCCGGTTGTTCAAAGCATCGTTAGCTTAACGAGCTCGTTAAGGGTCATTTCGTTAACTGTTTTAGCAGATTCATTATACAATATTCTGATATTTTTTGCTGAAAAAATGTGAGTAGCTTTTGCACTGCAAAAGCTACTCACATTTTTTCAGCAAAAAATTTCAGCATACTTTCGTGTCACTCGATTTAAATTTTAACGAATCGTTAACTAACGATGTTGTTAGCTTTGAACAACTGGGCCCAGTATTTTGATATCCCTCTTATCTAGTGTTTTACAAGCATTTATGGTTTCACTGTAATTCATTTATTTCTTACTTCAGTTTTTGATACACAGAGTTGCTTGGGTATTCCCAGACTTTCAGTACCTCTGGTTGGCTGAGGAAACTAAGAAGAATTTACCACTCGAGCTAGACTTTATACAAGAAGGGCATCACTGCGAAAGAGCAGCCAGAATATTTAAAAAGTTCTCTTTTTTGAAGGTGAGTTCATTTTAAATCTGGAACAATGTGATCAACAATTATGCACACATTGCAGTGTTTCACTTGCTTACTGTCCTTTCGACATCACTTGGAAAGACATTGTTTCCTTGGCCTTTTAATTGAAATGAAAATATTTTGTTCTGATTGACCATATCATATCAGGAACCATTTGTCTTTTCTGTTCCAGCATATTATTCTCAAATATTTATCTTGAAATTAAATTTACGGCTAAATATTAGTCTGATCTGTACAGTTTCTATAATAAGCGATTTTTTTTTTTGAATTTTTACCATAGAAAATAGTTTTTACTTGTCTTTGATGATCTTAACTTGTAGATTCTGATGAGTACCCATAACATATATTAACTTGGGGAAATAAAAAAATATTTACCTGATACCCATTCTTATCCAGAGCTATTGTTTATTGGTTTCAGGTACCTGCAGTATACTGGGATATGTCAAGTGAGCGGGTCCTAACTATGGAATATTGTGAGGGTGGCAAAGTGGACGATAGAGAATACATGAAGAAACATAATATTTCTGTTAATGAGGTATGTGTAATTTAATAGGCCTTATCAGGTGGAAAAGGTATCTTCAGGGCATATCATAGCTGTAGATAAGGGCCTTTTTTCAACCAAAAGGGTTAATATTTTCAAACTTCTTCATGAAAATATACACTGTGGGTATTCATAAGAAGGGCTTCTAATGAATACACACAGAGTATATTTTCATGGAGAAGTTTGAAAAATAATATCGACAAGTTGTTTTCATGGAGAAATGAAATATCTGAAGCTATGGAATATGCAGACAGATGAGGCCCAGGTCAGCCTGCACATAACAGAATCTGAGCAGGGCCTTCACTGTCAACTTATCCAATCATTGTATACTGTTGACAGTATCAATGAATTGCTTAATGCATAAAGATAAAACTACAATCCTGCAGAATTGTTCAAATCTGTACATTTTGCACGTGTTCAAAGATGCCTTTTCTCTCATGCTGCAGCCTAGGTGAAACATAGTGTGGAAGAACCATCATCCCGTATGTGAATAGCTAAAGCTCTTGATAAGAGGGACTGTCCAGATGAACATTATTCTTACAACTCCACAAAAAACATGATGTTGAGTCAGTTCTCATGAATACCCACCTCATGTTTTCAAAGAAAAATGTCATATATTTTGTGATTTTAAAATCACTCTATTGTCAAAGTTTTGGCCTATGGAATTCAAGTTCTTCAGAAATAGAACTCTTCATTCAGTTTGGTGGCATCCTTCTTTGCTTCAAGGAAGAAAGTGATGTTCACTTTGAACATCACTTTCTTCCTTGAAGCAAAGATGGATGCCACCTCATTGAATAAAGTTTTCTATTCCTGAAGAAGGCCATAGGCCAAAAGTTCAAAAATAGAGAGTGATTTTTAATTCATACAAGATTGTGGTTTTTCCCCAAGGAGAAATAATTTAAAAGTCAATAGTTTTTTTATTGGAAAAAAGGAACATGAAAGTTATACAACATCTGTTTCAGGTATCAAGAGATCTAGGTAAACTGTACAGTGAAATGATATTTGTCCAAGGTTACGTCCACTGTGATCCTCATCCAGGGAATGTCCTTGTTAACAAGACCAAGAGAGGTACACAGATAGTCTTGCTGGATCATGGCTTGTATCAGGTATGTTTTTATTTTATATAGACCGCAGAAAACAATAGGCTGCATTAAGAAGATTGTAAAATGTAATGGCTCAGATCAGCTGTATAATCGGATAATTAGTTGTCTTTATTTTCCACCCAAAAAGTATGGATTTACCTTATATCTCCAAGAAAACATGTTACGGTACTCATTGGAATTGCCTCAGTCTTCAGAAGCCAACTGATCTGGATCTACACTGTTTGCAAACGCAGAGCATATTCGAGTTCAGCAGGACCCGGGTTAAATATCAACACAGAGTTCTCGGAAACGCCGAATCTGGCGTATTTTTACGCCTATTTTTGCTTTTGTAAGCGTAAAATTTCCTCCCGAGGATTCTCATTTACGCTCTATTGCCACCGGACGTCCAAACTGAACTTCAAAAACGTACCGCGGACTTCCAAAATTTCTTTTGTCCGTCGAAATCGATACCCGAGATGTCCAAAAATTGTCAAAAAGCCCGCCCACTTTTAACGTATGATGTTTGCCCCGCCTACTTACTGGAAATTCGCTACCTGTGTTGACTGAGCTTTAAGGACGTCCCACTTTCCTCTTGCGGGAGTTTTATTGACATCGGTGTCAAGCGTCCCGGCACCCTTTGATGGCTGCGTGATCACTGTGTGTATTTGTCACGCGTGCTGAGTTGATTAATTGATGTTTGTATAATTAAACTTTCTTCTGCGACACCCGAAAATATTCGGTGAAATTATATGAAGTCATTATTATTTTTAATTATTCATGTCTTAAAATTTTAAATTATTATTTTGCTAAGAACGTGAGTCGTCTGAAAACACCTCAACACTTCCGGGAGTTACCGAGTGAAATTAAATAAATAAACAATTATGCACAGAACGCAAATTTAAATCTATTCGAATTTAGAAGCTTAAGTTTGTCATGACAACAAAAGCAATTTTTCAAATGAGAAGAAAACATATTTTTCGTCAAAATTTTCGGAAAACCCGTTTCTAAATTCGTAGCCTTGTTCCGGCTGCGCTGTTTACCAGCGCGGAAAAGACGCAAAGCAAGTCTAAATATAGGCGAATTGCGATGGTTTTGCTTCCATATTGATTCAGATGAGCCTCATCAATTGATTTATTGTTGAACTTGGAATTACACCACGACCTCTTTATAACACTATTGTTGGGGTCCATAGTATAAACCGTGCTAATTAAACAACCATGTTATATCCAAACAAAAATGTATAGATTATATTGAAAAATGACCATTTATGGTCATTTTTCAATATAATCTATACATTTTTGGGGTCCATCTTTGAACCGTGTTATATCCAAAACCATGTTATAACGCACCGTCTTATAAAGAGGTTGTAGTGTATCATCTTTATAGATGGAAGGGAGTAGACAACAGTCGGTTCTGAATAAAATTTGATCGCCCTCATTTAGAAAATGACTGTATGACATATGTGGCCAGCATAGATGATCAGCTTGCACATTGTATGCATTCTAATTGGAGTCTGTCCTAATCACTTACATAATGAAACATTGTGTTTGCTAACTGCATAGATCCTGAAGAGACTGGGCAGATGTGCAGGCTTGTTTGTGTCTGTGCTCATTACATGTCATATTGTTGTTTTCTGCTTCAAAAAGTAACTTAGTGAGGAGAGCAACTTAGTGAGATATGAGGTACAATCAAGAGGTCTCGACCCAATATCTTAGAATTAATAAATTGAAATGAAACCCCAATCAGTTGATTATTTTATCTTATTCAACATCTTTTGTAAAATGAATTAATATTTAAAGCTATTGATTTTGGTAGGAATTGGCTGCAAACAGGGGAAGGATTAATCATTTTTGACTTTTATTAAACTGAGAAAGTGGACAAAGTTGAAGTTAAAGCAGTCATAAGGTACTTCTTTAAGAAGGGCATGTCCCTGAAGGCAATCCATTATGACTTCAGTAAAACCCTTGGGGATGAGTTGCCTTCTTACAACATAGCTACAGATAAGAGAGGGTATCCACACAATATTTTTCTTATTTCTCCACAAAAACATATCTTGTGGGTACTCATTAGAAGCGCCTCGGCGAGGCACTTCTAATGAGTGGGTACTCATTAGAAGCGCCTCGGCGAGGCACTTCTAATGAGTACCCACAACATATGTTTTCATGGAGAAATAAGAAAGATATCAGCATTTTCGGATGAAAAAAGCGCCTTATTTGTTGCTATGTTACAACATGGTGAAGAAATGGGCTGCTTAAATTGGGGGAAGAAGGGAAAGCATGGAGGATGATGAACAATCTAGGCACCCTAAAGACACAACTACAGACAAAAACATTGAGCTTGTGCAATGTCTGATCATGTGTGACAGGAAAAGAAGCCTGCATGTAATAGCTAGACAAATAGGCATTAGTTTTGGGGCAGTTCAGTCTAGTTTGACCAATTTCAGGGATGTCTCAGGTTTCAGCTAGATGGGTCCCCAGAATTTTGACCCAAGATCAGAAGAAGAGTGGGCTTGCTATTTCTAAGTATCTTGTGTCTTTATGTGAAGATGACCCTGAGTAATTTATGCATGGAGTTGTGACTCAAAATGAGACTTGGGTCTATCACTTTGATCCTGAGGCTAAAAAGCAGAGGTTGCAAAGGAGGCACCCTGGCTCTCTCGTCCTAAGAAATTTAAGGGAGTTTCTTTAGCAGGGAAGGTGATGGCCTCTGACTTTTGGAAAAGGGTGTTATCATGGTGGATTATGTTGAGGGGGGTCACACTATAAATGATGCATTTAATGCATAAGAACTATGGTGACTGCATCGGAGATTGTGAAGAAGAGATGAGAAAAGTTGATGAGGTGTTTCTGCGCTTGCAAGATAATGCACCAGCCCACACCTCCCAAGTTGTTATGGCTGCTGCGGGGTCCTTCCTCTTCCACTGTATTCTTCAGATTTAGCCCCTTCTGACTTTTATCAGTTTCCAAAGCTGAAAACTAACCTTTGTGGTAGGAATTTTGGAAGCAATCAAGATGTTGTTGATGAATACTTGGTGGACCAGGAAGAAGGCTTCTGTTTTGAAGGGATAAATAAACTGAAACAGCATTGGAGAAAATGCATCGAGGCAAAAGGCAATTATATTGAGAGGTAATGGCACAATTTATCTCTTGTTCATTCCGAAAGTACAGGTGCCAAGAACTTTTTTATCGTTCCTCATGCTTATGCACAGCACTACATTTAGGAAGAAAAAATAAGACATAATATGATTACTTTCAGATGAAACAAGCACCTTAACTGGAGCTATGATTTTGAGAAGCTCACTATAAATATTCAAGCTGATTGAGTCTTGCCGCAATTTTCTGTTTCAGGAATTAACAGATGAATTCAGAATTGATTACTCCAAATTGTGGATGTCCCTTATAAAGGCAGATATAGATGGTATCAAAACTTATGCTCAGAAGTTGAATGCTGGTAAACTCTATCCTCTGTTTGCCTGCATGCTGACAGCTCGGACTTGGGAGTCTGTGGCAGAAGGGATAGACAAGAAGGAATTGACAGAGGCAGAGGTAATACATTTTAATCAGTTGCATTTTTAATCCCTGCCATAATGAATGGAGATGCCACACCCACTTCTAATTGTCATCCAATCAGATTGCTAGATCCAGGTTTTTGTCCCCCGATGTTAGTCGAAGGGGCCTATTAAAAGGGTCTGCCCATCTGTCAGTCTGTCCGACCTTCCGTCTATCCGTAGACACAATGAGATGGGTAGCCTGTGGCTGCAACTCCTCTTACAGTTTTTAAAAGGTCTTTTTGAAACTTTGCAAGTATTTTTGTCATGATCTGAAGATATGCATCTGGTTTTGGGGTTATCGTCCCCATTATTTTTTTTCATCAACTTTTTCCACTTTTTCGGCTTTAGTTTTTCAGGCCAGATTACTATAAGAATAGATACTTTGTGGGTGCAATTCCCCCTAGAGTTTTCCACCAATCATTTGAAATTATGCATACTTGTTCTACATGGTCAGTAGATGTGCATGTGGTTTTGGGGTTATCCTCTTCTTATTTTTTATCAACTTTTCTACTTTTTTGATTAAGTTATTTCCAGGTTCAATTTCTATTAGAATAGATCCCTTAGGGGCGCAACTCCTCCTAGAGTTTTCCACCGATCATTTTTAAACTATGCGTACTTGTTCTACCTTATCTGTACTGTACATGTGCATGTGGTTTTGGGGTTATCGTTCCTTTATTTTTTTATCAGTTTTTTTCCTACTTTTTTTACTTATTTTTTTTCCAGGTTTGATTAGTATTAGAATAGATATCTTGTGGGCGCAACTCCTCCTAGACTTTTCCACTGATCATTTAGAAACTATGCATACATGTACTTGTTCTACTTGTTCTGAAGATGTGCATGTGGTTTGGGGGTTATCCTGTCATTAATATCTTTTTTCAACTTTTTGCTTTTTTTCACTAGTTTTTTTTTAGTTGTGACACTATGATGTGGGTAGTTTTTTTGCGCAATTCTGCTTGCAGTTTTATACCAAATTTTGAAACTGCAGGTATTATTGTCATGGTCTGAAGATGTGCGTGTGCTTTTGGGGTTGTCCTCCCATCATTTGTTATCAATTTTTTTCCACTTTTTCAATGTTCTTCAGGTCTGATTAGTATCAGAATAGATACTTTTCTGGGTGCAACTCATCCTACAGTTTTCCACCTATCGTCCTTAAACTATGCATACTTGTTCTACATGGTCTGAAGATATGTATGTGGTCTTGAGGTTAAACTTCCATTATTTTTTATCAACTTTTTCTACTTTTTTTCATTAGTTTTTTCCAGGTCCAATTAGTATTGGAATAGATACCTTTTGGGCCAAACTCCTGGAATTATTTTGAAACTAATGCATATTTGTTCAACATGGTCTGAAGATCTGTGTGTTTGGTTTTTGGGTTATCCTCCTATCATATGGATTTAAAAGTCATAACCCTTTACCGACAAAGCCATGATTTCGGGGGACGCTTTCCAGCAATGGGCTTCTATTGGTATAAGTTCACATATTGAATAACAAACAGTGCAGATCCAGATCATTTGGCTTCTTAGAAGACAGCTGATCTTGATCTGCACTATTTACAAAGGCAGAACATATCTGGGTTCAGCAGGAGCAGGGTTAAATGACAGTATAATTTGCAGTATCTGTAGATTCTGTTAGTGGACAAAGATAGCCTTGATCAAACTTCACAAGTGCAGAAGCTGAGCCGTAGTTGATCCTCATATTCTGTAAGAGTCCTTTGTATTTTCAGCATGTTTATCATAAAAATCTTATTTTTGTTCAGAAATATTCTCAAGTTAGTGATTTTTTTTTTTTTGTTCAGAAATATTCTAAAGTTAGTGAATTCTTTATTTTTAACTCTCCAGTATGAAAGTATAAGTATAGCTATAGCAGTCACCACGCCGTCAGTGAAATTGTTTAGTTAAAACTTTTAAAAGGCTATATCTCCTGAACATCTAGATGAAAGTAGTTCATACCTGCCCCGATGTTTGATACTGGTCTGAAGTTCTATGCTGTATCCTGACCCACAAAGTGACCATGAGGTCAAGGTCACAGACTTAGGGAAGAATTATGTTGAGGTTTTTTTTTTGGATAAAGTTTTTAGAGGCAAAGTGAAATTCAGACAAGCTACACTGTCCTGCGGCAGTTCTTACGAAAAACTGAATTATGGTGAGGGAAAAAGTTAACCCTTAAAGGATTACTAACACCTCAGCAGACAGCATTTTGATGATTTTTTTCTGCAGCGGATATAAGGTGAGATTTCATGTGAATCATCTGCCTAGCAGACAATTCACATCAAGTGCCTAAGTCTTTTTTTTTTTCTCTAAAAAATAATTTAAAAAATTAGAATGTCACTTTTATAGTTTTGCTGAGTGCTTTAAGAGTTAATCCTGTGTTATTATAAAAAAATATATTTTGTTGATCTTTAACAGTACAGCTGTTCTTTTTTTATGCTTCAGAATGAGAAACTGAGAGACAATGCTGCCATATACATGATACAGATATCTGAGATTCTGAACAGAATACCACGACAACTGTTGTTAATAATGAAGACCAATGATGTATTACGCGGGATAGAGGCTGCCCTGCAGACTAGGGCCAATGCATCCTCATTCCTTAACATGTCCCGCTGCTGTGTAAGAGCTGTGTCCAATGATGAACTAAGACAATGTGACAGCTTCTATCAGTCTTTCAGTATTAGACTTGCTACTCAGTGGCAGTTATGTAAAATATCACTGTACGAATTTTATTTGTGGTTACAGAGCTCTGTGATAATGAAATATTTGACATCTAGTCAAAAGGTTGTTGTGAGTTGATGAAAAGTCTTTCTAGGGTTATTTTTAATTTACTCTATAAATTAGATAGGATATAAAAAAAATCAAACAGTTACCTTATGTATGGGGCCAGGAGGAATGAGCCTTGGACAGTGGGTAATGTGAGGCAGTTCTAATGAGAACTGGCAAAGTCTGATAAGAAAATAGCATTACTATTTGGGCACATGTATCATTTCTGGAGTTGTGTATTTGAACTTTGTTAAAGCTAACAGGAAACAGTCACAGCCCCCACAACTTATCAGGTTTAATCTAAATATTGGGACTTAAATGCCTAAGCTTACAGAGTAGAACCAGATCAAAGGGTTCCTAAAGGAACTATGTTATCAGGGTCTACACTGTTTGCCATTCAGCCAGCACTATTAGACAGACCACCAGTGGTGAGCAGGACTTGTGAAAAAAAGATATATGGTTAAGTGTTAACCATAGTCCTGCTGAACTCATATATGTCCTGCCTTTGCAAACAGTATAGATCCAGATCAGTTAGCTTCTGAAGAAGCCCTTTTTAAAAGGGAGACAATCTAGACAGAGGTGCCTCCCCCAAAAGTGTATTCATTTCCCTTAGCCGGGTTTGGTGGCTTAGTCTAATGTGCGTCTGACTGTTGATCAGAAGGTCGCCATTTGGATTCCTGCCAGGTCCGGCAGGATTCTTTCATGGAGATTGATTGTGAAATATATTCTATGGTCATTCTCTCCCTTCTGTTGATTATACCCCCGGCATATGAAGTATGCAATGGGGATATATAGTTTTTTTGCCCCGCCACCACAAAAGTGGCGGGGTATTATATTATACCCTCTTAAATTTTGAGTGTCAGTCCGTCCGTGCCCCCACCATTCGTGTGCCCGCAACTCCTCCTACAGTTTTAGGCCAATCCTTATCAAACTTTACAGGCGCTTTAAGGATGGTCTGAAGATATGCATATTGTTTTTTCAGAATCCTGAAATTATTTTTTATCACATTTTTTTCATTTTTAACTTAGACTTTTTCCGAGCCCTAATACTACAGAAATGTATAGGGAGTATGTACCTTGTATGCCCAACTCCTCCTACAGTTTTAGGCTAGTCCTTTTGAAACTTAACAGGCACTTTTAGGATGGTCTGAAGATATGCATATTGTTTTTTCAGAATTCTGAATTTATTTTTTATTACATTTTTTGCATTTTTAACTTAGACTTTTTTCGAGCCCTAATTCTACAGAAATGTATAGGGAGTATGTACCTTGTACGCGCAACTCCACCTACAGTTTCAGGCCGATCCTTTTGAAACTTTACACACGCTTTTAGGATGGTCTGAAGATATGCATATTGTTTTTTTCAGAATCCTGAAATTATTTTTTTATCACTTTTTATTGCATTTTTAACTTAGACTTTTTTGTGTTTTTTTATCACTTGCTTGATACATTGCAGTGGCGGGGCATGGTGCATGGCTTGCAGTTTTATTGTCTTTCAAGAAGAGCAGTTGTCAGTTTCTTTTGAAAGAATGTGCACAAGTACTGGTTAACCACTTATAGGGCTAAGACTGCCCAGGAAAAGTGTGGTTAGGTAAACTGACTTGACATGACCCTAATAGGCTGACTGGGCAGTAGAACCTCAACTCAGTCAATCAATCAATCAATTTGTTTCCCTTTGGGCTTTATTCACTTTGTGAGTGATTCATCAGTAATGGTGAATCACTCAAAAAGTGAATAAAGCCCAAAGAGTAAAATGGCTCAGTTTAGAAATTTGGCAGAAATGGTAGTATTTACACATCAATAAATTCTAGAAAAAAGATATTAAGTCCTATATTGAAATTCACTGGGCATAAAGACAATATTTTTGCAATAGACCTGTCTGTAGGAAAACTAGTTGAACATTTATCCATTTCCTAGGTTATAGCCTAGGAAGTTGAGCTGTATCAGAAGAAATTTCTGATGACTCACTATATGCATAAAAAAGGATTTTTTTTTCAGATCTGTGTTCATGTTTACTGCCAAAACTAAAGCATGGAATATGTACAAATTGTTTAACTAACAGTTCTTTCTTGCTATCATTTGTTATAGCATAGTTGTCAATCTCTGCCATGTGTACACTTAATCTTCAGACAGGTAGACAGTGTAGACCCTGGTCAAACTTCTAAAGTTTGTCAGGGTTAGTATTGTTTGTAATTCAGTCACGTTGAAGTGAAGAATGGGTTACTGTGAGAGGAGGTAACTCTCAAAATGTGTTTTACCCACCTCCTGAAAAGGGTCTGCTCTAAAAGGAAAGAATTTGCTCCCCTTGGCAGCAAATTCTGGCCTTTTGGAGTGGACTTTTTTTCAGAAAGGGCTTGACATGCAGGTAAGCAAACAGGATGTCAGAAACGATGCCTCACTAAATATCAAAAATGGCACAAAACAGTCTAAGTGTATCCAGTGCCCTTAAATTATGTGAATAAGTACTTGAAGTCTGAATATTAAAATGATTATTGTACCATAATGACCATAAATAGTCAGACACTTAAAGGGGACGTCATACATTTGTTAGCAGGCCTCGATGGCTCAGTTAGATGCACATTGGACTGGTGATCAGGAGGTTGGGGCTATGACTCCTGCCAGGTTGGCATCATTCTTTCATGGAGATTATATTATGGTCATTCTTTTCCTTCCCCTGATTCAAGCAGGGCAGTTGTCAGTTTCTGGTGAAAGAATGGGTACGGTACTAAGCCTGCCCAGTAAAAGTGTAGTTAGGTAAACTGACTGCACTTGACATGACCCTATTGGGTTGACTCGGCTGTAAAACCTCAACACAAAGAATTGCATGTGGTAAATTTTCTGTCATTTTGTACAAGGGAGATATTTTTTGTGACTTTATGTTTTCCATCCTGTGCACCAAGTCCCCTCTAGAAAGGGGACTACTCTAAAAGGAGGAATTTTGCTTCCCAACTAAAAGGAAAGAATTTGCCCCCAAGGGCAATTGTTTTTTCCTTTTAGAGTACACCCTTTTGAAAGGAAAGCCAAAACAACATTAAAATGAGTTGCCTCCCTTGAAAGTTTATCTATTCTCCCTTATATCATACTGTTCTTATCCTAAAATTTGAACAGGTCAGTTTAATTGTGGTGATTTGTGTTAGTAAACTGGTGCATGGGAATGGAAAACAGTGTAGTTCCTGATCAGACTTCTAAGGAGAATTTTGGCCTGGGTCTACTGTCTTTGCTCAAGCCAGATTATGTCCAAACGTTTTAGGATAAACACAATGATTACTATTTCAGGAACAAGGAATGGCATTACAAATAGCTTATGTTTATGCAATATAGTTTTTATTTATCTTTATTTTACTGTTATAGTTGATAAGAGGTAGCAGGTTAATATTTCTCTTATCTCCATGAAAACGTATGTTTTGGGTACTCAGTAGAAGCATCTCAGCAAGGCACTTCTGATGAATACCCACAACATACATTTTCATGGAGAAATAAGGAAATCAATACTTTTTGGTTGAAAAACATGTATCTTATCTGGAGCTATGACAGTATCTTGATTTTTCAGTCATTGTTGTTTTTTGTTATGATCGTAGAAACATACATGCTTGCCTTGTTGCCAAGAGACTCATTTTTCATATTTACGTATTTAAGTAAAACTATGACCCATATGTAAACAACAAACAAACAGGCCAGTCTGTTCATATGCAGGGTTACTTTTACATGCGTTTATCTGTTTAGAAGGTACAAAAATTGAGAAAGCAATGAAATGATCAGATCCAGAAAATCATTTTTCTTTGTTTCTCCATGAAAACATGGGCTGTGGGTACTCTATGGGAGAGTCTCAAATATTAGTGGAGAAACAAAAAAAAAAAAAAAATATCAGAACTGAAAATGAAAGCACAAGAGCATGTTTGGCTTTTTGCATGGACATGTATAATAAAGGTGCTTTATTTTTATCTGCATTGCTGCTTAGTCCTAGCCCCCACCACACAGTTATAATAGGGCTACATGTATTATATCATTTCACTGGACATCTACATGCCCATACAATGTTTGTATACATGTTTTTACTTAATTTGTTTCTTTTTTTGTTAATGTCAATTATTAAAGCCTGCCAAAAGATAATAGTAATGGTGGGCACCATTCCATGCCTATGTCTTTCCATGCCAGTATCCCTCCCACAATTGCTTGGAGCATCTCAGAAAGTATCGAGTGAATCAAACTGAGCTATGGTAAATGTCCTAAAGTTTTGAACACTTTATTTCATTTTTTTTTTTTTTGGCCTAAATTTTGCTTTTTATGCAGTTGCTCCTTAAAATACTTTAATAGTGGAATGGCAAACACTCGAGACCCTTATCAGACTCTCCAAGAGCAGTCTGATCTACAGGAGCAGTCTGCACTGTTTGCACATGCCATTTTTTTTCAGAATTTGGTGCATTTATTTATAACATTTAACCTTTATCTAACATGTACACATAATACACAGGGGAAATGAGGATATTTGGAAGCTAAGAGTACTAGTTGTCTTCATTTTAACAGAATTTTTTTTCTTACATGGTTCTTTCAGTGGAAACTGTAGCCATTTCTCAGATTTCTCATGCATTTGTTGGATGCTTTATATGTGGGGGTGGTCGGGTGGTGCGAAGGTGCTGTGTATCTTACATCACCGGGGCGTCCAACTGATATTGGCTTACAGTTGGGCAAGGCCTGCTATCCTTGTAGTGGGTAAGGGTAGAGGGGGAATGTTTTTATTTCTTCTGTTTCTTCACTTTCATTCCTGTTCCTCTTTCTTCCCTGTCCCTCTCTTTCATCTCCTCTACTCTCTCTTCTATCTCTTTTCTCCCTTTCTCTGGGAGACGACACAAAATGACCCTCAAGGGTTGACACGTCGTTAAACCCCAACACAATCAATGGATGCTTTATAATGCATAGCATTTTTGAGACGATCTGGTTTTGATATTAAATCGACTTTTTTTTTTTTTTTTTTTTTTTTTTTTTGCAAACTTATGCTCCTTTTTTAGGTCAATTTTTTTTTTTATTTTTTTTTTTTTTTGAGGGAGAGAGATTGGTTTCCAGAGGTGGGGTATCATGTTTCGAGATGCTTTCATCTTTGAGCATTATAATGTTAACTGTGTCATGAATAAAAAGCTGTCTTTATGTCCGTGCAGACTGCAAATTTCAGGGCATGCACAATTTGCTGAGCATTATTAGATCTGAAGACTGTATCATGTGCATGCCTTTTTTTTATAAGCAATGATTGTTATTTGAAGCTGCAAAAATCTTTTAGAACTGGATCTAATTGTTCAAAGCATTGTTAGCTTAACAAGCTCGTTAGTGGTCAAAATGTTAACTGTTCTAGTATAAAGTACAATCTAATTCACAGGTATTTTTGCTGAAAAAATGTGAGTAGCTTTTGCAAAAGCTAATCACATTTTTTTCAGCAAAAATATTAGCATATAGTCTGTATTTAATGATCAAAGTTTTAACGATACATTAACTAACAAAATCATTAGTTTTGAACAACGGCCCTGATATTTAAGAGTGTAACAAGCTAGTTGTGCATACCTAGATCAGACTGCACTTATTCATAGGCATGTATAAGCATACTGCAATAACCATAAACATTCAGACAGATATGCCTGAGCATACAGTGTAGAGCCAGATCAAACTGCTCATTTAGGAGCAATTTGATCTGGATTTGCTCTGTTTGCTGTCTATATAGCAATGCAGACCATAATCAAACTGCTCATAAAGAAGCAGTTTGATCTGGGACTGCTTGTTTGCTATCTATTCAGCACTAAGTGTATGTCTTAGCTAAAAAAGTAGACTGTGATCAAACTGATCATAAAGAAGCAGTTTGATCTGCATCTTCACTGTTTGCTCTTTGTACAGCACTAAGTGCATGTCTTAGCTAACAATGTATACTGTGATCAAACTGGTCATGAAGGAGCAGTTTGATCTGAGTCTGCACTGTTTGCTATCCAGACATCACTTTAAGATACATTATCAGGCAGAGAAACAATCTTGTTAAAACTTTATGTAAAGTATGGTAAGGAGTTATGGTGTTAATTACCGGGAGTATTCCACTAAATATTCATGAGGCCTGACTCTGCCTCTTTTGGGGAGAAGATTTGATAGAGAAGAAAATACAAATGTACGTAGAGTGATTTCCATTTGTCATATTATTACCTTATTTCAATATAAGAAAAGGCCATTTCAGTCAAAACAAAATTATGTTTGTTTCAGATTTACATCTGCGAAACAAACAGTGTTACAGTATAATTTTATTCGGCTACCCTTGAGAAAAAGCATATCTTGAAATTTAGTGCAGACCTGCATGCAAACAAACAAACCATAATTATCTGGCTCCCAATTTTGCTGGGCTTCATGTTGATTTTGTCATTGAAAAATAAGGAGAAAGAGTTGTTTTACCAACTACAGAGAGATGGATTAATTTATATGTACATTATTTGAAAGAGAGTGCACACTGTTACTATTGAGGGCAATGGCAAATATTTAGTGAAAAGCTACCTACAGTACGTGTTTCACAATCAGACATACATGTAACCCTTGTCCTGCTGAACCCAGATATACCCTGCCTTCAGAAGCCAACTGATCTGGATCTGCACGTCATTCAGTATGTGAATTTATATCAACAACCTGGATCTCGTAATCTAACTGGCTGAAAATTGGAAATAGTCATGGCATATTAATTTATTCAGCATGACAAAGGTTAAGATAGTTTTATTCAGTCACAGCCTGGATCATTTATTCATGACTTCAGATAAGAGGCTCTCCCAAGCAAAAAGTATGGCTTTTTTTTTTTTTTTTTTTTTCAAGCAAAGCGTTTGGATATTTTTTCTAAGTACTCCATTGAAACAGGTATAGTTCTTTCAGCAGGGAATGTATTTGTGGAAAAATCAGAAACAGTTTTCTTGATATTCCTCTTACTCAGAGCTTTAGTTTAATGTTATTTTTTTATTTAAAACTTGTGAAAAATTTTATTCATAGTCATTGTTGAAAAATAAATTTTATTATGAAAAATCAACTTATAGTGTTTGTTGTGATATAAGGTAATGCTTGTTTGAAAAATAGTATTAAGATGATCAGTGGTAGAAGACACCTGCGGGAATAAAAATACAAACCATTCACCCACCTATGCAAAGTGGACTGAAAATCACTAAAGAGCAGATCCAGGAATGCAGAATGTGGCATTTGATCAGGTCTCCACTGTTTCTTAGTTGTCATTAGACTAAATGGTTCGTGGAAAACCTCATAATTGAGAACACCCACATAGCTCCAGATAAGGAACTTTTTTAACCAAAAGAGTATTGATATTTTTCTGAATTCATGAAAACATGTTGTTGTTCTCATTAGAAGTGCCGCACAGAGGCACTTCTAATGAGAACAACAACATGTTTTTTGTGAAATAAGAAAAAAAATATTTAGGGTAAATACGGGAACTGCAAATGGATATGCCTGCCTCGGTGGCTCATTTGGATGCGCCGTCCGACTGGAGATCAGGAGGTCGTGGGTTCAATCCCCGCCAAGGTCGGCAACATTCTTTTGTGGAGATTGATCATGAAATATTTTCTACGGTCATTCTCTCCCTTCCGCTGATTCAAGAAGGGCAGTTGTCAGTTTCTGGCGAAAGTATGTGCACAGTACTGGTTAACCACTTAGAGGACTAAGCCTGCCCAGTAAACGTGTGGTTAGGTAAACTGACCGCGCTCGACATGACCCCATTGGGTTGACTGGGCTGTAAAACCTCAACACAAAACAAAACAAATGGATACACCAAGGGAAGTAACACTGACAAGGAAATATTTAACTCCCTTCTCATTGGGACGACCAGGAAAGAATTTTCTTTAAAAGTAGCCTCCTTTTTATGGGAGTGTCACAACCAATTTAACTTGATACTAAACCATTTTAACTCAATACTTGACTTTTACAACTCAATACTTGACAACTTTGACCAATACTCTGTAACTCAACATGTGCAACTCGATACTTGACACTTGACAAAAAGAAACCCTCCATTTGTTTGAAGGTTCCCAGTATTAGAGAAGCAACCTCCTGTCTGCTAAACTTGCCTCCCTTTGAAAAAATGGTGGCAAAGTGTATTAGGTGTATCTATTCACCATAATGATATACATGCTTCGGCTGAAAAATGTGTGTTTAGGGTAACATGATGAAAAAAAAAAATAGGTAAGGTAGGTAGGGATTCTTATCATTTTTATGCCCCCGCCACGAAGTGGAGGAGGACATATAGTTTTACCCTCCATCATTTGTCCCTTTGTTCATGTCTGTCCGTGTGTCCGTCCGTCACACTTTATAGTACTGTTTTTGTTTCTACACACCTCCTACAGTTTACAAGGTAATGGTTTTAAACTTGCAGCAAAGTAAGAATATAGGCTGGGTAAGTGCATAAAGCTCACAGAACTCTGGTCAAATTTTTATTGCTAGAGTTACATACCTTTGACTTACTTTGAAATATGACATTGTACACATGGCATAGTAGGATTCGTGTCTCCGCAACTCCTCCTACTGTTTTCAATGTAATGATTAGAAACTTGCAGCAAAGTAATAATATAGGCGCCGGCCTCGGTGGCTCAGTTGGATGCGCCGTCTGACTGGAGACCAGGAGGTTGTGGGTTCAACCCCCGCCAAGGTCGGCAACATTCTTTCGTGGAGATTGATCGTGAAATATTTTCTACGGTCATTCTCTCCCTTCCGCTGATTCAAGAAGGGCAGTTGTCAGTTTCTGGCGAAAGAATGTGCACAATACTGGTTAACAGCTTAAAGGACTAAGCCTGCCCAGTAAACGTGTGGTTAGGTAAACTGACCGCGCTCGACATGACCCCATTGGGTTGACTGGGCCATAAAACCTCAACACAAACAAACAATAATATAGGCTGGGCATGTGCATAAAGGTCACAGAGCGCTGATCAATTTTATTTTGCTAGAGTTACATACCCTTGATTTACTTAGAAATTTTGCCTCATACACATGGCATAGTAGGGTTCGTGTTGGCAACTTCTGCAGTTTTCAAAATAATGGTATTATATATGCAAGGCATGTGCATGAATGTCACATAACTCTGATAAAATTTTCATTGCTAGAGTTACATACCCTTGATTTATTTGGAAATGTTTATAAAATCACTCTTCTTTTGCTTTGTGTTTAGAATTATTAATCTACAAAACCAAACTGGCAGTAACTGGCAATCATCACATTTAGGGATTTTCTATTTTTTTTTCTTCATTTTTAGATAGAATAATACCATGATTATTATCAAATCTATTTGGTCTCCACACCATAATTCACATAAGATTTTACTAAGTCTATTTGAGTACCCTTTGATGTGCCTAAAACATACCGATGGCATGGCAAACAGTGTAGAACCTGATCAAATTGCATGCTTTAATGGAAGTACTCACTGTGAATAACATGAGAAGGATAATCCATTATGAAAACATGTCTATTCAAATATTTGTTTGTGTTGAGGTTTTATGGCCCAGTCAACCCAATGGGGTCATGTCGAGCGCGGTCAGTTTACCTAACCACACGTTTACTGGGCAGGCTTAGTCCTCTAAGCGGTTAACCAGTATTGTGCACATTCTTTCGCCAGAAGCTGACAACTGCCCTTCTTGGTTCAGTGGAAGGGAGAGAATGACCATAGAAAATATTTCATGAACAATCTCCACGAAAGAATGTTGCCGACCTCGGCGGGGGTTGAACCCGCGAACTCCTGGTCTCCAGTCAGATGGCGCATCCAACTGAGCCACCGAGGCCGGCTATCCAAATATACTGAAGATTTTACCACCAAAACATGAAAATTTTCAGATAAAAACTTCTGATATTTTTAGCTCACTTGAGCACAAAGTGCTCATGGTGAGCTATTGTGGACAGTCAATGTCCGTCGTCCGTCGTGCGGTGTCAACAATTGCTTTAAAAGCCTACTCCTCCTACACCCCTGGGCCAATTGACTCGATACTTGGTAGGAAGCATCAGGGTGACTTGTAGATCAAAAATAGCTTAAATCGTGCCGATCGGAAATCCAAGATGGCCGCCATCTTGAAAATCTATTTTTCACTTCTTCTCCTAAACCGAAAGGCCAATTGACTCCAAACTTGCTAGGAAGCATCAGGGTGACTTGTAGATCAAAAATAGCTAAAATCGTGCTGATCGGAAATCCAAGATGGCCGCAGTGGCCACCATCTTGAAAATCTATTTTTGGCTTCTTCTCCTGAACTGAAAGGCAAATCGACTCCAAACTAGTTAGGAAGCATCGGACTGATAGCTAAAATCGTGCCGATCGGAACTCCATGGCGGCCATCTTGAAAACTATTTTTTGCTTCTTCTCCTAAACCTAAAAGCCAGTTGACTCCAAACATGGTAGGAAGCATTGGGGTGACTTATAGATCAAAAATAGCTGAAATCATTCCAATCGGAAATCCAAGATGGCCGCCATGACAGCCATCTTGAAAATCTGTTTTTTGCTACTTCTCCTGAACCGAAAGGCCAATTGACTCCAAACTTGCTTGGAAGCGTCGGGGTGACTCGTTTAAGCAATCATCATGAATCTTGCTCAAAATGTTTGTCTTGATGATTTCTAGGTCAAGTTCGAAACTGGGTCACCTGGAGTCAAAAACTAGGTCACCTGGCCAAATCAGTGGAAAACCTTGTTATCACTCTAACGGTCACATTTTTCAAGCAATCATCATGAATCTTGCTCAAAATGTTTGTCTTGATGATTTTTAGGTCAAGTTCGAAACTGGGTCACTTGGGGTCAAAAACTAGGTCACCTGGCCAAATCAGCTAAAACCTTGTTCTCTAGCGGTCATATTTTTGAAGCAGTCATGAATCTTGCTTAAAATGTTTTTTCTTGATGAGTTCTAGGTCAAGTTTGAAACTGGGTCACTTGGGGTCAAAAACTATGTCACTGGGCCAAATCAGCGGAAAAACTTGTTAACACTTTAGCAGTCACATTTTTCAAAAATCATCATGAATCTTGCTCAAAATATTTGACTTGATGAAATCTATGTCAAGTTCAAAACTGGGTCACCTGGGGTCAAAAACTAGGTCACCTGGCAAAATCAGCGGAAAACCTTGTTAACACTCTAGTGGTCACATTTTTTAAGCAATCATCATGAATCTTGCTCAACATGTTTGTCTTGATGATTTCTAGGTCGTTTGAAACTGGGTCACTTGGGATGAAAAACTAGGTCACCGGGCCAAATCAGCAGAAAACCTTGTTAACACTCTAGCGGTCACATTTTTGAAGCAATTATCATGAATCTTGCTCAAAATGTTTGTCTTAATGAGTTCTAGGTCGTTCGAAACTGGGTCACTTGGGGTCAAAAACTAGGTCACCTGGCCAAATCAGCTAAAACCTTGTTCTCTAGCGGTCATATTTTTGAAGCAGTCATGAATCTTGCTTAAAATGTTTTGTCTTGATGAGTTCTAGGTCAAGTTTGAAACTGGGTCACTTGGGGTCAAAAACTAGGTCACTGGGCCAAATCAGCGGAAAACTTTGTTAACACTTTAGCAGTCACATTTTTCAAAAATCATCATGAATCTTGCTCAAAATATTTGACTTGATGATTTCTATGTCAAGTTCGAAACTGGGTCACCTGGGGTCAAAAACTAGGTCACCTGGCAAAATCAGCGGAAAACCTTGTTAACACTCTAGTGGTCACATTTTTTAAGCAATCATCATGAATCTTGCTCAACATATTTGTCTTGATGATTTCTAGGTCAAGTTTGAAACTGGGTCACTTGGGATGAAAAACTAGGTCACCGGGCCAAATCAGCAGAAAACCTTGTTAACACTCTAGCGGTCACATTTTTGAAGCAATTATCATGAATCTTGCTCAAAATGTTTGTCTTAATGAGTTCTAGGTCGTTCGAAACTGGGTCACTTGGGGTCAAAATCTAGGTCACCAGGCCAAATCAGCAGAAAATTTGTTAACACTCTAGTGGTCACATTTTTGAAGCAATCAAAATGAATCTTGCTCAAAATGTTTGTCTTGATGATTTCTAGGTCAGGTTCGAAACTGGGTCACATGGGGTCAAAAACTAGGTCACCAGGCCAAATTAGCAGAAAACTGTTAACATTCCAGAGGTCACACTTTTTAAATAATCATCATTAATATTGCTCAAAATGTTCGTCTTGATGATTTCTAGGTCTAGTTTAAAACTGGGTCACTTTATATCAGAAACTAGGTCACCTGGCCAAAGCAAAGGAAAACCTTGTTGATGCTCTAGAGGTCACATTTTTTAAGTGATCATCATGAATCTTGCTCAAAATGTTTGTCTTGATGATTTGAAGGTGATGTATATTTTTCTATCCAGTGACTTTCTTAAGTTTTTCCATTTGGGTCAGTTTCTCAGTAATTATTGGTCCTACAGAGTGATATTTGGTACTTGTGAAGTGTTTGTGTTTAGGTCAGTTTCTCAGTAACTATTGCTCCTACAGCCAGTGATACTTAGTACATGCATACATCTTAGCATGGCCTTTTGAGTGCAGTCATCCATATTTGACCTTGACCTTTATTTCACAGTCCATTAGACATGCTTCATTGTCTTACTTGTTAATATAATCATTTTGAATTTTGATCAGAATGTTTGCCTTGATCAGTTCTAGATCAGATTCTCAAAGTGCTATGATGCTCAGGTGAGCGTTACAGGGCCATCATGGCCCTCCTGTTCATATTTCTGCTCAAATCATAGATTGTGGATACTCATTAGAACTGCCTCAATGATGGGGTTCTAATGAGTATGCACAATCTATGTTTTTGAGCAGAAATAAGAAAAATAATGTATATCCCTGTAAACCCCAGTTTTACTATATAAAAGTGAGGGCCTCCCAGGGTTTTGGGGAACAGGGAAATAAGGCCATTTATTTCAGGGGAACAAAAGTCTAAAACTGAAGGGAAACAGGGGAACAAAGGCAATTTTGGGGAACAGGGAACATTGAAAATCAAGATTTTGATTTGGGGAACAAGGGAAAATGACGATTTTTTTCAAGGGAACAGGTACCCTGCCTGGGAGGGCCTCAAAAGTGGGGGTTCAAAATTATATAGGCATGTTTTTAGTGATGATTGTGGCTCTACCAGACTTTCAGTTTTAATTTGACAGTGATCGATTTTTATGTACCCTTCCCCACCAAGAGGTACAATTGAGATATTATGTATAACATAGTTAATGGTGATGTCCGTAACTCTTTTTAGTAGAAGTATTTGTTTAATAATGTATTTTGTGAAAACTAAAGAAGAAAAACATTGTTAGAAAAGAACAGAATGAAACAAAGGATTAAAAAAAAATAATTAAAATTAATCTGGAGAATCCGGGTATCGATCCCGGTACCTCTCGCATGCTAAGCGAGCGCTCTACCATTTGAGCTAATTCCCCGTATAGGAAACGGGTGAAAATTAATCATACTATTTGTTACATGTGATAGTAGCAAAAATTTATCGATAAAATATATTTGATTCTAAACTTAATTCGTTACAGCCCAAGAACACCTTTTATTTACAAATCAAAATAATTCCCATGGCGTACACGATCCGGGATGTTGTCAGTACACAACTCGGCCCAAATCGCCCCAGCTGTAGAAGACCTCGGTGGAATGACGTTGTGATATGTCATTTTAGCGCCGATTTTTATGATTTTTGCTGATATTTTTTGCGTGGGAAACAGACAACGAAATGCAAGAATAGCGATCACATGTTTGTTTCATTGCATTCTGAGCATTTGCTGGGCGGGTCGCCGTGTCTCTCGGAAGAGATTTGAAATCTCGGCTTCCGCCTAATGTTCAAACACGGCAAATGCTCCGGTATAATCAAAGCACTGACAGCGCTGTGGGTGTGAAGGCTGGGAAAATGGTCCTGAACGGGGACGTAAGACTGTTACATTTAACTTCCTGCGGTTTGTGTTCTGTGGCATCTGATCTAGGTCTGCACTGTTTGCTAATGTCCCAGTTCAGATTTTACAGATAACCATCATTACACGACCTCGTTGGCTCAGTTGGATGCGCCGTCCGACTGGAGACCAGGAGGTCGCGGGTTCAACCCCCGCCGAGGTCGGCAACATTCTTTCGTGGAGATTGATCATAAAATATTTTCTACGGTCATTCTCTCCCTTCCACTGATTCAAGAAGGGCAGTTGTCAGTTACTGGCGAAAGAATGTGCACAATACTGGTTAACCGCTTAGAGGACTAAGCCTGCCCAGTAAACGTGTGGTTAGGTAAACTGACCGCGCTCGACATGACCCCATTGGGTTGACTGGGCCGTAAAACCTCAACACAAACAAACACGGCACTCTGACGTCACATCGACAAGAATGACGCGGCTATAATTAACCGTTATCCGGAGTTCGTCAAACGCGCGGTTTGATAACATTGGTCAATGATAATCACGTGGACTACTACCGTAAAGTGGAGGGGCGGGAGCGAGGGTAACAGGGGTAATTGTGGTACGGGTGTGCGAGCCAGTATTTCGAAACCTACCCCATTCATATACCTGGCCTAACGGACCCATTCATATACTTGATCGTCCGAAATGCTGACCTATTCATATACTGCCCTTTGATTTTTATACCCAGTTATTGCTGGTTGTTACACAAATATGACAGTCAATTCATTGAATACCAAGAGAAAAAAGCAGCCTCGAAAAATCTCTGAGAGAAAAATATACGCATATACCGGGATGTCAGAAAAAATGGGGCCTTTCACATATGAAACAAGAAAAAATATGGTCAGTCATATACTTTTTTTGTTGAATAAAGGGGGCTAATCATATACCTGGCAGCGCTGAAAAAGGGGGCCATTCGGCACGCACATCCGTACTATGCCGTATATAGGCAGTTACCACCCCCGCCCCCCCCCTCCCCCCCAGCCGACCCCCACCGAGTTTGTATATATGGCTCGATTGTAAACAATCTACACAAGAATTAAGATACACAAGATTCGAGTGATAAGTAAAACATTCACCAGTATTACACTTCTGGTACTGCCAAGCCTCGCACAGAAAACGACATGGTGACCACCATGAATAATCTAAGGCTACTACATGCAACGCAAAAAACAGGCATAATAATGAGGCCCTTCTATGGGGTCCATGTTCCCTTGTTCCTTTAAAATAATCGGTCTTGTTCCCTAAAAGTGATTTTCAAAATTTCCATGTTCCCTGTTCCTAAAAATATTTTTTGTTCCCTTAAAATATTTGCCATTGTTCCCTGAAAATAAATGTGCATGTTCCCTTGTTCCTAAAAACCCATGAGAAGACCTCAGTGACTGTCAATATTCGAGTTTTAGATATTGTATGTATGTATACATTGCAAGCAAAACTGGATGAGAAGCTTCTGAACATTTGGCTTCTATTTATGTATCATATTGGTGAATAAAAGAAATTGTTTTAACAAAATTTGGCACTTTCTGGATTTACTCATCATTAACCTTTGTCGGTTAAAGGATGACAGTGATTCCTTTTGTTGCGAATTCCTAGGTAGTAAATTTTCATACCTGTCTTTAATTAAGCATCAGTTGGCTTCACGTGTAAATAAATCAAACATTGATTTTGTGAATTAATTGATCAAGGGAGATAAGCCGCTGATCCCCACCGTTAAAGGCGACCGCTAACATTTTTCTTTGTTATGTCTATTTAATTGATCGATTTTTTAAAATTATTTTATTTTACTTTATTTCATGACTGAAATTAAGGACTTACAAAACATAGTGTTAGATACATAGATATATACTAAATATACTAAAAAAATCAAATCTTTTTGACCATGAGGAGTTTAACAACTTAATGCATCTCCCCTGGATGCATTTTTTTTTTAAATCGGTATTTAGATTATAATTACTTTCTCACCTGTAACAAACCCACCTTGAAATTGAATAAAACCTGTCTGACTGACACTACTTGATGAGAGTGTAGGACAATTACCCACCCAACAATTACCCACCGGACAATTACCCACCCGGACATTTACCCGAACCTCTTAAACTAAAACCGGACAATTACCCAGCCGGAAAGTATTTTTGATAAAACTGTCCTAAAATGTTTTATGTGATCTGTAAATTGTCTAATATTTCCATTCATTTATTTCCGTTTTATTGGTAAAAATTAATTTTGAATCTGTTTGAGAGTTTTAGCTGAAAATGACTTTGTGTCAGAGATGAAAGGATGATTTTTTTTTTTTTTTTTAATGATTTTGCAGTTTTAAGTAAGTTTCCTTGGGTATATTTCTATTTTTTTTTCTATTCACTTTTTTTCATAAAATGATTTTGTATCAAAGATGAAATGTATTTTTATTTTATTTATTTATTTATTTTATTTTTCATAATGGACCTTGCAGTTTAAAAAAAAATGTTTAGCAATAAAAAGCTATCCATCATCCGTTACAGCATACAGGAGAAGTATTCAAAAAAAAAAAAAAAAAAAAAACATTGTTAGCAAACCGTAGAAATAACCATTTGAGCGGGGATTTATAGTTATTTTTACAGTAACACAATATTCCAACAAAAGGCACATTATGAGCAATTTCACCTTTTATTTCAATATTTTCAAACCATGTCGCAAACAGCAGACTACATATGTTGTCTCCATAGCGTAACAGGTAAATTTGAATGTTTATATCTTTGTGTCGTCTGAATTCAGTCAGTATGAAATCAGAACTACATTACTGTCGAACTTTGAAAACCTTGTACATCCAGGGGACCTGATGATGAGTTCGAGTGTTCAGCCAAGACTTCCAAAGACTTTTACAGTTCATCCATACCAAAGACTATCAATTTGTGATATACAAAATACTTCAACAATATTACGGATATATCTAAAGTATTTACGTAACTTATTAATTTACCACAAATTTATTTTATCATCATCAAAAATGAAAAAAAAATAAATAAATAAATAAATAAATAAAAACAAATATTGGATAATGTGGGTAATTGTCCGGGAGGGTAATTGTCCGGGTGAGTAGATGTCCGGGTTGGCAATTGTCCGGAGGGTAATTGTGCGGATGGGTAATTGTCCGTACCCCGCTTGATGAACATACAACAAACAGTCTTGATATTTTCTTTCAACGCTTCTTTTTCCTTCTGTCTTATTATTGTAGTTTCGTTGTGCAAATGGTAGGGGTAAGTGTATTCTTTGGACCAAATCATTTGGACTATTGGACCTTGGACTGGTCCCAGGGAATATCAGCTGGACTAAATGGGGTGCATTCCGTGGACCAATTCCAGTTTAATTAGATCATAAATACCTGTTGGACCACATTAAACCACATCTTTACAGCGAAATAAATTATATCAAAGTAAATTCATTTTATTTTATTTTTTATTTTATTGTTTTACTTTTGATAAATTAATTTTGAGATAATTTGGTACTTTTGATATAATTATTATATTTTGTGGGACTTAATATTTCCACACTACAATCAACTTGTTTTGGCAATTATCTGTTTTAAGACTTAGTCCTTTGTATAAAATTTTCAGCAGCTGACATTTTGAAGTATTTTTCTTATTTTTTCCTGAAAACAGGTTTTGGCGTTTCATACAAATTGTCTTTACAGGATCTGACATAATCATATGCCATAAAAATTGTTTCCAGTGGAGATGTCTCAATTTGCATGAAATATCAAAATCTCTTTTATAATAATAATAATAATAATAATAATAATAATAATAATAATAATAATAATAATAATAATAATGCCATCAATTCGTCATCTGCTGAAATGGCCTAGTTAGTGGTAAAGGTTCAACTGCAACCCGAATTGGACCATGTATTAAGTTTACATTAATCTGAACTTTCATTGTGTTTATTTTAATAATCTTTATAATATGATCTTCAAGTTCGCGCCAAAGTCAAGTTGAAACACACCTGACCACCGCAAATACCCACAAATACCTCAAACCACTTTAATTTTTTTACCGTTTCACACTAAACTACTTACTTTATTTATTTTCACTCTAAATTACTTCGTTTATTTTCTTTTCTCAAGTGGATTGTAAGGCTGGTACGATTAATCGGATAATCGATTAATTGATCGATAAATACTACAAAAACGATTATCATCACAGAATTGCTGATAATCGATCATTTTATTTCTGTGTCTGTTAACAGCGTATTCACCCCTACTCGTATTCAAACTCAACTCCCTACCATACTTTATCTAAAATTTGAATAATTACAATTTAATACCAAATGTTGTGTCTAAAAATAGCTGAATGAGTGGAAAACAGTGTAGACCCTGATGAGACGCCGCGTTTGCGGCGTCTCATCTGGGTCTACGCTGTTTGCGCAGGCCTGTATGATCAAATACATACAGTAAAATATGACATGGTAAGAGTCATGCTCAGGTAGACAGGTAAAATTATGACCGACTCTTCAATGATTACTAATCGATTATCGGTCACAATGACATGATTCGTAATCGATTACCTTTTCAGCTCTGATTAGCCAGCCTTAGTGGATTGTGGTTTCAAAGACGTTAGATAGCACAGTATACTGAGCATTCATACAGTGATCTGGTCTTTGCAGCAGATAACCGTAAGTGAAGCATGGGCGGGTCAGGATTTTTGCAAAAGCTAAAAACTAAAATGAAATATAAAGTGATGCCCAAGAAAGATCTAACATCAGCATGTGCATGATTGTGCATCTGCTCAGTCTGATCAAGGTCTTTAGGTTTTTACAGGAGAAACAAGGCCTTTTTGTTGACAAGAAGAAATGTGTGATCTACGTACCCATGCCATAGAACATTCATAAAATGTTGAACTAGTGACAGTCAGAATGTTCAGGCGAACAGACACGGACCCCAAAAGAAAGGGCGCAATCAGGCGTCCTAGGAATTTAAGGATTGCGACAGTCATTCCATAGATTTAAATTGCGGTATGTCAAAATGGCAATGAGAAGCTATTGTACAATGAAAGGCCCGTACGGCGGTGAAATTAGATATCAACTCCGTATCCAGTGTTACGCAGAGTGGGGTGTGACTTTGACAAGGAAACTGTCAAAGTTTTGGGTGTAAAGTGGGCTTCCTTTTCAGAACCTCTGTTATAACATTGAAAATAAAATGCCACCAATTATCCGCTATTCTTCATCGCTTGTCTTCTTTATTGAAGATGCTTCTTGTTATAGTGTTGTTATTATTATTATTATTATTATTATTATTATTATTATTATTAATTATAATTTTAGATATATATAATGGCTGGGATTTACCATTTAAATTGGTAGGCTATTCTCACTTATTTTAAAAGGGATTTTATCTGTCATTTCTTGGCTTTGATGAGGAAAAAAATGTTGACATAAGAGGAAACTGCAGCAGTTTCTTCATTGGCAACAGATTCTCATCATATAGTTCCTGTTCCTTCAGTGATTTTATCTGTCATTTTATGGATTTGCACAATTTGGGCATTGTCTTCATTTCTCAACATGTTTTCATATTTTCTGCTCGTTTTTATTAGCCAAACAATTATATATTAACAAAACTGGATCTGACTTAACCAGTAAACACAGGAAAAGTCAGTAGAAAACGGAATTTGTTGTATCAAAGAGGGCAAATGCACTAACGAGTCCGGCGGATATACAGGATCACCTGGATCTGTCCATTTTGCATATGCCGAACGGTAGAGACTTTGACGCGTCCGACGCTAACGTTACGTAAACAGCTCCATCTTATTTCTGGGGACTGCACATGCTTGGTTAATTTTCCGCCATTTCTAGGAGCAGTCTGGTCAGGGTGCATACTGTTTGCCTGTATGCAAAAATAGGTTTGAAAAGTTTGCAAGAATATTCAGCAGACGACGTAAACAGACGGCATTTTCAGATGCAGGTTTTCTTGGCATTTTAAGGATTAATTATTTCAAAGCAATTCATTTTACTACCGCTGCTGTGTCTAAAAATTGCTGGTGGACAACAAAGAAGAATTTTCTCAGATGCTGTATTGTAGATCTGTTTGCTCAGGTCTGTCTGCCCGAAAGCTTAGGATAAATAAAATAGTGCCGCATTCTGCATAAGAAGATTGCGTGTTCCGTCCCATTCTACCCAGTTGTTATATAAGGATAGCGCTTATGATATATGTCCATGAAGCAGAAATTTTCTGGCTAAACTTTATTTATTTATTTATTTATTCATTTATTCGTGCCCGCGACATTTAACAAGGCATCGCTATAATTTTCAAGATGGCGTCATTAAGGCTGTGAACTTCCTCATAATTTCTGAACCTTTGATTACCTCTTTTTGCTATATACATTGGTGAAATAGGGAAGTCGCCTCGTCTTTGAGTAAATTAAGCATTTTCTATTGTGCTTAAAACATGCTTAGGAACCTGACCAGTGATAAAGGATACATCATGACTTTGCGCAAGCACATCAGAGAGCTTATTGATATTTTTTTTTTCATTTTATTGCTTTAAACTTTTTACCAACATATTGTTGTCGGGAGCGCTTTAAGCTAACATTTTCTATAAAGTATAACACTGAGAAACTTCAAGCTTCATATGAACGTAGCACAAATATTTTCGCAGAGTGTGTATGTTGTCTGTTTTTATCCATTAATGTTTATACTCTTGAGATGATGTGCATAGCCCATACGGCAACAACTTATATTATGAATGCAAACACGATTATTGGCCCGTGTGTAGAGTATTAATATTAAGGTTTAATAAAATGGTAATAACCTAACTCGTCCATTACGTGTTTGCACAGTTTCTGTACAATAAAAAGGTTTTGGTCACTAATAGTAGCCCGCCAAGCATCGACAGAAGCGCTTGAATTAGCTCGAATGGTACTCATTATTCCTGTGGAGTTCTTTCCGGCGCTTGTGATGAGTCTTACATATTCTTGCGCAGAACTACTTAACTCCATACCAATAAAATTATACAAACGTTTTGTCACTTTAATGGGTTTACTTGCCAATTCTTCAAACACAATTCTATGTAGCCGTTCAGGATAAATCAAACTTAAAAGATCGAACGCTATCAAATCATCCTCCATGTTTGAACATAAATAGTGCGTACAGGCTGGTACGCCGCCATGCTTATCAGTACATTCTCCAAACTTTGTCCATGAACTTATAATTGCTCGTGGATCCCTGACTAGATGAATAATTTTCAACGACTGGTATTCAGCCATAAGCTCTGTGAGCCAGGCCAACCGTGTTCTTATAGTCTTTATTACTCTAACTTTGGATTTTAAACATGCTGTACGAAGTGCCCTTGTACAATATCTGGATCCCTGGTTGGTTTCGTTGGAATTACTTTTAATGCACTCGGCGAGCTTTTTAGTTGCAGTTCCGTATTTGAAGAAATTAAAGTGGTATCTCTTATTGTCGGATATGATGTATTTAATATCACATGCAAACCAAGCCCGGAATACTTGAAGCGCATCTTCCTTGAAGCCATAAGTCGGTTTTTTGTGTCTGAAATATACGAGAGGAACACACAGTTGCCAAAGAGTGAGTAAATCGGACTCTGTGTATGTCTAAGGGTATGGGGGAGTTAATGAAAATAAATTTCACAAAAAAAAAAAAAAAAGAAAAAAATGTGGAAAAGAGGAGAAATTGCTCCTAAGGAGCAATTTCTCCTCTTTTCCACATTATTTTGTTATTTTCAGCTGTCGCACACAATAAAAGCACCTTTAAAGCGTATGCGGATCGCAGTTCTAATGAATATATTCACGATTTATGTTTCGGCGCAACCCCCCCCCCCCGCCCCCCCCCCCCCCGCCCCCCCCCCCCCCCCCCCCCCAAAAAAAAAAAAAAAAAATAAAATAAATAAATAAATAAATAAATCGTTTCCGATGCCACCATATTTGGAAGTATGAAAGGCGCATCCTAGTCTTATGGACGAGTGTGCAATTTTTTTTTTCTCTGGCAAGTAAACAAGATTACAGATAAAGTACATAATTTTTTAGGCCTCGGTGGCTCAGTTGGATGCGCCGTCCGACTGGAGACCAGTCGCGGGTTCAACCCCCGCCGAGGTCGGCAACATTCTTTCGTGGAGATTGATCATGAAATATTTTCTACGGTCATTCTCTCCCTTCCGCCGATTCAAGAAGGGCAGTTGTCAGTTTCTGGCGAAAGAATGTGCACAATACTGGTTAACCGCTTAGAGTGTAAGTGTGGTTAGGTAAACTGACCGCGCTCGACATGACCCCATTGGGTTGACTGGGCCGTAAAACCTCAACACAAACATAATTATTTACCCTAAATATTCGAATAGCTTAACTCCTAATCATGCTTATTGTTTACGCAATCTTAGAGTGTCATTGCTTCAGGAAGCACTTTATGAAAGACTGCCAACGTTATCAAAACCAAGTATTGGCTTTCACAAAAAGCTTGGTCTACGCTTAGCACACAATGGGTGCTAAGGGTAGACCATGCTTTTTTGTGAAAGCTAATACTTGTCGTAAATTATGTACCAGTCTATTTGCTGGAATATCTACTGATGTAAGTGCAGACCGAATGGCAAACAGTGTAAACTATGATTGAACTGCTAAAGCAGTTTCTTATGAGTCTACACTGTTTGCTCAAGAATATCTGTCTAGATACAGAAAAAAAAAAAAAAAAAAAAAAAAAAACGATTTTGGGAATGATTTCCAGCTATAACAATCAAAATGCAAATTCTTGGAATCACTCATATCTGTTCTAAAATTTTCAGATACAACTTACTTTATCATAGATTCGGGGAAAAACTCCTCCATGGAAATAAAGTAGTCTTTCTGTAGGTCATGCAGTGGTTCAAATATGTAGAAAACCTCGGAATTTTGTTGAAGAATATCGCCAGCCAGAGAGGATCCACTGCGCATGTATCCTAGTACAATCGCTGGCGTGACCACAGGGCGCTTACTTTTACCTGTAAAATATTGATGAAAATATGACGTGTACCGTAACCATTCTAAATATTCGGTAAAGTGTCTTCTAACCGCACTTACTCGATTTTGAATACCATAATTGACATAATTGCCGCACAAACTCCTATAAGCACACGGTCAAGCAGTCTTTGAATCTTCAGATTACCGTCTCTGTACTCACCTTTGATTCGCCTCGACAAGTCTATTTTAACGAGAAAAACGTAGATGTTGTGGTACTCATTAGAATCGACTCGACTTGTCAAGGCGATTCAAAAAAGTGACATCATGTGATTTTATTGAGATAATCATTAAAAATATTGCTGATCTTTCTTTAATGTGTGCCCTGTTAGGCGAATATTTTACTGCAAGTTTTTTTCCAGTAATTTTGAAAAAAAAAAGCACAGTGCGGTAATTAGGTCGAATACGGTATGTCGGGTTCAACTACATCGTGATGGCTGAAGACTTCTGGTAAAATGTCATACCGCGTAAACACCGTAAACACTGATTTGTAGCGACACTGATCACGCATAAATCTTAATATTTAGGGAACTAAGATTATGTGAAAGAGCAACATGTAAAGATGAAAATATCTTAAGATGACTGGATACGCTTGGGAGATTTTCCGCCATTTTATTTACAAGGGTGACAACTTTTTTTGATTTTCTGTTTGCCTTCCTGCATAAAAAGAACCCTTCTGAGACGTGGCCTACACTAAAAGGAAAAAAATGCTCACAGTTGGAACAAATTCTTTCCTTTTAGAGTAAACCCCTTTTCAGATGGGAGGCAAGAATTGTTTTTGTAGAGTCGTTTCCCCTGAAAGTGTATTTATTTCCCCTAATCAGTCAACATCGGTTAACCCTTGTCATGCTGAATAAATTAAATTGCCACGCCTACTTCTAATTTTCAGCCAATCAGATTACTTGATCCGGATTGTTGCTATAAATTCACATACTTAATGGCAAACAGTGCAGATCCAGATCAGTGTTTGCAAGTGCAGGGTATATCCGGGTTCAGCATGACATGGGTAAAGGTGAAAGGATACACCCCAAAGAAAGAGAACATGCTTAGAATGCACATTGTCTCCCTTTTATTTTTATGGAAAAAAGGGAAAAGAAAATCAATACTCTTTGGGTGAAATAGGGTTTAACTATTACGGAATGAACAAATTATTCTTACCTTTTCCTTGTACATCATCAAGATAGGGGAGCTTCATATCGGGGACATTTTCACTGTAGTTGCTCAGAATTCTCTCTTCTACCATGTAAATTAAGAACATTAGAATCGTTATTGAAACAACCAGCCGCGTCGGTCCTGTATATTGTTTCCTTCGGTTGAGATTTTTCCTCAGAAAATTCATTTTCACAATCATGGAAATCAAGTATCTGTTAACAGGACTGCAATTCAAGAGAAAAGGTAAATATATTTAGTTTTTGATGCACATAGAGAGAGAGAGAGAGAGAGAGAGAGAGAGAGAGAGAGAGAGAGAGAGAGAGAGAGAGAGAGAGAGAGAGAGAGAGAGAGAGAGAGATATTATTATAAGCTAATATTTTTATATAAGAAAGACAAAATGTTACAAATCAATTTGCTTACCATTTTGTGTTGACGTTACTCACACTCACAGCTCATAAAATGTAAAATTTCATCGCAGCAGTACAGGTTATCTCCGCATCTGTAGTACAGTTATTTTCGCTTCTTTGTTTCTGTTTTTCAACTTGTCCGCAACTTTTAGCCCATTTTACTCTGGAGGCCCCAAAAAGGGTAATTGGCAGAATGCGGCGTCTGATCAGGGTCTACACTGTGCATTAACTGCTGGAATTTCTATAAAACATAGTATATAGACATGATAAAACTAATCGGACACCCTGCTATTAGAAATGGCCCGGTCCAAAGGATTGCGGCAGACGTTCTGACCCGACGTAAATATGTAAAAGTTACAAGTTTTCTGGTAGCACGGTTCACAGTACAAGATATAGTCATCTGTGTTATACTATGCCGGATGCATTTTTTTCACTGTACTGGTGCCGGACCGGAACGGATTACCATATTATTCCTAAATATTCGAACACACCTGAATAATTATGGATTCAACAAAACCACCATAAATATGTTAAAAAGCCAGTTGTGTATTCCAGCACCGCCAACAACACAGCGGTCTGCAATATCTATCATCCGCAGTTTCAGCCATTTTGTCATTCGCCTTTCCTGATAAAATATATGTGGTGGGAGTAATTTTTTTACATTTACCACTCTCTGTGCTAATTCAGCAGACGACAAATTGATGTCATTTTCATACCTTTTTCCCTAGAAAACAGGATTTGACATGTCATGCAATTGTCTTTGCATGAGATGTCAAAACTATTTTCTCGAAAAAAAAAAAAAAAAAAAAAAGATTAATATTTCAAAATGTCGTCTGCTGTAATTTTGATTCAGAGTGCAAGGCGTAAACTAATATACGAAGAAAATGCGTACACCTACTGTATTAAATCAGCGATACGGGTGTTGATTTTGTAATAAGATTCAAAATTGTCAATAACTATTATGATTCACGTTAGATGAATCAAAAGACTTTAACACATTTTGGACAGCCATAATGTTAATGTCGGGTTCATTGTGGCATATGTGAACGGTGAAGACCCAAACCAGCCTGCTGGTCTTAGTCTCTACTATTCTTTATAAGTTTTATTAAAGTAGGCAGGGCGACTGAACGGCGCTTCATCGCACAATGCCTTTCAGTATCACGGTCCATCCAACGCAGGGCGGCATAATTTAACTTTTCTCGGTTTATCTATTTATGCTTTTAATAAAATGAAGTACATGAACCTATGATAGGGAAAGTGTAGACTGGCTCCAGTCTCCAGTGACTAAATATTTTTCTTGTAATCTGTTTAATAAGCCACTAAAAATAAAACCAAAATACAGTTGACTCTCGCTATCTCGACCTCGCTTATCTCGAAGTGAAAATCTGGTCCCTGCCTAAACATGAAAATCTAACAACATGTAAAAAATATTGTGGAAAAGAGGAGAAATTGCTAAGGAGCAATTTCTCCTCGTTTCCACAATATTTTCAATATATCTCTAACTTCAAGAGTCCAATTACACGTATATTTGTTAAATGTGGTTAATCGAATTAGTTTTTCCTCAATTCTGCAACTCTGATATGTCGAAGTACGGATATCTCGAAGTATTTCAGAGAGTCCCTTGGAATTCGAGATAACGAGAGTCGACTGTATCATGACTATAAAGGCTGGTCACATTTTTAGTTTTTCCTTAGTGGATTACCAAACAGGATTATGAGAAAAATATTTAGTCACTGGAGACTGGAGCCAGTCTAGGGAAAGTGCATTATATATACGTGTCCCATAAGTCGCAATAGAAGAAAAGGATCATTATTTCATATGCGAAAAACGAATGCCCGGATCTCCTGCCCGTTTTGGCCGCCCGATCAGCTGATATAAAATGCCGAGAGGCCTATCAAAACTGGTAAGGGAATGATAAATATTCTTGACCGTATCAAAATACTCCTTTTTAGGACAGTTTGGTCTGGAACTGCAGAGTTTCTTTAGGCCTGTTGTCCTCTTTGCTCGAATAATTAGGGTAAACATGGTATCTTTCAATCTACATGTAAACGCAGGGCTTTTGCAGTTTATTCTGAGAACTATTTGCTGAAATAGCGATGGACAGCCGACTTTAATCAACTTAAGTTGAGTGGACTTCTACCTCAACTCTTTGGGCAGTTCTTTTTCCAATACCGGGCGTCTGGCCAGTTTTTATTATAACTATGGTTGATAGAAATTCCCGTATTAAATGCAAACAATGTAGACCCTGATCAGACGCTGCGTTTTGCGGCGTAAATGGATCAACACTGCTATTCTATGGACTGGAACAGAAGGAATAGACAGCCCACCAACCTATCCTTTTTAAAACGACAATATGTGAGTTTGAAAAAGAAAGCAACGCCAACTATTTAATGAATACCATGTCACGATCAAATATTTTCGACACAACGAGCCATTGGAATTGGCAGGATAGCAGGAAAATGAGGACAATAGAGCAATTAGTAGCTATTCAGTCTATTGTGTAAATATAGATGATTCTCGTTACTTCGAGCACTGATAACTCAAACGACTGCTTAAATCAAACTACATCTTGGTCTGGTTTGCCAGGTGTTCTTTTCAGCGCACCTGAGCACGAAGTGCTCAAGGTGAGCTATTGTGATCGGTCATTGTCTGTCGTCCGTCTTCTCTCGTGCGGTGTCAACAATTTACTTTAAGACTTTTTTTCCTACACCCATGGGCCAGTTGACTCAAATCTTGGTAGGAAGTATCGGGGTGACCTGTAGATCAAAAATAGCTAAGATCGTTACAAAAAGAAATCCAAGATGGCCCGCAATGGCAGCCATCTTGAAAATCTATTTTGCGCTTTTCCTCCTGAACCGAAAGGCCAAATGACTCGAAATTTGGTTGGAGGTATCAGGCCAACTTGTAGATCAAAAATAGCTAAAATCATTCTGATCGGAAATCAAAGATGGCGGCCATCTTGAAAATCTATTTTGCGCTTCTTCTCCTGAACCGAAGATGGCGGCCATGGCGGCCATCTTAAAAATCTTTTTTGCGCTTCTTCTCCTGAACCGAAAGGTCGATTGACTTGAAACTTGGAAGGAAGCATCGGGATGACTTGTAGATCAAAAATAGCTAAACATTTTCCGATCGGAAAATCTATTTTGCGCTTCTTCTGCTGAACCGAAAGACCCATTTGACTCGAAAATTAGTAAAAAACTACCAGGGCAACTTGTAGATCAAAAGTAGCTTAATTCATTTTGATCGGAAATTCAAGATAGCTGCCATGGCGACCATCTTGAAAATCTGTTTTGCGCTTCTTCTTCAGAACCAAAAGGTCAATTGATTTGAAACTTGGTAGGAAGTATATTGGCACCGTGTAGATCAAAATGAAAAATCGTTCCGATCGGAAATCCAAGATGGCCGCCATGCCATCTTGAAAATCTACTTTTCGCTTCTTCTCCTGCACCGAAAGGCCAGTTGACTCAAAACATGGTAGGAAGTATCGGGGCGATTTGTAGATCAGATATAGCTAAACCGTTCCTATTGATATCAAAGATGGCTGCAATGGCGACCATTTTGAAAATCAATTTAGGCTTCTTTTCCTGAACTGAAAGGCCAATTGACTAGAAACTTGGAAGTATCAGGGCAGCTTGTAGATCAAAAATAGCTAAAATCGTTCCGATAGAAATTGCAAGATGGCGGCCATCTTGAAAATCTGTTTTGTGCTTCTTCTCCTGAACCGACGGGCATATTGACTCGAATCTTGGTAGAAAGTATCGGGGCAACTTGTAGATAGAAAAAAAAAAAAGAAAAAAAAAAGCTAAAATCGGTTTCGATCGGATATCCAAGATGGTCGCCATCTTGAAAATCTTAAGAATTCACAGTTTTCCGGTTCCGGTGAAAACGCAAACGTGTAAATAAACTGCTCTGTTAAACTGAATTATGTGACTACAGGAGTTTCTATTGTGAATCTTGGATTACAAAATGACTAGTAAGACTATAAATATTTATGATTAAGATATAGATCCATATTTAACAAAAGAAATCGGCAGTGTTACCAACGGCCCAGTCAACCCAATGGGGTCATGTTGAGCGCGGTCATTTGAACTTGCGACACTTTTACTGGGCAGGCTTAGTGCTCTTAACGGTTAACCGGTATTATGCACATTCTTTCCCCAGAAACTGACAACTGCCCTTCTTGAATCAGCGGAAGGGAGAGAATGCTCGTAGAAAATATTTCATGATCAATACTGTGTCGTCTGATCTGGGTATACATTGCTTGCTCACGGCTATCTGTTCACATGTTTAGGTCAAATACAGACTCTTCTATTAGCTGCAAGCACACAAGTAAGATAAAGAGCAGCTGGTCCGATAACGGATTAATCTCCTTGGCTCTTAGCTCTCAGATCAGCCAGCATTAAACAGACTGGGTGATATGTAAGTGATCATGAAGTATAGACCTTTTATAATACGAGTTTATGTGAGAATGTTAAATCATGATACTAATATTTGATATCTTCTTGGCCAATCTCATTCGTACATTTTGACATTAACAAAAAATAAAACCAAGGTGAAAGAAAGATAAAACAGAAACATCAAACAAGAGGGCCACCATGGCCCTATATCGCTCATCTGAATCACGTTATACATAGAGATGCAGTTCTAAAGGTCATGGTGACCTTGACCACGACCTTTGCCCTCAGGGCCATCTTCTGGTCAGAAGAAACATCCCTACTACGTTTGAGGGTCCTAGCTCCATACACTGCCAAATTATAAGCTTGTTTTGTACTAGAGGTCTTTGTGACCTTGACCTTTGCCATAAGGGTCATCTACTGGTCAAGATCAACATCCCATCTAAGTTCAAGGGTTCTAGCCTCAATCACTGCCAAATTATAAGCTTTTCAGTACTAAAGGTCAGGGTGATCTCGACCATGACCTTTGCCCTCAGTGTTATCTACCGGTGAGGACCAACATCCCTTCTAAGTTTGAGGGTCCTAGCCCCAAGCATTGCCAAGTTATCAAGCTTTTAAGTACTAAAGGCCCTGGTGACCTTGACCTTTGCCCTCAGGATCGTCTACTGGTGGGCCAACATCTCTACTAATTTTGAGGGTCCTAACCATAAGCATTGCAGAATTATAAGCTTTTTTGGTACTAAAGGTCATGGTGACCTTTGACTTCAAGGTCATCTACTCTTCAGGTCCATCCTCCCTATTAGTTTGATAGTCCTAGGCCTAATCATCGCCAATGGCTTTTTGCTCTATGTAAAATAATCTTGGTAGAGGTCCACTAGGTGAAGCTATGTACCAACTATCAAAGGCTCAGGCCTTCTGGTTTCAGATAAGAAGATTTTTGAAGGTTTTCTCTACGTAAGTGTATGTTAAAACATGTCGGCCCCAGGGTGGGGCCATTTTTGGCCTCAGGGCAATAACTTGAACGATCTTGGTAGAGGTCCGCTAGGTGAAGCTATGTATAAAATATCAAAGGCCTGGGCCTTCTGCTTTCGGACAAGATTTTTTTTCCCTATATGGGTCTATGCAAAACAAGTGATCCCCGGGGCAGGGCCATTTTTTACCCCAGGGCTATAACTTGAACAACTTTGGTGGAGGTCCATTAGATGGAGCTACATACCAAATATCAAAGACCTCGGCTTTCTGATTTCAGACAAGAAGATTTTTAAAGTTTTCAGTTAAAAATGTATTTTTAGCTCCTGTGATCTAGATGTGCAATGGACCAGAACTATTTGAACAACTTTGAAAAAGGACCAACCAAGGATCATTCCTGTGAAGTTTGGTCAAAATCCAATCAGTGGTTTAGGAGGAGATGTTGTTTGAAGAAATGTTTGATGCATGCACGACGATCGATGGGCAAAATGTGACCACAAAAGCTCACCCTGTCACTTTGTGACGGATGAGTTAAAAATTTAAAAAAAAAAATAAGAGGAAGAGATTAAGGGCGAAAGCAAGACTCTCTTCATTCATAGATGGTACGCCGAAATTAGTCTGGTTTCCGTCGGAAGCCCAAGATAAATTGGGCTGCCAGCCAATCTCATTTCTTTTTTATTCCAGTTCCTTTTTTTAACTGGGCAGGCTTAGTCCTCTAAGCCATTAACCAGTAATTTTGTTTTTACTGGACAGGCTTAGTCCTCGAAGCGGTTGACCAGACATATTTAGTTTTTTTGTTTGTTTTTTTTTTACTGGGCAGGATTGGTCCTCTGAGCGGTTGACCAGTAGGGACATTTTTTTTTTCCAGCTGCCTGGAAGGCCTCAAGTATCTTGTTGTGGTTTTCATTTCGGCTGACAATAATTAAAGGCTCCATATTCCTCAAAAATAGACATGTTTTATCCAAGAACGGTTAATGGTATCAATATGATCATAAAATGTGGCACCTGACAGCCAGTAAAATTTCTGTTAGTATCTTGTTTTTGAGGTGGATCAAAAATGAAATGATTTTTTATATTGCATCTCTGAATTAATGTTGGCATATTCAATAGTCAACAAATATTTGGAAGAACACTTGAATCATGATACTTGCGGTATACTGTGGTACCTACTGCTGTACCAGTATACCATGGTATGCCTCTCAAAGACAGTACCCAACCCTACGCATTATAGGTAACTGTATACACCGCATCAAGCAAAAAAGATTCAGATTATCCTGTGCATGCCTAAGTATCACATGGGCCTTTGCTCTCGAGTCATACATTATGTAGTATCCAATGATTCTGTCAGTGGACAGTGAAGGCCCTGATCAAACTGTGCATCTGAAGTCTGATCTGGGCCCGCACTGTCCGCATATACAAAGAGGTTTCCGCATGGCGCAGCCCATAAGTTAAATCCCACCTCATAGTACAGGTGCGAATCAGTTCAGATTCGACAGCATATACTGTAACTCTAACTTAGGGAACCCCTCTTATGCAAAGAAACAATAACATGCACTTCAACATTTTTATTTTGATTTCATAACATGAACATATTAAAATTACATCAATCTGTTAACGAATGGATTATATCAAGAGAAAACAAACCTTATGTCACAACAGCACAGCAATCTCTTAGTCCAGGCTGTTCAGCCATGCAGTTGTATAGCTCCAGATAAGGTTGTTTGTTTTCGTTTTTTTCAGTCTGAAAGTACTATTATTTTGAGCCAGCACACGACAATTCCTAAAATAAGCTTGTGGGATCAGTGAAGAATCAGATCAGACTGCGCATCTGCACAGTCTGATCAGTCTTCGCTGATTGTATGTGCCTTCTACAGCCTACAGGCTATCTAAAGCAGGATAAACAAAAAACCCATGCCATACTGGATGGACGTACAGGCTGATTTGAGTCTTTGCTGGTCACACAGGACCTGTTGTAGGTTTTGTCGTGGTCTGGCTCATTTTTCTTATTCCTTCATGAAACATGTTGTGGGTATTCATTCGAAGTGCTTTGATCAGGCACTTCTAATGAGTAACCATTTGGGTTGACTATCATGCCAAATTATGACTATCACGATACTATCACTATCAGAGGGACCCCTATCACGATACTATTACTACCAAGGATCTGATATCACTATACTATCACAATCTCCAAATCAAACAGCATTTTAATGAATTTTGTTGATTTTATACAAACCAGACTATGTATAAAGATACAAAATGTACCTAACATTACTGCCCTCTCAAATATCAGATTTGCCACCATTTTAACAATCATTTTTGTAAAGCAGAAGTCTTTTTTATTCTCATACTTTGTTAATTTAGACAAAGAAAAAATCTTCAGAAAGGTATTATAGAAGGAGAAAATCTACAGAGACAAAAACTATCAAAATTATTGATAGCAGAAGAGACTATCAACAATGGTTCTCAATAGTGAAAAACACTACATATAAATGTATCTCGATAGCACTATAATGGCAGTCACTGTCATAATGCATCGATTTGCTGATGTATCATTACACCCCTTGTACCCATCACTTATGTTTTGTCAAGAAATAAGAAAAATATTTCTCTGGATGCTCCTCTCATCTCGAGCTATGTGTCTGATGAGGGTCTTCACTATTCACATTTTTATTTTTTTTATTCTACAAAATTCAAAAATTGTCTTCTGAAAAATTAATGCTAAGCATGCTGGGTAAAATTTTCAGCAGAGGACATTTTGAAATATTTTCTTATTTTTCCCAGAAAATAGACTTTTGACAGTTTATGCAAACTGTCTCCATATTTTTTCCCAAAAACCAGACTTTGACTATTCATGCAAACTGTCTCCTAAGGAGAGGTAATTTGTTGTCTGCTGAAAATGTTACCCAGAGTGCTAGACTGAACATATGTGCAGAATGTTATGGGCTGCCACTATTCACAGACAAGTTTTCCTCCGGACAGCAAAACAAACAAAGACGGAAGATTACACTACAATAACTGCTATTCACATAATGTGTTAAGCCTTATTTTCTCTGAAAAAAAAAATCAAAATGTCCTCTGCTGAAGTTGGGACTGGCACCCTAACACTTAAAGTGCAAATCACAACTGCAGCAGAGGACATCTTGATTTTTTTTTTTCAGAGAAAATAAGACAAAATTGACAAACATCACTGACCCAGATCCACAGAACATGGGTCTATACTGTTTGCATAACTACAAGAAATTTCTATAATAAATGGTGACTCTAAAACAAATAAGACACCCCTTACATTGGAAATGAATCCATCCAAAGAGAAAGGTAGAAGAGCCCACTAGGCATAAACAGGTTAAAAAAAAAAACTAAAACAAAGTACCCAAGGTAATCAATAAACAACACAAATACAAATTTATGCAACTATATATTCTGCATCATTTCAAGCAAAATAAATTGTGAAATGATAATACCCTGTCATTATCTTGTCGTAAGCTGATAACTCTGTCAAAAATTGACGATATTTGCCAATGAGCAATCCCAAAGCAGATCTCCACAATATCAATGCAAACATCACATTTGGTGAAAATCCAATGAGATTTACTCAAGTTATAGTCCTGAAAGTAAAATACGGATATGCTGTGGGCAGATAACTCTATCCCAAAGCAGATGTCGTCCAGAAATGAAAATATGGGACTTGTCCCGGGCAGATAACTGTCAAAAGTTGACGAAATTTGCCTATCAGCAATCCCAAAGCAGACCTTCACAATATAAATGCAAACACCAAATTCGGTGAAAATCCACACATTTACTTGTTATCATCCGCAAATGAAAATATGGATCTGTCGCGAGCAGATAACTCTGTCAAAAATTGATGATTAACAATTTGCCCATTAACAATTCCAAACCAAATCTCCACAATATCAATGCACATACAGTTTGGTGAACATCCACTGACATTAACTCAAGTTATCATCCGGAAATAAAAATACAGATGGATGGACATATGACAGATGGACGGACAGACAGACAGATGTGTACACAGACATCCAACATGACACCATAATACCCCACCACTATCGTGTGGCGGGTATAAAAAATAACAAAACAACAAAAAAAAAAAACATAATTGTAACAAGATGCTGAAGCAAAACCACATTCCCTACCACTGTTACCACAGCAACTAAAATGCCTATTCAACAAACAAATCAAAACAATGTGTATGATTAAACAATGGCCCTGTATTGATGTCAAAAAAAAAAAAAAAATCCTAAATTTTTTAATCACATTTTCTAGGATTTACCTGTTTTGTCCATATTATGCAACATTCCTTTTTAAGGGGAAGTGACACACTTTCAACTTGTTTTGCATACCTTCTGAAAAGGGGGTCTACTCTAAAAGGAAAGAATTTGCTTCCTATGGGAGCAAATTCTTTCCTTTAAGGTAGACCCTTATCCAGAAGGAGCTTAGCATGCAGGAAAGCAAACAGGAAGTTACCAAAGTTGTCTTCCTTGTAGAAAATGCAGAAAATTTATCAAGTATATCCATGCTTCTTAATTTTGTCCATGTTGTCTAAACTTCAAGAAAAAGGCACCATTTGTTCATGGATTTCAGTGGTAAACAGATATCATATGTCTACATAAGTTGCTTTTTACATTCAAATGAATAAGTATTTATGTAATGTTTTACATTTCCCTCAAACTTAAATCATATTGAGACAATGAAGGAATGATAATGAAAGTTTCTTCACACTGAAGTGCTATACAGTCCTGAGCTGATTTTTGCTTCTAGCAGGTGGAGCTGAACCTGAGACCTTGCGACACAAAGTCAGGAACGCTCACCGCTTGGTCATGCAGACACATCATAAGAAAATACTGATATCTTTCTTATTTCTCCATAAAAGTTATTATTTTGAGCCAGCATCCGACAATTCCTAAAATAAATTTGAGCAATCAGCAAAGAATCAGATCAGCCTGTGCATCCGCGCAGTCTGATCAGTGTCTTCTACAGCCTACAGGCTATCTAAAGCAGGATAAATGAAAACCCTTGCCATATTGGATGGAGGTACAGGCTATCTAAAGCAGGATAAATGAAAACCCTTGCTATACTGGATGGAGGTACAGGCTGATCTGAGTCTTTGCTGGTCAAACAGGTCCTATTGTAGGTTTTGTCATGCCCTGGCTCATTTTCTTATTCCTTCATGAAATGTATATTGTGGGTACTCATTTGACGCACCTTGCTGAGGCATTTCTAATGAGTACCCATTTGGGCTGACTATCATGCCAAATTATGCCTTCAGGATACTATCACTATCAGAGAAACCCCTATCACAATACTATTACTATCAAGGATCTGACATCATGATGCATCAGGATACTATCACAATCTACTCACTACTCACTGGCTTCTCACTTGAACTGCTTTCCAATACCCAAATGTATGTTTTTGTGGAGAAATATGAAAACAATTATATGGCTATCTGTCTTACTTCAAGCTGTGGTAATGCTAGTGATCTCTACATAAAACACATCTTCTGGAAATACATGTAATTGTAATGAGTACATTCTTCTACCAGTCATAAAATATAAATAATTATTACTCTGCCAGAAAGCAATAAGCTTTACACATAGCTTAAGAAAATAGTTTGAATTTTCAAATTTACAGAAATGTCTTTTTTTTACATTCTACAATTGGACATTTATAATACTGATCTTGTCAAGTTTTCAAACTAAACAATAAAATTTACAAAATAATCCATGCTGTGGAAAAATGATCAAAACCTACGAGCCAAAACATAGGAAAACACATCTTAGGACATGTTTGCCTTGCAAAGATTCTGATCAGCCTGTGCATTGACTAAGGCTGGCACAATTAATCGGATAATCGATTAATTGATCGATAAATTCCACAAAAATGATTATCATTACTGATTTGCTAATAATCGATCATTTTGATTTCTGTGTTTGTTACTTTACCCTATTCACCCTTAGTATTCAGACACCTCAACTACCACCATACTTGATCTAAAATTTGAACAAGTACAATTTACTACCCACTGTTGTGTCTAAAAATAGCTGGATGAGTGGCAAACAGTAAAGACCCTGATGAGACGCCGCGTTTGTGGCGTCTCATCAGGATCTACACTCTTTGCTCAGGTCTGTCTGACCAAACACATACAATAAAGTATAACAAAAGGTAAGTCACGTTCAGACAGGTAAAATTATGACCAAATCTTTAGTGATTACTAATCGATTACCGATTACAATGACAGGACTGATAATCGATTATCTTTTCAGCTTCGATTAGCCAGCCTTAGCATTGACAGTCTGATCAGATGCTTTGCAGGGCACATTTTGGATAGCCAAGGATGCAAAGACTATGTGGATGCGATAGCTGATTTGAGTCTACATTGGACTTACATGTAAGAAGGTATATTTTCTCACATTAAAACTCCTATATGAGCCATCCCAAGCAAAGATGTGTCTCCCAGATAATACATGGGCTGCCCTATGAGTTTAATTCTGTTGAGGTTTTACACATTTGGCTCATATTGAGCATGGTCAGTTTACCTAAACACACTTTTCCTGGGAAGGCTTAGGCTAAGCAGTTAACCTATGGGGTGGACGGGTGTGGCGAAGGTGTCGTGTATCTTACGTCACCAGAGCGTCCAACTGATATTGGTTTACAATTGGGCAAGGCCTGCTATCCTTGTAGCAGGTAAGGGTAGAAGGGGAATGTTTTTATTTCTTCTGTTTCTTCACTTTCATTCATTTTCCTCTTTCTCTGTCTCTCTCTCTTTCATCTCCTCTACTATCTCTTTTATTTCTTTTCTCTTTCTCTGGGAGACGACACAAAATGACCCACAAGGGTTGACGTGTCGTTAAACCCCAACACAATAAGCAGTTAACCAGTACTTGGGCACATTCTTTTGCCAGAAGCACAACTACCCTTCTTGAATCTGCGGATTACCAGTCAGACTTGCATCCGAATGGGCCACAGAGGCCAGCAAGCAAAAAATGTCTTCAGGCATAAGCAGACAACAAAGGCCCAGATCAGACTGAGCATCCTTTCTGATCAGGACCTTCACTGTCAGCTTACAGAACTAGAACCATTGGGTACTGCAGAACATAACAAAGTATAGCAAAGTTCCTGATCAGACTATATATTTCCATTTGCTGATCTGGGCCAAGTTGTTAAAAACTAATGATGTCGTTAGTTAACAATTCCTTAAAATTTTCATCGAGTGTTATGCAAATATCCTGAAATTTTTTGCTGAAAAAATGTGAGTAGCTTTTGCAGTGCAAAAGCTACTTACATTTTTTTCACAAAAAATATCAGGGCCTAGTTGTTCAAAGCGTTGTTACCTTAACGAGCTCGTAAAGGGTCATTTCGTTAACTGTTTTAGCAGATTCAATATACAATATTATGAGATTTTTTGCTGAAAAAATGTACTCAAATTTTTTCAGCAAAAAAATTCAGCATATTTGCGTATCACTCAATGTAAATTTTAACGAATCGTTAACTAACGACATTGTTAGCTTTGAACAACTGGGCCCTGAATATTGTATATTGAATCCACTAAAACAGTTAACGAAATGACCCTAAACGAGCTCGTTAAGCTAACAATGCTTTGAACAACTGGGCCCAGGATCTTTACTGTTTGCATTTACCCCAAAGTCACCTTGTCTCATGTCACAGCTCACATATGGATATGGAAGGCTCAGATAATCCTAGAATCTAAAATGGATGGATACTAGGGTAAATATCCTAAGATTTCGTGCACCAAATGGCATATGCAAACAGTGCAGACCCAGATCAGACTGCTCCTGCTGGAGCAGTCTGATCAGGATCTGCACTGTTTGCCATTCTGCTAAAAAGTATTTTAAAAAACAATTAAATAAAAAGCAAACTTTAGTCAAAAACAAGAGGCCCATGGGCCACAATGCTCACCTGAGTTAATTGCTGTAAGTTAATCAGGTCATTTACTCATCATTCCCTATCAGCCTGTCATGTTTCAAGGCAATAGCTTAAACAGTATCTGAGATATCTTGCTGACAAGATTAAAATACTGAAATTTTCAAAGGGCCATATTTAGTCAAAAGAAAAAGGGGGATAAGAGGAACATCTTGTTCAATGGAGTGGAACAATTGCAGCTATCTTGGAATTCCAATCAACAAAATTTTAGCTCTTTCGATCCTGTTGCTACAGAGCAAGTTTTGGCTCACCACGACCAAAAGTTTGGGAAGAGATGTAAAAAATTGATTTTCAAGATGGTGGCTGTGGTGGCCATCTTGGATTTTCTATTGGCTCATTTAGCTATTTTGTGTATAATACTTGACCTTGCCGTAAAAAGGTCAAACGTTAACACAGGACCATCATCTTAGCAATTTTGAAAGATCTTCTGTCCCCCATAATTTGTGCAAAGATTAGGGCCAAGGGCTTATTTGGATCTGGAGAAGAAGATTTTTAAAGGTTTTTACCATATATGGGTATGACAGCCATTTTGATCAATGGACCACGCCCATTTTAGCAATCTTTTGTTCTCCTGTCCCAAGGAGACTCCACATGAAGTTTTAGCAACACTGACCCGGAGGCTTCAGAGGAGGTCATTTGAAATTATCAACATTTTTTCCATACAAATTTATGAGGCCCATACAAATGCATACTGAAGCAAACTTGACCTTGCCGTAAAAATGAAGTTTTTTAAAAGTAAAACATATTTTAACGAGTAATACTTAACCTATAGATAATGTGCTATTCTCTTCTGTTTTCACACCTTCCACAGAAAAAACGACCTTTCAGTCGTTAATTAAAGTCTTAAACCAGAAGGTCCCTTAGGCAGTTACCTGTGTGACGTAACTCTTCCCGCTCAATTGACCACGTGTCAGGTTTCTTTTATGTGTAAAACAATAGACACAATTAGGAGAGATAAGCGAGGGTGGGCGGAGGGAGATAATTGATTATCTATAGGTTAAGTATTACTCGTTAAAATATGTTTTACTTTTAAAAAACTTCATTTTAACTTCATAATACATTAACCTATAGATAATGTGCTAGAATTTGCAGAATAGGAGGGAGGTGCTCTCCTAATTCTAACACCAATAATATCTCACCACTTCTGGCTAAGACTCAGGAAACTCAAAGGAATCAGATACATTCTAATTCTATATTTAATAGAAAGAATGATCTAGATTCACAAAATAGCATATCTTTAAGGTGTTATGATCTAACAACCTTATATATATTAGTAGACTCTAGAGGAAGCCAGTTCTTAAGTCTCATAGACCTAACATTGGCCCCACCCCCCCTCTTTTTTTCTTTTTGGGAAACAACAATTGGCTTCAAAAAGAAAAGGGAGTCATTGCGACATAACATAAATATTCCATCGCAAAGTAAGCTAGGAATATAGAAATATTTTCAAAACAAAATTTGTAAAACAAAAAGCCAAGACCATACACTGTAAGTAGTCTATGTAGGGTCTTGAATAAATAAGGAAAAGTCTACTCGGTGGAGTTTCCTATAGATAACTGACATATGTAGATATTTTGGATGAAATTCTAGATATGTGAAGCTATGTAATTGTAATAGTCTAAGCTATTAGAATTATAAACTAATTAGATTCTGTTAATTGGAGCGACAGGACAGTTTCCTATGAACAGACACAGACTTAAAATAACCATAATATGTAATTATTTCCCTTTGATCAAATTAAAGAAGGGGAGATAACAAAAGTAGATGGAGTTAACTTAACTATAACTAAGTTATCCATCATAAGAAAAAAAGGTATAGACAAACATAATGGTTAAAACTATTGCTAGACTAATTGTATTACGAATTTTTAGTCAAGCAATAAAATAATACAGAGTTTGCATATAACTACTGGGAAGAAAAAACAACCTAAACCATTGATAATTAGTTTTGTCATAGACATATAAAAGCGTTTGATGTCCTGACAAAAAAAAAAAAAAGAATAAACTGTCAACATCATAACTTAAGAGTTTGACAGAGAATAAGAGAGATAAGAATAAGGTTGATCGCAGCAAACTTTATGACGGTCATAGTTTGGCTAAATCTTACCGTATTGATAAGATTAAGCAATAATAAATAAGCTGGATAGAATCTTTCTATACCAGAAGATTGCCATGAAAAGTACTCCTGAGTAAATAATCATGGAAATCAAGAAATGTTAAAAAATCCACTTTGATACGAATCAAAATGTTCATAAAAAGAGAAGGACTCAGAGAAAAAGTAATAGTGTGATAATCTCTGAAGAAAGATTATACAATAATACTGATTAATAATCTCAAAAAACACTTAATTTATAAGTTAAGAGATAGTATTACTATTCTATACGCATATTTAAGAATAGTAAGAAATATATTAATACTAAATAAAAATTATACTACTGAACAAAATTCCCGCTATAAATAATAGGTTAAGCATAACTATTTATTAAGCAAGGAATTATTTAACATATAACTCTCTATAAAATTACTGCCCGGAAATTTTATAGATAAACATTCAATCAAATTTTTAGAATTGAATATTAATAGAATAAAATCTATGTCTGCATAATTGGTAATTCCTGAAATATCAAATTACGTACTCGCAAATGAGTTCAGGAAGAAAATACATATATATACTCTCGAGATCTATGTGTAAACCATAGAGAGTAATAATATTATTACCGCGATCCCTGACGGAAGGGTAAAAACATGTATAAGAAAGAGATAATAATTAATTTAACGTCATATAGGTTTAAGATAAAATTTGTTTAATCTTTAACCAATATGCAGCAACAGTGAATCGATATTCTGTATTCGTACGTAGAAAAGGAGTACTTAGTCATTAGAATTTTGTATGATTGAAATAGAGATAATGGGATCTAAAAGGATGTATCTCCATGAACTGAATCGAAGGATAATATCCATTCTAAAAAACTAGGGCTTGTTTTAGGCTTAGTTTAACAAGCGTAGAATTGAATTATTTCCAAGTATTCATGAAGTCGTTATGCTCTGAATACTGAGAAAAATGTTAAAATATTGTTTAGGAAATAAAAAAGTGACTGTTCCACAATGTTAGCTAGATTTAAACCTGGAACGTAACGAGAAGGTCAATCTAATTTAAAAGTAGGATGAGAAAGATAAATAATGAAGATAGATATATAAATATCGGAATAATATATTATCTCCAACAATTATCAAATAATCTGAATGTTTAAAAGCATAAATACTACTCGAAAGTTTATTTACCGAATGTATAATCGGAGAAAACTTTCAGTATGTTCAAAAACGTATCACAAAAGTAAGATCTGACCAGGAACGTAGGTGCAGCACTTACTAAGTTGTGAAGTTAATATAAACATATTTTATATTATAAATTGAAGCAGTGCATTTCAAAATCATCGACATCTTGAAATGACTTATTGTGTGGAAAAATAAATAAATATCCAGTTTCGGAAAAGATATTTATCTATATATATAGACCATTTTTGATGCGGACTGGAAATCAAGATATTAATCTTTGCATTATTCGCAAACTGAACTTGAACTCTTAGCGAGAATTACTATGATTCCTTTAACGAATGTAAACATAAAGGAGGGGTAAAGAGATAATTAAGAGTGTCTTAATTCTTTACCGGCTCGTAATTAAGGATGTTTCCCCTTTTGTCTAAGCCTAAACTATAGATTGATTAATATAAATATAATAATATCTGCTATTATGAGGTAAACTCTCGTTAATTAACCTCTAAGCATATATCAAAAATATATATCAACATAATCTAGAGCTTCGGTAAGTTTAGAGGAAGGAAATGATTGACTTTGGCAGTTTCTGAATAGTTACAAAGTCAATAAAACAAAATATCAAAAGGAAAGTATTGTATATAATATCTAATTTAGGCAATAATAATCTGTCACGTACTGAATAATTAATGCCTTTACTAAATATGTATCCATTGTCAATACCAAAGTGCAAGAAAATTTTGATTGACATGGACTCTAGTTATAAATAAAATATTAGAGGTATAGAGCTAGTCGAAGCAAAACTATTCCTCAATAAGATAAAGTAGACCTATAATATACGAGGATTAATTGGGTCTAGAAATTATAATCATAATAAAATTATTATTCCAATATGAAGAATCTTCGGCGTAACAGATTCTTACTGAGGCAAAAATATCTGGTATATTGCTATCGTAGTCTTAAATGATCCAGAAGAAAAAATAAAACAGGCAAAGTAAAGAACGTATCGAATTATATCTATGCCTAAATATAAGATTTTTTTTTCTTATTTATTATTTTATAGCAGAGTTTAGACAGAGCACGACTGACCTAGACTCTATTATAATCAATCAAAAGATAGTATAAAATAGAATAATAGCTTATCGGATCAACTATTTTCCATGTAGAAAAGGCAAAAGGAAAATATGTACCTCAACTAGAATTTTAAATCGTAGTAATCTAGAGAGGTAGCGAATAAATAAATAAACTGTTAATTTATTTATCTGGTTGGTGTAAATTTCCGATACCTTAAGAATGAAAAATTAATAGAAAGTAGAAAAGATCGATTGCTACTTTCTTGTCAATTTACTCCTTAGATTACATGCTGATTACATATTGGAGCATGTAGAAGAAAAACAGGGGAGGAAAGAAGAAAATTTTTTAGATTTCGTGTATATTTTTCTTCTTATAAATAACGATAGTTTTATAGTTCACCTTTGCCCTAGAGCCGAATAAGGTGAATATGTAAGAAGTTAATCTCTTTGTAGCGAATAAAAGAGATATAATTATAGCTGGAAGTATCTTCTACACTTAGTGAATGAATTGCGAATTTGATCGTAACCGATAATTCTTAATTCATTTCAATAATAAATATATATATAGAATTTAAGTCAAGTTCAAAAGTGACTGGACAGAATTCAACAATATAAATGGCTACTAGGTATTAGAACCCATCGCTGTCATTCAATAACCTATAATCCAAGACTATACATGTCTATAGTGGTTATTAAATAAATATATGTTGAGCGAGTACTAGTGACTACTACTCGGACACTAGTAATCCGACACACAGTCTACGGAACTACTGCCCGGTGGAATTTCGTTAGAATGACCTGGCACTACTCTAGGAAGTGCCTCCCGATTTGGGAAAGACTGTACAGAATTTTTTGTATAAAAAGTTATTATGTATTTCACTTAATAACCTATATCCATTGACTTAAACGTGAATGGAGCGCTATGAACGCTAATAAATTGTTTGGGAATTAGTGATCATTATTTTGACACTAGTTACCCGACACAATGACCGGACACTAGTATTCGTAACTGTTGCCCGGTAAAGTTACAAGTAATTTGACAAATTGATCGGATAGTAGTATTCGTAACTCTAGTCTGATGAAAAAGGGAGAATATATATGAAAACTGAGCGGGCACAAGTATTCGAAACTTTTTCCCGAAGATAATTAATTATTAGGCAAAAATTGACCAGACACTTTCTGTAAAAATTTGCCTGGTGAAAAATCAGAAATAATATAATAATATGACCGGGTATAAGTATCAGAAATATTACTGATACTTTGCCCAGTGAAAAATTTTTTTAATAATTAGACATAATGACCGGAAGTTAGTATACGTGACTATTTTGTCCGGTGAAATATGTCAAAAACTAAGTCTTTCCAGAAAATAATTAAATTATTGACTGGAGACTAGTTGACTGGTGCCTGGTTGATCGGTGACTGGTGACTGGATGACTGGTGACTGGGTGATTGGTGACTGGTGACTGGTGCCTGGTTGACTGGCAGCTGGATGACTGGTGACTGGTGCCTGGTTGACTGGCACCTGATTGACTGGTGACTGGTGAAGCTGATTGACTGGTGCCTGGTTGACTGGTGACTGGTGACTGGATGACTGGTGGACTTAGACTTTATCGGATACTAAGTACCCAAAGATGCCACCTTGATGGGTCTTACCCCGGCAGTATAGCCATATGGGGTGGGGCTCCCATCAGTAAAGAATTGTCTTATAACCCATCAAGGGTTGACAAGTTCTTTACAATCAGCTTCTCCACCATGAGAATCTTTAGCCAACTGAAGATCTCTGCAAACAAAAGTCCAGGAAAAACATATCGTAATTGCTGAATAACCTGGAACGAAAAGAACAAAAATATTCTGCATATATAAACACGACTATCGAACCGATCGCGCACGAGCGTTGTGCCGAATAGCGAGAGTCGCGAAAACGCATGTGGAAAAAGACCAGTCAAAAATACATGAAATCGAAAATTGAAAATTTTAAATAATAACACAGAAAGTGAAAGGAGTGATAAATAAACAAAAGAAACACAAGGATACATAAATTTATCCGTGAGGAAAGAAATAATCCAAATTTCTATCACAGGTAAATAATCCTTGTTGAATTTCTTTGTCCACAGAAAAGAAACTGACACGTGGTCAATTGAGCGGGAAGAGTTACGTCACACAGGTAACTGCCTAAGGGACCTTCTGGTTTAAGACTTTAATTAACGACTGAAAGGTCGTTTTTTCTGTGGAAGGTGTGAAAACAGACGAGAATAGCACATTATCTATAGGTTAATGTATTATGAAGTTAAAAGGTCAAATGTCAATGTACGACCATCATTTTAGCAACTTTGGTAGACCTCCCGTCCCCAATGATTTGTGCAAAGATTCGGCCACAAGGCATCCTCAGTTCTGGAGAAGAAGATTTTTAAAGGTTTTTACTATATATGGGCATGGCAGCCATCTTGGTCAATGGACGGCAACTATTTTAGCATTATTTCATTTCCCAGTCCCAGGGAGGCTCCAAATGAAATCTGAGCAACATTGGCCCAGAGGGTTCAGAGGAGGTCGTTTGAAATTCTCAACATTTTTCCCATACACATGCATAGGGAAGCAAATTTGACCTCGCCGTAAAAAGGTCAAATGCCAATTAATGACCATTATTTTAGCAACTTTGGTAGACCTCCCATCCCCAATGATTTATGCAAAGATTCAGCCACAAGGTATCCTTGGTTCTGGAGAAGAAGATTTTTAAAGGTTTTTATCATATATGGACATGGCTGCCATCTTGGTCAATGGATGGCAACCATTTTAGCAATCTTTCATTCCCCTGCCTCAGGGAGGCTCCAAATGAAATTTGAGCAACACTGGCCCAGAGGCTCCAGAGAAGAAGTCATTTGAAATTCTTTACATTTCTGCCATACAAATGCATAGGGAAGCAAACTTGACCTTGCCGTAAAAAGGTCAAATGTCAATGTACGACCGTTATTTTAGCAACTTCTGTAGACCTCCCGTCCCTGATGATTTATGCAAAGATTCAGCCACAAGGCATCCTCCGTTTTTGAGAAGAAGATTTTTAAAGGTTTTTACCATATATGGGCGTGGCCGCCATCTTGGGCAATGGACGGCAACCATTTTAGCAATCTTTCATTTTCCTGCCCCAGGGAGGTTCCAAATGAAATTTGAGCAACACTGGCCTAGAGGCTCCAGATGAGAAGTCATTTGAAATTCTGAACATTCTCCCCATACAAATGCATAGAGAAGCAAACTTGACCTTGCCATAAAAGGTAAAACGTCAATGTACGATCATTATTTTAGCAACCTTGGTAGACCTCCCGTCCCTGATGATTTATGCAAAGATTCAGCCATGAGGCATCCTCGGTTCTGGAGAAGAAGATTTTTAAATGTTTTTACCATATATGGGCATGGCGGCCATCTTGGTCAACGGACCGCGGCCATCTTAGCAATCTTTCTTTCCCGCAACCTAAGGAGGCTCCAAATGAAATTTGAGCAAAACCAGCTCAGGGGCTTCAGAGGAGAAGTCGTTTGAAAATGTTAACAGACGAATGCATTGACGATAGACGAAAAATGATCATTATAGCTCATCCTGAGCATAACTCAGGCTAAAAAGTAAGGCATAAAGTGTTCGAAATTTTTTGACATTTACTGTTATGTTTGTTTTCAACTGACTGAATACTGAATGTACCAAGTCTAGTACAAGTAACACCAGCAAATTTCCAGGCCATGTTACACATGAAAGATCCTGATAAAGTTTTGACTGTTGTCTGTCTTCTACAACAGATCAGATCTATAGGTTGCAATCTCCTGGTATGGTACAAATACTATGTTCATCCATTAGAGTTGAGAGGTCTTGATATGGAATTGTTTGTGGTCATTGAGGCCAATTCCCATCTGAAAAAAAAAAAGGAAATCTGTATAAAAAGAATGATTTTCTACAGATCCATGCACATGTAAGAGGAATATTTCAATAATTACTTTTATTTTTTAGCCTTTTAACTGGTTTGCCAAAGTATATCACTGACTTCACCACCTAGTCTAGTGATTTATTGTACTTATCCTAAATTCTGAACAAGTCAATCTGATTGTTCTTTTGAGCAGTCTGATCTAGATTGCCACTATATGCCCAGTCCTCTGTCCAAATATTACTGAAATATTACATGAAACCACTCTTATTTGCAACTGCACCTTATTTAAACATTTTTTCAGTGACTGGATACATAACAGGATCATGGCATAAAAAAGAAGACCCAGACAAGGCTCGTTTCCAAGCAGTCTGGCACCGAGATAATAAAACTTGTTTCGCGCTCAAATCCACTGAGCATGAAATTTTCTCTAATAAATATGAAAATGCCAAAAAATAGTTGGCATTTTCATATTTATTAGCAGAGAAATTTTCATGTTCAGCACTGTTTAGCGAGGAAGAATTTGACATTGTTAGTAATTTGAGATTTATTAGCAGGACAAATTTCATGCTCAGCTGAGCTGTCAGTTGAGCATGAAAAAATTTTTATAACCTGGTCAGTTTTTTCAGTGTACAATCTCCAAAGTCCAAATGAGTCACAACATGAGAAAATGTACTTTATGACATGTGTACAGCAAAGACCATGGCTATTCACCCAGCACCCAGGTAATACTATTAGCACACAGGAAACACAGGCTTATCTGTGTCTTTTTTGGACCCACAGCTTAAGGTACAGTATATTTACTGGTTAACCAGTGCTTGTGCTCATTATTTCACCAGAAACTGACAAATGCCCTTCTTGAATCAGCAGAGGTGAGAGAATGACAGTAGAAAATATTTTGTGATCAATCTCCATAAAAGAATGTTACACTGTATAATCAATACAAAAGCAACTGAACTTACTTTGTTCTGGATTTAACATCAAATATAATGGTACTACAGGACAAATGCACTTTACTGAAAGATACATTTCCATGTATCTCAACTCAGGTTAGCTGTGCAATAGGATTAACATTTTTCTTATATCTCTGCAGAAACATATCGTCTGAGATCTCAAGTAACTGTCTTGGTGCCAATAAGCAGAATAATCACTATAGCTTTAGATAAGAGGAGTATTCAAACTAATACATTTGTATGTTGTTTTTTTTGTATTTATACATGTACATGCATTAAATATATGCTGGATTTGCCTACATATGACACCGAGTCACTGTGTCAATTCAAAAATATTTGAACATAGTAAATATTATATTCCTGAAAGTTCTACTCATATAAATTCTTGTTCACTGGACTTTTCCAACTTACCTCAGATCTCTCGGAAGACATGAAGAATCTAATTTGTTCTCTATAACAGCCAACTGTGCTAATGTTTTCAATGAAGGGGCTAAAAATAATAATAAAAAGTTATGTAAGGCCTGATCAAATGGATATTTTCAACCAAATATTTTTTATTTACTTCTGCATGAAACAAATGTTGAATTGTCTTGGTGAGGAGATTCTAAGGAGTACCGACAATAAATATTCATTTAGCAGAAATATTTTTTTTTATAAGACATCCTTTGCACATAAGGCATGAGAAAAGATATCTTCACTGCATACAGCAAGTGAATAGCCACAGCATCCATGCTGTTTGATCAGGAACTTTGCTGCTAATCAATATAGTCAACAATCCAATGATCCTATACATGGATAGTGAAGGCACTGATCATACTGTAGTGAAGCATAAGCTGTTTTGGGCTTTCACTGTCCACAAAGGCTCAAACATATAATGAAATAAGAATATGTATTTGATAGAACTCCAGCAGAAGAATTTTTGTGATTTTCAACCAAAGTTTATGGATATTATTACTCTAAATGTTAAGACAAAAATGCCTTAAGCAAACCCAGATCATAATTTGGTGTTTTACGCACCTTTCAACATTATCTAAGTCATATTGAGATGACAGACCCCAATCAAGCTGCTCCATTAGGGTCTGAATTATTTGCCATTTTGCCAACATTTTGGACACATTACTATATACAGTCAATAATCATTATCTCAATTTTTCTTATCTCAAATAACCGCTTACCTCAAAGTGAAAATCTGGTCCCTGTTTTAACATGAAAATCTAACAACAGGTAACAAAATAGTGTGGAAAAGAGGAGAATTGCTCCATTTTCAACATATCTCTAATTTCAGCAGTCAAATTACATAATCATTTGTGAAATGTGGTTGTTTAATTTATGTTTTCCTCAACTCTACAAATCTGATATGTCGAGATACAGATATCTTGAAGTATTTCAGAGAATCCCTTGGACTTCGAGATAAAGTGAGTCGACTGTAGTACAAATTGACTGTATAAGTACTTCAAGGAGTTACTTCTCCATGAAATATATGTTGTCTGCACTAATAAAATTTACCTTACCATGGAGATTCTAAAAAGAATCCATTGTAAGTTTCACAAGAATTCGTGCTGTTACTATTCATTAGGACTGCCTCTTTACTGTTCTGTTAGTATCAATAAATAGGTTTTCAAGGAAAAATAAGGAACACTTATCTCGATATCCATCTTAATTTGTGTGCTGGCACACTTGGGTATTTTGCCAATGTTTTCACACTATGGCAATCCAAGTTGGAAGTTTACGGCCTCATCAGCACTGTTATGGTCATGCTAAGCTTGTCAGTTAATATCCTCACACTTTTCTTAGGTAGGCTTATTGCTCTAAGAGGTTAACCAGTACATTGTACACTTACTTTAGCCAGTAACTGATAACTGCCCTTCTTGAATCAGCGGAAGAGGGAGGATGACCATAGAAATGATTTTATAATCAATCTCCACAAAAGTTATGTGGCCGAAATAGTTCAAGAACTTACCTAAATCAAGAACATGTAAGTCTGAATGATCCATCAAATTTCCTTCCTGTTCTGTCTGATTGTCACCAGGTGCAGTTGGACTGAAATATAAAATTAGGCTGAGCCATGAGAAAGGAGTTTAATTTGGAAAATATTCCTTGCAACTTCTGCACAAAACAGATCTTGTGGTATGGTAAATGTCCTAAAATTTCTTACACCAAAGTATCTGATAAAATGACATATTCAAACAGTGCAGACTCAGATCAGACTGCTCCTGAATGAGTAGTCTGATCAGGGTCTGCACTGTTTGCCATTCCACTAAGTATTTAAAGAAATAACAAGCAAATTCCATGGGGAATTTATGTCCCCCGCCTTATTTTTATTTGAGGTGTTAAAAATGGTAAAGTTAACCAGAGGACCACTGGTCCTGTATCAAATACCTAAGTATTGAAGCAGGAAACCAGTGATAGAAATAATTTCAAGATTCTGAAAAAAACCACATGCATATCTTCAGACCATCCTTAAAGCACCCGTAAAGTTTCAAAGGATCGGCTTAAAACTGTGGTAGGAGTTACGGGGTCAAGGTACCTACTCCCTATACGCTTCTGTAGTATTAGAACTCAAAAAATGTCTAAGTTAAAAATGCAGAAAAAGTGGTAAAAAATTATTTCAGGATTCTGAAAAAAACACATGCATATCTTCAGGCCATCCTAAAAGCCCGTGTAAAGTTTCAAAAGGATCGGACAAAAACTGTGGGAGGAGTTAAGGGGACAAGGTGCCTGCACCCTATACACTTCTGCAATATTAGAACTCAAAAAATGTCTAAGTTAAAAATGCAGAAAAAGTAATAAAAAAATATTTCAGGATTCTGAAAAATCCACCTGCATATTTTCAGGCCATCCTAAAAGCCCATGTAAAGTTTCAAAAGGATCGGCCAAAAACTGTGGGAGGAGTTAAGGGGACAAGGTACCTGCTCCCTATATACTCCTGTAATATTAGAACTCAAAAAATGTCTAAGTTAAAAATGCAGAAAAAGTAATAAAAAATTATTTCAGGATTCTGAAAAAACCACATGCATATCTTCAGGCCATCCTGAAAGCCCATGTAAAGTTTCAAAAGGATCGGCCAAAAACTGTGGGAGGAATTAAGGGGACAAGGTACCTACTCCCTATACACTTCTGTAGTATTAGAACTCGAAAAATGACTAAGATAAAAATGCGGAAAAAGTGACAAAAAATTATTTCAGGATTCTGAAAAAACCACATGCATATCTTCAGGCCATCCTTAAAACACCTGTAAAGTTTCAAAAGAATCGGCCAAAAACTGTGGGAGGAGTTAAGGGGACAATTAGGTACCTGCTCCCTATACACTTCTGTAGTATTAGAACTCAAAAAATGTCTAAGTTAAAAATGCGAAAAAAGTAATAAAAAATTATTTCAGGATTCTGAAAAAACCACATGCATATCTTCAGGCTATCCTAAAAGCCCATGTAAAGTTTCAAAAGGATCGGCCAAAAACTGTGGGAGGAGTTAAGGGGACAAGGTACCTACTCCCTATACACTTCTGTAGTATTAGAACTCAAAAAATGTCTAAGTTAAAAATGCGAAAAAAGTAATAAAAAATTATTTCAGGATTCTGAAAAAACCACATGCATATCTTCAGGCCATCCTAAAAGCCCATGTAAAGTTTCAAAAGGATCGGCCAAAAACTGTGGGAGGAGTTAAGGGGACAAGGTACCTACTCCCTATACACTTCTGTAGTATTAGAACTCAAAAAATGTCTAAGTTAAAAATGCGGAAAAAGTGATAAAAAATTATTTCAGGATTCTGAAAAAACCACATGCATATCTTCAGACCATCCTTAAAACACCTGTAAAGTTTCAAAAGGATCGGACAGAAACTGTGGGAGGAGTTAAGGGGACAAAGTACCTACTAAAAACTCGGAACCACGCACCACGCGCCACGCACCATGCGCCACGCACCACGCCCCACGGAAAACCAAAAACAGTGTCCCTCCACTTTTCTTCGAAAAGGCGGGGGACAACTATATAAAAAAACAAAAATCAGGCCACAAAAAAAAAGGGAATAAAGTATGCGAAATTATAGGGCATTTACTGTATTCACTGAAATTGCCTCAAGTTGAGGTGATCCCAGCAATTACTCACAAAATATGTTTTCGTCTAAAAGTAACAAAAATATTCTCAGTTATCATCCTTAATATCTGGAGTCGTGAATTTGGATCAACATTTTTTGAGTAAATATCCTTTTTTTTTAACTTTACATTGAAAATTGTGTTTATATTTTTGTTTGACTCATCTCTTAAGTTTTCCCCTTAAAACAAAAATTGCATCTCAATCATCTAATGTAATTCAAATAAAGCAAGATACTCAGCTTTGCTTTTGAATCATTTCCTTCAAGTTCTCTTAACAAGAATCTTATTTTCAGGAAAAAATGTAAGTTTTCTAAAAATTAGAAATTTTCACTGGACACCTGCTGTAAAGGGAATAATCAGAAGATTTTGTTTTGCTATTTGTTGCACCCGATGTCTATGGGTACTCAATAAACATCTCAGAAGTAATTGGAATGAGAACTCACAAGATGTGTTTCAATGAGTATGTTTCAATGATTCCAAAGAAAACCATATTTATTCAGTAAGTATTCCAACACCTGAACTCCTTACTATACTTGTTTTAAAATTTGAACAAGTACAATTTACTACCTAAAACTGTGTTTAAAAATTGATGGATGAGTGGCAAACAGTGTAGACCCTGAAGAGACGACGCATTCTGCTGCATCTCGTCTGGGTCTACACTGTTTGCTCAGGTCTGTGTGTCAGAATACATATCATAAATATGGTACCCTTGAGACATATTTTGGTGCTACAGCAGCAAAAATTATCCTCAGCTTTCTAGAGTTCTAGATATGGAGTATCCAGATAAACATTTTTTTCTCCACAAAAACAATTTGGGGGTATTCACTAGAGGTGCCTCAGTGACACTTTTCTAATGAGTGCTCATAATATGTTTTCATTGAGAAATAAGAAAAATATCAATATATTTTGGCTCAGAAAATGTCTTAACTATAGCTCTGGGCTCAGTTGTTCAAAGCATTGTTAGCTTAACAATCTCGTTAGAGGCCAATTTTTTAACTGTTCTAGAAAACTTGTATAATATCTTATTCACAGGTATGTTTGCTGAAAAAAATGTGAGTAGCTTTTGCAAATGCAAAAGCTACTCACATTTTTTTCAGCAAAAATATTAGCATACATGCCATATTTAATGATCAAAGTTTTAACGATACCTTAACTAACGACATCCTTAATTTTGAACACATGGATCCTGATAATCATTTTTTCTAATGCTCTTGATAAGATATGATTTAAATGAAATGCCACCCCTATTGTAGCAGACTGGGCCCAGTTGTTCAAAGCTAACGACATCATTAGTTAACGATTCGTTAAAATTTACAATGAGTGATACGCAAATATGCTGAAATTTTTTGCTGAAAAAATGTGAGTAGCTTTTGCAGTGCATATTGTATATTAAATCTGCTACAACAGTTAACAAAATGTCCCTTAACGAGCTCATTAAGCTAACGACACTCTGAACAACTGGGCCCTGGTGATTAAGAATTATATGTAATTCCTGTTTCCTGTTTCTTTGTCTGATTTGAGATTTAATGGACCTGTTAACAATATTTCAGTCAAGCTGAGCCTTCTCCGAGATGGAAGAAGAGTGATAAATACAGAAAGATGAATACAGGACAAACAAGAAAAAACAAAAACAGGGCTGCAAGCACAACATTCACTTGCCCTAACTCAAAGGAAATGGATACACTTTCAGTGGGGAGGGGGGGTTATTTCTGCCAAAATTGTTTTTCTCCCTTCTGAAAACGGGTCTACTCTGAAAGGTGTCTACTCTAAAAGAAAGGATTTACTTCATTAGATAAGACCCCTTTTTCAGAAGGGATTTGATATGCAGGAGAGCAAACAGGAAGTCATATAAGTTATCTCCCTTATAAAGTATGGCAGAAAAACTACTATAGTCATGTTAAACACACTCAGTTAACCTATTCACACTGTTCCTGGACAGTCTTAGTCCTCTAAGTGGTTGAGCAGTACTTTTGTACATACTTCCACCAGTAACTGACAACTGCTCTTCTGGAATCAGCAGAAAGGGGGAAAATGATCATATTGATTGTGTTGGGGTTTAACGTCATGTCAACCCTTGTGGGTCATTTTGTGTTGTCTCCCAGAGAAAGGGAGAAGAGAGATAGAAGAGATAGTAGAGATGAAAGAGATGGGACAGGGAGAAATGAAAATGAATGACAGTGAAGAAACAGAAGAAATAAAAAACATTCCCCCTTTACGCTTACCTGCTGCAAGGACAGCAGGCCTTGCCCAACTGTAAGCCAATATCAGTTGGACACCCTGGTGACGCAAGATACACGACACTTTTGCCTCACCCAACCACCCCCTAAAAAAATGGCCATAGAAATTATTTCAAGAAAGTCATGTGGCCGAGCTGGGGTTCTAACTCTTAATCTTTTTATCTGCAGTCAGATGCACTACTGACTATGATATGGAGCCCAGTTCCAGTCCCATTCAGCCAAATCAGTGTGACACCCTCAAGCTCTACAACACACTACCCAACCACCCCGATGTTCTTCAAGTATCCTACCTTGTTCCACCAAATAAAAATACTTTTGTATCAATCCTACAACAGCATTGTCTTCTTCTTGCACAAGGCCCATTACCTTTCACTTTCACAAGTGACCATCTGTTCTTCGCTACAAAGTCAAAACAAGGAAACATAACTCTAGATCAAGGAGTCTTCAGGGAATATACTCATTTCTGCTGATAGGCTGAGTATTCAGAAGATATTGTTTTGTGTTGTTGTTTTTTTTTTTTGTTTTTTTTTTTTTGTTTGTTATTTTTTTGTCCATAGCTCCAGATAAGGTACTTTTTTTTTTCATCTGAAAAGTTCTGATATTTTTTCTTTATTTCTCCATGAAAACATATGTTGTGGTACTCATTTGAGGTGCCTCTTGGAGGCACTTTTAATGAGTACCTACAACCTATGTTTTTGTTGAGGAATAAGAAAAATATTATGTGGATAACCTCTCTTATCTAGAGCTATGTTTTTTTGTTATTTTTTTTTTTTACATCAGAAACTAAATTACATATCTTGTGGGTATTCAATAATATACCTGGGTGATTTCAGTGAGTACCATGTCATATGTTCTAGTGCAAAAATAACTGAATTACTCCAAACTCACAGTGTAATCTTCACCAACAGTCACCTCTTCACAACAGCCACCTCCCAAATAATGATTCAAAATTTGCATGCTCAAATCAAAACACTTAATTAATAATAGCATACAGTACTGTTATGGTGGTTGTTTTTGTGGTCTTTATATATATTTGTTGATTTGTTTGTGTTGAGGTTTTACGGCCCAGTCAACCCAATGGGGTCATGTCGAGCGCGGTCAGTTTACCTAACCACACGTTTACTGGGCAGGCTTAGTTCTCTAAGCGGTTAACCAGTATTGTGCACATTCTTTCGCCAGAAACTGACAACTGCCCTTCTTGAATCAGCGGAAGGGAGAGAATGACCGTAGAAAATATTTCATGATCAATCTCCACGAAAGAATGTTGCCGACCTCGGCGGGGGTTGAACCCGCGACCTCCTGGTCTCCAGTCGGACGGCGCATCCAACTGAGCCACCGAGGCCGGCATATATTTGTTGAAGATTCAAAATAAAAATCACTTTAAAATATTACAGCTAATCAAACTACTATAGAACATATCTTGCATTCATTTAAGCATTAAAAGGGAAAAAGGGAATCAAGGCTATCATTTAAGCAAAAAAAAAAAAAAAAAAGCAAAAAAGCAAAACAAGAATTCCGCGGAAGGCGTCATCGCACCTGCTGGGGCAAAAGTCACAGGAGCCACAATCAGAACGTGGTTATTAAATAAGTTTATTTCATTCTTAGCAGTGCTTACTTGGAAAACTGGGTTGAAAAAAATGTAGACAAAGGGCCTAGTGGGGCACATATATTCCAGGCCAATCCCATTCCCTCTAATGGCTATATCTTCAGCACTGACTTTTCGTATCATACAGCCCAATGATAATGGAACGTTGATGTAAAATGTGTAAAAGTCACTGGAGCATGAAATATAGGTCAAGGTCATGGGTCAAGGTACTTGCTAATAGTGCAATGAGGTGAAGCACTATGCAAGGATTAGTGGTTGTAGGTCTTATATTTGAGGAGATACCGAACATCAATATAAAATGTGTCAAAGTCACTGGAGTGCACAATATAGGTCAAGATCACCAGGTCAAGGTACCTGTCGAGTTAGTACATCGAGAAGAAGTGCTATATAAGGTTTGGTGGTTGAAGGCCTTACAGTTGAGGACATATGGAAGGGTGACGTAAAAGGTGTAAAAGTCAACTGAGCGTGAAATATAGGTCAAGGTCACCCAGTCAAGGTACCTGCAGAGTCCGTACATTGAGGAGAAGCACTATGCAAGGTTTGATGGTTGTAGGCCTTATATTTGAGGAGATATTGAACGTTGACGTAAAATGTGTAAAAGGCACTGGAGCGCATAATATAGGTCAAGGTCACCGGGTCAAGATACCTGCAAAGTCAGTACATATAGGAGAAGCACTATGCAAGGTTTGGTGGCTAGAGGTCTTACACTCGAGGAGATCTGGAACGTTGACGTAAATTTTGTCAGTCACTGCAGCCAAAATATAGGTCAAGGTCACCAGGTCAGGGTATCTGCTAAGTCAGTACATTGAGGAGAAGCACTCTGCAAGGTTTGATGGTTGTAGGACTTATAGTTGAGGAGATATCGAACGTCGACGCAAAATATGTCAAAGTCACTGGAGCGCAAAATATAGGTCAAGGTCACCAGGTCAAGGTACCTGCCAAGTCTGTACATCTAGAAGAAGCACTATGCAAGGTTTGGTAGTTGTACGCCTTATAGTTGAGAGTTGAGAAGATCTGGAACGTCAACGTAAATTGTGTCAAAGTCAATGGAGCGCAAAATATAGGTCTAGGTCACTGGGTCAACATATCTGCCAAGACAGGAGGTCAGGGAGATGTGTCATGCAAGGTATGATGGTTGTTGTAGTTTTGTAGTTGATTAGAATTCTAACTTTGACGTAAATGTCGAACTTCAACATAATAGAACTGTTAAGAGACAGACGGACGGACGAACGGACAGACGAATGGAAAAGCGGGCACCTATGTCGCAAAGTCAGGAGGTCAGGGAGATATTTCATACAAGGTTTGATGGTTGTTTAGTCTTGTAGTTGATTAGAATACTAACTTTGACATAAATGTCGAACTTCGACATAACAGAACTGTTAAGAGACGGACAGACGTACAGACAGACGAATGGAAAAGTGGGCACCTATGTCGCAAAGTCGGGAGGTCAGGGAGATGTTTCATGCAAGGTTTGATGGTTGTTTAGTCTTGTAGTTGATTAAAATACTAACTGACATAAATGTCGAACTTCGACATAAATGTTGACAGACGGACGGACGAATGGACAGACATACGGAAAAGCGGACGCCTATGTTGCAAAGTCAGGAGGTCAGGGAGATGTTTAATGCAAGGTTTGATGGTTGTTTAGTCTTGTAGTTAATTAGAATACTAACTTTGACATAAATATCGAACGTCGACATAAATGTTGACAGACTGACGAACGGACGGACGGACTGACGGACAGAAAATCGGACGCTTATATCGCACCCTGCTACAAGCAGGTGCGATAAAAACACTTGCTTATAGATGAATTTAAATGCAGCAACATAAATGTATTAAAATAAAAGAATTGCTCACCTGGATCAAATTTAAAGATATCTTTAAAATGCATCTCTCTTTCACCATTGTATCCTCCAAATATATACATACAATTGTCATATACAACTGCAAAACAAAGGTAACAAAAACTGCATTATTACATAAAACTCAAACAACATAAGCAAAAGACTGTCCATAGATAAAATATCCAGATGCAGTCAAACTTCAATGGCTCTAACATCTTTGGGATCATGGAGATTTGTTCTAGACATGGATAGTTCTAGCCACTGAGGGTAATCATAGCGACAGGTTAGGAGGCAATTCAGGATAATTTAGGGGTGTATTTTCGATCTCCTATAAAAAATGGTATGTTGAGTGTACTCATTAAAATTGTCTCAATGAGTAGCTTTTAATGTGTACACACAACATACATTTTCATGATAAAACAAGAACATTTCCCTAAAATATCCCCAAATACAAATTAACCTCTTTATAACATGGTTCGTTATAACAGTTTTGGATACAACACGGTTCAAAGATGGATCCCAAAAATGTATAGATTATATAGACAAGAATTCCGCGGAAGGCGTCATCGCACCTGCTGGGGCAAAAGTCACAGGAGCCACAATCAGAACGTGGTTATTAAATAAGTTTATTTCATTCTTAGCAGTGCTTACTTGGAAAACTGGGTTGAAAAAAATGTAGACAAAGTGCCTAGTGGGGCACATATATTCCATGCCAGTCCCATTCCCTCTAATGGCTATATCTTCAGCACTGACTTTTCGTATCATACAGCCCAATGATAATGGAACGTTGACATAAAATGTGTAAAAGTCACTGGAGCATGAAATATAGGTCAAGGTCACGGGTCAAGGTACCTGCTAATTCAGTACATCAAGGAGAAGCACAGTGCAAGGTATGGTGGTTGTAGGCCTTATAGTTGAGGAGTTATCAAACATCAACATAAAATGTGTCAAATATAGGTCAAGGTCATCGGGTCAAGGTACCTGCCAAGCCAGTGCAATGAGGTGTAGCACTATGCAAGGTTTAGTGGTTGTAAGTCTTATATTTGAGGAGATACCGAACATTAACATAAAATGTGTCAAAGTCACTGGAGTGCACAATATAGGTCAAGGTCACCAGGTCAAGGTACCTGCCGGGTCAATACATCAAGAAGAAGTGCTATGTAAGGTTTGGTGGTTGAAGGCCTTCGGGACAGTTGAGGACATACGGAAGGGTGACGTAAAAGGTGTAAAAGTCAATAGAGCGCAAAATATAGGTCAAGGTCACCCAGTGAAGGTACCTGCGGAGTCCGTATATCGAGGAGAAGCACTATGCAAGGTTTGATGGTTTTAGGCCTTACAGCTGAGGAGATATTGAACGTTGACATAAAATGTGTAAAAGGCACTGGAGCGCAAAATATAGGTCAAGGTCACCGGGTCAAGATACCTGCCGAGTCAGTACATCTAGGAGAAGCACTATGCAAAGTTTGGTGGCTAGAGGTCTTACACTTGAGGAGATCTGGAACATTGACGTAAATTATGTCAAAGTCACTGCAGCCAAACTATAGGTCAAGGTCACCAGGTCAAGGTATCTGCCAAGTCAGTACATCGAGAAGAAGCACTTTGCAAGGTTTGATGGTTGTAGGCCTTATAGTCGAGGAGATATCGAACGTCGACGCAAAATATGTCAAAGTCACTGGAGCGCAAAATATAGGTCAAGGTCATCGGGTCAAGGTACCTGCCAAGTCAGTACATCTAGGAGAAGCACTATGCAAGGTTTGGTAGTTGTACGCCTTATAGTTGAGAAGATATGGAACGTCAACGTAAATTGTGTCAAAGTCAATGGAGCGCAAAATATAGGTCAAGGTCACTGGGTCAACATACCTGCCAAGTCAGGAGGTCAGGGAGATGTGTCATGCAAGGTATGATGGTTGTTGTAGAATTGTAGTTGATTAGAATACTAACTTCGACGTAAATGTCGAACTTCGACATAACAGAACTGTTAACAGACAGACGGACGGATGAACGGACAGACGAATGGAAAAGCGGGCACCTATGTCGCAAAGTCCGGAGGTCAGGGAGATGTTTCATACAAGGTTTGATGGTTGTTTAGTTTTGTAGTTGATTAGAATACTAACTTTGACATAAATGTCGAAGTTCGACATAACAGAACTGTTAACAGACAGACAGACGGACGGACGAACAGACAGACAAATGGAAAAGTGGGCACCTATGTTGCAAAGTCAGGAGGTCAGGGAGATGTTTCATGCAAGGTTTGATGGTTGTTTAGTCTTGTAGTTGATTAAAATACTAACTTTGACATAAATGTCGAACTTCGACATAAATATTGACAGACGGACGGACGAATTGACAGACATACGGAAAAGCGGACGCCTATGTCGCAAAGTCAGGAGGTCAGGGAGATGTTTCATGCAAGGTTTGATGGTTGTTTAGTCTTGTAGTTGATTAGAATACTAACTTTGACATAAATGTCGAACGTCGACATAAATGTTGACAGACGGACGGACGGACGGACGGACGGAAAATCGGACGCCTATATCGCACCCTGCTACAAGCAGGTGCGATAAAAAATGACCATAAATGGTCATTTTTTCTATATAATCTATACATTTATGTTTGGATTATAACACTGTTGTATAACTAACACTGTTTATGCTTTGGACCCCAACAAAAATGTTATAAAGAGGTTGTGGTGTCTTTGTTTTTCTTGATCTATCAGAAGAATTTCCTAAGAACTCAAAAGTGAGTCTGAATCAACCACAGTAAATGAGCCATCGGGTTTGAGTCACAGTCAGTCACTGATGTTTATCTGGGCCCAGTTGTTCAAAGCTAAAAATGTGGTTAGTTAACCATTCGTTAAAACTTACATCGAGTGATAAACAAATATGCTGAAATTTTTTGCTGAAAAAAATGTGAGTACCGGTACTCACTTTTTTTTCAGCAAAAAATATCAGAATATTGTATATTGAATCCGCTTAAACAGTTAACGAAATGACCCTTAATGAGCTTATTAAGCTAATGACGCTTTGAACATGTGGGCCCTGTATTATAAAAGGGAACCGATACATATGTACTTCCTAGTATTTTGTGATATGGAAATTAAGCATCTATTTGCCTTGGTGTAGGGAAGAGTGGAGTTGGGGGTTGGAGGCTATTCTTAAAGGAAAGAATTTGCTTCCAACAGACAGTTTTAATGAAAAAACTATCCCGAAAGTATCATCTTACCATTTTATCTGGAGGCAAACTAATATGAAATCTGAAAATGGGAGTCCCACAGAACTGTCTATATCTTAACTGATTTTCTGAAGAAAAAAAAAACCTAATTCCAAAACAGCATTTGACTGCAAATACTCCATAAAAATCAGCACATGACAGTGATAACTGTCTTACTTTTTCAGTATTTTGTTCAAGAAATTAAGGTTTATAATATTTCACTTTTTTTTTCTCATTATCCTTAAGATACCATCAAAATATGCTACATATACATGCATGTATGTATATACCTAGCTCTAGATAATAGGGGTATCAGGGAAATAATTTTCTTATTTCTCCAAGAAAAAATACATTGTTGGTACTCATCAGAGGTGCCTACAAAATTGCTTCTAATGAGTACCAACAACATATGTTTTCATGGAAAAATAAGGAAAGTACCATATTAATATTTTTTGGTTGAAAAAAAAAATGCCTTATCTGAGTCTATGTATATAGTGTAACACAGTAAAGCCTACATTTACATACACTTTCAAAAAATGCATAGATGCATACACATGTATTTTGAAGAAAAAAAAAAATAGAAATGTGTCAGTATGACACAGATGCCCCAGCCCAGGGCCATCCTCACCCACATGCAGGCATTTTGCAAAAAAAAAAAAAGAAGTTGAAAAAAGGGCCATAACTGTCATAATAATTGGCAGATTTTACCCTAAATCCAACTTGAGCATATTTTATGATTATATATCTGTTTATAAAATATGAATCCAATACAAAAATCAATCATTTTTAAAAACAATATTGGAAGGAAAACATCTTTTGAAGGTGAAAAGGGCCATAACTCCCATGATAATGGGTTGACTTTACCCTAATTGGAACTTGACCTCTATTTTATGATTATATACCTGTGTGTTTAAATATGAATTCAATACACTAATGTTTTTAAAAGATATCAAACTGAAACAATTTTTCAACATTGAAAAAGGGTCTAACTCTAGAAATAATTGGTGGATTTTACCCTAAATCAAACTTGACCTATATGCTTGTGTATAAAATATGAATCCAATTCACTATCTTTTCAAAAGTTATTTAACTAAAACCATTTTTCAAAGCTGAAAAAGGGCCATAACTCCCAAAATAATTGGTTGATTTAACCCTAAATGGAACCTGACCTACATTTTATGATTACCGGTATATACCTGTGTATAAAATTTGAATCCAATACACTAATCTTTTCAAAAGATATCAAACAGAAACCATTTTTTAAGTATTTTTCAACACTGAAAAAGGGTTGTAACTCCAAAAATAATTGGTAGATTTTACCCTAAATCGAACTTGACCTATATTTTATAATTATATGCTTGTATATTAAATATGAATCCAATACACTAATCTTTTCAAAAGTTATAGAACGGAAACCATTTTTCAAAGTTGAAAAAGGGCCATAACTCCCAAAATAATAGGTTGATTTTACTCTAAATTGAACTTGACCTATATTTTATGATTATATACCTGAGTATAAAATTTCAATCCAATATACTGATCCTTTCAAAAGATATTGCTCGGAAACCATTTTTCAAATTGAAAATTTTTCAAAGTTGAAAAAGGGGCCATAACTCCCAAAAGAATAGGTTGATTTTACTCTAAATTGAACCTGACCTATATTTTATGATTATATACCTGTGTATAAAATTTCAATCCAATATACCGATCCTTTCAAAAGATATTGCACGGAAACCATTTTTCAAACTGAAAATTTTTCAAAGTTGAAAAAGGGCCATAACTCCCAAAATAATTGGTGGATTTTACCCTTAATCAAACTTGACCTACATTTTATGATTATATACTGTGTATAAAAATTCAATCCAATACACCAATCCATTCAAAAGATAACACATGTAAACCATTTGTGCTACGTACGGGACGGGCGTACGTACGTATGGACAGCGGTGATATTATATGCGACCCCCACTGAAAATGGCGGGGGCATAAAAATGGATAAAGTCTTCACATCATCAAAAGCTAGAACTTACAAACAGAATGACTCCTCCTTCCACTCGGTGACCTTCCTGTTGTCACAGGTTCATGCCAAGTCCTTGACACAGTATTAAAAGTTTGTAACCTATTGCAATACATTTCATTGTTTGTAAATATTTCACCACCTAAATCACTTCTACCACCAAACACATACATAACAGTCCCTATTCCAATTGCTGTATGAAAATCCCTCCATCTTGCTGGTACACCCTGCAAAAATAATACCTCTCAATAACAGTTAGTTGTTTTTTTCAAACCAAACAGCATCAATTTTTTCTTATTTCTCAACAAATTATATTCTGATACTCTGCTATTATCTTTAAGTTCTATAATTGCACAAAAAGCAGTGTTGCACATTATTAACAGCCGTGCATTAACCGGCGAAAAGCCGTGTATTAACAAGGCAATTCATGCGCTGTTAATGCATAACTAAGCAACTTTCAATATGATCATACCGAGGCCACAGATTTGCTGCCGTTACGAGATGTGTACTGCCCAGCCCTAGAACAAGCATAATCTGTGGAAATTACGTTCGCGAGACATCTGTGAAATAGCGAAACAAAATAGTGCAAGAAATAATGTGAAATGTAGCAAATGTTTTCAATTTTTATGCAATAATAGCAATCGAACATGGTTTTTCAATGCATTAACATTCGCCAGGTCCCTTGTGAGGTGCTGGCCTCTGTTTGAACACCTCCCACGGGACCTGGCTAATGTTAATGCATGAAAAACCATGTTTGATCCCTACATTGATTACCCACAACATACATTCTTTAGGTTCTTGCTGAGCTTGTCTGAATGTATGGTAAACTGCTAATAAAAAGGCATATGCATACAGTGCAGATACAGTGCAGATCCAGATTAGACTGCTCTCAGGGTCTACATTGTTTGCCATTCCACTAAGAATTTTAAGAAACAAAATTTAGGCAAAAAAAAAAGTATGGAATAAAGTGTTTGAAATTTTAGGACATTTACTGTATTTGAAAATAGAATATTGTTCAACCATGGTTTACTGTCCTTTCAACATCACTCTTAGTTTGAGGGTTTATTTTGAATGAAAATATTTTGTTCTGATACACCTTATCTTATCACAAACCATTTGTCTTTTCTGTTTTTGTGTTTTGTTCTCAAATATTTACCCTAAAATTAAATTCAAGGCCAAAAATTGATCAGACCTATGCAATTTTTATTGTAAAGTGATTTTTTAAACTTTTGTCTATGAAAATACTTTTTATTTTTCTTTGTGGAATTTGAGAATTATTGATGTTTCACAACAATATTGTGAAAATTTCAGAAAATTGAACATGCAGAACTTGTTGAAAATCTGCCTCAAAATTACTCTACATATTTCTGCATAATTTGCATTCAAATTTACTATGGGAAACAGTGAAAATATTTGATTTTTTAAAATCCAATGACTACAATAAAATTTTTAGTGCATAGGAAGTTAAGAAAATGGTTTTGCATTAAATCATGGCAAAAGTTTGCAAATGTACTTCCTCTGCATACAGCGTCAAGCAAAAACAACTTTCTGAAAGATGTCGAAAGCACAGTAAGAAGTATGAGCAGTGTTACAAGTTACATTACTGTTCACAAACAGACTCAACAAAACCAAGGCTATCTCGTGTGTTTTCATTAAAGGTTCCATATTCCTCAGAAATAAGACATTTTTTATCCAAGAAAGGTTTAATATATTGATATATGGTATTAATACAATCATAAAATGTGGCATCTGACAGCTTGTAAAATTTCAATTAGTCTCTCGCTTTTGAAGTTGATCAAAAAGAAAATGACTTTTATCGTATCTCTGAATTAATGTTGCCAACATTAATTCAGATATACGATACAAAAATCATTTTATTTCAGGCTGTTGATACAAATCCGCATACTGAAGGACAAACAGTGCAGATCCAGATCAGTTGGCTTCTGAAGAAGCCAACTGACCTGGATCTACACTGTTTGCAAAGGTGGGGCATATCTGGAAAAAGCTACACCTCCATACCTTTGTCTGGACGAATTCCCAGGTATTTGTTTCAAAGCTGTATGTGTGAATATCATCTGAGAACCTGTCAAGTTCCTCTTCATAGCCACCAAATATATACATCTTTTTATTGATAACACAGGCTGAGTGACCATCTCTTGCACCAGGACGTGCTCCTTTTGTCTGAACTATGGACCATTTTTTCTTTCCTTAAAGTAGAAACAATAGGTTTTTGTTATGTGTATGCCTACCATAAACCACCAATATGTGTCTAAAACATCATGTTATTCTTTTAAATTCCAAAATTTGACAACTAAAGGTCCATATTTTTTATATTTTTTTTTTTTGTATATGTAACTAATTGTGCTTTAGAGACTGATTCCCCAACAGACTGGGAATACTTTCTCTGACAGAATACTGAATTTTGATACTGACATCAGATTCCCTATGAAATAATAAAGGGTCTTTGACAGTAGTATGATGACGATGATAATTTGGTGTTTTACATCCCTTTCAACATTTTAAGTCATATCGAGCTGACAAAAAGATGATAATGAAAGGCTCTGTGTAATGAAGTGCCATACATTCACGAGCTAAACTCTGCCTCCAGCAGGATTTGAACAGGGACCTTGTGATCCAAAGTTGGGAGCCCTAACCACTCAGCCATCTTAATACTTCTTTGACAGTAGAAATGTTATTTGCCTACATAATAAATGATAAAAAATATCATTTAAACAAATTATTTTCTTATCTTATTTTTATTGCTACAGACAGCAAAAGGCTCATCATTACTGTTTCAATGAAAATTGTCAATAAGCAGCGTTTATTAGATACCCCCGCATAAAGCATAAAACCTTTTTCTAACAAAATTTAAGTTTCAAAGTGTCAGTGTGACCTTGAAAATAAATTCAAGGTCACCAAAATCTAATAAAACAAACAACAACTGTTAGATAGTGAGCACACAAACTTTTTACTGCATTAACAAGGTTCACTTTTTGAGTATTTATAATGTAGTGACCTTGAAAATAAGGTCAAGGTCATCAAAATCTAATCACTTCTTTCCCCCATCCTGATGATGTATGTGTGCTAGTTTGGTCGAATTCCAGTTATTGGTAAAAGAGATAATGTGCACACAAATATGTGTGCTAGTTTGGTCAAATTCCAGTTATTGGTAAAAGAGATAATGTGCACACAAACTTTTTACTGTATTAACAAGGCTCACTTTTTTGAGTATCTATAGTGTAGTGACCTTGAAAATAAGGTCAAGGTCACCAAAATCTAAGCACTTCTTTGCCCCATTCTTATGATGTATCTGTGCTAGTTTGGTCTATTTACAGCCATTGGTGAAAGAGATATTGTGCACACAAACTTTTTACTTCATTAACAAAGCTCCTTTTTGAGTATTTATAATGCGGTGACCTTGAAAATAAGGTCAAGGTCACCCAAATCTAATCACTTCTTTGCCCTATCCTGATGATGTATCTGTGCTAGTTTGGTCAAATTCCATCCATGGTTAAAGAGATAATGTGCACAAAACTTTTTACTGCATTAACAAGGCTCACTTTAAGCCATTGGTTAAAGAGATATTGCGCACACAAACTTTTTATTTCATTAACTAGGCTCCTTTAGGTTCCTTTTTGAGTAGTTATAATGTAGTGAAAATAAGGTCAAGGTCACCAAAATCTAATCACTTCTTTCCCCCATACTGATGATGTATCTGTGCTAGTTTGGTGAAATTCCATCCATTGGTTAAAGAGATAATGTGCACACAATCTTTTTACTGCATTAACAAGGCTCATTTTTTGAGTATTTATAGTGTAAATAAGGTCAAGGTCACCAAACTGTAATCACTTCTTTGCCCCATCCTTTTGATGTATCTGTGCTAGTTTGGTCAAATTCCAGCATTGGTTAAAGAGATATTGTGCACACAAACTTTTAACTTCATTAACAAGGCTCCTTTAGGCTCCTTTTTGAGTATTTATAATGTAGTGACCTTAAAATAAGGTCAAGGTCACCAAAATCTAATCACTTCTTTCCCCTATCCTGATGATGTATCTGGGCTAGTTTGGTCAAATTCCAGAAATTGGTTAAAGAGATAATATGCACACAAACTTTTTACTGCAATAACAAGGATCACTTTTTTGTGAGTATTTAGGGTCAAGATCACCAAAATCTAATCACTTCTTTGCCCCATCCTTATGATGTATCTGTGCTAGTTTGGTCAAATTCCAGCCATTGGTTAAAGAGCTTTTGTGCACACAAACTTTTTACTTCATTAACAAGGATCCTTTAGGCTCCTTTTTGAGTATTTATAATGTAGTGACCTTGAAAATAAGGTCAAGGTCAGGAAAATCTAATCACTTCTCCCCCCCCCCCCCCACCACCCCCTCCCCCCTGATGATGTATCTGTGGTAGTTTGGTCAAATTCCAGCCATTGGTTAAAGAGATAGTGCGCACACAAACTTTTTTCTGCCTTTTTTCTGCATTAAGAAAAAATTTTACAAAGGGCAATAAGAGAATTGGCCCCTAGCCCTTACTTTCTCTTACGTAGGTACATCTTATTGATATCAATGTGTCTGCAGAAATTGACGAATATCCATCCCTTGGTTTTCAAGACATTAGGAAAAAACCAGGGCCGCAGACGGACACACAGACGGGACACACAGACGGGCGCATGGACAGATGGATGGAAAGTTTGCGGGGGGGTATAAAAATGACAAGAATTCTGCTGAAGGGGGTGTTGCAACTGCCAGTATTATAATGGAGCAAATCAGTACAATTCTTATACATATGAATCGTACTGATTTGCTCAATTATATAACTGGCAGTCGCAACACCCCCTTCATTCTTAAGAATTATATTTTGTATAATTGTTTCACAAAGAACATAGTATAGATCCTGATCAGAATGCTCCTTCTGCACTATTTGCATATGCATCTTGTCAGAAAAAGTCTGTGTGCAAAATTTCAGAACAATAAGTGTAGCTTAAACAGCTATAGATGAGGGGTATATTTCAACATTTGTAAGATATTATACTAATATATTTTTAAGTGTTTCAAAACAACTGGATGAAAGCACTGAAATGAAATAAAATAAAATAAACAAAACAATATACAAGAGGACCATGATGGTCCTATATCGCTCACCTGAGCAAACAGCTTTGCAAACTTACTGTTGAAGTTTCAGCCAAGTTCACTGCTCTCAGATTTTTGTATAAATTTTATAGCCCTACTCCCCAGCGGCCAAGTTTTCTTCATGCATCATGATGGCTTGAACTGAATCTTGACAGAAGGTCACCAAAGGAACAATTCTGCCAAGTTATATTGAAATTGGTCCAGTGGTTTCTGACAAAAAGTTTTTTGAAGTGTTTTATATAGCTATATAGGGAAAATAAGCCCTACCCCTAACAGCCATAACAAATCATGACAGCTTGAACAAACTTGGTAGAGGGCGACCAAAGGAACATTCCTGCCAAGTTATATTGAAATCGGTTCAGTGGTTTCTGACAAGGAGATTTTTAAAGTTTTCTATTTAGATATATAAGGAAAATAAGCCCCACCCCTAGCAGCCATGTTTTTTGATGAATCATGATTGCTTGAACAATATTGGTACAGGGTCACCAAAGCAACATTCCTGCCAAGTAATATTGAAACCGGTCAGGTGGTTTCTGACAAAAAGAATTTTAAAATTTTCTATACAGATATATACGGAAAATGAGCCTCGCCCCCTGGCGGCCATGTTTTTTGACGTATCATGAGGGCTTGAACAATCTTGGTAGAAGGTCACCGAAGCAACATTCCTGCCAAGTTACAATGAACTCTATCCAACAATTTCTTATAAGATGATTTTTAAAGCTTTCTATATAGTTATATAGGGAAAATATGCCCCGCCCCCTAGCGGCCATGTTTTTTGACGAATCATGCCGGCTTGAACAATCTTGGTAGAGGGTCACCAGAGAAACATTCCTGCCAAGCTATACTGAAATTGGTCCATTGGTTTCTGACAAACCAATTTTTAAACTTTTCTATTTAGATATATAGGGAGAAATAATACCGCCCCCTGGTGGCCATGTTTTTTGATGAATCATGATAACTTGAACAATCTTGGTAGAGGGTCAACAAGGAAACATTTCTTTCAAGTTATAATGAAATCGGTCCAGTGGTTTCTGATAAGATTTTTAAAGTTTTCTATTTAGACACATAGGGAAAATAAGCCCCGCCCCCTGGCAGCCATGTTTTCTGAAGAATCGTGACGACTTGAACAATCTTGGTAGACGGTTACCAAAGAAACATTCCTGCAATGTTGTATTGAAATCGGTCCAGTGGTTTCTGACAAAAGGATTATTAAAGTTGTCTAAACAGATATATAGGGAAAATAAGCCCCATCCCCTAGCAGTCATGTTTTTTGACAAATCATGACGACTTAAACAATCTTGGTAGAGGATCAGCAAGGGAGCATTTTTGCCAAGTTATATAGAAATCGGTCCAGTGGTTTCTGACAAGAAGATTTTTTCAAGTTTTCTATATAGATATATAGGGAAAATAAGCCCCGCCCCCTGGTGGCCATGGTTTTTGACGAATCCAAATGGCTTGAACAATCTTGGTAGAGCATCACCAAAGGAACATTTCTGCAAACTTCTATTGAAATCGGTCCAGTGGTTTCTGACAAGAAGATTTTAAAAGTTTTCTATACAGAGATATAGGGAAAATAAGCCCCGCCCCCCTGGCGGCCATGTTTTTTGACGAATCCAAATGGCTTGAACAATCTTGGTAGAGAATCACCAAAGGAACATTTCTGCAAAATTATATTGAAATCGGTCAAGTGGTTTCTGACAAGAAGATTTTTAAAATTTTCTATATAGATATATAGGGGAAAATAAGCCCCGCCCCTTGGCGGCCATGTTTTTTGACGAATCCAAATAGTTTGAATAATCCTGGTAGAGGATCACCAAAGGAACATTTCTGCAGAATTATATTGAAATCAGTCCAGTGGTTTCTGACAAGAAGATTTTTAAAGTATTCTATATAGAGATATAGGGAAAATAAGCCCCGCCCCTTGGCGGCCATGTTTTTTGACGAATCCATATGGCTTGAACAATCTTGGTAGAGGATCATCAAAGGAACATTTCTACAAAATTATATTGAAATCCGTCCAGTGGTTTCTGACAAGAAGATTTTTAAAGTTTTCTATATAGATATATATAGGGAAAACAAGCCCTGCCCCCTGGCGGCCATGTTTTTTGACGAATCCAAATGGCTTGAACAATCTTGTAGAGCATCACCAAAGGAACATTTCTGCAAAATTATATTAAAATAGGTCCAGTGATTTCTGATAAGAAGATTTTCAAAGTTTTCTATACAGAGTTATAGGGAAAATAAGCCCCGCCCCCTGGCGGCCATGTTTTTTGACGAATCCAAATGGCTTGAACAATCTTGGTAGAGGATCACCAAAGGAACATTTCTGCAAAATTATATTGAAATCGGTCAAGCGGTTTCTGACAAGAAGATTTGTAAAGTTTATATATAGATATATAGGGAAAATAAGCCCCGCCCCCTGGCGGCCATGTTTTTTGACAAATCCAAATGGTTTGAACAATCTTGGTAGAGGATCACCAAAGGAACATTTCTGCAAAATTATATTGAAATCGGTCCAGTGGTTTCTGACAAGAAGATTTTTTAAGTTTTTAGTTAAAAAATCTATTTTTAGCTCCTGTGACCTAGATATGCAATGAACCGGAACCATTTGAACAACTTTGAAAGAGGACCAACCAAGGATCATTTCTGTGAAGTTTGGTCAAATTCCCACCTGTGGTTTAGGAGGAGATGTTGTTCAAAGATTGTGGACAGACGGACATCCGGACGACAACAACAACGACGAAGACGACGACGACAGACAGTGAGTTATCACAATAGCTCACCATGAGCCTTCGGCTCAGGAGAGCTAAAAATACAGAAAAAAAACAACAAAAACAAAACAACACAGACTTACATGTAAGTGTTCAAAATTTTAGGACACTACTGTACAGCTATAACCAAGTATCATACCAGGCCTAAATGAAATATATGTGTGGTTCCTGTTTCATGGACAAAAAAATTAGGGTAGGTAGGTAGGCCTTAACATTAAATTAAGACATAACATTAAAACATCATGACGGCCTAAAATATGCTACTAAATATAGTGACTCTGTAAGAAATCAATATTTGAAAAACATTGATGAGGATTTAAATTGTAAATTTCACATGTACCTGTTAGTCTTTTTTGGTGGAAACTGTCTGCCCTTGGCTAATAGGATCTCGAAGGCATTTACGGCTTTGTCATGAGCTTCTACAGCTAATTTCTCCATTTTTGCCAATCTGATTTATTTTGTGCCATTTTCTTTAACTTTGAGCCAGATTTTGAGCCAAATTCTGGCCAGTTTTTGCCAAAGAATTATCTTGTCAGGAAAAGGGTGTTCCTATAATTGCAGAAGTAGATTCATGAATCAGTATAGTGTGAAATGTGTGGGGGACTTGAAATTAATTTTCACACTGATTTTTAAAGCTTCTGTTGTAATTAATTAATTACAATGTCATGAATTAATAATAAGTCTTGGTTTTGCATATCGAATGTTGAAGACACAAAAATAGAACGCTTTACATGGAAACGAAAGTTCTGAAAAGTGTTGTATAAGCCAATAAATATAATGTTATTGATGTATTATACTGTAAGAGAATATTAAACGTAACAATATTTATTTGTACCCTGATAAATGCGGGGTAAGTTTCTCATACTGCAGGTTTTATTGTTTTAAGGGAACTAACTGCAACTGACTTAAAAGGGAGTTTACTGCAATTGCTTTACGAGTCGGGTCTAAGCGAAATGGAATGGGGAATAGCATTTTTTATGAATCGCGCCAATTAAAAAAGAGGGGGCATGCTTATACAATAAGCGGTTAACCAGTACACTGAACACCCTTCCGCAAGAAACTCGTAACTGCCAATCTTGAAGCAGGGGAAGGAGCAAATGACCATAGCAAATACATGTGTTTCATGATAAATCGCTACAATCTATGGGGATCGAATGCGCCATCCGGACCATCCGAGACTAATGTATCCGCCTCCGAGGCATTGTGTTCTTTTTATTTTTTGGGACGACGTTTGTTGATCTCCAAGTAAAAGGCTCATCAGAAGGTACCGAAACATGCTTAATTAAAGTCGGCACTGTCAAGGTGTACTTACCATTTTAATTATCAATAATTATTTCCTGTGTAATCAATTTGTTTTCCATCTTTGTGTTTGACATACTGTTCTACGTGATTACATTCTGGGTAAATTTCCGTGACGAAGGCGATGGGACTCTTGACATTAATTCCCGATTGGTAGTTTCGGCAGAGCGTCATGAATATTGAGGACGAAAGGCGTGGAAAGAGGGTGGAGCTATTGTCAAACTGTGCATAACAGCACGTGACCTTATATAGCTTTCATCAAATTCAGGTTAATTTTACCGTTTTCTGACCGATAATTGAGTTGTTAATTGGTGATTTATACAATCAAGGAAGGTGCGATAGACACGCGTGACAATTATATGGCTCAGCAGCGGGTAATTCAGGCGATATATTTTTTTCACCACTTGCTTTCGCCAATTTAAGATTTTTTGCGCCAAATTTTATTTTTCTGCACAAACGGTGACAATGGCAACCGGTAACGCGAACCCTGAGTGTTTCTCATCACATGACTTAAAAATGGCGGCATGGGCGATGGAAAACGACAAAAAAAAAATTCACAGAGAACACCGTTTAGGGTCCCAGCTTTTAAAAAGGCACGGTCGGGAAACCGGAACCACACATATATTCATTTTGGCCTAGTAGGATTTCATGATTACCTGTATCATACTGGAATAAGGTATTGCAAGCGCCATCACTATCATTTCTACCACCCCAAATATACGCACAATCCTCATAGGCAACTGCTGAATGGCCGTACCGTTGGTATGGTATATTGTCATACTCGAGGTCATGTTCAGATGCCATTGGCAATAACTTCCATCTCAGAGAAACTATAAAAAAAGAAACATAGCCAACTTCAGGAGATGGATACACCTGCAGTGCTCTAGATAAGATTCTGGTACCATGAGCATTCTACCCCCTGCTTTAAAGCCTATTTGCAATGCTTCACTCTTAAAGTACCAAGCATAAGTCACATATGTAAGTGTAGCATACAAAACTCTTTTTTTTTTTTTTTTTTTCAGAGAAAATAAAGCTTGGCATTTCAGACAATTCACATGAAATTCTAAGCTTTATTTGCTCTGAATGCTGATTTTCAAAAATTAAATACTGAAATACCCTTTACTCCCTTTTAGTTAGAGCTCTGCTGTTGATACAAGTTGATAGATTTCTGCCAGTTTTTACAAGGAAACAGTTTTTGTGACTTACCATTTGCTTTCTTACAGATTAAGCCCCTGCTGAAAAGGTGTCCACTTTAAAAGAAAAGAATTTGCTCCTCCCTTGGGAGCAAATTCTTTCCTTTTAAATTAGACGCCTTTTCAGAAGGGAGAAAAGAAATTTGGAAGAATTACTTCCATTGAAAATGTATCAATTCTACTTATAACTTAAAGAACTTGACCTTTCACTCTGGTTTTCAGAGCCGGTCTGTATTAAACCAGTAGTAATATTATGAACTGCCTTTGAAAACAGTGCAGATCCAGATCAGTTGGCTTCTGAAGAAGCCAACTGATCTGGATCTGCACTGTTTGTCATTAAGTATGTGAATTTGTATCAACAACCTGGATCAAATAATGTGATTGGATAAAAATTAGAAGTGGACAGGGCATCTTAATTTATTCAGCATGGCAAGGGTTAAACATGCGAGAACTTTGAAGCAAAATTAATGTTTAATGCTGCAAAATTTCTAAGTCTATGACCTTGACCTTTGGTCTGCAGCCGCAGCAAGAAGATGTCAAATGACCTGTATCTATCCAGCAGTAGTACTAACCAAAGCTGGCAGGCACAACTGGATAATCGATTGATCGATAAATTCCACAAAAATGATTGTCGTTACAGATTTGCTAATAATTATCATTTAGTTTCTGTGTCTGTTACTTTACCGTATTTACTTTTAGTATTAGACTCCTTAGCATACTTTATCTGAAATTTGAACAAGTACAATTCACTACCCAATGTTGTGTCTAAAAATAGCTGGATGAGTGGCAAACAATGTAGACCTTGATGAGACGCTGCATCTAATCTAGGTCTACACTGTTTGCCCAAGCCTGTCTGACCATATACATGCAGTGAAGTATAACATAGTAAGAGTCATGCTCAGACAGACAGGTAAAATTATGACCAAATTTACAGTAATTACTAATCGCTTATCGATCATAATGGCAGGATTGATGATCCATTATCTTTTCAGCTCTGATTAGCCAGCCTTTGTACTAATAGATCAACAACTTCAAAGGAAGTCTTTTAGAAATATGTGCAAAACAAACAAACTTCATCATAACTTTGATGCCACTAAAGTTAACTCCTGCATTATGCAGGAACTGACAGACACAGATTATATATATATATATATATATCCCCCATGTAATACTTGGGATACCGAGGATTAAATTATTTGATCATCAGTGTTTAATACTCTTCTATTCCTAAGTTTCCAGACATCACCTTTATGCTGTCATAAAACATAGATCTAGATATAAAGAGTGGGTGTCAGGTAAAGACTTCTTTACTTCTCCATGAAAACATATGTTGTGAGTACTCATTAGAAGTGCCTTGCCACAACATATGTTTTTGTGGAGAAATAAGAAAAATATCAATACTTTTGCATTGAAAAAAAAAAAGCATCTTATCAAGAGCTATGATAAAAACAAGCTTTCACCGCATAACATTTAGGCCACCTCAGATCATTAGTTTAAAAGCAGCACTTCCATGCATAAGGAACTTTTCTGTATAAATGTAAACTCAGATATTGACACAAACTATATTTTTTTATTTGGAGTTTTGCGGCCCAGTCAACACTGTTAAGTCATTTCGTGCCAGTCAATAATCCTACTCACACTTTTTCCTGGGTGGGTTTAGTCATCTTAAGTATTAAATCAGTACTTGCACACATAACATTCGCCAGTAACTGGCAACTGCTCTTCTTGAATTAGCGGAAGATGGAAAATGGCAGTAGAAATGATTTCATGATCAATCTCAACGAAAGCTAAGTGACCCAGCTGGGATCAAACCCCTAGACCTGCAGTCAGATGTGCTCATGATTATTGGCTTAAATATACCTGTATGCAGCACATGTACATCCATAGGTCGTGTGGTGTCATAATCCTCTCCTGTGCAGTAACCACCAAAGCTATAAATCCTGTCCTCAACTGACACTGCTGCATGGTTCACTCTTCTTGGTCCACCCTCGAGGTGAACTGTCCATCTCTGCATTTTATTACTGAGTATCAAACAGGTTTTTTCATCTCACAATCATGACACCACTGAAGTCTCTGAAATAAAATGTAAGGGTAGTCCAGGTCTTAACCCTTGTCATGCTGAACCTGGATATACCCTGCTTTTGAAAACAGTGTAGATCCAGATCAGTTGGCTTCTGAAGAAGCCAACTGATATGGATCTGCACCATTTGCAATAAAGCATGTGAATTTATAGCAACAATCCTGATCAAGTAATCTGATTGGCTGAAAGTTAGAAATGGGCGTGGCATCTTAATTTATTCAGCAGGACAAGGGTTAAGACACAAGAGACAAGGCACATTTTTAGACACATTTTTGTTTGTTTGTGTTGAGGTTTTACGGCCCAGTCAACCTAATGGGGTCATGTCAAGCGCGGTCAGTTTACCTAACCACACATTTACTGGGCAGGCTTAGTCCTCCAAGTGGTTATGCACATTCTTTCGCCATCAGCGGAAGGGAGAGAATGATTGTAGAAAATATTTCATGATCAATCTCCACGAAAGAAAGTTGCCGACCTCGGTAGGGGTTGAACCTGCGATCTCCAGGTCTCCAGTCGGACGGCGCATCCAAATGAACCACCGAGGCCGGCTCAAGATATGGCACTTTTTCGTACGGAAAGTATTGATATTTTTCTTATTTCTCCACACAGATGTTGTGGGTACTCATTAGAAGTGTCTCTGTGAGATGCTTCTTTTGAGTACCCAAAATGTTATGTTTTCATGGAGAAACAAGAAAGATGTTATGTGGATACTAGCTCTTATCTATGTACATGTATATAGTCAGAAGATAATTTTTTTTCTATTATTCTAGCTGGGGCAACTCTAATAACAACCATAACATGTTTGGTACAAATCTATATATATATATATATATAAAGATTTAAATAAACTTCAACAAATAATTCCGGCCCAGGATCATTACTGATGCAACCGGCCCAGGATCACTACTGAAGCAACAGGTACTTCAGAAAAAGAAGCCGGTCTCGGTGGCTCAGTTGGATGCGCCATCTGACTGGAGAACAGGAGATCGCGGTTTGAACCCCCGCCGAGGTCGGCAACATTCTTTCATGGAGATTGATCGGGAAATATTTTCTACGGTCATTCTCTCCCTTCCGCTGATTCACTATGGGCAGTTGTCAGTTTCTGGCGAAAGAATGTGCACAATATTGGTTAACCGCTTAGAGGACTAAGCCTGCCCAGTAAACGTGTGGTTAGGTAAACTGACCGCACTCGACATGACCCCATTGGGTTGATTGGGCCGTAAAACCTCAACACACACACAAAAAAAAAAAGACGATAAAAAAGGGTAAAGGGAGAAATATGAAATACCACTGAGCTGAGTGAGGCTCGAACCCATGCCGGCTATAAAAGCAGCTCCTAGCCCTTCACAGTCAGGAGACATAACCACTGCACTACTACGCTTGTTAAAAAACAAGTTTCATGGAACAGTATTATACTTATTTCTCTGAATGACCCGTTCGATAGGGTATATTGTTGGTGCACTAGCGCACTCATTTTATACAAGGAACTCTCTGGATCCATGGAATACTGAAGCTAGAAAATATTATCATAATTTATCATAATTTAAGATTTAAACAAACTATAACAAAGAATTCTGGCCCAGGATCATTACTGATGCAACAAGTACTTCAGAAAAAAGTGTAAAGGGAGAAATATGAAATACCACTGGGCTGAGTGAGGCTTGAACCCACGCCGGCTACGACGGCAGCGCCTAGCCCTTCAGAGTAAAGAGGCATAACCACTGCACTACTACGCTTGTTAAAAAACAAGTTTCATGGAACAGTATTATACTTGATTTCTCTGAATGACCCGTCGGATAGGGTATATATATATATATATATATATATATATATATATATATATATATATATATATATATATATATATATATATATATATATATATATATATTGGGGTATTACTACTTAGAACTTACAGCAAGAAAACTCACCTTTTTTCTTTCTCTCTTATACATCATACTTGTACCAGTGATAATTGATTTAATGAGTATAAATAGTAATGACTCTTTATCTTGTGATGTCTTAGGTGGGATTATCCCGGATAATAGGATAGGGCCAAATAAAAAACTAGAATTCAGAGAATCAAATGTGTCGCCTGACAAAAGCTAAAATTGAACAAGAGGACCATGATGGTCCTATATAGCTCACCTGACCAAACAGATTTGCATATTTACTGTTGAAGTTTCAGCCAAGTTCACTGCTCTAGGATTTTTGTATAAACTTTATAGCACTAACCACCCCCACCCCCCTCCACCACACCCCTGGCCATGTTTTTTTACAAATCTTGACGACCTGAACTGAATTTTAAAAGAGGGTCACCAAAGGAACATTTCTGCCAAGTTATATTGAAATTGGTCCAGTGGTTTAAAAAGTTTTATATAGCTATAAAGCCCTACGCCCTAACAGCCATGTTTTTTGAAGAATCATGACAGCTTGAACAAACTTGGTAGAGGGTCACCAAAGGAACATTCCTACCAAGTTATATTGAAATCTGTTCAGTGGTTTCTGACAAGAAGATTTTTCAAGTTTTCTATTTAGATATATAGGGAAAACAAGCCCCACCCCATGGCAGCCATGTTTTTTGACGAATCATGATTGCTTGTACAATCTTGATAGAGGGTCACCAAAGCAACATTCCAGCCAAGTAATATTGAAATCAGTCATGGGGTATGTGACAAGAAGAATTTTAAAATTTTCTATGCAGATATATATGAAAAATAAGCTCCACCCCCCTGTGGGCCATGGTTTTTGACGTATCATGAAGGCTTGAACAATCTTGGTAGAAGGTCACCAAAGCAACATTCCTGCCAAGTTACACTGAACTCGGTCCAACTGTTTCTTACGAGAAGATTTTTAAAATTTTCTATATAGATATATAGGGAAAATAAGCCCCGCCCCCTAGCGGCCATGTTTTTTGATGACTCATGACGGCCTGAACAATCTTTGTAGAGGGTCACCAAAGAAACATTCCTGCCAAGTTGTATTGAAATCGGTCCATTGGTTTCTGAAAAGAAGATTTTTAAAGTTTTATATATAGATATATAGGGAAAATAAGCCCTGGCCCAGGCAGCCATGTTTTTTGACGAATCATGATTACTTGAACAATCTTAGTAGAGGGTCACCAAGGAAAAATTTCTGCAGTTATAATGAAATCGGTTCAGTGGTTTCTAACAAGAAGAGTTTTAAAGTTTTCTATATAGATATATAAGGAAAATAAGCCCGACTCCTGGCGGCCATGTTTTTTGATGAATCATGACGGCTTAAACAATCTTGATAGAGGGTTACATAAGAAACATTCCTGCAAAGTTACATTGAAATCGGTCAAGTGCTTTCTGAAAAGACTATTAAAATTTTCTATATAGATAAATTATATAGGAAAATAAGCCCCGCCCCCTAGCGGCCATGTTTTTTGACAAATCATAACGGCTTGAACAATCTTGGTAAAGGGTCACCAAGGAAACATTTCTGCGAAGTTATATTGAAATCAGTCCTGTGGTTTCTGACGACAAGATTTTTTCAAGTTTTGTATATAGAATTATATCGAAAATAAGCCCCGCACCCGCTAGCGGCCACGTTTTTTGACAAATCATGTCAGCTTGAACAATCTTGATAGAGGGTCACTAAGGAAACATTTCTGCCAAGTTATACTGAAATCGGTCCAGTCGTTTATGACAAGAAGATTTTTAAAGTTTTCTATATAGATATATAGGGAAAATTAACCCCGCCCCCAAGCGGCCATGTTTTTTAACGAATCATGGTGGCTTGAACAATCTTGCAACAGGATTACCAAAGGGACATTTCTGCAAAATCATATGGAAATCGGTCTAGTGGTTTCTGACAAGAAGATTTTTAAAGTTTTCCATAAAGATATATAAGGAAAATAAGCCCCGAACCCCCTGGCGGCCATGTTTTTTGACAAATCCAAATGGCTTGAACAATCTTGCAACAGGATCACCAAAGGAACATTTCTGCAAAATCATATGGAAATCCGTCCAGTGGTTTCTGACAAGAAGATTTTTAAAGTTTTCTATACGGATATACAGTGAAAATAAGCCCCGCCCCCTGGCGGCCATGTTTTTTGATGAATCCAAATGTCTTGAACAATCTTGGTAGAGGATCACCAAAGGAACATTTCTGCAAAATTATATTGAAATCGGTCCAGTGGTTTCGGACAAGAAGATTTTTAAAGTTTTCTATATAGATATATAGGGAAAATAAGCCCCGCCCCCTGGTGGCCATGTTTTTTGACGAATCCAAATGGCTTGAACAATCTTGGTAGAGGATCACCAAAGGAACATTTCTGCAAAATTATATTGAAATCGGTCCAGTGGTTTCGGACAAGAAGATTTTTAAAAGTTTTCTATATAGATTATATAGGGAAAATAAGCCCCGCCCCCTGGCGGCCATGTTTTTTGACGAATCCAAATGTCTTGAACAATCTTGGTAGAGGATCACCAAAGGAACATTTCTGCAAAATTATATTGAAATCAGTTAAGTGGTTTTGGACAAGAAGATTTTTAAAGTTTTCTATATAGATATATAGGGAAAATAAGCCCCGCCCCCTGGCGGCCATGTTTTTTGACGAATCCAAATTGCTTGAACAATCTTGGTAGAGGATCACCAAAGGAACATTTCTGCAAAATTATATTGAAATCTGTCCAGTGGTTTCGGACAAGAAGATTTTTAAAGTTTTCTATATAGATATATGGTGAAAATAAGCCCCGCCCCCTGGCGGCCATGTTTTTTGACGAATCCAAATGGCTTGAACAATCTTGGTAGAGGATCACCAAAGGAACATTTCTGCAAAATTATATTGAAATCGGTCCAGTGGTTTCTGACAAGAAGATTTTTAAAGTTTTCTATATAGATATATAGGGAAAATAAGCCCCGCCCCCTGATGGCCATGTTTTTTGACGAATCCAAATGGCTTGAACAATCTTGGTAGAGGATCACCAAAGGAACATTTTTGCAAAATTATATTGAAAGTGGTCCAGTGGTTTCTGACAAGAAGATTTTTTAAGTTTTTAGTTAAAAAATCTATTTTTAGCTCCTGTGACCTAGATATGCAACGGACCGGAACCATTTGAACAACTTTGAAAGAGGACCAACCAAGGATCATTCCTGTGAAGTTTGGTCAAAATCCAATCAGTGGTTTAGGAGGAGATGTTGTTTAAAGATTGTGGACGGACGGACGGACGGACATACGGACGACGACGACGACGGACAGTGAGTGATCACAATAGCTCACCTTGAGCCTTCGGCTCAGGTGAGCTAAAAAGGGCATAACTCAGCCAAAATTTGGTGGATGAATACTTATATCGAACCTGACCTGTATTTTTTAGTGATAAAAAGTTCTGCAAAATTTGAATGAAAACCATACATACCTTCAAAAGTTACTGAACGGAAACGAAGTGTGACGACGACACCATCAACGCCATTGGACAACATGATCCCTATGATGCCATGCTACACTAACGACACAAAAATATGTGTGTTTCAGGTCACATGGAATTTTAAAATAGGGATGGTAGGTTGGAAAATATTTTAATTTTGTTAAAAGTGTTTATATGAGCTTAATAGGAAAACAATTTGGCCAAACAGGGAAATCCTCTACCCCCGCACCCCCCCCCACCCCCCAAAAAAAAAAAACAAAAACAAACTTTAGGGTGGCTGGTGAAAATTAGGCATGATTGGTGTAAGGTGAAACACACACTTTTAATTTTAGGCCTAGGACCTTTTAATCTTACAATATCTCTGCAGTGTTAAGGCTGCGCAATAACTGAGATCTATCAATAAAACAGTTAATTGTCAGACACCATGACAAACAATGGTATTAAACATAATTATTTTGGTAACTTCCTATTGTCACTGTTTAGAACTGGTTTGTGACATTTCACTTTATATTACCTTATTTGAGATTGCCCCTTTGAAAATGGTGGCTAACTGACAAGTCATGATTTTATAGCTGGTTTACCTGTATTTGTGATAGAAAATAAATAGTGTTGAAAGGAGCTCTATGGTACAGCATCAGATTCAAGATAAGATGTAGTGGATTTGACCTCAATGAGCATCAAGTGTTGTGTCCTTGAACCAGACACTATATCCACATTGCTGTACTGGGCCCAGTTGTTCAACACTAACGATGTCGTTAGTTAACGATTCGTTAAAATTTACATCGAGTGATACGCAAATATGCTGAAATTTTTTGCTGAAAAAAAGTGAGTAGCTTTCACATTTTTTCAGCAAAAAATATCAGAATATTGATATTGAATCCACTAAAACAGTTAACAAAATGACCCTTAACGAGCTCGTTAAGCTAACGACGCTTTGAACAACTGGGCCCTGGTTTCTACCCAGGAAGACCTGCACATAATACTCATAAATGAGTGTGTTGCAGTATATGACCCACATGTGTGCATAAAACTCCTCAAGTATCATTTCACTTGATTCTCTGACTCCTTGAAATTCAGGGATGAACTTCAATTAGGAGGGGGAGAATGTCAATGGGTATAGGTATATATCACACCTGTACTTCCCTGAGGTACAAGCTGGCATTTATAGCAATGTGGTAGAGTGTAGGGTTTTGAGTTCAGCAGACCGGGTTTGATTCCCAGTTGGGGAAAAGTGTTATTTCCATTTTTTCGCCTGTTACATAGATCTGTTACTGGACATCTAGGCTCTGTCTAGCCTGTCCTTAGTGTTCTATATACTTCAAACATAATTATTGACGATGTCATAGTTTTGTCTTTCTTTCTTTATATACTGCCATACACCCTTGCGGACATTCCAGGCAGATTCAGGTTTCAGGATGAAAGCCTAAAAGTAACCATTTTGAATTACCTTAAGGTTTTTTAACCTGCAAGGGAGTGACTTTTCCTACTCATGCAGCCTCCAGTTAACATCCCGATCTAAAGGATGGCACACTCAACAGTTTTCATGCCATCCCTGCAAAAGACATGAATGAAACCGATATCCACACACCAAATTCCCTTGCCTATACCTGGGATCGATCCCAATGCCTACAGTTCTACTGTCCTTTTGATATCACTCAGATATTTTTTGCTTGGTGTTTTATTTTAGGCCTTTACTTTAAATGAAAATATTTTGTTCTGATTGACCATATCAGAAACAATTTGTCTTTTCTATTTTTGTGTTTTGTTCTCAAATATGTACCCTTAAATTAATTTTACGAACAAAAATTGGTCTGACCATTGCATTTTCTATAGTAAAGTGTTTTTTGAATTTTTGTGTAAGAAAATATTTTAAATTATCTTTGCTGAATTTGAAATATTGAGGTTTCCGAACAATATTGTGAAAATTTCAGAAAAACTGAAGCGAAACTTGTTGGAAATCAGCCTCTGATACCTACACCAACATATTTCTGCATGATTTGCATTTATTGCTACAGCCGTGTAGCCTAATGTGGCGCAATTGCCAATGCTGCTCACTCAAATATTTTCTCCCAAAAAATCCAAAAGTATCATTTTGTGGGTGTATGTGATGAAACATATCAAAAGGTACATGGCCATTACAATCTGCATGGGGAATCAGGAGTTTATTTCAAAATAATGAGGAAAATGTTGTTTTCACTAAAACCAAAGGACCCTTTCCCCTGAACGTGAAATTTAAAAGGTGGTTTTGTCAGTGTGAACAATGAAAATGGCACAAATATATTCTGAACTGATTAGTGATCATAGAAATGCATCTTTAATCTAAAAACATTTTTTTATGTTCAAGGCAATAGGCAAAATTCTAACAGGTGCGCGACATTGGCAGACATTTTTTATGACACACAAACAAAGGGGTGATGAAGTTGAGGGATTATTATCTGCTAAATTTGAAGAAGAAATTAAATGAAAATAAACTTGTTTTATTTATAATATATTATTCTTCATTCTAGTACATTTAAAAATTAAAACAGGTCTAGCGAACATTTTTTAAATTCAGCTCAAATCCTTAGGTGCGCTGAATAGACCGACAGCAGTGTATACGGTAAATGTCCTTAGACCTAAAATTTCGAACAAAATTAAATAATTTCAGTTCTTGCTGTTCGAAATTTTAGAAATTATGATTTGCTAAAAAATCAACTGTTCCAAATTTTAGGACAGATTCACATACAGTCAAAATTGACCTGGCTACCAGACGCTTTCGGACACCCGAAAAGACAAAAAAGGACCTACATTGTACACGACAAAAGTGTTTTCTTATTTGCTATGTGTGATTGGTAAACTGAATGCGAAATTGTATGAACAAATAAATAAATACGACACTGATGTTTGTTTTCAATTCCATCCGATTAATTCCATGTCGAATAATGTTTCTCATAACAAAACAATTAATTATCTGGTACACTAATTAATCGCCAGATATGTTTGTTCGGCACTCCGGGAATGTGCCACTTTCTTAAACTAGGCTGGCTTAGTCCACTGTCTTCTTACGTAACAACCCTCTTCACTTTACCGCACTGAGATACACTAGCTGACCAAAAAATACTTCAAAAGGTTACCGCACGTTTGTTCTTGTTTGAGCCACTACAGAAACACAAAAGTCCCTTTCCTTAAAGGTGAAGTGTACAGAGTTTAAATGCGAAAAGCGCAGACTGATTAGAATTTCTACCGTTTTGAAGCGCAGTATTTACACTGCTTGCTGACATCTGAGGCTGACATAATCAGGGATCATTTTCTGGCGCGATTTCGCGATATTCTCGCATTTTTTTTGCAAGAAATCGCATCAAAATTCCCGGAGTGAGAAAAAAAATCGCACACATTTCGCGCCGTTAAGTTCCTATTTTGCACATGCGGTTCATTTCGAGACTATCGGACTGCTCTGTTTGACCGGTTTCTGAATTATTGTGGTGCCAAAATTCATTACACATACAACCGCAGGTAACCATTCATTAATCTGTATCACTGAAAAGCTTTATCGTAAAAGCTCATTGTCGGTCTGTAGTTTAAATAAGCATTTTTTATCGCTACCTCGAGTCAGCAAAAACATGTCCGCCGACTCAGAAAAAATAAAAGAGAAAATTATCCGCCCCAAAGCCGTCCAGTCGGGATGGCAACATGTTAAATTATCTTGTTCGAGCACAACCCAGCTCGACTGAAGCGGCCACGCTCTCCTCCCCTGATTCGGATGACAATCAAACACAAGACCGAGCTGAGCCTGAATAACGATTTATGGTTGCTGCGAATATCCATTCCCAAATGTAAGACCATCCAGTATGGATATGTTAGGTATGAGATAGTTTATCAATTGAGAGATCAGAATAATGATGTTTTTGATATTCCTTCATGTGAAGAAGAAAAAGATTTGGGCATAATATTTGAGAAATCCTTAAAGTTCAATAAGCATGTGTTAAATGTTGTGAACAGATGTAAAAAACTAACAGGACTAATTAAAAGGACATTCAGATATATGGATAAACGACTGTTTCTTCAGTTATATAAAACATTGATAAGGTCATTTGTGGATTACGGCATAATAGTTTGGTATCCTTCATCTAGAAAAAACATTCAGCTTATAGAGAATATACAAAAACGGGCTACGAAAATTGTTCCTGAACTGAAAGACATGCCATATGAGGAGAGGCTTAGAAACCTTAACCTACATACATTGTTGTACAGAAGACAGAGGTTTGATCTTATTCAAATTTTTAAGATAATCAATGGGTTTGATAACATTGATATTAATAAATTTTTCACTTTTAACGATAACAACACGCGTGGACATTTATTCAAACAGCATGTGAGAAAGTCGTTGAGGCTGAACTCCTTTCCAACGAGATGCATAAATGAGTGGAACAACCTACCAGAAGAAATTGTATGCAAACAAGTGTGGACAGTTTTAAGATTGCATTGGATAAGTTGTGGTTACACAAGAGATTTGATACCTCAACAATTTACTGACTTTGAAAGATATATAAAACCGGAACCGGACAATGTGATAGTATAAAGAAGATCGGTGGAGCAGAACAAGTCAGAGATGACTTACAGTGCTCCGAAGAACACAGTAATAGTAACAGTAACAATCCCACTCCCAAGCTCATGAAGCCCTTATTCAGCCGTTTGCATTTTGTTACGAGCCAGGCGTAACGATAAAGAAATGAAAGTGAAACCAGCAACAAGCTTTAAAATTATTTACAGTATTTGTTGATAACAAAAAATAAGAAAATGTGCAAGACAGAAAAATAAAAGTAAACAGTACCTTTCAAGATAATGTCACAAAATCCCTCAGAAATATTCCAGAAGAATTTCTGAAACAAATCCTTTGAATTGCAGTTTCTGATCCCACAATTTAAGTCCCTGAATTCAGAGTTTAATTCCAGAATTAATGAAACATTTAAGTAATCCAGTAAAGAATGAAAGAGTACAGAGATGCTCATATGAAAATCTTCTCTCCTTATATAATATCAAAGCACATCCTAAAAAAAAAATAATAAAGTACTAGAGACATCACTTATTCTCCAGTATTTGTCAAGAAAATTTTAATTGTTCTGTGACATGCCAAAAATAGCTTAATCTAGAATATTCCATCTGGAAATTCCAAAAAGTATATAAACAACTTATTATTGTAAACATGAATTTCCAGAAAGTTCTAATTTATATATAAACACTTTCAGTAAACATGAAAATAACAATACTTAAAATAATCAAACACCCTATATATAACAATTTTATTAACCTGATTTACTAGGAGAGTACATTACAAAATAAGCAATAATAATACTTATACATACAAAATCTGGCCTTTACAAAAAAAAAAAAAAAAAAAAATCTCAGTTTGTCCGAATGAGCGAAAAAAAAAATCTCAGTGAATTTGAAAGTCTCTCACTGTTTTTGTCCAAATGGGATTTTTTCTCTCACAAAAATCTGGGACCAGAATAACCCTGCATAATGCATTCTGTTGGCGATATGCGTATACCCAGATCAGACTGCCCCGATACATAGACTGCTAGGATGCACATGTTGATCTTGTCTATGCTGGTCTCAACTGTCATAAGGTCGTTTCTATTGGAAAGGACTCATACATAAACGAACAGTGCGGACAACCAGATCTGAATGCAGCCTGATCAAAGATTTTAGCTCTGCACCAAACTGAACTACGTATGCCAAACCTGTGAACTGCCATTATCGTTTTTAGCAATATTTATTCCGTTAAAAAAAATGTATTGTCGTTTAGAATTCGGTAACGAAACTTATTGCAAGAATTATCTGTTATCAATATTAATCCTTTCATTAGATCCCTGTTCAGGCGAAAATGTCCCTTTGTGTATATGTGTAAGTCAGATCAGAATGCGGGACGCAGTCTAGTGCAGGATGGTATCCACACAATTCGCTGATTAGGTAATTGGTATAAAACACTGTAATACACGAGTCGCAGTCTCCAGCAAGTGCACAGACTGATCACATTTGTAACAAATGATAAGGTTCGTTTTGGCCTGTTAGGACCTATCATCTCTGTTGGGACCATTACCTGTTCAAATAGGATACACTGAGCATATCATGACAATCACGCGATCAGACAGGAATTATATTTTGCTGGAGGCTAACTTTAATCCCCACGACGAAAATGTTTTCGGCGTGCTTATTGAAACCTTTGGCACGCTAAACTTAAATATTAGCGGCAGATATTATCGAAGGACACAGTGTACGGATGAGCAGGAACGACCCAGATCAGAATGGGCGGATGCACATGCTAATTTACAATTTCGCGTGTAGCGCTTTCTTACTATCGCATGTGCCTCGCGCTTTGCAGAAATGATCAGATCAACTTTGGAATTCTGGTTTAGTGGTCACACGACTTACCGAAATACTACCGGAATACCCGTGAAAAATACAGGAATTCCTGTGAAGACACCAATACTGGCTTTAATCAAGAAACGAATATACTCGGAGGACAATCTTGAAAAGCCCAGATTCCCCCAAATTAATTCCTTTCCAAGTTCTCTGTGGCGTCTGATCTGGATCTACGCTGTTTGCATAGGCCTATCTGTTCCAATATTTAGGTTCTTTTAATTTTTTAATATGTGCCAGTTTTGTATGCATTTCTGACGAGAAAAGGCTCTATAAAATAAGTTTGTTTTTCTCCCGAAGAGGTTTCCCGCCACGATTTCACGTGACGTACGGCTACTAGCACGTGGTTTCTTAATGCGGGGTAAGGGAAATGTTCTCAGGAAATGTTGCTTTGTGACTGTTCAGTTTCTGGGTATTTTAATAATTATGATGTTCTCATTATATACAAAATGTAAAAGAATTACAGTACTTATATTTATTTACATCCTGGTAAACGCGGAGTAAGGTCCTCATGCACTCTTTATGTTTTATTGTTTAAAGGGAGCTAATTGCATATGCCTTGATGATGAATTTTACTAGTCGGACCCAGCACTTTTTTTATGAATCAGGGGTGGATCCAGGATGATTTCTGAAGGGATTCGAATTGATCGAATTTCCGTACTTACTCTACTTATCCGGACAGACAGGCCTGAGCAAACAGTGTAGTCCCAGATCAGACGCCGCAGAACGCATGTAAAACCTTCACTGAAACGGTGATGTATTTAACCAAAGATTTGGAATCTCTCCAAGAACTGGAGTTTACATGCCTGTTTGTTACCACAAACGGCAAAATCTGACTGCCCTTGCATCGGAAGATGATCGGAGTCTTCACTGGTTGCACGTCTTATTGTCCTAAAAGTGTTTTCCGAATTTCCATGTTCACTGTTCCCCCTAACTAGTTTCATTCCCTCTTTCTCTGCAGCGTCTGATCTAAGTCTACAGTTTGCATAGGCCTACCTGTGTCAATACTTAGGTTCTATTTTAATACCTGCCAGTTTCATATGCATTTCTGAGGAAAAAATGCTCTTTTATTTAACGAATATAACCGTGTGTTTTCCCTCTTAGTGGTTTTCGCCACGATTTCTCGTGACGTTACCGTTACGACCACGCGGTTTCTATATGCGGAACATGGAAATGTGACTGCATTTTCTGTATTTTCTCATATATTAAAAATATTTAGCATGTCTGTCACAAGGTAACAACAGTTCTAGATCGCCTGCGCATAATCTAACCCTTATCATGCGGACGTGACTGTCACGTGGAAATGGCTAACATTGTGATCGGAGTCTCTTTTTTTTTTTTTTCTTGTAAATTTTCAGTCAGTATCTCCTGGGTTTGTATAAAATTAAAATACGGTTTCCGTGCCATTTATGTTCACAAAATTCATTATGACACTGCTGTGTGCATTTACGTTTTGCGGTGGCTTTCAACACTGCTACTTTAAATTCCGGTTCGGTGCCGATAAAAAATTACTTGAAGCAAGTTGTGTTCGAAATTTTAGAAATCCTCTTTTTGCAAAACTGCTATTGTTCGAGATTTTAGAACATTTTAAGAAATTATTTTGGGCAAAAATATTAGGTGTTCGAAATTTTAGAGTGTTCGAAATTTTAGGACATTTACCGTATTTGATACTATGGAAAAAAGTGAAAATATTTGACTTACGACACGCAAAGTGAGCTCTAGGATACAGAATATGTTCAAGGAAAGGTAACATACGATATATACTTTCAGCAGAAATCATTCTGACCAATTTTCTTCTTTTTCTTCCAGGCAAAACTGAATGAGGCGGACGATTATACCGCTATTCACAAAATTTGGGTCTCACAAATAAGCATAATAAAGTGACAAGAAACGAGTGCCACAAACCTATTTTGCTGATTATTTCCATTATTTATTATTGGTTTACATATATATTTTTTATATTGATATTCATTCTTTAATGATGCTGTGAAGGACTTTTGGAGAGACTGCAGCTAGGTCTGTGCTGTGCTCGTATTTATACTTAGCCTATTTTCATATTTAAGGTAATGGTAGAATAAAACTTTTTGTGCATGGGTAGTTACGACAAATGATTTTGCATTCAATCGTGACTAAAGTTTGCAAATTTACTTCTTCTGTGTAATGCGCCGTCTGAAAGATGTCGAAAGCACAGTAGACAATGCTACTGCTCTAAATGGACTTACATTTCTGAATGGAACGGGCCAATGGAACAACACTTATCACAGATATAAAAGTAATATGCAAAACTGAGTTCACGCGGTTATTTAAGACAAAATGTCTTAAAACTAAGCTAGAAATTATAGAACTTCGATCAAAAAGAGGACTTGGAAACGAACGACAGGTTACGAAGGAAAAAGACAGAAGTAAACCAAAGGCTCTGGGTAAATCCCAATACCTGAATCCGTGTCGATTTTTATGGAATAGAATATAATGGAATAATTTTATGACACCAATTAAGGACATATATACATTTGATAGAAAAAAAAGCAAAACAAAACAATAAACAAACACATAAATCACAAGACACACAAAAGACATGAAAACATATAATGAACAGTGACCATGTATGTAAGATTATGAAAGGTTCTCACATTAAACCATATTATTTCTCTTTTCAAAACAACAGCTAATATAAGTCCCTAGAGCTGCAAGCATAACTAAATTTTCCTGTGATTGTACCCATTTGGCTTTTTCAATATCATTCAGTAAAACAAAGTTACTAAACAAATTCATTCTTTGATTAAAAAAACAACAACAAACTCTCAGTGTCATACAAAGAATATTGGGTTAAAAAGTAAAACTCGTTTTCGACAGCTTTCATATCACGCAGTCTGCAATTGCAATTCTCTTCTCTCTTTGTAAAATTTTACTTTTTGAGTATCTCCCAATTTCAATTAAAAAATTATGTGCGCTTATTCAAATTTACTGATTGCTTTTCTTAAGTTGATTTTTTCTAAAATTAAATAAGGTTCTTTACCAAATTCATTCTTAATTAACACTAAAATATGTACCAAGTTTACTGTCACACAATTTCTGTTTTTTTTTTTTTTTCATGATGCCAAAAACAATCTAAAACCTTTCATCAAACTCCCCTTTACAACAGTGACAAGCTGTGTTTCACCAAGATTCATATCAATTAATGCACATACCAAGTTTGGTGAAAATCCATTGAGATTTACCTAAGTTATTGTCGAGAAATGAAAATACTGATGTGTTGTGGGCAGATAACTCTGTCAAAACTTGACAAAATCTGCCCATTAACAATCCCAATCCAGAACTCCACGATATCAATGCACACACCAAGTTTAGTGAAAATCCATTGAAATTTACTGAAGTTATCATCCGGAAACAAAAATATGGACGGATGTATGACAGATGGACAGACAGATGGACACACAAACAGCCAAAGTGATACCATAATACCCCATCACTATCGTGTGATGCGGTATAAAAATATGCCTGGTAAGGTTTAATGCATATGTCCATAAGTGTACAACAGATACATGTCATTAAGGTTACAGTAGTTTGTAGGGTCACATTTATCATCCTTTTTGAAAAGGGGTGTAACGATAGCCTTTTCCAATCAGATATCTCCAGAAAAGGAGATTTCAAGACATGACCTTCTGGGGCAATTTGATCCCTCAGGGAGCTGTGTACAACATGGATAATGTCATCATGACTAGCAGCTTTTGTTAGGGCAGTGCAATTACGAGTATACACTACATGTATTTAGACCAATCCACATCATTCATCATTACCAGCCAATTATAGATACATGTACCTGAGCAAATATCCTGCCATGTGACAACTAAGCCCCCTAACCCAACACACAGTAGTTTTTCTGCTGACTGCTCCAAGTTCCTCGGTTTCAGTTCTTCTTAATCTTTGTGCAGCAGTGGTTTCAGTGTGGCATTTGTTTGAATTGTCATTACTTGTTCCTCATCTCTAATTCTTTTGGTACCATTAGTGATCACGAAAACATGCCTATTCAAATACATAGAAAATTTTACAACCAAAAAAGAAAAAAATTTCAGATAAAAAAAAATCCTATATTTTCATATTACTGCTCAAAACATAGATTGTGGGTGCTCATTAGAACCATATCGGTGAGGCAATTCTAATGAGTACCCACAATCTATGATTTTTCGCAAAATAAGAAAAATTATGTATACCCCTGTAAGAGGGAGGAAATGGAGTTGCAGAATTTAGACTCTGAAAGGGCAGAAGAACTAATTGGTCAATTCAATGATGCTTTCAATAAAACTGAGTACAATGAGGTTCCATTAACCAGAAGATTGGCCCCTTTCATGGATAGTATTGTGGTGTCTACAGGAGTGATTAAGTTACTCAAAGGCTTGAATCCCTCAAAAGCCTTAGGACCTGATGAGCTTCATCCTAGAGTTCTAAAGGAGCTAGCAAATGAATTAGGTTCAGTCTTAGCACATTTATTCCAACAATCTCTTGATATGGGTGAAATCCCCAAGGAATGGCTTCTTGCAAACATTTATCCCTTCTTTAAGAAAGGGGATAAGGCTCTTGGTTGTCACCCCGTGTCCTTCACACGACAGACGTGTGTGCCATGTAAGTTGCTTGAACATAGAGTATGCTCAAATATCATGGCTCACTTGGATGAATATCAGCTCTTGTCCGACAGGCAACATGTATTTAGGAAAAGGCACAGTTGTGAAACTCAGCTGACCATTGTTATAAATGATAGGGTAAAAATCTTGGACAAAGGAGGACAGATTGACACATTTATTCTGGACTTCGAAAACATTTTTGACATCCCGCTTCATGAACTTCTTAAAAGCAAATTATTTGGTTATGGCATTGGCGGGAAAACATTTAGGTGGATAAATTCCTTTCTTTGCTATAGAACACAACTAGCTGTTGTAAAATGGTGAAACTTCGGAGTGGGCTCCAGTTTTGTCAGGTGTCCCACAAGGGACCGTTCTTGGTTCATTATTGTTGTCTCTGTACATAAATGATATTTCCACAGACACAGACTCAGAAATTAGACTTTTCGCAGATGGCTGTGTTTGCTATTGTAAAATCAGAGATTAAATGACTCATTGAAACTTCAGAAGGATATAGATACATTATGATGTTGGGCCAGAAAATGGGGTATGAGATTTCAGTCAGTCAAATGCAGTATAATGCAGATAACTAGGAGAAGAACAAATAAAATTGAGGCTTCTTACACCTAAGAGGGTATGGTACTGGAAAATGTGCATTCCATTAAATACCTAGGAGTAACAGGAATTCCGCGGAAGGCATCGTCGCACCTGCTGGGCCCAAAGTCACAGGAGCCACAATCAGAACGTGGTTATTAAATAAGTTTATTTCATTCTTAGCAGTGCTTAGTTGGAAAACTGGGTTGAAAAAAATGTAGACAAAGTGCCTAGTGGGGCACATATATTCCAGGCCAGTGCCATTCCCTCTAATGGCTATATCTTCAGCACTGACTTTTCGTATTATACAGCCCAATGATAATGGAACGTCGACGTAAAATGTGTAAAAGTCTCTGGAGCGTGAAATATGGGTCAAGGTCACCGAGTCAAGGTACCTGCTGTCAGTACATCAAGGAGAAGCACTATGCAAGATATGGTGATTGTAGGCCTTATAGTTGAGGAGTTATCGAACATCAACGTAAACTGTGTCAAATATAGGTCAAGATCACCGGGTCAAGGTACCTGTCAAGCCAGTGCAATGAGGTGAAGCACTATACAAAGTTTAGTGGTTGTAGGTCTTATATTTGAGGAGATACCGAGCATCAACGTAAAATGTATCAAAGTCACTGGAATGCAAAATATAGGTCATGGTCACCAAGTCAAGGTACCTGCCGTCAGTATATCGAGAAGAAGCACTATACAAAGTTTGGTGGTTGAAGGCCTTACAGTTGAGGACATATGGAAGGGCGACGTAAAAGGTGTAAAAGTCAATGGACGTGAAATATAGGTCAAGCTCATCGAGTCAAGGTACCTGCGGAGTCCATACATTGAGGAGAAGCACTATGCAAGGTTTGGTGGTTGTAGGCCTTATAGTTGAGGAGATATTGAACGTCCACGTAAAATGTGTAAAAGGCACTGGAGCGCAAAATATAGGTCAAGGTCACCAGGTCAATATACCTGCCGAGTCAGTACATCTAGGAGAAGCACTATGCAAGGTTTGGTGGCTAGAGGTCTTACACTTGAGGAGATCTGGACCGTTGACGTAAATTATGTCAGTCACTGCAGCCAAAATATAGGTGAAGGTCACCAGGTCAAGGTATCTGCCAAGTCAGTACATTGAGAAGAAGCACTTTGCAAGGTTTGGTGGTTGTAGGCCTTATAGTTGAAATATTGAGCGTCAACACAAAATGTGTCAAAGTCACTGGAGCGCATAATATAAGTCAAGGTCACTGGGTCAAGGTACCTGCCGAGTCAGTACATCTAGGAGAAGCACTATGCAAGGTTTGGTAGTTGTACGCCTTGTAGTTGAGAAGATCTGGAACGTCGTAAATTGTGTCAAAGTCACTGGAGTGCAAAATATAGGTCAAGGTCACTGGGTCAAGGTACCTGCCGAGTCAGTACATCTAGGAGAAGCACTATGCAAGGTTTGGTAGTTGTACACCTTATAGTTGAGAAGATCTGGAACGTCGTAAATTGTGTCAAAGTCACTGGAGTGCAAAATATAGGTCAAGGTCACTGGGTCAATGTACCTGCCAAGTTAGGAGGTCAGGGAAATGTGTCATGCAAGGTATGATGGTTGTTGTAGAATTGTAGTTGATTAGAATATTAATTTTGATGTAAATGTCGAACTTTGAGATAAATGTTGAGACAGACGGACGGACAAACGGATGGATGAACGGAAAAGGGGATGCCTATGTCACAAAGTCAGGAGGTAAGGGAGATGTTTCATGCAAGGTTTGATGGTTGTTTAGTCTTGTAGTTGATAAGAATACAAACTGTGACATAAATCGAACTTCGACATAAATGTTGACAGACAGATGGACGAACAGACAGACGAACGGAAAAGCGGACACCTATGTCGCAAAGTCAGGAGGTCAGGGAGATGTTTCCTGCAAGGTTTCACGGTTGTTTAGTCGTGTAATTGATATGTATACTAACTTTGACATAAATGTCAAATTTCGACATAAAATGTTGACAGACGGACAAACGGACAGACAAACGGAACAGCGGATGCCTATGTCGCAAAGTCAGGAGGTCAGAGAGATGTTTCATGCAAGGTTTGATTGTGGTTTAGTCTTGTAGTTGATAAATATACTAACTCTGACATAAATGTCCAACTTCGACATAACAGAACTGTTAACAGACGGACGGACGGACGAACAGACAGACGAACGGAAAAGCGGGCACCTATGTCGCAAAGTCAGGAGGTCAGAGAGATGTTTCATGAAAGGTTTGATTGTTGTTTAGTCTTGTAGTTGATTAGAATACTAACTTTGACATAAATGTCAAAGTCGAACTTCGACATAACAGAACTGTTAACAGATGGACGAACGGACAGATGAACGGAAAAGCGGGCGCCTATGTCGCAAAGTCAGGCGGTCAGGGAGATGTTTCATGCAAGGTTTGATGGTTGTTTAGTCTTGTAGTTGATTAGAATACTAACTGACATAAATGTTGAACTTCGACATAAATGTTGACAGACGGACGGACGAATGGACAGACAAACGAAAAAGCTGAAGCCTATATCGCGAAGTCAGGAGGTCAAGGAGATGTTTCATGCAAGGTTTGATGGTTGTTTAGTCTTGTAGTTGATCAGAATACTAACTTTGAAATATTGAAATAAATGTCGAATGTCGACATAAATGTTGACAGACGGACAGATGGACGGAAAAGCGGATGCCTATATCGCACCCTGCTATAAGCAGGTGTGACAACAATCCCCCATTACTTGAGATGGAATACACATATCAGCAACATGTGTACTAAGGCAAACAGAACTCTTGGTTTCCTGAGACGAAATCTTTATCAATGTCCTCAGGATGTTAAAGAATTGGGGGGATAAGATGTTGAAGAGACATCATTTAGGGGACTTGTTCCCCACATTTTGGAATATGGCTGCTGTGTTTGGGATCCCCAAGGTGTGGTTCTTCAACAAAAAATTGAAAAAGTTCAGAATAGGGCTGCTAGGTTCGTTACTAGCAATTACTGTTTTGAAACTGGGAGTATGACTGGAATACTGGAAAAACTAAAATGGGAGTCTCTCAAGAAAAGGCGGAGAGACAGCAGACTGATTCTTTTGTACAAAGGTCTAAAGGGTGCCGCCAGCATTCCAACAGATGATCTTATCCCCCCAATTAGGCGCAGTAGAATCATCACTCATTGACTTTTCAGACCCCTGCTACAAGATTTACTGACATTTACAAGGGCTCATTCTTCCCTCAAACAGAGATTGTAATGCCCTTCCAGATTCTATCATTCTATCTGCTGAAGGAGCAGAGGATGGTGTGGCTCTGGTGAGAGCTAGGGACTAACTTCCCATATCACAGGACCTGGTGAATGAATGTCATTAGACGTATCACCAGTAAAAATTCTGATTCTGTTTCTAATCCCAGTTTTACTACATAAAAGTGGGGTTTAAGGGGGTCAAAATTATATAGGCATGTTTTCGTGATGGCCTAGGAAAGACTGTGCTTCATAATAATGGCATATTCTGGGTAACTTTACTTGTTTTTTTTTTATATATAAAATTGATGCTATTTTTTTTGTTAAATTCCAAATTATTTCTGTTGTTATGACAGTTCTAACAATCCTTGTCCTGCTGAACCCGGATAAACCCTAACTTTGCCAAGTGTACATGTAGATCCAGACTGGATCAGTTGAAGAAGCCAACTTTTCTGGATCTACACTGTTTGTCATTAAGTATGTGAATTTGTATCATAATTTATTCAGCATGACAAGGGATATCATTGTTACTAAAATATAAATGTTCTGTAGAATGTATATAGATATTTCCTGACTTGAAGCTATAAAACATTTTACATGCTCAACTTAGCTGAGCATGAAATTTTAAAATGTTAAGAATAAAATATGGGCATTAATCAGAGCCTTTATAAGTTTTCATTATGTCGGTACTTATGTAAGCTTTATAAACTTTACAGTCAAAATGGGCTTTATTTAGCACATTGAATTTAAAACTTAAATTTCCCTGAGTTGAGCAAGAAAAGAAGTTTAACATCTTGGGGTCTGATTTCATACAAATGAAATTTAAGTGGACTGTACACTTTCAAGTAAAATAGGTATGACAAAAGCAAACAGTGAAACCTCATTACTTTTGATTGTGTTGGGGTTTAACGACATGTCAACCCTTGTGGGTCATTTTGTGTCGTCTCTCAGAGAAAGATAGAAGAGAGATAGAAGAATTAGTAGAGGAGATGAAAGAGAGGGTTTGGGGAGAAAGAGGAACAGGAATTAAAGTGGAGAAACAGAAGAAATAAAAACATTCCCCCTCTACTCTTACCTGCTACAAGGATAGCAAGCCTTGTCCAACTGTAAGACAATATCAGTTTGACGCCCCGGTGACATAAGATACACGACACTTTGCCACACCCAACCACCCACATCTCGCTTTATGAAATGCCCACAAAATACTAACTTGTGCTCATTCACATCAATTGATCTTTGTTATGTACATATGGGGAAAATACAGTGAACCCTCATTACAACAACAGCATCTGTTTCCAAAGATGTTGTCAATAAAATGAATTTGCTGTGGTAAAGAATCCTTAATGGACATAATGATGTGTAAAAAAAAAAAAGGCTTTGTTTTATTATTTTCTCCGAGAACATACGTTTTGGATATTAGTTAGAATTCAAAATACATGTATATGTTTCTTGAAGTATTAAATACAATTTTCTTGCATAATTTCTGATTCACAGTCATCTCTTGAGCGGATAAACTTCAACCCCTTTATAACACTGTTCGTTATAATACTGTTTTGGATATAACACAGTTCAAAGATGGATCAGATAAACTTCAACCTCTTTATAACACTGTTCATTATAACACTGTTTTGGATATAACACAGTTCAAAGATGGATCCAAAAAATGCATAGATTATATTGAAAAATGACCATAAATGGTCATTTTTCAATATAATCTATACATTTTTGTTTAGATATAACATGGTTGTTTAACTAACACTGTTTATGCTATGGACCCCGACAATAGTGTTATAAAGAGGTTGTGGTGTATATTGTGCCACTTAAACAGTTCTTATAACAAACTTTGTCATTGTATTGAATGTTGGTATTGAGGGTTGACCGCACTTCTTCTCCTGCTTCGTATTAAAGGAACATCATGTAATTTAGATGGCAGATTACAAAAAATAAACAAAATATTTTATAAAAATATTTATTCTGTCAAGTCTGTATTTAGGGCACAACTCACAAACAATTAGGAATAGCTTTTACATTAATCTCTAACTCTTACCATCCCAGCGGGCACATGACGTAAATATAACGTCGCCTCAACGTCGATGCAACGTCATGACGTTGCATCGACGTTGAGGCGATGTTATATTTACGTCATGTGCCCGCTGGGCATGCTATGAGCAGATTATGAGCAGATTCAGCAGACAACAAACTGACCATATTTTTCTTGTTTTTCCTATAAAACAGGATCTGATACTTCATGCAAATTGTCTATGTAGGAGAAAATTTGCATGCATTGTCAGATCCTACTTTCTAGGAAAAATAAGAAAGAAAAAAAATCAAAATGTCATCTGCTGAAATTTTTACCCAGCATGCAAAGTGTTAAAGCTCCAATCACAATTGCAGCAGAAGACAATTTTAAACACATTTTTTTTTAGTTTTCATAGAAAATAAGTCTTGACATTTTATGTAAATGGCCTGCTTGGCAAAGACAACATTTAAACATTTCAGTATGCAAATTTTCATCAAATCTAATTTCTTTACAGCAGTACGTGTACTATAGCATTTTAAAGGGATGAGCAATATTGGTGAAAACTATACCTGTGATGTAAGGTTTTCACAAACCATGCATTTTGATGCATTTGATAAAAACTCAGATGAAAAAATAAGTAAGTTATCAAGGTTTAAAGAAATCTAAACTCCTTTTAAGAGCACCACCATTTTGAGTATTTAATGAGGCTTTAATTTTGTGATGCCATAATGCCTTAATCATTATGAAAACACACCTATTCAAATATACTGAAAATTTTACCACCAAAAAAATTGAACAATTTCACATAAAAAATTCTGATATCTTTCATATTTCTGCTCAAAAGATAGATTGTGGGTACTTATTAGAACTAACTCAACAAGGAAGTTCTAATGAGTACCCACAATCTATGTTTTAGAGCACAAATAAGAAAAATAATGTATACCCCCACACACCCTTTGTAAACCCCAGATTTACTATAAAAAATATATGAAAGTGGGGTTTAAGGGGGTCAAAATTATATAGGCATGTTTTTTGTGATGTAAATAATGCAAAACCTAAACAAGAAGTAAGATTTGTAACAGCGTCTACATTTTGTATAGAAAGCTTCTTCTCAATGTGATTATGAATTTTGCTTGAAAACCGTATTAATTTCTGTTTGAAAAATGCATTAATTCCTACCAAAAAAGAGAGTTTTATTCAATATTTTTGAAATATTTAGAACATCACTAAATATTCAATATGGTGGCACCCTTGATGTCTTCGCATCAAAATGTGTAACATGTCAATTTTGTTTGTGTTGAGGTTTTACGGCCCAGTCAACCCAATGGGGTCATGTCCAGCACGGTCAGTTTACCTAACCACACGTTTACTGGGCAGGCTTAGTCCTCGAAGCGGTTAACCAGTATTGTGCACATTCTTTCACCAGAAACTGACAACTGCCCTTCTTGAATCAGCGGAAGGGAGAGAATGACCGTAGAAAATATTTCATGATCAATCTCCACGAAAGAATGTTGCCGACCTCGGCGGGGGTTGAACCCGCGACCTCCTGGTCTCCAGTCGGACGGCACATCCAACTGAGCCACCGAGGCCGGCGTAACATGTCAATATCTTTCATCCCAGATACATTCTCTGCCAGCCTTGCATTTCCCTTTCAATTGGCAGGAATTTTAGTCAGTTGTACAAATACAGGTATGTACTATCTTTATCAAAATAACTTCCCTTGAATTGGTAAAGCATAACAAATTAAACCGGCCAGACAGCAAACTGCAAAAAATTCAGACCTGCAGTGACTTTTTTGTGTCCTTTAACAATTATAATTCTAAGTAAGTAATGTAAGGTCAAACGAAGGTCATAATTCCAGACTCATTAACACTTAGCACACTACGGGAAAATTGCTGACATTTTTCTCATGATTCCCAGGAAATAAGAATTATCATTTCATGCAAATTGTCTTTTATGGAGACAATTTGCATAAAATGTTAAATCCTATTTTCAGGAAAAAATAAGAAAAATATTTCAGTCCTGCAGACTGATGCAAGTACCTTTACAGTAAACAGTGTAGATCCAGATGAGATGGCTCATTATGAGCCATCTCATCAGGATCTACACTGTTTGCCATTCTGTTTTGTAGTTTGGCTGACTTCCCTATTTGCGATAATGAATGTGATCAAATTCAAATATGGAAACTTAGGAGTGAAATGGTTGAGTTCTCCAGAGAATTGAGCTTCTCCAGTAAACATCCTTTTTTTTAAGTAAATATAAATTTAGCATTGGTGATATCAAATAAGCGTTCAGAATACTTGTTTAAAGTGATGTAACTGCAAATGAAAAACATATTTGACAGCCTCCCTGTCGTCTGGAACTGTTGCAAAATGAAGCTCATTTCTCTACATTAATAATGTTTTTTCTGCCATGTTTTTGTTAAGTCTAGTTTCTTTTTTCTTTTTTTTTTTTTTTAAATTTACATGTTATCTAGCTACAGCTGATTCTCATTATCTCGACTTTGCTTATCAAGAATAACTGCTTATCTCAAAGTGAAAGTCTGCTCCCTCTTTAAACATAAAAATCTAACAACAGGTAAGAAAATATTGTGGACAAGAGGAGAAATTGCTCCTAAGGAGCATTTTCTCCTCTTTTCCACAATATTTTCAATATATCGCTTACTTTAGGAGTCAAATTACATACATGTATTCATATTCATTTGTGAAATGTGGTTATTTGACATATTTTGCCTCAATTCTGCAAATCTGATACATCGAGATACGGATATCTCGAAGTATTTCATACAGTCCCTTGGACTTCGAGATAACAAGAGGCGACTGTTTTTTTCTGGGAAAATAATTAAAAATATCATCAATTTGTCATCAGTTGAATTTACTCTGAGAATGATAATTACTGATTCACTGAAGCATACCACAGTCTCAAAATATCAACCCTTAAAACGCCAAGAAAACCTGCATCTGAAAATGTCATCTGTTTATGTCATCTGCTGAATATTTTTGCAAATTTTCAAACCTGTTTTTGCATTCAAGCAAACAGTGTGGACCCAGATCAGACTGCTCCCAAAGGAGCAGTCTTATCTGGGCCCACACTTTTTGCAGAAATGACTTTTATAGTAACCGACAGAAGACAAAGCAGACGACAATAGTTGTGACTGGCGCTTTAAGGTTAACAATCTCAAACTTTCCTTTTTGTTCAGTATACATAAAACTTATGAAATACATTGCATATCCTATTATGCAGGAATCCTAGAGAACATACCCAATTTTGCATAGGAAAGACATGTACACACTGCTACACAAGACAAGTAGTTATTACAACCAAGACAACATAATAGTCCAAACAAAATTCTCCAAAATAAGTGAATGTTTTCAGGTATCAGATTCTTCAAAACCAATTTTAAATATCAGGGCCCTGTTATTCAAAGCTAACGATGTCGTTAGTTAACGATTCGTTAAAATTTACATCGAGTGATACGCAAATATGCTGAAATTTTTTGCTGTAAAAATGTGAGTAGCTTTTGCATTGCAAAAGCTACTCACATTTTTTCAGCAAAAAATATCAGAATATTGTGTATTGAATCCGCTAAAACAATTAACGAAATGACCCTTAAATTCTCCAAAATAAGTGAATGTTTTCAGGTATCAGATTCTTCAAAACCAATTTTAAATATCACGGCCCTGTTGTTCAAAGCTAACGATGTCGTTAGTTAACGATTCGTTAAAATTTACATCAAGTGATACGCAAATATGCTGAAATTTTTTGCTGTAAAAATGTGAGTAGCTTTTGCATTGCAAAAGCTACTCACATTTTTTCAGCAAAAAATATCAGAATATTGTGTATTGAATCCGCTAAAACAGTTAACGAAATGACCCTTAACGAGCTCGTTAAGCTAATGATGCTTTGAACAACTGGGCCCAGATGACTTCAGTTATAACTTGAAAGACAATGGAAGCAGACTGCTCATGTGCACCTGATAATTACATCACTGTAAATTAGCAATGTTTTTTTTTTTTTTTTTTTCTTTTTTTGATTTGGGTTTTACGGCCCTTTCAAGAATATTTCACTTATATCGAGCCTATTGGTCATCAAAGGTGGGCGAAAATTGGAGATCCCGGGGAAAAACCACCTGACCATCCGCAAACAGAACTTGGCTTTCAAACATGTGACCTGAGCAAGGCTCGAAACACAGCGGTGAGAAACCTAATGGATTAAGAGTCAACTCTCTCTCCTATCCACTAGGTTACAGGGGCCCGCAAATTAGCAATGTGCTTCCTTTCCCCTTCTAATTACAAAATAAGAAATCCGCGGAAAGTGATGTCGCACCTGCGGGGATTAAGTAATACAAGTTCCTATTTGTACTGAAAAAAATCTATTTTGCAGTATTCAAGAAATTGATGGGTTAGAAAAATGGACAAAGTAGAAAATTTGGAATACTGGCTTGCAAAATTTTATCTAAACCTGTCCATTATTTCACAAGATATTGATACTGAGCGGATATTATTTTTGCCCATTAATCAAGGCCAGTAACTCAGCTGAAAATTGACAAAAAATGTCATGTGACAATCCCAAGCTAGGTATTGTTAACAACAATATGTATGCAAAATATGATCCTAATCCATCAATTCTTTCACAAGATATTGAGCGGAAACCAATTTTGGGCATAAATCAAGGGCCCTTAACTCTACTGAAATGAATCTGAGATTTATGTGCAAATAATATGCGAATCTTCAGACCATGACCTAATCATCTGTGAAGTGTCAAAGCTATTGGCCTAAAACTGCAGGAGGAGTTGCGCTCACGAAACACCCACTGACTATAAGGGTTTTAGGCAAAAACTGACTAACTTAACAAAGCGGAAAAAAGTTGAAAAAAAAAACAAAATCTGAGATTTATATGCAAACAATATGCAAATCTTCAGACCCTGACCTAATCATCTGTGAAGTTTCAAAACTATTGGCCTAAAGCTGCAGGAGTAGTTGCGCTCACGAGACACCCACTGACTATAAGGGTTTTAGGTAAAAACTGACTAAGTTAACAAAGTGAAAAAAGTTGAAAAAAAAAATCTGAGAATTATGAGCAAACAATATGCACATTTACACACCATGGCCAAAACATCTATGAAGTTTCAAAATGATTGGCTAAAAACTGTAGGAGGAGTTGCGCTCACGAGACACCCACTGACTATAAGGGTTTTAGGTAAAAACTGATTAAGTTAGCAAAGCGAAAAAAGTTGAAAAAAAAACAAATGAGAATTATGAGCAAACAATATGCGCATCTACACACCATGGCCAAAACATCTATGAAGTTTCAAAATGATTGGCCAAAAACTGTAGGAGGAGTTGCGCTCACGAGACACCCACTGACTATAAAGGTTTTAGGTAAAAACTGACTAAGTTAACAAAGCGGAAAAAGTTGAAAAAAAAAATCTGAGAATTATGAGCAAACAATATGCTCATCTACACACCATAGCCAAAACATCTGTGAAGTTTCAAAATGATTAGCCAAACACTGTAGGGAGTTGTGCTCACAAGACACCCACTGACTATAAGGGTTTTAGGTAAAAAACGACTAAGTTAACAAAGCGGAAAAAGTTGGGAAAAAAAATCTGAGAATTATGAGCAAACAATATGCACATTTACACTCTATGGCCAAAACATCTGTGAAGTTTCAAAACGATTGGCCAAAAACTGTAGGAGGAGTTGCGCTCACAAGTCAATTGTTGACGAACGCACGAACAGATCACGGCACGCCTATATCGCACCTGCGTTAGCACGCAGGTGCGACAAAAATGATATCTGTTGACATTTAAAATCAGCATGGTCCTTATTTAATGCAAGTAAAACTGTTTTGTAGCTTTGTTTCTTCAAGTACATTCAATTGTTCAACCATAACTACAGATCTTGATAAGAGGAATATCCAGGTATCTTTTTTTTTTTTTAATACTAACAAGGCAACATGTTGAAATAAAAAATTGAGATGATAATACCCTATCACTATTGTGTGGCATAAATTGGTGAAAAACAGATAGTTGTGTTTGTGTTGAGGTTTTACGGCCCAGTCAACCCAATAGGGTCATGTCGAGCGTGGTCAGTTTACCTAACCACATGTTTACTGGGCAGGCTTAGTCCTCTATGCGGTTAACCAGTATTGTGCACATTCTTTCGCCAGAAAGAAAAACAGATAAAATTTTCCTATTAGCAATCCCAAAACAGATCTTCACTATATCAATGAACATACCAAGTTTGGTGAAAATCCATTGATAGTTACTCAAGTTATCAATCATAAATAACATACAACAGACAGACGGATGGACAAACAGCTTTTAACCATAATACCCCACCACTATCACATGGCAGTGTATAAAAAAAAAAAATCTCTTATCTACAGTTATGCATAGCATTTTATCATATTTTCGGTAAATGTCCTAAACTTTCGTACACCAAAGTGTATGACAAAATGGCATACACAAACAGTGCAGATCCAGATCAGATTGCTCCTAAGGAGCAGTCTGATCAGGGTCTACACTGTTTGCCATTCCACTAATTATTTTCAGAAAAAAAATGCATAAAAAGCAGGATTTAGGCCAAAAAAGGGGCCCAAAAAAGTATCCAATAAAGTGTTTGAATATTTACCACATTTATGGTATTTAACTAACTTTATCATCTAGGATCTATTGTATTTATCCCAAATGTTAGTATTGACAGATCTGGGCCCAGTTGTTCAAAGCCTCGTTAGCTTAACGAGCTTGTTAGTGGTCAAAATGTTAACTATTCTAGTAAGTACAATATCTAATTCACACTTATTTTTGCTGAAAAAATGTGAGTAGCTTTGCAAAAGCTTCTCACGTTTTTTCAGCAAAAATATTAGCATATATATGCCATATTTGATGATCAAAGATTTAACAATATGTTAACTAACGACTTAGTTTTGAACAACTGGGCCCTGAGGTGGAATCACATGAGACACTGCAGGATGCTGACACTCATCCAGCTATTTTAATTAAGACAATCACCAGGTAGCTATGCAGACTTGTTCACATTACAGGACAACTATTTAGAGTAAAAATATGGTGAGCAGTAAAGTGCAGACTCTATATAAGCTCAGGTTTATATACAGCTGGCTTGTGTAGCTGTTCACATTGGGAGCAAATTATTTCTTTCTAGAGCTGAAGCTGATCTTGTTTAAAAGGTGAGGAAAAACATTTTGACAGAGAAGTCTACCCTGAAATTATTTCCATTCCCTCAAAACATTTTTGAAGAGAAACAGGTACATCTGCAAGGGAAACAGCTTGGAAGAATTTGCCTCCTTTATCACTGGGGACTTGTTTTAGTTGGTTTGGAGTTTAACAGCCCAGTCAACACTATTAAGATCATGTTGTGCCAGTCTGTTTACCTAACCACACTTTTCCTCGGCCGGCTTAATACTCTAAGCAGTTAACCAGTACTTGTGCACATTCTTTTCGCCACACACTGACAACTGCCCTTTTTGAATCAGTGGAAGGGAGAGAATGATCATAGAAAATATTTCATGACCATGAAAGAATGTTGCTGGCAGGAATCAAACCTGCCATCTCCAGTGGAAAGCGCATCTGACTGAGCATCCAAGACCTCTTTTATTTTAGAGTAGACCCCTTTTCAGAAGGGAGGCAAAACAATTTTGACAGACTTGCTTCCCCTGAAAGTGTATCCATTGTCCAAAAAACAGGCAGCAAAATGGACTTGTTTATTTTTTAAGACCAGTATATGTTAACCCTTGCCATGCTGAATAACTTAAGATGCCTTGTCCATCAGATTACTTGACCCAGGTTCATACCAATTCACATACTTAATGACAAACAGAGTAGATCCAGATCAGTTGGCTTCTTGAGCTAACTGATCTCAGGTCTAGATTATGAGTGGGTATTGAGTAAATAGTTTTCTTATTTCTCCATTAAAACATATGTTTTGCTTACTCATTAGCAGCACCTTGTGGAGGCGCTTCTAATGGCTACCCACAACGTATATTTTCGTGGAGAAATAAGAAAAATATCAATACTTTTGGACTAAAAAAAGCCTCTTATCAAGAGCTATGTGATCTGGATCTATCTTGTTTACAAAGGCAGGGCATATCTAGGTTCAGCAGGACCAGAGTTTAACAAGGAGTTAAGGCATTCAAATGTTTTAGGTAAATATAGTAACGGCATTACAAAACTCACAAAAATAAATCACTCAGATCTGCACAACCTTGGGAAAAGCTGCTTACAATATTTGAGAACATCCCATAAATATGACATATATCACAGATATAAGTAAACAAAGAAACTGTTAATACTGAAAATATACTTGTGAACTTAAAATAATGTACAAAAAAAAGGAAGAAAATAGATGTTACCAAACATAATATCAAAAACCAATAGGTGATGCATGTGAGAAAAAGAAGTCATAATATAACAAATTCTACATTCTCAGGTATTTGACTGATAATGATAATAACAGAACAGACCAACTCAGACAATGATAATAACAAAACAGACCAACTCAGATTGACTGCAGACAATTTTTAATTTGGCACAACTCTATACAATTTTTTTATCATAAAAGATATACACCAGATATAACTGAAATTATGAAAGAATACATAATTACTGCCCTTAATTCATGCACTTCTGTATGACATTTTGACTCAAGCATACAGACTTGACCTCAAGTACATAAGTACTTGTTGCAGCCCTAGGGGTGAGATTAGAAAGAGGAAAACTCCCTGCAATGGAGACAAAAATTGCTACATATAAACCCAATACCCATTATAAAGCATGTTTTAGAAAAGATGACAGAATCATGGTCAGTATTTTACCAAAAATTGTAAAAATTCCATATTCCCACATATTTTCTATTGCGATTCTCATACCTTGAGTCAATAGCTAATTCTGAAGTAGCTATCCGACCAATCAAAAAAAAAAAAAAAAAAAAAAAAAAAAAAAGAAAGAAACAAAAAAAGACAAGAGGCCCACGGGCCACAACTCGCTCACCTGAGTGAAACCGCCACTGCAGATATGCAGATGGCATGCAACATTTTTCCAATACTGTTATGACAAGGCAATGGCTTAAACAGTTTTTGAAATATCTTGCTTACAAGGTTAAAATGCTGAAATTTTCAAAATGTTACAAGTAAAATAAGTCACCCCCAATGCCTCCTACCAACTTTTGAGTCAACTGGCATTTCGGTGCAGTAGAAGAAGCAAAAAATAGATTTTCAAGATGGCTGCCATCTTGGATTTCCGATCGGAATGATTATAGCTATTTTCTGATCTACAAGTCACCCTGATGCTTCCTACTAAGTTTCAAGTCAATTGACTTTTAGTTTTAAGAGAAGAAGCGAAAAATAGATTTTCAAGATGGCTGTCATGGAGGCCATCTTGGATTTCCAATTGGCACGATTTGAGCTATTTTTTATGTACAAGTCATCCTGATGCTTCCTAGCAAGTTTGGAGTCAATTGGCCTTTCGGTTCAGGAGAAGAAGCGAAAAATAGCTTTTCAAGATGACTGCCATGGTGGCCATCTTGGCTTTCTAATCAGCTCAATTTTAGCTATTTTTGATTTATAAGTCACCCCAATGCTTCCTAACCAGTTTGGAGTCAACTGGCTTTTGGGTTTCGGAGTAGAAGCGAAAAATAGATTTTCAAGATGGCTGCCATGGTGGCCATCTTGGAATTTGGACCGACACGATTTTAGCTATATTTGATCTACAAGTCACCCTGATGCTTCCTAGCAAGTTTGGAATCAATTGGCCTTTCGGTTCAGGAGAAGCGAAAAAGATTTTCAAGATGGCGGCCATCTTGGATTTCCGATCGGAACGATTTTAGCTATTTTTTTATCTACATTTCACCCTGATGCTTCCTACCAAGTATCGAGTCAATTGACCCTGGGGTGTAGGAAGAGTAGGCCTTTAAAGCAATTGTTCACGCCGCATGACCCATGATGGACGACGGACATTGACTGACCACAATAGCTCACCATGCGCACTTCATGCTCAGGTGAGCTAAAAATCTGAGCAAATTTGGCTCAGTGGCTTCAGAGGTCGTCAAATTCTCAACAATTTTCCTATATAAATGTTATGGGGCTCATACAAATGCATAGGGAAGCAAACTTGACCTTGCCGTAAAAAGGTCAAATGTCAACCTACTATAACCTTTTCAGCAATTTTGGTAGATCTCCTGTCCCTGATGATTTGTGCACAGATTTAGCCCCAAGGCATCCTCAGTTCTGAAGAAGAAGATTTTTAAAGGGTCTTACCATATATGGGCATGGTGGACATCTTGGTCGACCTACCGCGACCATTTTAGCAATCTTTCGTTCCCCTGACTTAAGAAGGCACAATATGAAATTTGAGCAAATTTGGCTCAGTGGCTTCAGAGAAGAAGAAATTTAAAATTCTCAACAATTTTCCTATTCAAATGTATGGGGCTCATACAAATGCATAGGGAAGCAAACTTGATCCTGCCGTAAAAAGGTGAAATGTCAACGTACGACAATTCTTTTGGCAACTTTGGTAGACCTCTCCTTCCCGATGATTTGTGCAAAGATTCAGCCCCAAGGCAATCTCGGTTCTGGAGAAGAAGATTTTTAAAGGTTTTTACCATATATGGGCATGGCGGCCATCTTGGTCAACGGACCGCGACAATTTTAGCAATCTTTTGTTTCCCCACACTAAGGTGGCTCCATATGAAATTTGAACAAAATTAGCTCAGAGGCTTCAGAGGATAAGTCGTTTGAAACTCTTAACAATTTTCCCATTCAAATGTATAGAGCTCATACAAACGCATAGGGAAGCGAACTTGACCTTGCCGTAAAAAGGTCAAACATCAACGTACGACAATTCTTTTAGCACCTTTGGTTGACCTCTCGTCCCCGATGATTCATGCAAAGATTCAGCCCCAAGGCATCCTCGATTATGGAGAAGAAGATTTTTAAAGGTTTTTACCATATATGGACATGGCGGCCATCTTGGTCAACGGACCATGACAATTTTAGCAATCTTTTGTTTCCCCACCCTAAGGTGGCTCCACATGAAATTTGAACAAAATTAGCTCAGAGGCTTCAGAGGAGAAGTCGTTTGAAACTCTTAACAATTTTCCCATTCAAATGTATAGAGCTCATACAAATGCATAGGGAAGCGAACTTGACCTTGCCGTAAAAAGGTCAAACGTCAACGTACGATAATTCTTTTAGCAACTTTGGTTGACCTCTTGTCCCCGATGATTCGTGCAAAGATTCAGCCCCAAGGCATCCTCGGTTATGGAGAAGAAGATTTTTAAAGGTTTTTACCATATATGGGCATGGCGGCCATCTTGGTCAACGGACCGCGACAATTTTAGCAATCTTTTGTTTCCCCACCCTAAGGTGGCTCCATATGAAATTTGAACAAAATTAGCTCAGAGGCTTCTGAGGAGAAGTCGTTTGAAACTCTTAACAATTCTCCCATTCAAATGTATTGAGCTCATATAAATGCATAGGGAAGCGAACTTGACCTTGCCGTAAAAAGGTCAAACGTCAACGTACGACAATTCTTTTAGCAACTTTGGTTGACCTCCCGTCCCCAATGATTCATGCAAAGATTCAGCCCCAAGGCATCCTCGGTTATGGAGAAGAAGATTTTTAAAGGTTTTTACCATATATGGGCATGGCGGCCATCTTGGTCAACGGACCGCGACAATTTTAGCAATCTTTTGTTTCCCCACCCTAAGGTGGCTCCATATGAAATTTGAACAAAATTAGCTCAGAGGCTTCTGAGGAGAAGTCGTTTGAAACTCTTAACAATTCTCCCATTCAAATGTATTGAGCTCATATAAATGCATAGGGAAGCGAACTTGACCTTGCCGTAAAAAGGTCAAACGTCAATGTACGACAATTCTTTTAGCAACTTTGGTTGACCTCCCGTCCCCGATGATTCATGCAAAGATTCAGCCCCAAGGCATCCTCGGTTATGGAGAAGAAGATTTTTAAAGGTTTTTACCATATATGGGCATGGCGGCCATCTTAGTTGACGGACCGGGACCATTTTAGCAATCTTTCGTTCCCCCACCCTAAGGAGGCTCCATATGAAATTTGAGCAAAATTGGCTCAGCGGCTTCAGAGGAGAAGTCGTTTGAAAATGTTAACGGACGGACGGACGGACGCACGGATGGACGGACGGACGGACGGACGACGGACGAAAAGTGATCACAATAGCTCATCCTGAGCAGAGCTCAGGTGAGCTAAAAAGAACTACCAATACCACAAGTCTCCGGCCAAGTCTTACACATGTCATGTATGCACTTTGCATTGCATTGTTCATATGAACAATTTAAAGTATCTTGTGCACAGCTGAAAGTGTCAAAAAAAGCACAGCTGAAAGTGTCAAAAAAAGGCAATCTTGTCATGTACAACTGCATGTTTTAACTTCTGTATTCAACTAAAATACTGCAATAAAAACCAAACACACTGCAACCTCTTTATAATACTATTGTTGGCATCCAAAGCAAAACCCATGTTAGCTAAATAACCTTGTTGTGTCCAAACAGAAATGTATAAGTTATACAGAAAAAAATGACCATAAATGGTCACTTTTCTATATAATCTACATATTTTTGTTTCGATACAAACTTTTCGGGACCACCTTTAAACTGTCTTATATCCAAAACTGCCGACTGGAGACCAGGAGGTCGCGGGTTCAACCCCCGCCGGGGTCGGCAACATTCTTTCGTGGAGATTGATCATGAAATATTTTCTACAGTCATTCTCTCCCTTCTGCTGATTCAAGAAGGGCAGTTGTCAGTTTCTGGCGAAAGAATGTGCACAATACTGGTTAACCGCTTAGAGGACTAAGCCTGCCCAGTAAACGTGTGGTTAGGTAAACTGACCACGCTCAACATGACCCCATTGGGTTGACTGGGCCGTAAAACCTCAACACAAACAATATATCCAAAACTGTCTTCTATTTAACAGTTGCTAAACAACATTGTTGTATCCAAATAAAAATGTATAGATAATACAGAAAAATGCCTATAAATGGTCTCTTTTCTACGTAATCTACACATTTTTGTTTGGCTACAAACTTTTGAGGTCCATCTTATATCCAAAACTGTCTTCTATTCAACAGTCTTATTAAAAGCTGTTAGTGTAATGCTATGACTGATACACTACAACCTCTTTATAACACGGTTCGTTATAACACAGTTTTGGATATAACACGGTTCAAAGTTGGATCCCAAAAATATATAGATTATATCGAAAAATGACCATAAATGGTCATTTTTCGATATAATCTATACATTTTTGTTTGGATATATCATGGTTGTTTCACTAACATGGTTTATGCTATGGACCCCAACAATAGTGTTATAAAGAGGTTGTGGTGTACTATAAACAGTGGATCAGAAATGCAGTGAATTGCGTGCCAGACCTGGCATTTTGATTTTCTAACTTACACCATGAACATGCATATGGAATCCCTCAGCAAACTTCTTTCTTTTGCTTGGCTCAATCATGTACTCAACGCAGTCTTACACAATCATATGAGCAACAAATGAGAAAATGTATACTATGACTTGTGCCCAGCAAAGACTTAGATCAGCCTATGCCATCTGATTAGTCTGTATGGCTTGGCTCCCTCCCTATTCCCAGAATGCTCAGTGGCTATTTTGATCTGATTTCACAGCTGACCTTGAGTCTTCACCTATTTATGCCTAGCGTTCCCTAAAAGGAACCCTGGCAAACAGTGTAGATCCAGATCAGATGCCACAAATGCAGCATAAATTTCTTTAATGCATGATAGTAATAAAAATTAATCAGACACCCCTTCTTCTGGAAATGAGTCGGTCCAAAGTTATGGTAGAAGAGTCCACTTGGTATCAATGGGTTATTAACTGGGCATACATCAAAAGGTACATTTACTAACATTTCAACTCATATGGATTTCTAAATCTTAAACCTCAGCAGCCCTTATGGATTTCAACTCATATGCATTTCTAAATCTTAAACCTTAGCAGCCCTTATGGATTTCTAAATCTCAAACCTTAGCAGTAAAACTGGGGTTTACAGGGGTACACATTATTTTTCTTATTTCTGCTCAAAAACATAGATTGTGGGTACTCGTTAGAACTGCCTCACCGAGGCAGTTCTAATTACCCACAATCTATGTTTTGAGCAGAACTATGAAACAATATCAGAGTTTTTTAACTGAAAATTTTCAGGTTTTGGAAGTGAAATTTTCTATATATTTGAATAGGCGTGTTTTAAACCTTAGCAGCCCAAGTTTGATTATACTGATATGACTGAGACTTTTATAGAGTAAAACTGGGGTTTACAGGGGTACACATTATTTTTCTTATTTCTGCTCAAAAACATAGATTGTGGGTACTCGTTAGAACCACCTCACCGAGGCAGTTCTAACGTGTACCCACAATCTATGTTTTGAGCAGAACTATGAAACAATATCAGAGTTTTTTAGCTGAAAATTTTCAGGTTTTGGAAGTGAAATTTTCTATATATTTGAATAGGCATGTTTTAAACCTTAGCAGCCCGTTTGATTATACTGATATGACTGAGACTCATAAATGGATGAAGTAAGATTTTAAGTCTCAAATAAACTTGTCAGTGTTGATCTAAGAGCCTAACTGATACCATCCAAGCCATGACGAATTATCTTTACACATGGATCTTCATACGTCAGCTGTAGTTCTCAAATCAGCATCAAGAAGTAATCTAAAAGCAAGAAATAATTTTATATGGGCTGCGCCATGGGGAAACGTGTCTTTTGGCATATGCGGACAGCAAACAGATCAGACTGCACATCTGTGCAGTCTGATCAGGGCCTTCACTGTCCACTAACAGAATCATTGGTTTTTACAGAATGTATTAATCGAAAGCAAAGGCCCACATCATGAAAACATGCCTATATAATTTTGAGTCCCTTAAACCCCACTTTTATAAAGTAAAACCGGGGTTTACAGGGGTATACATTATTTTTCTTATTTCTGCTCAAAAACATAGATTGTGGGCACTCGTTAGAACCGCCTTGCTGAGGCAGTTCTAATGAGTACCCACAATCTATGTTTAGAGCAGAAATACGAAAAATATCAGAATTTTTTATCTGAACATTTTCATTTTTTGGTTAGTAAAATTTTCAATATATTTGAAAAGACATGTTTTCGTAACAGATGACACTTTAAGCATGTGCAGGATGATCTGTATCTGCACACTGTGCACATATTCAAAAGCACTTTGATACCTGATACTGATGGGGTATTATGTCAAACCATTCTAGTGTCTCTCCATCAGGTCATCAGCACTTCACTTCTGCTCTCTGAGTAGTTTATCATAAATTTTCTTGAAATTCTGGGTAGAAGGAGTGGCTTAGGAATTTTCATTAACAAAGTGCCAGTCACAACTATTGTTGTCTGCTTTGTCTTCTGCCGGTTACTTTAAAAAGTCATTTCTGCAAACAGTGTGGACCCAGATCAGACTGCAGTCTGATCTGGGTCCACACTGTTTGCCTGTATGCAAAAATAGGTTTGAAAAGTTTGCAAGAATATTCAGCAGACGACATAAAGACAACATTTTCAGATGCAGGTTTTCTTGGCGCTTTAAGGGTTAACTCTACAAAGGGTTATGGTGCCTGGTTAATGTAAAATTTTGTTTCCATTCGTTATATCTGGCTAATCACAAATACAGCAGACAACAATTTGAAATATATATTTTTTTTTATTTTTCAGAGAAAATAAGACTTGATATTTCTAGCAAATAGTGCACACGAAATGTCAAGTCCTATTTTCTTTGTAAAATAAGAGGACCATGATGGTCCTTTATCATTCACATGAGATAAACATATTTGCATACTTACTATTGAAGTTTCAGTCAAGTTCACTGCTTGAAGATTTTTACATTAATTTGATTCTCAAGAGTGACATGATGGTTCTAGAAAATGAAGCAGCAATGCCATATATGGAAAGCAGTACCATGTTTTTTTGTTTTTTTTTTTTTTTAAAATCTGATCTTCATAATTCTATAATATAGGACAAATAAGCCCTGTTCCATGGTGGCCATGTTTTTTATACATCATGATGGCTTGTGCAATCTTGGTAGAGGGTCATAAAGAAACAGTTCTGCTAAATTATATTGAAATCCATCAAGTTGTTTATTACAAGAAGATTTTTAAAGTTTTCTGTATAGATATATAGAGAAAATAAGTCTTGCCCTACTAGCCATGTTTTCTGGGGAATCATGATGGCTTGAACAATCTTGGTAGAGGGTCAACGAAGGAACATAGCAGCCATATTATATTGAATCAGTCAAGTAGTTTCTGACAAGAAGATTTTTAAAGTTTTCAATATAGATATATAGGGAAAACAAGAGGCCCACGGGCCAAGGTTCGCTCACCTGAGTGACATAGCCACTGCAGACATGCAGATGTTATGCAACATTTTTCAAATCCTATCATCGCAACTAATGAAAATATCATCATTTGAGCAGTTCTTAGTTTTGAAGAAGAATATATGGGCCTGACAGTCAATGGAGCATGATCATTTGAATAAACTATCAATCACATTTCAACAGAAGGATCAATGTGAAATTTGGTGGAAATTCGCTAAGTGGTTTCTGAAGAATCATGATTTTATACATGTAAACAGCACAGTGGCAGGGAAATATTATAAATATAAACCAGATGATGGCCATTTTTTTAGATTTCCAATCAGAACAATTTTAACTACAGTTAATCAACAAATCACTTCGATACTTTCAATATAAATGTATATGGCCCATACAAATGGGGAAGCAAACGACCTTGGAGGTAAAACGGTCAAATGTCAACATAGAACCATCATTTTAGCAATTTTGGTAGATCTCCTGTTCCCCATAATTTGTGCAAAGATTAGGACCCAGGGCTTATTTGGTTATGGAGAAGAAGATTTTTAAAGGTTTTTACCATATATGGGCATGGCAGCCATTTTGATCAATGGACCGTACCCATTTTAGCAATCTTTCATTCTCCTGCCCACGGAGGCTCCGCATGAAATTTGAGCAACACTGGCCCGGAGGCTTCAGAGGAAAAGCCATTTGAAATTATCAACATTTTTTCCATATAAATGTATGGGGCCCATACAAATGCATACAGAAGCAAACTTGACCTCGCCATAAAAAGGTTAAATGTCAATGTATGACAATTATTTTAGCAACTTTGGTAGACCGCCCGTTCCAGATGATATTTGCAAAGATTCAGCCATAATCCATCCTCGGTTTTGGAGAATAAGATTTTTAAATGTTTTTTCCCATACAAATGCATAAGGAAGCAAACTTGACCTTGCCATAAAAAGGTCAAATGTCAATGTATGACCATTATTTTAGCAACTCCAGTAGACCCCCTGTCCCCGATGATTTACGCAAAGATTCAGCCCCAAAGCATCCTCGGTTCTAGAGAAGAAGATTTTTAAAGGTTTTTACCATATATGGGCATGGCGGCCATCTTGGTCAACGAACCGTGACCATTTTAGCAATCTTTTGTTCCCCCTACCTAAGGAGGCTCCATATGAAATTTGAGCAAAATTAACCCAGAGGCTCCAGAGGAGAAGTTGTTTGAAATTCTGAACAGTTTTCCCATACAAATGCATAAGGAAGCAAAATTGACCTTACCGTAAAAAGGTCAAATGTCAATGTACGACCATTATTTTAGCAATTTTGGTAGCCCTCCTGTTCCCGAAGATATATGCAAAGATTCAGCCATAAGGCATGCTTGGTTTTGGAGAAGAAGATTTTTAAAGGTTTTTCCCATACAAATGCATAGGGAAGCAAACTTGACCTTGCCGTAAAAAGGTCAAACGTCAACGTACGACAATTCTTTTAGCAATTTTGGTAGACCTCCCCTCCCCGATGATTCCTGCAAAGGTTCAGCCCCAAGGCATTCTCGGTTCTGGAGGAGAAGATTTTTAAAGGTTTTTACCGTATATGGGCGTGGCGGCCATCTTGGTCAACGGACCGCAACCATTTTAGCAATTTTTCGTTCCCCCACCCTAAGGAGGCTCCATATGAAATTTGAGCAAAATTGGCTCAGCAGCTTCAGAGGAGAAGTCATTTGAAAATGTTAACGGGCGGACGCACGGACAGACGGACGGATGCATGGACGGACGACGGACGAAAAGTGATCACAATAGCTCATCCTGAGCAGAGCTCAGGTGAGCTAATAAGCCCTGTCACCTGGCAGCCATGTTTTTTTAAGCAAAGTATCATTGCTCTAACCATCTTGGTAGAGGGTCACAAAAGGAACATTGCTAGTAAATTATATTGAAATTGGTGTACACAAAGTTTTAAAATTTTCTTTATAGATATACAGGGAAAATAAGCCCCAACCCAGTGGCCAAGTTTTTTGACCGATCATGATGGCTTGAACAATCTTGGTAGCGGGTCACTAAAGAAACACCTTAGCAAAATTATATTGAAGATTTTAAAAGTTTTTCATATAGATATATAGGGAAAATAAGCCCTTCCCCCAAGTAGCCATGTTTTTTACTAAACATGATTGCTTTAACAAGCCTGGAAGAGGGTCACCAAAGGAACATATCTGCCAAGTAATATTGAAATCAGTCCAATGGTTTCTGACAAGAAGAGTTTTAAATTTTTTTTATAGAAATATAGGAAAAATAAGACCTGCCCCTGGTGGCCATGTTTTTACAAACCATGACGGCTTGAACGACCTTGGAAGAGGGTCACCAAAGGAACATTTCTGCCAAATAATATTGAAATCAGTCCAGTGGTTTCTGACAAAAAGATTTTTTAAAGTTTTCTGTATAGATATATATGGAACATAAACCTGGGCCCCTACCATCCACGTTTTTGACAAATCATGACGGCTTGAACAATCTTGGCAGAAAGTGACCAAAGGAACATTCCTGCCAAGTTATATTGAAATCAGTCCAGTGGTTTCTGGCAAGAAGATTTTTAAAATTTCTTTATAGATATATAAGGTAAATAAGCTCTACTCCATGGTGGTCATTTTTTTTGAAGATTCATGATGGCTTGAGCAATCTTGGTAGAGGATCACCATAGAAACATTTCTCCCAAATTGTACTGAAATTGGTCCAGTGGTTTCTGACATGAAGATTTTTAAAGTTTTTTTTTGTTGTTTTTTTTTTTCATTTGGTTGCTATGGCAACCAGTCCTGTATGGATTCAGTATCTTTGAACAATTTTCAGTCAGAATCACCGAAGGTTCAATCCTGTGAAATTTGGTTAAAACTGCTCAGTTTAAGAGGAGATATTGTTTAAAGAAATTGTGGACAGATGGATGGAAAGAAGAGTGGATGGACATATGGACACACAGACAACGACAAAGGTGAGTGATCACAATAGCTCACCTTGAATCTTCAGCTCAGGTGAGCTTATAAGTAAATCAATTTTAGAATGTAATCTGCTACAAGTTTCTTAGCATTTAATTAATGTTTAAGGGTTAATGCTCAGATTCATTTACATAAGAACAATTCTGTTATTATTTCAGCAGATATATTTCCAAATGGAACAATACAGTTGACTCCCTTTATCTCGATTATTCAAAACACAAACTACTGCTTAAGTCAAACTAAATTTTGGCCTGTTACCTCAAGCTGAAAATTCTGTTCCTTTGGAGTTTGAGATAATGAGAAATCTTTCCAATAGTAGGATCAAGAAATCCTTCTAAAAAATCAAACAATGATAACATCTTTCCAATTGCAAAGATGATGATTTTTTTCCCAATCAAAGAATGAACAAACCTTTCCAAACTAAAGAATGAAGAAATCTTTCTTAAGTAATGGACCAAAAACAAACATCTTTTTGGTTCAGAAGATGAAGATAACATTTGATAACGGTCATAATATGATGAAAACATTTTTTTTTTTTAATTTGAAAGATTATGAAAACGTTCAAAAGATGATGATAACATCTTTTCAAGTTGAAAGATTATGGAGATTTTTTTTTTTTCAGATCAAAGAATGAAAAACCTTTCCAAACTGAAAAATGAAGAAATTTTTCTAAACTAATGGATGAAAAAAACAACATCTCAATTTGAAAGATGATGATAACATTTGATAACATCTGAAAAAAACAACAACATCTTTTCAATTTGAAAGATGATGATAACATTCTACACTTGAAAGATGATGATAACATCTTTTCTATTCGAAAGATTATGGAGATTTTTTTTCCAGATCAAAGAATGAAAAACCTTTCCAAACTGAAAAATGAAGAAATTTTTCTAAACTAATGGATGAAAACAACAACATCTCAATTTGAAAGATGATGATAACATTTGATAACATCTGAAAAAAAAACAACCTTTTCAATTTGAAAGATGATGATAACATTCTACATTTGAAATATGATGGTAAGATCTTATCAATTTGAATTTTGAAGATTATTTTCCAGATCACACAGGATGAATGAACCAAACTGAAGAATGAATAAATGTTTCTAAACTAATGGAGAAAAAAAGGTAATGGAGAAAAAGATTGTAAAGCATATAACTTCAGATCAGTATTTAACATCAGAGCATGTATGAACTACTTCCAACCAAAAAGGTTCAGAAGATGTAATTTTTAAAAAACTTTAACCAACGTCGGTGCTGTGTTGACTGCTATAGCTCTACCTGTACATTTATTGTACATACATTCTTTCTCTGTACTGGTGCATACCTGAGACTTCAACGAAGTGCTGCTTTTATCGCATCCTTTATCTTCCCCAACTTAGCAGACGTGTCTACATGACCATCACCATTCTGTAAAATTAAGAGCAAATGATACACTTTTAAGGAGGCAACGGTCAAAATTGTTATGCCTCCCTTCTAAAGGAAAGAATTTGTTCCCAAGAATTTGCTCCTCATGGGAGCAATATTTTTCCTTTTTGAGAAGAACCATTTTCAGAAGGTGCTTAGTATGCAAACAAGCAAAGAAGACAAAAGTTACTCCCCTTGTTAACGAGAGCTGTAGCAAAACAGTATAGCTCTGCCTCTAAAAATTTCAATCAAAAACTTTAATACAAATTTTTCTCAATCTGTGACCTTGATCTCCATGTCACTAATGTTGACTGAGATGGTACAACAGAGAACTTCAGACCAGTATCTAACATCAGAACAAGTATGAACTACTTTCATCCAGAACTTCAGGATAAAGCCTTTTAAACACTTTAACCAATGCCAATGCAAACACCAATGCCTTGGTGACTGCTATAGCTTTACCTGTACCTTCAAACAGGTGAGCAAATAAAAACGTTACTATAATACCCCGCCAAGATCGTGTCGTGGGGGGATAACTCTGTAAAACATTGATGAAATTTGCCCATTAGCAATCCCAAACCAGATCTCCTTCATATCAATGCATGTCCCAAGTTTGGTTAAAATCCCTTGACTTTTACTCAAGTTATCGTCTATATATATATATATAATCGGATTTTTGATTAACGTGCAGGTACAGGGGCAACATCCACATCAGTGGGCCCCCTTCCAGATAGCTGGCTTGCTGTACGCATGGCAGATCTCACACCAGATCTCCAGGTAAGTCTATCATGAGGGTTGATAGCCGAGAGCTTCCACTCTCTGCAATTCCTCTCTGTCAGCTGCTTCCATGTCATTTTGGGCCTCCCAGGCCCACGCTTTCCATCAACCTGTATGTCAAAGGCTGTCTTGATTGCACCACTGGAGCGTTCCACATGTCCATACCATCGAAGTCTTCTCTCCTTCTGAATGAGGTCCAGATCCTCAATGCCAAGCCGCACAAGTAGCTCATTGGACCTGGTGGTGACAATATCTTGCGGCCTGACATTGCAGATCTGTCTGATCATTGCCCTGTCATTTCGCTGCAGACGCTGGAGATTCGGCTTTGTCAATGGCCAAGTCTCACTGGCATGGAGCATTGCGCTCCGCACACAAGAACTGTACACACGGCCACGTGTTTTGAAAGAGAGGTGGCGTGAAGAGAGGATTGGTAGCAGATCCTTGAACTTCTTCCATGCGGTTTTCACACGTGTTGTGGTTGAAAGTTCACAGCCACCTGCTGCTGAGAGCATGTCTCCTAGGTAGCAAAAGGAAGCTACCAGCTCAAGCTTGTCAGGTCCGACCTGAACTTCCTTCTGTGGTCTGCCATCCAAGGGGCGTGCAGTTCCCTGGCACCGTGTACATCTATAGTCAGGGTCCTTTTTCAAGCGCTTGAGCCCACTGCATTTCTTGTGCACCCAGTGCTTGCAGCCACTGCAGAAGATGCTGTTGTTGCCCACTCCAGTGCGACAGACAGCGCATGGAAACTCGCCTGAACTCTGTAGGAGGTCCAGTCCCGTACCGCAGATCATGAAAATTGGTCTGGAAATGAAAATATGGGCGTGTCTCTGGCAAATCACTCTGTCAAAATTTGATGAAATTTGCCCATTAGCAATCCCAATCCAGAACTCCAGAACTCCACAATATCAATGCACAAATCAAGTTTGGAGAAATCCATTGACGTATACTCAAGTTATCATCTGGAAACGAAAATATGGGCGTGTCTCGGGCAGATAACTCCGTCAAAATTTGACGAAATTTGCCCATTAGCAATCCCAAACCAGATCTCCACAATATCCATGCACATATCAAATTTGATGAAAATCATTGATGTTTACTCAAGTTATCATCCGGAAACGAAAAACAGATGGACAGACGACGGATGGACCGACAGACACACAGAAGTGCAACCTGAAACCATAATACCCCGCCACTATATAGTGGCGGGGTATAAAAATGGAAAAAAAAAAAAAAAAAAAAAAAAAAACACACCATAAGTATCAGGTTCGGTTAACATAGTATATCTAGCTGAGATACTATGAAAAACCAGTATCTCCTTTACAGAATTAGGTACACAGTGAAACTCCAGACCAGTCTGTAAATTTGGAGATCATCTTTACTGAAGTTTTAGACAAGAATGTTATTATGGTAAATGTCCTAAATTTTGAACACCAGAGTGTCTGACAAAATGGCATAAGCAAACAGAGCTGACCCAGATCAGACTGCTCCTGAAGGAGTAGTCTGATCAGAGACTACTCTATTTGCCTTTCCACTAAGTAGTTTGTTACAACTACATAAAAAGCATAATTTATATGAAATAAAGGTTTCAAAATTTTAGGACATTTACTGTACCAAATATTATTTATTGGGCACAACTTTTAATCTAGTTACCATATTCAACCTAATTACTGCACATACTCCTATAAACGCACAGTCAAGCAATTTGGTAGTCTTCAAAATCCTATTATAAACTATAAAGGCATATGTTGTGGAAACACATTTGAATTGCATCGACTTGTCGATGCAATTCAAAGGAGTACCCACAACGTATGCTCCGTTAGAGAGAAAATTAGAGGAAAAACATACCGCATAAGCATCATTTGACAAGTCCTTCACTTACCAGTTATAAGTGTACCATTAGCACATATTTTGCAAATACTTTCCAAGTACATGTACATGTATTTTTGAAAAACCTAAGTGCACTGTGTGGTAATTAGGTCGAATACGGTATATTCACTATCGCCTATCAAGCTGAGCAATGGGAAATTTTGAAGACTGTATTTGATCTTTTATAAACTAAATTGTAGAAAATATCAATATACAGAATCTATGTCTGTGCAGTCACTGAGCTACAATAATTATCCTAAGTACTGGGCAGACTGGCCTGAGCAAACAGTGTAGACCCAGATCAGATGTAGCCAAAAGCTGCATCTGATCAGGGCCTACACTGTTTGCCACTCATCCAGCAGTTTTTACACATATATAGATACCAAAATACACTTGTTCAAATTTCAGGACAAGTATGGTAAGGAAGTAAGGTATCCCAATACTTAGGGCAAATACTGTATTGTTTGCATTTTTCCTGAGGACACCTGTTCTAATGTCACAGATCATGTACAATTCATTACTGTGCTTTGGACCTCTTTCAGGAAGTCGTTTTTTGCCTAGCACTTTACAGAGAAGACATGAATTTTCAAACTACTGTTATGGTTAAATGCAAAACCTTTTGTTGTGACTCAACTCTATTTCTTTATATTTTTCGCTTGATTTTTCACAATAATTGTTTTTTTTATTTTTCATTTTTACGAGACATGTTCAGCCACAAAGTTTTCGTGGCCAACTTCCACAAACTTCTCCAAACAGTTCCAACTTCAAATTAATTATAGATTTTCCGCTAATTAGATGAAAAAAATATTATTTTCAGAAGATCTTGTCATTTTTTAAAGCCTACATCTATCACTCATCCCATTGTAATGGAAATATAATTGGTGAAAAGCATGTTTGACATGGGTATCAATATGACATTGCACCATATTACTAGAGGGGTGTTTATATTCAGCTACAAAGCTGATCAACGTCAACTTCTCTAAAATGTCCCAGCCTGCAATATACAGTTGACTCTCGTTATCTCGACCTCGCTTATCTCGAATAACCGCTTATCTCGAAGTGAAAATCTGGTCCCTGCCTATACATGAAAACCTAACAACAGATGGAAAATATTGTAGAAAAGAGGAGAAATTGCTCCTAAGGAGCAATTTCTCCTCTTTTCCACAATATTTTCAATATATCACTAACTTCAAAAGTCCAATTACCTATCAATTTGTTAAATGTGGTTAATCAAATTATTTTTTCCTCAATTCTGCAAACCTGATATGTCGAACTACGGATATCTCGAAGTATTTCAGAGAGTCCCTTGGAATTCGAGATAACGAGAGTCGACTGTATTGCAGTGTTTGTTCTACTTAGATGAAAGAATATCAATTTTACTACTTCAACACCAAAGCAGATACTTTCCTTTTCATCAGGGGAAATGTTCTCCTGACCAGTTACTGACATTTAGGGTTGGGTCAGATAGGGTGGGGTGGGGCTGGAAAGGATACCAACTCACCTCTCTTTCCCGGTCTTTCACTGGTTCATGTGCATCTCAAGTCTTATAAACTCACATATAATGAAACCATACCATATTTATATATTCATCTGACAGTAGCTCAATAGTATTAACTCTTAAAATACCAAGAAAACCTGCATCTGAAAATGTCTTCTGTTTATGCCATCTGCTATTCTTGAAAACTTTTCAAACCTATTTTTTGCATACAGGCAGAAAGTGTAGACCCTGTTCAGACTAGGAGCAGTCTGATCTGAGTCTACAATGTTTGCAAAAAATGACTTTTAAAATCACAAGCAGATGACAAGGCAGACGACAATTGTTGTGATTAGCAGCTTAAGGGTTAACATATGCCCAGAAAGCACCTTGTCTCTTTATATGGCTCAAACAAATAAATGAATATCTAGAAAAAGTATCCATAGGACATGGATGTCCCCGCCAAAATGCCATTCAGAAAAAGGTTACTGCCAAGGGCAGACAATTCATAAACCAAATAAGCAAGAGTTGTCTTCCATGTTCAAGACACATTGCCTCAATACCATGCATGCATCTGTAAATTTTCATAAATATATTCCATATGGTTCAGGAGTTATGGCCCACACATGGTTTACTATATAGAACTAAGTCAAGGGCAGATAATTCAAAAAACAAACAAGAGGCCCACTGGCCACGGGTCGCTCACCTGAGTGACATAGCCACGGCAGATATGCAGATGTTATGCAACATTTTTCCATTTATTATGCAACATTTTTCCTGCCATCGCAACTAATGAAAAGATTATCATTTAAGCAGTTCTTAATTTTGAAGAAGAATATATATGGCATGCCAGTCAATGGAGCGTGATCATTTGAACAAACTCTAAATGGCCGCCAGCTTGGATTTACGATCGGCATGATTTTAGCTATTTTGATCTACGAGTTACCTCAATGCTTCCTATCAAGTTTCAAGTCAACTGGCCTTTTGGTTCAGGAGAAGAAGCGAACAATTTTTCAAGATGGCTGCCATGGCAGCCATCTTGGATATCCAATTGGCACGATTTTAGCTATTTTTGATCTACAAGTCACCTTAATATCTCCTACCAAGTTTGGAGTCAATTGGCCTTTCGGTGCAGGAGAAGAAACTAAATACAGATTGGCATGATTTTAGCTATTTTTGATCTACGTCACCCAAATGCTTCCTACTAAGTTTCCAGTCAACTGGCCTTTCGGTTCAGGAGAAGAAGCGAAAATTAGATTTTCAAGATGGCTGCCATGGCGCCCATCCTGGATTTCCGATCAGCATGATTTTAGCTATTTTTGATCTACAAGTCACCCCGATGCTTCCTAGCAAGTTTGGAGTCAACTGGCCTTTCGGTTCAGGAGAAGGGCGAAAAATAGATTTTCAAGATGGCCGCCATGGTGGCCATCTTGGATTTCCTATAGGCACGATTTAAGCTATTTTTGATCTATAAGTCACCCCAATGCTTCCTACCAAATTTGGAGTCAGTTGGATTTGGGATTAGAAGTAGAAGCGAAAAATAGATTTTCAAGATGGCTGCCATGGTGGCCATCTTGGATTTCTGATCGGCACGATTTTTGCTATTTTTGATCTACAAGTCACCCAAATGCTTCCTAGCAAGTTTGGAGTCAATTGGCCTTTCGATTCAGGAGAAGAAGCGAAAAATAGATTTTCAAGATGGCGGCCATGGCAGCCATCTTGGATTTCCGATCCGCACAATTTTAGCTACTTTTGATCTACAAGTCACTCTGATGCTTTCTAGCAAGTTTGGAGTCAATTGGCCTTTCGGTTCAGGAGAAGAAGCGAAAAATAGATTTTCAAGATGGCGGCCATGGCAGCCATCTTGGATTTCCTATCGGCAAGATTTTAGCGTTTTTTGGATCTACAAGTCACCCTGATTCTTCCTAGTAAGTTTGGAGTAAATTGGCCTTTCGTTTCAGGAGAAGAAGCGAAAAATAGATTTTCAAGATGGAGGTCATCTTGGATTTCCGATTGGCACGACTTTAGCTATTTTTGATCTACAAATCACCCTGATGCTTCCTAGCAAGTTTGGAGTCAATTGGCCTTTCGGTTCAGGAGAAGAAGCGAAAAATAGATTTTCAAGATGGCCACCATGGCGGCCATCTTGGATTTCCGATCGGCACGATTTTAGCTACTTTTGATCTACAAGTCACCCTGATGCTTCCTAGCAAGTTTGGAGTCAATTGGCTTTTCGGTTCAGGAGAAGAAGCAAAAAACAGATTTTCAAGATGGCGGCCATCTTGGATTTCCGATCGGAACGATTTTAGCTATTTTCGATCTACAAGTCACCCCGATGCTTCCTACCAAGTATCAAGTCAATTGGCCCAGGGGTGTAGGAGAAGTAGGCTTTTAAAGCAATTGTTGATGCCGCATGACGCACGACAGACATTGACTGACCACAATAGCTCACCATGAGCTAAAAAGCAAGAGTTGTCTTCCTTTTTCATGACACATCATCTCAATGTCATGCATGCACCTGTAAAGTTTCATAAATATATTCCATAGGGTTAAGAAGTTATGGCCCAGACATGGCTTACTATATGGAACTAAGTCAAGCGCAGATAATTAAAAAACCAAACAAGCAAAAGTTGTCATCCTTTTTCACGACACATCGTCTCAATGTCATGCATGCACTTGTAAAGTTTCATAAATATATTCCATATGGTTTAGGAGTTATGGCCCGGACACGAATTGGGACGGACGTACGTACGGGATGGACAGGGGTAACACTTAATGCCCTTCCGCTATTCTTCGAATAGGCGGGGGCATAAAAATCAACATTTACAGGTGCATGGATGAATCTATATGGTTTAGGAGTTATGGCCCAGACACGGTTTACTATATGGAACTAAGTCAAGGGCAGATAATTCAAAAACCAAACAAGCAAGAGTTGTCTTCCTTTTTCACAACACATCGTCTCAATATCATGCATGCACCTGTAAAGTTTCATAAATATATTCCATACAGTTAAGGAGTTATGGCCCGGACACGGTTTACTATATGGAACTAAGTCAAGGGCAGATAATTCAAAAACCAAACAAGCAAGAGTTGTCTTCCTTTTTTCAAGACACATTGTCTCAATGTCATGCATGCACCTGTAAAGTTTCATAAATATATTCCATATGGTTTAGGAGTTATGGCCCGGACACAAATTGGGACGGACGTACGTACGGGATGGACAGGGGTAACACTTAATGCCCTTCCGCTATTCTTCGAATAGGCGGGGGCATAAAAATCAACATTTACAGGTGCATGGATGAATACTAAAAACAGGCTGTACATATTTTATCTACCATAATACAATGTATTTGCTTAATTGAACAACAATGACTCCAGTCAAACATTGTGACGTACCCTGTAAAAGCAGATCTTATTGTGACAATTTTTCTTGATGAATCTTGCAAAATGGAAAATGCTCATTTTACTGGAGCAATACATGTGAAATGAAGGAAATTGGGGCCGTTTTGAGAAGTTGTTGCACATGTTTCGCTACAAAAAAAAAAAGGATAATAATATTGAATACTGCAGAAAAATTAAGCGGAAAAAATATTGAAAAAAAAAATGAGTTTAAACTTGCACGGAAAGTTTTATTCTATTCATTTGTTCTAAAAAATACCAAATATTTTGATTTTTTTCCCTACTAAAACTGGTTAGAAATTATGCAATTATTGATAAGCTAGGTAGATTAGAGGCAGGTTTTCAACAAGTTCCATTTTTTTGTTTAAATTTTCTGAATTTTTTCACAATATTGTTGTGAAACATCAATAATTTATTGGATCCAACACAGTTCTTTAGTTAACATGGATTTTGTTTTGGATCCAGCAATAGTGTTTTAAAGAGGATGTGGTGTGTATTATCAGAAAAAAAAAAAAGTTTCCAATGTGATGCCTTTAGAATATTAAAATAAATATACCTTTTTGGAGTGTATCAGCTTGCCCCCAACAGCCACCTCAAACCAGCCAGTAACAGAAGGAGTTCCTTCAGCAGTCTGAAAACAGACACCATAGCATACTTCCAGATGAGAGTGGGTATCCAGATAATGTTAAAAATATTGATACTTTTGGTTGTAATTTGGCTGAAAAAGTGCCGTATTCAGATAAGGCACTATTTACAACTTGTAAATAGTGCCTTATCTGAATACGGCACTTTTTCAGCCAAAAGTATTTCATATTGCAGCTCCCTGGGGCAGGGTAATGGAAGTTGTTAAAATGGATGCAGTCTATCGACCAAGAGGGCCATCATACACATACCCCATACATGGTGAAAACACATAATATAAAAATCATCCTTGAAGAACCAAGAAAGCTTTTAGGTTGAATTTTGGTATAGCGCAAGGGATGGAAGGGCTATCAAACTTCTTCAAAAGCTGATTTTAGGTTGACCTTTGACCTTTTCACTGAAAAATTAAATCTGCTTTGATCCCTAGACATTTATATAGGGACACTGCTGGGTCCTTTTCTCAAACTGAATTGAACAGTAAAGGAAGAAACTTGAAAAATTTGATTAAAGCAGTACAAGCCTTCAACTGAGATCAAATTTTTGTCCCTTTGGGTTTGTCTCCCCCCTCCCCCCCCACCTACACACACACACACACACACACACACACACACACACACACACACACACACACACACACACACACACACACAATGCATACACACACACATCCTGGAACTATGTACATATACAAAATCAAAACAAAAAAATTCACAGGTAATCAGTCTTACAACAGATGATTATAGTGAGAAAAGCTTTCTTTTACTATAAAAATTTTGTCCTTTGGGTGCTGTCTGCTCACACCCCTTGGCTATATGTATGTATGTGTATGTTACTCTAAAAAAAAAACACACACATTGTGGGCAGTTGCATCAGCAAGGCAGAATCCATGTTTTTGTGAAGCAATAAGAAAATATCTGACTGGATACACAGTCCATCTATAGCTGTATGACATAGACCTTGATTTTTTTTTCAACTGAAAAGTATTGATATTTTTCTTTTTTCTCCATGTGCTTATTAGAGGTGAGAGATTTCTAATAAGTACCAACATTATATATTTTCTTCAAGAAACAGGAGAAATATTTATCAGGGCCTAGTTCTTCAAAACTAACGAAGTCGTTAGTTAACATACTGTTAAAACTTTGATCATTAAATATAGCAAATACGCTAATATTTTTGCTGAAAAAAAATGTGAGTACATGTAGCTTTTGCATTTGCTAAAGCTACTCACATTTTTTCAGCAAAAAATACCTGTGAATTAGATATTGTACTTACTATATCAGTTAGCATTTTGACCACTAACAAGCTTGTTAAGCTAATGATGCTTTGAACAACTGGGCCCTGGATATCCCTCTTACCCAGAGCTACGACTGTATGTGTAAGATGATCTGAATCTTTGCATATTACATATACTCAGTTATAGTCAGCGGTCCTCTACTGCAGAATCACACAGGCTGATGCTTTCACAAGCTTACAAAGAAGGTTTGACGGTTGATAAAAATATGTTTTCTGGAAGAAAATGGCTGTGGCCATAAGAAATTTACTGTACCCTCTTTTCTTCAGTCACTATTTTTGTACACTGAAACATATCACCTGTCACACCAAGTATAACAAGAGGTCCACGGTTCGCTCACCTGAGTGACATAGCCACTGCAGACATGCTGATGTTATGCAACATTTTTCCAATCCTATCATTACAACTAATGAAAATATCATCATTTGAGTAGTTCTTAGTTTTGAAGGAGAATATATGGGCCTGACAGTCAATGGAGCATGATCATTTGAATAAACTATCAATCACATTTCAACAGAAGGATCAATGTGAAATTTGGTGGAAACTGGCTAAGTGGTTCCTGAAGAATCATGGTTATATACATGTAAACAGCATAGTGGCAGGGAAATATTATAAATATAAACCAGATGATGGCCATCTTAGATTTCCAGTCAGAACAAATTTAACTACTGTTGATCTACAAGTAACTTCGATACTTTCAATATAAATGTATATGGCCCATACAAATGGGGAAGCAAATTTGACCTTGGAGATAAAAAGGTCAAATGTCAACACAGAACCATCATTTTAGCAATTTTGGTAGATCTCCTGACCCCCATAATTTGTGCAAAGATTAGGACCCTGGGCTTATTTGGTTATGGAGAAGAAGATTTTTAAAGGTTTTTACCATATATGGGCATGGCAGTCATTTTGATCAATGGACCATACCCATTTTAGCAATCTTTCATTCTCCTGCCCACGGAGGCTCCGCATGAAATTTGAGCAACACTGGCCCGGAGGCTTCAGAGGAAAAGCCATTTGAAATTACCAACATTTTTTCCATACAAATGTATGGGGCCCATACAAATGCATACAGAAGCAAACTTGACCTCACTGTAAAAAGGTTAAATGTCAATGTATGACAATTATTTTAGCAACTTTGGTAGATTGCCCATTCCAGATGATATATGCAAAGATTCAACCACAAGCCATCCTCGGTTTTGGAGAATAAGATTTTTAAATGTTTTTTTGCCATACAAATGCATAAGGAAGCAAACTTGACCTTGCCATAAAAAAATCAAATGTCAATGTATGACCATTATTTTAGCAACTTTGGTAGACCCTCTGTCCCCGATGATTTATGCAAAGATTCAGCCCCAAAGCATCCTCGGTTCTAGAGAAGAAGATTTTTAAAGGTTTTTACCATATATGGGCATGGTGGCCACCTTGGTCAACGAACCGTGACCATTTTAGCAATCTTTTGTTCCCCTTACCTAAGGAGGCTCCATATGAAATTTGAGCAAAATTGGCCCATAAGCTCCAGAGGAGAAGTTGTTTGAAATTCTGAACATTTTCCCATACAAATACTTAAGGAAGCAAAATTGACCTAACCCTAAAAAGGTCAAATGTCAATGTATGACCATTATTTTAGCAATTTTGGTAGCCCTCCCATTCTCGATGATATATGCAAAGATTCAGCCATAAGGCATACTCAGTTTTGGAGAAGAAGATTTTTAAAGGTTTTTCCCATACAAATGCATAGGGAAGCAAACTTGACCTTGCCGTAAAAAGGTCAAATGTCAACGTACGACAATTTTTTTAGCAATTTTGGTAGACCTCCCATCCCTGATGATTCCTGCAAAGATTCAGCCCCAAGGCTTTCTTGGTTCTCGAGAAAAAAGATTTTTAAAGGTTTTTACCATATATGGACGTGGCGGCCATCTTGGTCAATGGACCGCGGCCATTTTAGCAATTTTTCGTTCCCCCACCCTAAGGAGGCTCCATGTGAAATTTGAGCAAAATTGGCTCAGCGGCTTCAGAGGAGAAGTCGTTTGAAAATGTTAACGGACGGATGGACGACGGACGAAAAGTGATCACAATAGCTCATCCTGAGCAGAGCTCAGGTGAGCTAAAAATGACGTCTGTTTTAAGCATGTGGGGTGCACTGAGGGTATCTTGTAGCATTTCATGCTGACCATCTAGTTGTGGTAGGTTGTTACCTATAACTTGTCATTTTCCAACTATCACATTAAAAATTGCCTTTTAAAAGCGTAATTTTATTTTGCTTTATACTTCTCCACCTATTCATTTCGACCTCAAAATCTAAATGATGATAACTGTTTAGCAGTGGACTAAGATCACATTGTATCAGCTGACAGGCCTACTTGGGCCCTGCAAGCCTGTGAAACCAGTGACCAAAGTGAGAATAAAATATCAATACTTACAATATCAAGCTGCCCTGGAAACGCCTTCTCCAAGTCCTGGGCTAGTTTACGGTACTACAAAAGAAATATCAAACTCTTTATGTAGACTCATCTAACATAATCTTTTGGACTGGTCTGTTTCCAATAGCAGCATTTCTAGTCAGGTTTTTTAATCATGCAGCATCTGATCTGGGTCTGTACTGCTTGCCAAATACCCTTTTTGGGGTCTCCAGACTAAAATGGGTCAACCCTTGTCCTGCTGAACCCAGATATGTACCCTGCTTTTGCAAATATTGTAGATCCAGATCAGGTGACTTCTGAAATGCTAACTGATCTGGATCTGCACCATTTGCCATTCAGTATTTGAACTGATACCAACAATCTGGATTAAGTAATCTGATTGGCTGATACGACTAATCAGAAGTGGGTGTGGCATCTTAATTTATTCAGCATGGCGAGGATTTAAGTCTAAGACACAGTTGAGCAAGCCATAATCCAAACACGGTGAGTATAATCATTCTGAAATTTTCCTATTTTTGCCCTAATCTATTGTAGACTGAATGGACTCTCCCACACTATATATTGGAAGAGTCTAATTTCAATTTTAGGTACACGTATGTCAGGCTACGAGAGTTAGATATTCCTAAGGAAAAATGGTTGAACTATTTGCAAACAGTGGAGACCCTGATCAGATGCTGGGTTCTGTGACATCTGATCGGGGTCTCAATGTGTGCCAATTACCCTTTTAGAGGTCTACAGACTACATTGGATTAAAGATTTTTAAGTTGAACATGAAGTGTGATAGAATTGCTGAAACAAGGAACCATAACATAAATTGGTTCTATTGCCAATGCCCCTCGTTTTGTTAGCGACAGGGTACAAAAATATTAAAATGCTTTATTTAAAAAAAAAATCAAGAGGGCCATATGGACATAGATCCCTCATCTGAGCTCAGCACAACTTGTGGAAATGAGGGTGTCATGGCTTGCAAGGTGTCAGTTAAAGGTGGCCATTTTGTTTGGTTGCCATGGCAAAACTTATAAGCAGGATCGAAATTTGTGAAGCATCAGCTGGTAAAGAAGACCATATGAAGCACCAGCAGGGAAAAAAACCCTGTGAAGGGAAGACCCTCTGTGAAGCACTAGCTGGAAAAGAAGTCTCTAATGTCTATTTTTAGCTCTGGTGGCCAGTTTGTTCAGCTCAGTGGAACCATTTTAGCAATTCTGGTAAAAAAGCACAAGAGGAACATTTTTGTGAAATTATTTTAAAATTAGGCCACTGGCCTAGAACGAGATCTGGCGGAATTTTGTTCAAGTGGAATCATTTTAGCAATTTTGGTAAAGGGGCATTATTGGGGAGGAACATATCTCTAAAATTATTTCGATATCAGGTCACTGGCCTAGGCGAAGATGTTTAAAGTTGTTTTTGTTTTTTTTGTTTTTGTTTTTGTTTTTCTATTTTTAGCTCAGGTAGCCAATTTAGCAGTTCTGGTATAGATACATTTCTATGAAATTATTTTGAAATCAGGCCACTGGCCATGGAGATGTTGTTTAAATGTTTTCTATTTTTAGCTCTGGCGGCCATTTTGTTCACCATTTGGAACCATTTTAGCTGTTTAGGTAGAGGGCCATAAAAGGAACATTTCTATGAAATTATTTTGAAACCAGGCCACTGGCCTTGTTTAAAATTTTTTTCTACTTTTAGCTTTGGTGGCCATCTTTTTCAGTGGAGCGCAATCATTTGAGCAATTCTGGTAAAGGGCCATAAGTGGAAAAATTCTGTAAAGTTTGGAGGACAATGGATCAGTAGTTCAAGAGGAGATGTTGTTGACAATGGACCACCCACAACACATGACAAACGACTGACAGAGGGTGATCACAATAGCTCACCTTGAGTCCAGGACCTGAAAGTCCAACTTGCTAGAGATATTCATACTCATCATATATTTTGTGTGAAGTTACATTAAAATCCATCAATAAATGTAGGCACTATAGCAATGAAAAGTTTTGCTGAAAATAGCCACAATGACCTTGACCTTGAGCCCAGGACCCTGAGTCAAACTTGCTTGAGATAAAATCATACCCAACATTTGTGAGAAGTTAAATTAAAATCCATCAATGAATGTAGGCACTAGAGCCATAACAAAGTTTTTTTTCTAAAAATAGCCACAGTGACCTTGACCTTCAGCCCAGCACCCTGAAAGTCAATCTTGACTGAGATAATATAATACTCAACATTTCTGTGGTTATATTAAAATCCATTGATAAATGTAAGCACTAGAGCAATGACAAAGATTTTTCTAAAAATAGCCAAAAAGACCTTGATTTTAAGCCTGGGACCCTGAAAGTCCAAGTTGCTCGAGATATTTATCATACCCAACTTTTGTGTGAATGAACATTAAAATCCATCAATAAATGTAGGCGCAAGAGAGATGACAAAGTTTTTTTCTAAAAATAGCCACAGTGACCCTGACCTTGAGCCAAGGGCCTTGACAGTAAATCTTGTTCATATCCAACATTTGCATGAAGTTATATTAAAATCCATCAATAAATGTAGGCACTAGAGCGAAGACATTTTTTTTTCTAAAATAGCCATAGTGACCTTGACCATAAGCCCAGAACCCTGAAAGTCAAACTTGCTTGAGACATAATCATACCCAACATTTGTGTGTAGTTATTGAATTCATCTGAGAGTCCTCCATGTCCACCTTATCAAGTTTCAGAAATATCTTATCAAAACTGAATGAGTTATGCTGACAAAGTCAAACAGAGGCTTTTCAGCAATCAAATGCAAGGGGACTTAACTCTAATGATCAGATCTGGCCAATTTCTGAGCTTATCCGTGATTTCATCCATGTCCACCTTATCAGCAAGATTCAGAAAGACCTGGTATAAACTGAATGAGTAATAGTGATGACAAAATCTATTAAAACTAAATGAGTTATAGTGATGACAAAGCCTATAAGAGGCTTTTTCAGCAGTCAAGGGGAGGTAACTCTAAGATTAATGATCCGATCTGGCCAGTTTTCTAAAAGGTTTGAGATTTCCATCTATGTCCACCTTACCTGCAAGTTTCAGGAACAGCTGATCAAACTGAATGAGTTACGCTGATGACAAAATCAAATAGAGGCTGTTTCAGCAATCAAGGGAATATAACTCTAACTCATAATGATCCGATCCTGCCACCTTATCTGCTAGTTTCAGGAAGATCTGATCAAAAGTGAATGAGTTATGCTGAGCTGACACAGCCAAAGAGAGGCTTTTTAAGCAATCAAATGCAAGGAGACTTAACTCGAAGATTAATGGGATCTGGCCAGTTTTTGAACTTATCTGAGATTTCATCCATGTCCACCTTATCTGTAAGTTTCAGAAACATCTGATCAAAACTGAATGAGTAATACTGATAACAAAATCTTTTACACCTAAATGAGTTATAGTGATGACAAAGTCTATCAGAGGCGTTAGCAGCAATCAAGGGAATGTTACTCTAAAATTAATAATCAAATCTGGCCAGATTTTGAACTTGTCCGAGATTTTTATCAGTGACCACCTTATCTGCAAGTTTCCGGAAGATCTGATCAAAACTGAAAGAGTTATGCTGATAAAAAAGTCCAACAGAGGCTTTTTCAGAAATCAAGGGGAAGTAACCCTAAGATTAATTCGATCAGGCCAGCTTTCTAATGATCATCCATGTCCACCTTATCTGCTAGTTTCAGGAAGATCTGACCAAAACTAATGACAAAGTCAACCAGAGGCCTTTTTAGCAATCAATTGCAAGGGGATGTTTTAAACTCTAACATTAATGATCGGATCTGGCAAAGTCAACCAGAGGCTCTTTCAGTAAATCAATTGCAAGAGAATGTAACTCTAACATTAATTATTAGATCTGGCCAGTATTCTAACTTGTCCAAGATTTCATCCATGTCCACCTTATCTGCAAGTTTCAGAAATATCTGATCAAAACTGAACAAGTTGTGCTGATGACAAAGTCAAACAAGCTTTTTTTTCAGCAGTCAAGGGGACGTAACTCTAAGATTAATGATCAAATCTGGCCAGTTTTTGAAATTGTCCAAGATTTCATCCATATCCATCTTATCTGCAAAGTTTCAGGGACATCCGCAAAGTTATGGTGATGACAAACATTTTCCAGTTGTAAGTCTATGGAACCTTGTGATTGCCACAACAACAAGTTTTCATTAGATTTTCATGAAAAGCTCATTCCATCAATTCCTCATTATGAAATAGATGAGAAAAGACTAAGATCAGCCTGCAGACTGTGGAGAATAACTGGTCACAGGTGCTGATGGACGGTATATGATGGAAAATGGACAGACCACTATCCTATTGACCCCTGGAGCCTTCTGCCCAGGTGAGCTAAAAAATTGAAACGATAATATCTGCCATCAGTATCATGTGGCAAGCAGATGACCCTGTCAAAAAAATTGACAAAATTTACCCTTTAGCAATCCCAAATCAGGGCCCAGTTGTTCAAAGCGTCGTTAGCTTAACAAGCTCGTTAAGGGTCATTTCGTTAACTGTTTTAGCAGATGCAATATACAATATTCTGATATTTTTTGCTGAAAAAATGTAAGTAGCTTTTGCACTGCAAAAGCTACTCACATTTTTTCAGCAAAAAATTTCAGCATATTTACGTATGACTCGATCAAAATTTTAACGAATCGTTAACTAACGACATCGTTAGTTTTGAACAACTGGGCCCAGATCTTCATAATATCAATGCACATACCATTGTTGGATAAAATCCATTGTAATTTACTCAAGTTAACATCCCGAAACGAAAAATGGGCTGGTTGGATTGATGGACATACTACAGACCAATGGATATAGACACACAGATGACCCACATGAAACCATAATAACCCATCACTATCATGTGGCGGGGTATAAAAAGCTTTAAATGTTTTATCCAAAGTCATTCAAACATGTCATGCATGTACTGTAATAACCCCAAGTATTGGGACAGACAGGCTTGAGCAAACATTGTAGTCCCAGATCAGATGCCGCAGAATGCAGTGTTTGATCTGGGTCTACACTGTTTGCCACTCATTCAGCACTATTTTAGAGACATCAATAGTTAGTAAAATAGACATTTTCAAATTTTAGGACAAGTACGGTAAGGAATTAAGGTGTCCCAATACTACAGGGATCAAACATGGTTTTTCATGCATTAACATTCGCCAGGTCCCAAGGGAGATGTTGAAAATGGAGGCCGGAGGCCGTGGTTTTCAACACCTCCCTAGGGACCTGGTAAATGTAAATGCATTGAAAAACCATGTTCGATCGCTATTATTGCATAAAAACTGAAAACATTTGCTACATTTCGCATTATTTCTTGCACTATTTGCCTTTTCACCGATGTCTCGCGAACACAATTTCCAAGGACTATGCCTGTTCTAGGGCTGGACGGTACACATCTCGTAATGGTAGCAAATCTGTGGTTCCAGTACGATCATATTAAAAGTTGCGTAGCTGTGCATTAACAGCATGTGAATTGCCGTTAATACACGTCTTTTCCCTGGTTAATGCACGCCTGTTAATAACGTGCGATACTGCTTTTAAAGCAATAATGAGTGTTAATACGGTACACAAGTACCAGTGCCATAGCTACTATAACATTCAGAAGCCATAACTCCCTACCATACTTGTCCTAAACTCTAAATGAGTCCATTTTACTACTTTAGGATGTGTTAAAAACTGCATGGCAAATAGTGCAGACCCTGATCAGGTTTGCTCAAACCTGTCTGTCCAAATAACTAGGATAAAAACAGCACTAAAATATCATTTATTATAGCAAAAGCTCTGATCCTATTGAAAGCTTCTAGATAATACAACTTGTATAATATAAAAGATACTGTACTTGAGGTAATTATTGCAATTTAGTCTGTGAGTGTGTACTTAGGTTTTTCAAAATTACTGGGAAAACTCTACCTACCAGTGGGGTACACTTTAAAAACAAGATCAGCAAAGGACTAATTTGATGATGCTTATGCGATTTTTCTGATTTTCTTATAAAAGCATATAAAAACATGTTATTGGTGCTCATTAGAAGTGCCTCAGGAAGGCACTTCTAATGAGTACCACAACATATGTTTTCATGGAGACATAAGAAAAATGCTTTGTGGATACCCCACTCCTATCTGGAGCTCAGTCCTATTCCCAAAATGCCTTTACCATATTTACCATGCATATTGGGACACCTCCTTATCACACATGGTTTAAGAGTAAGAACCAGTCCCTTTTTCTACCTGCTAACGCATCTAATTACTGCATATGGTGTAGACCCTGATCAGTCATTTGTAGACTGAATGAACTCCCCCCACACTATAAATTGGAAGAGTCCAGTTTCAATTTTAGGTACGTCAGGCTATGTGATTTAGATATTCCTACAGAAAAATGATTGAACTATTTACAAACAGTGGAGACCCTGATCAGATGCTGCATTCTACCACATCTGATCTGGGTCTGCACTGTTTGCCAATTATCCTTTTAAAGGTCTCCAGACTACAATGGGTTAATTGTAGCCAAATGGTGGTCAGGAGGTCATCCCTTTGCTGATTTTAGAGGATTAAGCCTGCACAGGGAAAACTATGGTCAGGTAAACTGACTGGCTCAACATGACCTTAATAGTGCTGATTGGGCTGCTAAACTCCAAACCAACTGAATATTTAGATGCAGAAATTCTACTGTGTCAGATCTGGGTGTACACTGTTTGCTCAGGCATGTCTGTCCTAGTACTTCAGGCAAGTTTGATATTCTGAGCAAGTATGGCCAAACAAAAAAGTGTGCATACTTAATTAACCCTTGTCCTGCTGAATAAATTAAGATGCCACACCTACTTCTAATGTTCAGCCAATCAGGTTACTTGATCCAGATTGTTGCTATAAATTTGCATACTTGATGACAAACAGTGCAAATCCAGATCAGTTGGCTTTTTCAGAAGCCAACTGATCTGGATCTACACTGTTTGAAAAACAGGATATATCCAGGTTCAGAAGGACAAGGGTTCAGGTACCCCTATCCTACCTAATTTTCCTAGTGAAACCTAGTAATTTTTCTCATTTTTCCTCAAAATAATTATTCTACCTTATTTATTCTAAATACAAAGACAATTAGTAGGTCATAAATAAACAGTGCAAACCCTGATCAAACTGCTCCTAAAGGGTCAGTTTGATCAGGGTCTGCACTTTGCCATTAAATATCGGTACTTTTAAGACACATCAAGAGTAGTAGTCAAACAGACATGACAAACTTTTATGTGAATTATGTCACAGAATCCAAATATATTTAATTAAAAAAAAAAAAAAAAAAAAAAAGAAGAAGAAATCCTACCTACCCTCCCTTTCTTTTCTAACATGTTACCCTAAACACACATATTTTTTTTATTTTGGTCTAACCAGTGTGTGCTTGTTACTCGTACCTGTAGACTTGAAATTATTAAGAAACAGATTTAAACACTAGAAATGTGTTAGTAAAACACTAAGCAACAAACTATATACTTATCCTTACAAATGCCAAAGTTAAAAAGGAGCAAAACTCTCACAATAAAAGCACCGCAAGCATAATACCCCACCATAGCAATTATTTGTTTATGCATTAAAGGTATCGTTGCGAAAAAGGTCGGGAAAGAAAATGACGGAGGGACAGATAACAATCCTAAAGCAGATCTTGATAATATCAAAGCATATAGCAAGTTTGGTTAAAAGGCCTTGTTATTTACTCAAGTTATCATCCAGAAATAAAAATATGGACGTGTCTCGGGCAGATAACTCCATAAAAATTTGACAAAATTTGCCCATTAGCAATTCCAAACCTGATCTCCTTACTGTCAATACATATAGCAAGTTTGGTTAAAATCCCTTGTTATTTACTAAAGTTATCATCCGGAAACGAAAATATGGGCGTGTCTTGGGCAGATAACTCCGTAACATTTTATGAAATTTGCCCATTAGCAATCCAAAACCAGATCTCCTTAATGTCAATGCATATAGCAAGTTTGATGATAATCCCTTGTTATTTACTCAAGTTATCATCCGGAAACAAAAATATGGGCGTGTCTCGGGCAGATAACTCTGTAAAAATTTGACAAAATTTGCCCATTAGCAATCCCAAACCAGATCTCCTTAATGTCAATGCATATAGCAAGTTTGGTGAAAATCCCTTGTTATTTACTAAAGTTATAGTCCGGAAACGAAAATATGGGCGTGTCTCGGGCAGATAACTCCGTCAAAAATTGACGAAATTTGCCCATTAGCAATCCCAAAATAGATCTCCACATTATAAATGCACATACCAAGTTTTTGTGAAAATCCATTGATGTTTACTCAAGTTATCATCCTGAAACGAAAATATGGGCTGTCTCGGGCAGATAACTCCATCAAAAATTGATAAAATTTGCCCATTAGCAATCCCAAACCAGATCTCCACAATATCATTGCACATACCAAATTTGGTGAAAATCCATTGATGTTTACTCAAGTTATCATCCAGAAACGAAAAACGGACGGGCAGACGGACAGGCGGATGGACGGACAGACGGACTCACGGACGACCAATGTGAAACTATAATACCCCGCCACTATTGTGTGGCAGGGTATAAAAATTAATCCAAAGGTTTTTAAAAGTTAATCAGATAATCTAAAGTTAATCAGATGATCTACTCCTCAGCCTCAATAAGCTCATCAAATTTCATGGCCCTAGCTCAAATAGTTACTGAGATATTTTGCTGACAAGAAAAGCATGACAAACAAACATATAACAGCTGAATGACCCAAAAGCAATAAAAACTCCAACTTCGAACTTCTTCGAAGTTGTGGGCATAACAACTGAGGCATAGCTCCAGATAAGAGGGGGTTTTCTTATAATTTTTTACTGATTTCTCCATGAAAACATATGTTGTAGGTTTTCATTAGAAACGCCTCAGCAGGACACTTCATATGAGTAACCGCAACATATATTTTCCTGGAGAAATAAGAAAAATATCAGTACTTTTCATTTGAAAAATGCCTTATCTGGAGCTATATGCACAGTAGATAATCATGTGACCAGTGGACAGTGACCAAAACCGGAAGTTGGGATGCTGTTCCGACGGACAGTCGCAAAGTTGGCATAGTATTTCAAGGTGTATGACCTGTGTTTATTTTTATCTCCTTTAATATTTGGCATGCAATTTGCTTGTTACAAGTACAGTGGACTATTGGTAAAATGTCAGTTTGTATTCTGCAACAACATAATACAGGAAAGATGGTCTTTTAACAAAGAGAGAGAAGAAAACGTTCGGATCGATCAGAACAATTTGGCATGTCAGTCTACCCCGAGCTGTGTTTCGCATCATGTAAAGTCAATAATTCAAATACATGAGGGGTATTTTTTAACAATTGTTTGCACAATAATCATTTCCCAAGCCATCTGTAGCCAAGCTTTATCCTAGTCAATCAGGTATTAGAATTTTGAGGCATAAACAGATACACACCCTCTTTGCATGACTGTCCACAAAACTGAAACTGTATGAGTCGAAAAGTTGCAGAAGTAAATATTTTGACTGTCCGCAAAGTTGCTGAAAGCAATGATTAAAAATCAGGACTGTCTGACAGGTGTCTGTGAAAATGGTCCAAAAGCAAAGCAGCCACAGATCATACCTATATATATGGGAGCCACATTGGCAGAATCTGGGTTAGGGTTAGTCCATTCTGGTCCTACATGAGCCCCATATTGACTTTGATCTATATTGACTTTGAGGGAGTAACTCAAGTTGTCATCCAGAAATGAAAATATGGACGTGTCTCGGGCAGATAACTCTGTAAAAATTTGACGAAATTTGCCCATTAGCAATTCCAAACTGATCTCCTTACTGTCAATACATATAGCAAGTTTGGTTAAAATCCCTTGTTATTTACTAAAGTTATCATCCGGAAACGAAAATATGGGCATGTCTCGGGCAGATCTCCGTAAAAATTTGACGAAATTTGCCCATTAGTAATCCCAAACCAGATCTCCTTAATGTCAATGCATATAGCAAGTTTGATGAAAATCCCTTCTTATTTACTCAAGTTATTATCCGGAAACGAAATTACGGGAGTGTCTCGGGCAGATAACTCCGTAAAAATTTGACGAAATTTGTGCATTAGCAGTGCCAAACCAGATCTGCTTAATGCCAATGCATATAGCAAATTTGGTGAAAATCCCTTGTTATTTACTCAAGTTATCATCGGGAAACGAAAATATGGGTGTGTCTCAGGCAGATCTCTGTCAAAAATGGATGAAATTTGTCCATTAGCAATCCCAAACCAGATCTCCACAATATCAATGCACATACCAAGTTTGGGGAAAATCCCTTGTTATTTACTCAAGTTATTGTCTGGAAACGAAAATATGGGCGTGTCTCGGGCAGATAACTCAGTCAAAAATTGACCAAATTTGCCCATTAGCAATCCCAAACCAGATCTCCACAATATCAATGCACATACCAAGTTTGGTGACAATCCATTGATGTTTACTCAAGTTATCATCTGGAAACGAAAAACGGACGGATGGACGATGGACGGACAGACAGACACACGGACAACCAACGTGAAACCATAATACCCCACCACTATTGTGTGGCGGGGTATAAAAATGCCAATAATAATGATACTAATAAGATATAAAAAAAGACGTTTTCTTTAATTCAAAAAAAAAAAAAAAATGTACTCTATGATTTTCTAAAACTACATTATATAAGAAATAAAATAACGTTAGCCCTCTGGCGATGGGGGCGTTTGCCTGTAACAGTAATGTTACTAACAATACCCTCAAAACAACAAAATAATTTGGTGTAAATATTAAAGTACGTATCCCTATTCATGCTTACTAGCATGCTTTTTGCTACCATAGCATGCTATTGGTACAATGCATTTAACTATTATTTACGCCGGGCTGGAGCCAGGCGTATCTATTTGAGGTTGTTTTTGTAAAATGTGTGTGCATTTGAAGAACATCGGCTTTCTTCCAGTTTTATGGGGTTCTTAGTGGGGTTATAAATAACTATTCACCCCACTTTTTTTTATTTATTATTATTCAAAGTCACACTTTTGCAGCAGAGAACTGTGCCATTGGTAACATAGTGAAATAAAAAATGGGAAGTACTGTGCAGAATGAATGTAGCAATGTGGGCTTTGCTCATTTAAAAGAGAAATGAGCAGTTTTCCCGTAGGAGCCCCATTTTGACCATTCGACCTGAAATGAGCTGGTTGCTGTCAATATTTGTATACATTTGAATTTTTTCATTTCGTTTGTTTCGTCGTACTACGAAGTGGAAACAAAAGATATTTTTCTTTGTTTACGATTGGAAATATGCATTCTCAAAATGAATGGATTATAAGCTGGCTTAATAATACAGTTTAATTTGATATTCAAGCATGGAAAGATTTGGGCCGAAAGAAAACGTTATGAGTGGAGAAAAGAATGAAACACTGAGCACTACACCATCACGAAAACATACCTATATAGTTTTGACCCCCTTAAACCCCACTTTTATATAGTAAAACTGGGGTTTACAGGGGTATACATTATTATTCTAGTTCCTGCTCAGAAACATAGATTGTGGGTACTCGTTAGAACCTTAAACCCCACTTTTATATAGTAAAACTGGGGTTTACAGGGGTATACATTATTATTCTAGTTCCTGCTCAGAAACATAGATTGTGGGTACTCGTTAGAACCTTAAACCCCACTTTTATATAGTAAAACTGGGGTTTACAGGGGTATACATTATTATTCTAGTTCTTGCTCAGAAACATAGATTGTGGGTACTCGTTAGAACCACCTCAGCGAGGCGGTTCTAACGAGTACCAACAATCTATGTTTTGAGCAGAAATGTGTATAATATCAGAAATTTTTATCCGAAAATTTTCATTTTTTGGTGGGAAAATTTTCAGTATATTTATATAGGCATGTTTTCGTAATGACAGATGATTTCGGATATAGTATGTTCGGCCTAGGCTATGGACGGGGACATGTAATTATGTATGCGGGCTAGAAAACAGGCGATCATAGTTGATTTTTTTTTTTTTTTTACATAGCTCTGATAACATCTATAATGTTTTTATCGTTGAGTATTGCGATAATTCAAATAATTACAACCTTTCATAAATTATAACATTTTTTCACTATACTACGATCTATAGGGAGCTAAGAAATGCATGACAGATTAGTTTCCTGGTGTACTGATGCTTTGCATCAATGTTTTCTTGTTATTGGTTCAATATAGTGTAGGCTTTGAATAAATTCTTTATACACTTCTTAATGTTATAAACATTAATTTTTAAGTGATACGTTATTTGCATTGTATAAATGGCTGTTGATACTTTGTACATAAAGGTGAAGGGAAATCAGTCCTTTAACTATATTAATAACAAACATAGTTAATTATTTCTAAGATACCTTTAATTTACTGTCCTTTATAGTTTGGTGAGTAACATTAAAGATAACCCTCACTAATCGTCTGCTGGTGTATCCAATAGATAATTTTACCTTTAAAATAGTAAAATGTTCTCTATAACAAATACAGAAATATTCCAGTTACATTATACTTATCTGATATGATCTCTTCATTGCTTATGCTCTATGCATAAAGCTGACTTTCTAAACCTTTAATCCATCTAAACTTCCAGAAATATTGCACACTTAATACTGTTACACATGTTATATGTCAGTTTAAGTGCTGTTATATCAGAACACTGTTTCCTATAGACGGTGTTTGCAGGAAAAATCTTTTCAGTAGAGTTCCATGAATGAAAATAGTGTATACTTTCCTAATATCAACCCAAAAGCATGAATAAAATGAAAACAATTTTTTCTGAGGGCACAAATTATTCAAGGAGAACTTAATGTCATTATTTGAGTTTACAAAAAAAAGGCAGTGTTTATCACGCTGATAATAAATCACACAAATATCAATAGACTGCAATTTGACGCAGCCAAATACACAGCATGCACACTCTGGCACTTTTTTTTCACCACAGTGCATAAAAGAAAATAAAGAAAAAAAATATGCTGGCTCAGAAGACACTTTTGCTTCTATAAAATCTGCTTATTATGAAATACCATGTAAAAACAGCACATACTGTCATGAAGCCATACTACATGAAATGATTTGATGACAAATGCATTAAATAAATGATTGCTATGGTTTATCATCAATATAGTGATAAGAAAACCATTATAGATATATAAAGCCTTGTTATGATTTTTATTAGTGATATATAAGTGATAAGAGAAACACATAACAACATTAGACTTAATTTCTGCTCCCCTTGTTACTTTATAATGGACCTCTAAAACATGTACTTGATTGTCAGACTGGTGAAAGTATAAAATAACTTACCTATAGGAATGGTTTTGTTGCTGAGCCTTATTTGGCTTACGGCAGAGTCTGATGTCGATTCAGCTGCCAAGAAACTATAATTAGATAAAACAAAAAACAAGGTCTTTGGTCCCTACCCCTAATATACTATTTATTACTAGATTATTTTGATGCCAAGATACGATAAGATATTCTATTGTCACCTTTTCTTTCCATTGCAATTTCAGAAATGACAACGACCTATACCTGCTGATGGTGAATGATTCTGTTAAGGTGAGTAGTTTACTACCAATAGAAAATGCCATTAACAGATATTATAATTTACCTAACATGTCTGGTAATGTATTCAACACAACCGAACTGTAAGTGCTAGTCCTAATCAGAGTCCTTGCATACCTTTACTTAGACTTTTACAACTTTTATTGTGCTTATAAAGACTATTGTGCTTATAAAGACAGACCCTACCATAACAAGACAAAACAATAATTTTTTATTATTATTATTAAAGTCCCATGTTTTTTTAGGCAAAATTCCTTCTACCCAGACACTGATCAGTCTTCAAACTCTTCAAAAGTTTGTTTGTTTGTTTGTTTGATTTGGGCTTAACGTCGAACTCTTCAAAAGACAAACCCTGGTGCACAGAATACAACTTCTACTGCTCAGAATGCATATTCTGACACAAAGAACAGCTTTTTTAGGTCCTCACATAGACTTCATTTCAGTCATATGTAAATATGTCGTGCTGACTATAGCTAATTATATCCAACAATCTGGTTTTTTTATTTATGCGTTTTAGCTAGGTACAGGTAGTTTATGTTATAGTAGAAAAATGTATGCATATATGCATGGAACAGATGAAAACCAAGTTACATACAATTTTGTTTTCAACACAGGAGTGGAGTCCATCTCTAAAGGTGTTAAAGTCACTGAATTGCTCTAATATGTACTTAATTTCATTGTCTTACGGATATTTCTAAATTTGCTTAATGTTACACACTTATCTTTTAGGATTATTGAATTACCGGTAACTTTCACTTCCACGATCAACATTATTCATCCTAAAACAAATAACACTGCAATTAATAGTAGTACATGTAAATGCGGTTACTAGGAATAACCATGCCTTCTAAGCACATTTGGGCAAACAAACAGTAGGCCTCATCATATCTGTGACGTCACGATTTGGTTGTCTCAAACTTCTGATCTCGAATTTTTTTATCAAGTTCCGTGAAATTCAAGATAACAAGTTCCCCGCAACGTGGAGGTGTGTGTGTGTGCGTGCGTGCGTGTGTGCGTGTGTGTGTGTGTGGAGGGGGGGGGGGTGGGGGACAGAGGGGGGCATAGTGTAAGCAATGTAAAAATATTGGTCAACAGGCTGCTTTGATGCAGCATCCATAAGTAGATCTAAGGGTTATTATTATAATTATTATTATTATTATTATTCTATGGGAGACATCATGATTCTGGTCAATCCCTACAATGTGGCACTTTCCAGAATTGTTTCTGATGTTTTTGCCAGTGACGCGCCATAAGTAGACTTCCCAAATCATAGACATATGCTTCTACCGATATTTCCTTCGTTCAGGCCTATGGGCATGGTGGGCGAAGCTTGCTTACCAAGTAATGCTTACTATCCGCGGACCCCTGATTACACCCTTTATTCTGGGGTCCATGTCTGTTGATCTGAACATTCTGATTCCTCATTCGTTTACGGATTTATGAGTTTGGATTATGGCTTAGGTACCATGACCGCAACTACTACTTATTATTATTATTATTAGAATATTTTGTTTCTTTCTAAATTCATGCTCATGATTGAGCAGGTGTGTTTTCTTTTTTTCTCAGATCTTTTTTTTTGTATTTATTTATTTATTTTATTTTGCATTTTTATAATTGTAGAGTAAGGCTTTTTGTGCAAACATCGAATCGCAATTTTCCAGACAGTATAAACTAGTAACAGAACAATTTTGTGGACAGTCATGGCAAAGAGGATGTGTGTCTGTTTATGCCTCAAAATTCTAATACCTGGTTGACTAGGCTAAAGCATGGCTACAGATGGCTCGGGAAATGGCTAGTATGAAAATAATTGTTAAAAAATACCCCTCATGTATTTGAATTATTGACTTTAAACGATGCAAAACGCAGCTCGGCGTAGACTGACATGCTAAATTGTTCTGATCGATCAGAAGGTTTTCTTCTCTCTCTTTGTTAAAAGACCATCTTTCCCGTATTATGTTGTTGGGGATACAAACTGATATTTAACCAACAGTCCATTATACTTGTAACAAGCAAATTGCATGCCAAAGGAGATAACAAGAGCTCTGCCAAGCTGGGCATTATATGTGGCAAGTAAAAAGATGTAGCACAAAAACTGGCTCCTGTATTTCAGTGCTCCGGATATAAATTGTAAGTGAAATTAAAAAAAAAAAAAAAAAAAATTAAAAGAAAATTTCATTGGGGCATAGCTCTGCTGATATTTGGTGAACTGTAACCTAAGTGACCAAGCTGGCCCAGGAATTAAGGAAGAAGTGACTTCTCCCTCCTGGGAAAATAGGGAGAAGTTTGCTGCTTCTAGGGAGAAGTGCTTTCTGACGGAGGACACACTACAGAAGCATGACTATAAGCTCATATGAGCCTTTGGCTGATTTGTTTTACCTATACTTCAATATTGGACCAAACAATAACAAAACAAAAATAAACAACCCCCCAAAAAAAAAAAAAAAAAAAATGCTGCAAGAAATTTTTTTGTAAACCTTTTAACTTGTTAAATACTGATTTTATTTTTGTTCTTCAAGGGAGCCAAATCAGAAGAGTATTAAAAAAAAAAAAAAAAAAAAAATCCAAAAAGAATTATGTATTTATAAAGATTTAATAATGGCAACCTTTCCTTGCAAATCTAATAAAAGAAAAAAAAAATCAATATCTTGCCCATATGACCAAAACTTTAGTTATTTGCAAAAAATATATCTATTATAAAATAAAATTTGCACACTATTACCTGTAAACAATATGCTGCGAATAACTTACAAAAACTTTCAAAGGGGCATAAATCTGCAAATATTTGGTGCACTGTAACCACGAAATAATATGTGCTGCTCCACATCATCGTGTAACTATTTATGAAGTTTCAGCTTGATCGGATGTAAACTATAGAAGGAGTTAGCCGGAAACAAAAAATTAATAGAAATTTTCAACAGGGTTTAATTTTGGTGGACTGTAACCTTGAAATAATATGCACTACTCCACATCATGGTCTTACTACAAATAAAATTTCAGCTTGATAGGATGTAAACTGTAGGAGGATTTAGCCAGAAACAAAAAGTTTACTGAAAGTTTCAAAGGGGCATAACTCTGCTAATATTTGGTGGACTGTAACCGCGAAACAATATGCGCTGCATCACATCATGGTCTAACTGTACATGAAGTTTCAGCTTGATTGGATGTAAACTGTAGGAGGATTTAGCCAGAAACGAAAAATTAATAGAAATCTTCAAAGGGGCATAACTCTGCTAATATTTGGTGGACTGTAACCTTGAAACAATATGCGCTGCTCCACATCATGGTCTAACTACAAATCAAGTTTCAGCTTGATCGGATGTAAACTGTAGGAGGAGTTAGCCAGAAACGAAAAGTCAACTGAAATTTTCAAAGGGGCATAACTCTGCTAATATTTGGTGGACTGTAACCTCGAAACAATATGCGCTGCTCCACATCATGGTCTAATTATATATGAAGTTTCAGCTTGATTGGATGTAAAATGTAGGAGGAGTTAACCGGAAATGAAAAGTTTACAGAAATTTTCTAAGGGGCATAACTCTGCAAACATTTGGTGGACTGTAACCCCGAAACAATATGCGCTGCGCCACATCATGGTCTAACTATATACCAAGTTTCAGCTTAATCGGATGTAAACTGTAGGAGGAGTTAGCCGGAAACGAAAAAGTTTATGGACGGACGCCATACCCCGTAACATAATATGTCCCGTTTTTCAAACGGGCATATAAAAATAAAACTAAACACAGGTCATACAACTTGAAATGCTATGCCAAGTTTGCGACTGTCCATCGGACAGTGTCGCAACTTCCGGTTTAGGTCACTGTCCACTGGTCACGTGATTATACACTGTGTTATGAGGAGAATAATAATTGCTCACCTTGGGGGCATAGCCTCAGCCACCTCTGTAAAAGTAATAAAAGCAAATCTTATAAGGGGTATAGGTATACATTTTTTACTATTTCTCCATGAAAACATATGCTGTGGGTACTCAATAGAAATGCCACACCTTTCTCCATGAAAACTCATGTTGTGGTACTCATTATAAGCCCCTGGGTGAAGTGCTTCTAATGAGTACCCATAACATGTTCTAATGGGGAAATAAGAAACATAAAAAATACTTTTTGGTTGAAAAGAAAATGCCTTTTTGGTTGAAAAGAAACCACTTATCCCGAGCTTTGTAAATGCATGTTAAAAAAGAGACCCATGGGCCAATACGGTCACCTGAGCTCAAGTGTTGTTGAAGATGACATCAACAGAGACAGACAATGGACTATAGACACTCTCCTATAAGCTCCCTGGAGTCTTTCAGCTCTAGTGAGCTTAATATCAACTGATTTGCTTTTTTGCCATACAAAAAGTCTATGAGACATAAATTGACCTTGTAAAATAGGCCAAAGTCAACCTAGGAACATCACTTGAATAAACTACATTTGTAGGTACAGCCAGAGTTCTCAAAGCTGCATACCAAGTTTCAAGGTCATATTTATTGGCCTTTCAGTTCCTGAGATAAAACAAGCAAGCAGGCCATGATGGCCCTGTAGCGCTTATCTGAGTATCATAGCACTTAGAGAACCTGACCCATAAATGATCAAGGCAAACATTCTGACCAAGATTCAAGATGATTATATTAACAAGTAAGACAATGTAGCATGCCTAATGGACCATGAAATATAGATTAAGGTCAAATATGAAAGACTGCACTCAAGAGGCCATGCTAAGATGCAGGCATGTGCTAAGTATTACTGGCTGTATGTAGCACCAATAATTACTATGAAACTGACCTAAATGCAGAAACTTAACAAAGTCAGTGGACCATGGATTATAGGTCAAGGTCAAATATAGATGATTGCATTCAAGAGGCCATGCTAAGATGTCTGCAAGTGCCAAGTATCACTGCTGTAGGACCAACAATTACTGAGAAACTGACCTAAATCAAAATAGAAAGTCGCTGGACTATGAAATCTAGGTCATACGAGGGATGTTCGAAATGAATTGCTTATTTCTATCTGGAGACTTCAAATTTCAAGTTAGCCCAAAAGTACTCATTTCATGCCCTCGAAGTACTCCCCGTGGCTAGAAATGCAAAGTTTCAGCCGATGTATCCACTTCTTGAAGGCGTCACGGTACGCTGATTTGGGCACAGTAATAAGGTACTGATGAATGGCAGATCCAAGTGCCTGTCGGGACTGGTATTTCCGCCCAGCAAGGAATGCTTTCAATTTCGGAAACAAAAAGAAATCACATGGGGCAAGGTCTGGGGAATACGGGGGGTGAGGCAAAACAGTTACTTTTTCTTTCTTCAAAAACGCTGTAACTATTGCGGAGGTATGAGCTGGGGCATTGTCATGTAGAAGACGGACATGTTTAAAACCAGTGGCAGGGCGTCGTTTTTGATAATACTTTTTTCAGTTTCTTCACTGTACTACGTCTTTGTAGTACTTTCCGGTTATGCTTTTGCCCTTTTTCACTGGCACTTTTATTGCGACTCCTTCACCAGAGAAGAAGATTGCATACAAAACCTTCTTTGTACTCAAAGAATGTTTGGAAATTATTGCTGTGTTTAGTGGCCCAGATCTTATTGCTAACCTTTCTGACGGGCTCAAAATAATGGACCCAGGTTTCATCACCTCTGACGACATTGGCAAACTGCTTTTTGTCATATTTTGGAAACATTTGAAGCAGCTTTTTGGCCACTTTAACCCGTTGCCTCTTTTGCTCGTCAGTCAACAGATGTGGCACCCATCTAGCAGAAATCTTTCTGACTTTCAAATGCTTCTTCAAAATAAGGTGAACCGTTGATAGTGATATGCCTACCTTTCTTGCAATATCACGAACTGTAAATCTGGCATCTCCTTCAATGATTTCCTTTATTTTGGAAACTATTTCTTTACGAGATGCAGATTTTGGCCTACCTGATTACGGTGCATTTTTGATGGACTCTACACCACTCAAATTTCTTTTTCCACCGCCGAACTGTGTCATAAGACACACAAGAAGGTCCAAAAGCAGTAGAAATTTCAGTCATCAGTTTCTTCAAAGAACAACCAAGTTTTGAGCGAGCTTTGATGTAAGCCGGTATTTCATCTTTTTTGTCGACGCTTCTACCAACCATTTTTACTGCAGTGGTCAATGACTGCGTGTATTCAAATGGCAAAATTTATGTCTTACACTTAGTCTAACATGTACATTTATACACCATTGTGTAGATATTGAATAGCCCTATACAGGTATGTATTGGTTTTTATCGAGCCCCACGTGGATATCGAGCTAGAGGACAATAAGCAATTCATTTCGAACATCCCTCGTAAGTGAGCCAGGTCCAAAATTAACCAAGAAACCATCAAGACAAACAATTTAAGCAAGATTCATGATGATCGTATCTGCTTAGGGCCCTTTGGTTTCAGAGAAGATTTTTCTTTAATTTTTAGCTCTATAGCACTATATTAATAAAAAAAAAAACCAGAGCATAGCTAATTGGACTTCAGGGACATGTTTGGTAGGATTTATGTAACAGAGCACTAAACATTGCTACATACTAAATATATAAGCTGTGGGTCTCATGGTTTCAGAAGATTTTTTAAGTTTTCACCCATAGTAAGTCTGTGGGAGTTAATTATTTTTATAAGGTTTTCCCATTATAAGTCTATGGGAGCTAATGACACCCTTGGCATAGCCAATTTAGACCCCAGGGGCTTCATTGGCAGGATTTATATAGGGGACCACTAAACATTACTACATACTAAATATTTAAGCTGTGGGCCTCATGGTTTCAGAGAAAAAGATTCTTTTAATTTTTTTCCACTATAAATCCATGGGGGCTAATGACCCCCTGAGGCGTGGCTACTTTGTACCCCAGAGGCATAGTTGGCAGGATTTATGTAGGAGACCACCAAACATTGCTACATACTAAATCTGTTAGTTTCAGAGAAGAAGATTTTTGAAGGTTCTTTAGCTATACAGTTCTATAAACATATAACCCCCTGGGGTGTGCCAGTTTGGACCCCATGGGCTTGACTGGCAGGACTTAAGTAGGAGACCACTAAACACTGATACATACTAAATATACATGTATAAGCTGTGGGCCTCATGGTTTCAGAGAAGAAGATTTTTTTAAGTTTTTCCCATTATAAGTCTATGGGAGCTAATGACAACCAGGGCTTTGGGGTGTGGCCAGATTGGAGACCAGGGGCTTGATTGGCAGGATTTATGTAGGGGACCACTAAACATTGCTACATACTAAATATATAAGCTGGGGGCCTCATGGTTTCTGAGTAGAAGATTTTTCAAGTTTTTCCCATAATAAGTCTATGGGAACTAATGACCCCCAGGGCATGGCCAGTTTGGACCCAAGGGGTTTGAATGGCAGGATTTTTATAGCAAACCACTATATATTGCTACATACTAAAAATATAAGCTCTGGGCCTCATGGTTTCAGAAAGAAGATTTTTTCAGTTTTTCCAATTTTAAGTCTATTATCAGCTAATGACCTCCCCCCTCTCCTCCCTCCCCCACCCCACCCCGGGCATGGCCAATTTGGACCCTAGGAGCATGGTTGGAAGGATTTATGTAGGAAACCACTTAACATCAGTTCATACTTAATCTATTAGCTCTCAGCCTCATGGTTTCAGAGAAGAAGGTTTTTGAAGGTTCTCTAGCTATATAGCTCTATATAAACATATGACCCCTGGGGTGTGGCCGATTTGGGCCCAGGGGCTTGATTGGCAGGATTTATGTAGGGGACCACTAAACATTGATACATACTAAATATACATGTATAAGCTGTGGGCCTCATGGTTTCAGAGAAGAAGATTTTTTAAGTTTTTCCCATTATAAGTCTATGGGAGCTAATGACCCCCGGGGCTTGGCCAATTCGGACCCCAGGGGCATGGTTGGCAGGATTTATGTAGGAGACCACCAAACATCACTAATAACTTAATCTGTTAGCTCTGGACCTCATGGTTTCAAAGAAGAGATTTTTGAAGGTTTGTTAGCTATATATAGCTCTAGATAAACATATGACCCCCTGGGGTGTGGCCAGTTTGGAGCACAGGGGCTTGATTAGTAGGATTTATGTTGGGGACCACTAAACACTGCTACACACTAAATATATAAGCTGTAGGCTTCAAGGTTTCAGAGAAGATGTTTTTAAGTTTTCCCATTATAAGTCCCTGGGAGCTAATGACCCCCAGGGCATGGCCAGTTTTGACCCCAGCGACTTGACAGGCAGGATTTATTTAGGCGACCACTAAACATTGCTATACACTAAATATATAAGCTGTGGGCCTCATGGTTTCAGAGGAGAAGATTTTTTAACTTTTCCCATTATAAGTCTATGGGAGCTAATGCCCTAGAAGTGTGGCCAGTTTGGGCCCCAGGGGCTTGATTGACAGTATTTATGTAGGGGACCATTAAACATAGCTACATGCTAAATATATAAGCTGTGGGCCTCACGGTTTCTGAGAAGAAGATTTTTGAAGGTTCTTTAGCTATATAGCTCTATATAAACATATGATCCCCTAATGCATGGTCAATTTGGACCCCAGGGACTTGATTGACAGGATTTATGTAGGGGACCACTGAACATTGCTACACATTAAATATATAAGCTGTGGGCCTCATGGTTTCAGAGAAGAAGATTTTTTTAAGTTTTTCCCATTACCAGTATAAGTCTATGGGAGCTAATGACCCCAGGGCATAGCTAGTTTTTACCCCAGGAGCTTGATTGGCAGGACTTATGTAGAGGACCACTAAACATAGCTATGTGTACATACTAAATATATAAGCTGTGGGCCTCACTGTTTCTGAGAAGGAGATTTTTTAAAGTTTTCCCCATTATAAGTCTATGGGAGCTATATACATGTATAGGCATGGCAGCCATCTTGATTTATGGACCATGACCAGATATACATATTTTCTATCCCCCTTTAACACCAGGTTCCACATGAAGTTTGAAGAAATTTGGCCCAGGGGTTTCAGAGAAGTCGTTCAAAGGTGTGAACGGCAGACAGACGGATGGATGATGGATGCCAGAAGACGGACTGGGAGTGATCAGAATCACTCATCCTGAGCCTTGGGCTCAGGTGAGCAAAACATCAAATCCTTTTTACCATATATGAGATACGAGGGCCATCCAAAAAGAATGTGAACTATCATTTTTTATACCATAACCGCAAACTGCATGATCATGAAATGGCAAGTAGATGAAATAACATGTGAGCTTCAAGATGACGTCAGTCTTTTGACGTCATTCGCTTTATCCCAGAAGACCATAATGCCTAACGCGCAACGTGACATAGGGTTGAAATGAAAGTAGAAAAACTAATACTGATAGTGTTATGAAGACGGCTTTTTGTTTGACCAATGATGAATTATTTTCAAGATTTTACATTAAAATCAACAATGGAAATACTTTTAAGCAAATAGTTTAGATTGATTAAAATAATACCAACCAGTGGGTTTATTTTCTTACTTTTATCCTCGCAAAAATCACCAGGAGCTCCGGGAAAAACAAGTGCAAGATTATTGTTATCGATGACTAAATCCCTACATCTTTCAATTTATACCCACCGTTTATAATTGTTGGAAAGTCTATATTTTCACTCTAAGAGACAACAGAATAAATATTTTATTCCCCGATATAAGTTTCAGCTTTACCCTTTATAAACAGATGTTCATGCATTAAGCAGAGAATTACTATAAATCAGTGACTGGCATTTTTGTTGACAAAACAGCAATTAAAAATTTAAAAATAAACACATAATCTAATATGGTTTTGTTTGTGTTGAGGTTTTACCGCCCAGTCAACCCAATGGGGTCATGTCAAGCGTGGTCAGTTTACCTAACCACACGTTTACTGGGCAGGCTTAGTCCTCTTAACCAGTACTGTGCACATTCTTTCGCCAGAAACTGACAACTGCCCTTCTGTGGAATTCGAAGGGAGAGAATGACCGTAGAAAATATTTCATGATCAATCTCCGCGAAAGAATATTGCCGGCCTCGGCGGCTGGGGTCGAATCCACAACCTCCTGGTCTCCAGTTGGACGGCACATCCAACTGAGCCATCGAGACCGGCTATCTAACATGGTATTAGAGAACTTCATATCACTGATTGATTGATTGATTAATTGATTGGTTTGCGAAAAAATGGTGCACAGCATAAAAAGTACATTATGGTCTACTCAATGTGACAGGGTTGAGATTGATGGTTTGTTGATACATGTAGTTGACAGTTATGACCTGGGCCCAGTTGTTCAAAGTGTCGTTTGCTTAACGAGCTCGTTAAGGGTCATTTCGTTAACTGTTTTAGCGGATTCAATATACAATATTCTGATATTTTTTGCTGAAAAAATGTGAGTAGCTTTTCACATTTTTTCAGCAAAAAATTTCAGCATATTTGCGTATCACTCGATGTAAATTTTAACGAATTGCTAACTAACGACGTCATTAGCTTTGAACAACTGGGCCCTGTAAGCTACACTGTACATCGGCGTATCTGTCAGTAACCCAGGGTATATAGCGGCCGTCACCTAAAGTATATACTGGAATATCAGTCAGAGACAAAGTATACAAAGAGCTGTCAACTACACTGTACCCCAAAGTATCACCCTGTAACTTAGGGTATAGCAGTCTCTCACCTGGACCGAATGTTGGTCAGGGATAAAGTATAGTAAGATCTGTAAGCTACACTGTACCCAGGTATAGCCGACTGTCACCTGGAGTACAGACCTGAATACCGGTCAGCGACAAAGTATATGAATACGTGTCAGCTACACTGTTACCATATATATTAGTCTGTAACCTGGGGTATAGTGGCCTGTCACCTGGTGTGTATACCGAAATATCGGTTAGCGACAAAGTATATGAAGACCTGTAAGCTACACTGCACCCCGGTATATCAGTCAGTAACCCAGTAAACCGATATTCACTGGTTTCACTTTAGGTGACAGGCTGCTGTACACCGGGTTACTGACTGATATACCGTGTAGCAGTGTAGTTTACAGGTCTTCATATACTTTGTCGCTGACCGATATTCTGGTATACTCTTCAGGTGACAGGCCACTATACACCAGGTTACAGACTAATACACTGGGTAACAGTGTAGCTGACAGGTATTCGTATAATCTGTTGCTGAACGGTATTCGGGTATGTAATCCAGGTGACAGGCGACTATACCTGGGTACAGTGTAACTTACAAGTCTTATTATATTTTGTCGCTGACTGACATTCTGGTCCAAGTGAGAGGCTGCTATACCCTAAGTTACAGAGTAATACTTTGGGGTACAGTGTAGTTGACAGGTCTTTGTATACTTTGTCTCCAACTGATATTCCGGTGTATACTTTAGGTGATAGGCCACTATACCCTGGGTTACTAACTGATACACCGATGTACATGTAGCTTACAGGTCTTGGTTTACTCTGTCGCTGACCAATATTCCGGTATACTCTCCATGCGACAGACCACTATACCTCGGGTTACTGATTGATACACTGGGTAACAGAGTAGCTTACAGTTCTTTGTATACTTTGTTGCTTATTCAGGTATATTTATAACTGTCAACTATCAACAAACCATCAATATTGACCCTGTCACATTGAGTAGAACATAATGTACATTTTATGCTGTGCATTGTGTTTGTAAATCAATCAATCAATCAATCAATCAGTCAATTAATCAATTAGTGATATAAAGTTTTCTAATACCATTGTAGTAGGAGCAATTTGTCTGGAATGTGTTTTACCTTGATAATGTCCGTTATCTGGGTTAAAATGATTGAAATATTTTTCTGTCATAAGCGTGTCTTGCGATCAACTCCTCTTGTGCAGCTCACTGATTTAAGTATGAAAGCTTTCTCCTAATTAGTCCAGTTCCTTGCGCAGCTCGATAGCAGCTTCGTCTGTTTTTGATAGTCGCCTGGCGAATGAGGCTATCTCCTGATTAGCTCTGGCAGACACACCTCCACTGTTTGACCAATCAGTGTTACGCTCATTTCGTTCACTGACGATCAAGGTTATAATTTATTTTTAATGATTAGGTTTGGTAATCTATGCCACACGAAGATTCTAAGACTGATTATTACATGCTCTTTGATAATTAAATCTTTTATTATCAGTCTTTTTATATATTTTATATATTTTAAGGCATTTCTGGCAATGAATATGTTGTGTTGAGGTTTTACGGCCCAGTCAACCCAATGGGGTCATGTCAAGCGCAGTCAATTTACCTAACCACACGTTTACTGGGCAGGCTTAGTCCTCTGAGCGGTTAACCAGTATTGTGCACATTCTTTCGCCAGAAACTGACAACTGCCCTTCTTGAATCAGCGGAAGGGAGAGAATGACTGTAGAAAATATTTCATAATCAATCTCTTCGAAAGTATGTTGCCGACCTCGGCGGGGGTTGAACCCGCGACCTCCTGGTCTCCAGTTGGACGGCGCATCGAACTGAGCCACCGAGGCTGGCCTGGCAATGAATAAGGACAAGGGCTAATTAACATAAGATGCAATGTGTATCAATACAGGGTGACACCCCCTGCATCAGATCCTGCAAACAACAATGTTTACTGAATAGATGTGAGTTTTATAATCATAATCCTTTATGATGGTTAGCAACTACCATGTCACCCACCATATCAAGGTCATATTCACTCATTCATTACCCATACAAAAATGATCCGATGAAACTTTGTAGTCCTCTTCATGTATACTAAATGAAAGCTGTGTTAAAGCAGAGTGTAGCAGTGACAGCCACTTCCCGCTACAGATACCTATTATTCTGTTAAATAAAAAGTCAAAAAGGATTGCCTTTGGAAACAAAAAACACACAAAATCACGAAATCGGTTTGACTGAGTCTTTTCACATGCAACACTGTAGTTTGTGAGGCTGCACACGCCTCCTAGTGCTGGCTTAAGCGGCATTAGATTTTCAAACTAGAAAAAGTGTCCATAGGACATGGATGCCCCCGCCAAAATGCCATTCAGAAAAAGGTTATATATGTAATTGTGACAGGTACAGCCTGAAGTTATTATTAAGGTTGATATGGCCCATACACAATTTACTATATGGAACTTAGTCAAGAGCAGACAATTTATAAACCAAATAAGCAGGAGTTGTCTTCCATGTTCATTACACATCGCCTCAATGTCATGCATGCATCTGTAAATTTTCATAAATATATTACAAATGGTTAAGGAGTTATAGCCATCACACCCGGTTTACTATATCAAAATAAGTCAAGGGCAGATAATTAAAAAAATAAACAAGCAAAAGTTGTTTTCCATGTTCATGACACATCGTCTCAATGTCATGCATGCACCTGTAAAGTTTCATAAATATATTCCATATGGTTATGGAGTTATGGCCTGGACACAGTTTACTATATGGAACTAAGTCAAGGGCAGATAATTCAAATACCAAACAACAAGAGTTGTCTTCCTTGTTCATGACACATCGTCTGAATGTCATGCATGCACCTGTAAAGTTTCATAAATATATCCCATACAGTTTAGGAGTTATGGCCCGGACACGGTTTATTATATGGAACTAAGTCAAGGGCAGATAATTCAAAAACCAAACAAGCAAGACTTGTCTTCCTTGTTCACGATACATCGTCTTAATATCATGCATTCACCTGTAAAGTTTTATAAACATATTCCATATGGTTAAGTAGTTATGGCCAGGACATGGTTTACTATATGGAATTAAGTCAAGGGCAGATAATTCAAAATCAAACAAGCAAGAGTTGTCTTCCTTGTTCATGACACATTGTCTCAATGTCATGCATGCACCTGTAAAGTTTCGTAATACATTCCATATGGTTAAGTCGTTATGGCCGGGACACAGTTTACTATATGGAACTAAGTCAAGGGCAGATAATTCAAAAACCAAACAAGCAAGAGTTGTCTTCCTTGTTCATGACACATCGCCTCAATGTCATGCATGCACCTGTAAAGTTTCATAAATATATTCCATATGGTTAAGGAGTTACGGCCCGGATACAGTTTACTATATGGAACTAAGTCGAGGGCAGATAATTCAAAAAACATACAAGCAAGAGTTGTCTTCCTTGTTCAAGACACATCGTCTCAATGTCATGCATGCACCTGTAAAGTTTCAAAAATATATTCCATATGGTTAAGGAGTTTTGGCCCAGACACGGTTTACTATATGGAACTAAGTCAAGGACAGATAATTCAAAAACCAAACAAGCAAGAGTTGTCTTCCTTATTCATTACACACCATCTCAATGTCATGCATGCACCTGTAAAGTTTCATAAATATATTCCATACGGTTTAGGAGTTATGGCCAGGACATGGTTTACTATATGGAACTAAATCAAGGGCAGATAATTAAAGAATCAAACAAGCAAGAGTTGTCTTCCCTGTTCATGACACATCATCTCAATGTCATGCATGCACCTGTAAAGGTTACATATGTAATTGTAACAGGTACATCATGAAGTTAATATTAAGACTGATATGGCCCACACACAGTTTACTATATGGAACTAAGTCAAGGGCAGCTAATTTATAACCAAATAAGCAAGAGTTGTCTTCCATGTTCATTACTCAATGTCATGCATGCCTCTGTAAATTTTCATAAATATATTCCATATGGTTTAGGAGTTATGGCCCATACATGGTTTACTATATGGAACAAAGTCAAGGGCAGATAATTAAAAAACCAAACATGCAAGGTTGTCTTCCTTTTTCACGACACATTGTCTCAATGTCATGCATGCACCTGTAAAGTTTCATAAATATATTCCATACGGTTAAGGAGTTATGGCCAAGACACAGTTTACTATATGGTACTAAGTCAAGAGCCCAAACAAGTGAGAGTTGTCTTCCTTGTTCATGCACCTGTAAAGTTTCATAAATATATTCTATGCAGTTTAGGAGTTATGGCCTGGACACAGTTTACCTTATGGAACTAAGTCAAGGGCAGATACTTCAAAAACCAAACAAACAAGAGTTGTCTTCCTTGTTCATGACACATCGTCTCAATGTCATGCATGCACCTGTCAAGTTTCATTAATATATTCCATACGTTTTAGGAGTTATGGCCTGAACACGAATTGGGATGTATGTACGTACGGGACGGACAGGGGTAACACTTAATGCCCTTCCGCTATTCTTCGAATAGGGGGAGGCATTATAAAAGTTAAAAAGGATTGCCCTTGGAAACACACAAGAATTCCGCGGCAGGTGTCATCGCACCTGCTGGGGCAAAAGTCACAGGAGCCACAATCAGAACATGGCTATTAAATTATTTCATTTTTAGCAGTGCTTAGTTGGAAAACTGGGTTGAAAAAATGTAGACAAAGTACCTAGTGGGGCACATATATTCCAGGCCAGTGCCATTCCCTCTAATGGCTATATCTTCAGCACTGACTTTTCGTATTGTACAGCCCAATGATAATAGAACGTCGACGTAAAATGTGTAAAAGTCACCGGAGCATGAAATATAGGTCAAGGTCATAGGTCAAGGTACCTGCTAATTCAGTACATCAAGGAGAAGCACTATACAAGGTATGGTGGTTGTAGGCCTTATAGTTGAGGAGATCAAACATCAACGTAAACTGTGTCTAATATAGGTCAAGGTCACCAGGTCAAGGTACCTGCCAAGCCAGTGCAATGAGGTAAAGCACTATGCAAGGTTTAGTGGTTGTAGGTCTTATATTTGAGGAGATACCAAACATCAACGTAAAATGTGTCAAAGTCGCTGGAGTGCAAAATATTGGTCAAGGTCACCAGGTCAAGGTACCTGCTGAGTCAGTACATCGAGAAGAAGCACTATATAAGGTTTGGTGGCTGAAGGCCTTATAGTTGAGGACATATGGAAGGGCGACGTAAAAGGTGTAAAAGTCAATGGAGCGTGAAATATAGGTCAAGGTCACCCAGTCAAGATACCTGCGGAGTCCGTACATTGAGGAGAAGCACTATGTAAGGTTTGATGGTTGTAGGCCTTATAGTTGAGGAGATATTGAAAATGAAATGTGTAAAAGGCACTGGAGCGCAAAATATAGGTCAAGGTAACCGGGTCAAGTACATCTAGGAGAAGCACTATGCAAGGTTTGGTGGCTAGAGGTCTTACACTTGAGGAGATCTGGAATGCTGAAGTAAATTATGTCAAAGTCACTGCAGCCAAAATATAGGTCAAGGTCACCAGGTCAAGGTATCTGCAGAGTCAGTACATTGAGAAGAAGCACTTTGCAAGGTTTGACGGTTGTAGGCCTTATAGTTGAGGAGATATCGAGCGTCGACACAAAATGTGTCAAAGTCACTGGAGCGCAAAATATAGGTCAAGGTCACTGGGTCAAGGTACCTGCCAAGTCAGTACATCTAGGAGAAGCACTATGCAAGGTTTGGTAGTTGTACGCCTTATAGTCGAGACGATCTGGAACATCAACGTAAATTATGTCAAAGTCAATGGAGCACAAAATATAGGTCAAGGTCACTGGGTCAATGAACTTGCCAAGTCAGGAGGTCAGGGTGATGTGTCATGCAAGGTATGATGGTTGTTGTAGAATTGTAGTTGATTAGAATACTAACTTTGACGTAAATGTCGAACTTCGACATAATAGAACTGTTAACAGATGGACAGACAGATGGATGTACGGACAGACGTATGGAAAAGCGGGCACCTATGTCACAAAGTCAGGAGGTCAGGGAGATGTTTCATGCAAGGTTTGATGGATGTTTACTCTTGTAGTTGATTAGAATACTAACTTTGACATAAATGTCGAACTTCGACATAACAGAACTGTTAACAGACGGACAGACGGACGGACAAACGGACAGACGAATGGAAAAGTGGGCACCGCTGTCGCAAAGTCGGGAGGTCAGGGAGATGTTTCATGCAAGGTTTGATGGTTGTTTAGTCTTGTAGTTGATTAGAATACTAACTTTGACATAAATGTCGAACTTCAACATAAATGTTGACAGACGGATGGATGAACGAACAGATGAATGGAAAAGCAGACGCCCATGTCGCAAAGTCAGGAGGTTAGGGAGATGTTTCAAGCAAGGTTTGATGGTTGTTTAGTCTTGTAGTTGATTAGAATACTAACTTTGACATAAATGTTGAACTTCGACATAAATGTTGACAGACAGACGGACGGACAGAAAATCGGACGCCTATATCGCACCCTGCTACAAGCAGGTGTGATAAAAATCACGAAAATCGGAGACTTGGTTTGATTGAGTCTCTCCACATGCAACACTGTAGTTTGCGAGGCTGCATAAACCTGAATATAAATTGGCAAATATAAATAATGATATTAATTAAATTCTTAAACTAGACATTCTATTTGGAAGCAAACATTTATACATCATATAGGTACATTTGTATGTAATGGAATTGCATGCATGAACAAATGGAGTCTTGTAGACATCCTGTGTCAAATGCCAAGAAACCAATTACAGAACAATTAATTCATAAATCAATAAAATAATGATAACTAGCGCAATAAATGAATGAGTATAGAAACATAGCAGAGTATCTATAAGTGCCTTCCTAAACATTAACCTTATGTTACCAGCATTGGTTGGCACCTGACTACGTCTTAACCAGTGACATACATAGCATTTATGTAGACCACTACACTATGAGAATAATAGTAATAATAATAATAATAATAATAATGTAACAGGTGAAACAAGAGTTGTCAGAAGTCAATGCAGCTCATCAGAAAGGGCTGATCAGATAAGAAAACAATCTTTAAATATTATAGATTAAATGCAGAACTTATAACTTACATAACAGAGTATGACCTGATTTTGATGTCTGAAGAATGTCAAACTGAGGGATAGGGTATATGCCACTGAGACATCATCCCTTAGGTTGATGTGGACAAAATATGAAAGCTATATCTTATATGAGGAATCCATTAGGTTGGTGTGGACGAAATATGAAAGCTATATCTCACAAACTTCAGCAGTCATGTACACTTTTTCAAACTTGAACACAGCTGTAAATGACAAAGTATGACCTGACCTTGATCTAGGCAGAAGGTCAAACTGACAAAGGGGTAAGTACTATTCAAAGGTCTTACCCTAAGGTAGGTGTGGGCCAAATATTAAAGCAGCATCTTGAATACTTCAGTAGTTACGAACACTGTTCAAAACTTAAATGCATAATTCAAATATGAGATTAAATGACAAAGTATGACCTGACCTTGACATAGGCAGAAGGTCAAACTGAGGAAGGGGTGTGTGCTATTGGAAGGTCTAACCCTAACGATGGTGTGGGCCAAATATTAAAGCGGTATCTTGAATACGTCAGCAGTTATAAACACTTTTCAAAACTTAAAAGCAGAACTCCAACATGGGTTTAAATGACAAAGTATGACCTGACCTTGACTTAGGCAGAAGGTCAAACTAAGGAAGGGGTGTGTACTATTGAAAAAGCATACCCTAAGGTAGTTGTGGGCCAAATATTAAAGCAGCATCTTGAATACTTCAGCAGTTATAAATCCTTTTCAAAACTTAAAAGCAGAACTCCAAAATGTGTTTAAATGACAAGGTATGACCTGACCTTGACCCAGCAGAAGATCAAACTGAGGAAGGGGTGTGTGCTATTGAAAGGTCTTACCCTTACATTGGCATGGGCCAAATATTAAAGGGGTATCTTGAATACTTCAGCTGTACTGTTACACTTTTCAAAACTTAAACGCAGAACTCCAACATGGGTTTAAATGACAAAGTATGATCTGATCTTGACCTAGGCAGAAGGTCAAACTGAGCAAGGTGTGTGTGCTATTAAAGTCTAACCCTAAGGCTGGTGTAGGCCAAATATAAAAGCTCTATCTTAAATACTTCAGCAGCTATGTACACTTTTTAAAACTTAAACGCAAACCTAAACATGGGTGTAAATGACAAAGTAAGAACTGACCTTGACCTACATACATGGTCTAACTTGGGAATGGGGGTGTATGCTATTGAAAGGTCCTACATTAAGGTAGGTGTAGACCAAATATGAAAGCAGTATCTTAAATAATTAAAAGCACCTTTGAAAACTTAAACATTGTGCTAACACGAAAGAGGACGCCGACAGACAGAGACGCCAATAACTGGGTGACAACATAAGCTCTCCAGGGACATAGTCCCTGCAAGCTAGAATATTAAAGGGGGATCTTGAATACTTCAGCAGTTACACTTTTCTAAACTTTAAAGCATGGTTTAAATGACAAAGTATGACCTGACCATGACCTAGGCAGAAGGTCAAACTGAGGAAGGGGTGTGTGCTATTGAAAGGTCTAACCTAAAGGCTTGTGTGGGCCAAACATAAAAGCTCTATCTTGAATACTTCAGCAGTTATGTACACTTTTCAAAACTTAAATGCAAAACTTAAACATGGGTGTAAATGACAAAGTAAGAACTGACCTTGACTTACATACATGTATATGGTTCAACTTGGAGATGGGGGTGTATGCTATTGAAAGGTCCTACCCTAAGGTAGGTGTACGCTAAATACGAAAGCAGTACCTTAAACAATTAAAAAACTATGCACACCTTTGAAAACTTAAACTTGTGCTAATGCGGACATGGATGCCGACAGAAGCTGACGCCAACGACTGGATGACAACATAAGCTGTCCAGGGACATAGTCCCGGTGAGCTAAAAATGGAAATCATATCTTCCCTGACTGGGGATCAAACCCAGTCCGCTGGACACCAAGTCCTGCACTTAACCGCGTCTCTATATAAGCTGGCTTGTACCACAAGGCAGTATAAGTGTGTTATATATACCTATACCTGGTGACATTCTCCCTCTCTAAATTGAAATTTGTCCCTGAATTTCTAAGAGTCTGAGAATCACATGAAATGAGACAAGGAGTTTTATGCACACCTGCGGGTTACATTGTACATTTGTATTTACAGAGTGCGCCAACAGGTGAAAAAATTCTTAATGCCATGACCAGGGCTTGAACCCATTCCTCTAGACTCCAAGTCTTGCACTCTACTGCATCATTATAAAAGCCAGCTTGTTCTGCAAGGCAGTACATGTGTGTTATATATATACCTAAACCCGGTGATAATAATAATAAAAAATTATGTATGTGATTTTCCATATTAATTCTGTGAAGTTTTTGAGTTTTTTGTTTTCTTTTGTTTTGAAAATCTCCTCATAAATAAACAAGAGAATCAGTGAAACTGAAGGATGCTCCCCAAAGATGCGTAGTAGTGGGAGGATTATTTTATTGAAAGAGTAAAATACTTTTAAGAGATATGTTACGGACAAACTTATTATTGCAAAAATTAAGACAGGAAGTAACTCAGTAATTATTTGTAACAGAGTTACATTTCTTGCAGTCTGCACTGTCTCTGATGGCCATCTGTCAATGTATGAGGTTTCATTTTATTCTCTTTTATACTTTCAGAGATATGCACCAGACAAATTTAATATTGCAAAAAATAGAAAGAGAAATAACTCTATAAATACTGAAGATAGGGTTATGGTTCTTGCATTCTTCACTTTCCCTCATAGCCCTCTATCACTTATCAAGTTTCATTTATTTATCTTCAATACTTTTAGGGATATGCTCCAGACAAGCTTACTAATATTGCAAAAGTTAGGAAGGAAAATAACTTTGTAATTACTTGTGATAGAGTTACAGTTCTTGTACTCTGCACTTCCTCTGATGGTAATCTATCAATGCATCAAGTTTCATTTATTCCCTTCTATACTTTCAGATACATGCTCCGGACAAGCTTTTTTATTGTAAAAATTAAGAAGGGAAGTAACCCACAACACTGGTGACAGGGTTATGGTTCTTGCATTCTGAAAATTCCCCTCATGGCCCTCTATCAGTGTATCAAGTTTTAATTTATTTATCTTCAATACTTTTAGAGACATGCTTACTTTTCAATACTTTTAGAGAAAAGCTTACTACTGCAAAAATTAGAAAGGGAAAGGTCACTGAAATTACTGTGATAGAATTACAGTTCTCGCATTCTGCACTTCCTCTGATGGCCCTCTATCAATGTATCAAGGTTCATTTAATTGTCTTCTATACTTTCAGAGATATGTTCCAGACAAGCTTTTTATTGCAAACATTAAGAAGGGAAGTAACTCCATTAATACTGGTGACAGGGTTTTGGTTCTTGCATTTTGCAATTTCCCTCATAACCCTCTATCAGTATATCAACAGTCATTTATTTATCTTCAATAATTTTTGGGATATGCTCCGGACAAGCTTACTATTACAAAAATTAGGAAGAGAAATAACTCTGTAATTACTTGTGAAACAGTTATGGTTCTTGCACTATGCATTTCCTCTCATGGCCATCTATCAGTGTATCAAGTTTCAATGAATTACCTTCTATACTTTCAGAGATATGCTCTGGACAAGCTTTTTGTTGCAAAAATTATGAAAGGAAGTAACTCTGTAAATACTGGTGACAGGGTTATGTTTCTTGCATTCTGCAATTCCTCTCATCTATCAGAATTTTCTGGCCCTCTATCAGAATATCATTTCATAAAATTACCTTCAATACGTAAGCGATATGCTCCAGACAAATGTATGATGGACAAAGTGCCAACTACATGCTCTCCCTCCAGGGAAGCATATAAATGGATTGTAAAGACTGCAAATGATACCATGGCTTCATTCAGAAGTGTGAGCTACTTGTGACTGTTTTGCCCTGGACCCCTGCTCTTGTTGGCGCTCAACATTAGATACGGGGATCCGGGGCAAAATTCGAGTGTAAGCTTTTTTATTAATCCGATACTTGTTTATGTAGTAACAAGAACCGAAAATACATAGTTTAGTTTTATAGATACATATAATTTTGATTTGGACAATATGAAAATGCAGAGCCAACAAATTTTCAAAGGCGCCATCTCAAATACAGTTAAAGCCTTTCTTACCAGTAAACAACGTGCACTTTGAGTTTCATTTTCGATTTTGGTAAGCCCTAAAATGTTTCTATTACCTCCCTTGAGAAGCTTTTATATGATAAAAACGAAATCTAGACGAAACGAGACGCAACGAAACAAAATAAACCGTAACGACAAGAAATTAAACGGAACGAATGATTGGATTTGAGCACAGGCAACTTATTTATGAGAATTTGTTTAAGACCACTAATGATAAATATCTGCTCCAAAGATGTATCATTTTATACGTATTTGCTTACTCTGAAAAAAAATAGACGCACTCTTTCTTCTGTTCTTCAGTTCTAAACGCTATTTAAGAAATTGGAGGCATCTCCAATCAAAAATGGGGTTTCTGTTTTTCGAGTAGTGAGTTTCGAGTGAGAAAATTTAGTTTCGAGTTAAAAAAAAAAGTGAGTTTAGAGTAAGAAAAGCGAGTGTAGAGTAAGAAAAGTGAGTTTCGAGTTAAAACAAAAAGTGAGTTTTGAGTAAGAAAAGTGTTTTAAGTTAAAAAGCGAGTTTCAAGTAAGCATAGTGTGTTACAAAATAACAATTACAGAATGAATTCTGAACATACATATGAATCAAACTGGGCTTTATTATTCAAGCAATGTGGATTCTTGTATGAAATGATAGATTTCTCAAGGTAGGACACGGTATGTAAAGTTTCAAGTTTTCAAAACAAGCCAAACCAACTACATCTCTGTGTCCTACTATATTTATGTGAAAAGCCAATATTAATAATTTGTCCTGTCAGATGTTGGTTACAACTCTTCAGTAAGTATCTAACACTTAAACGCAACAGCACCGATTTCAGCTACAAATGTGACGTATACCTATTAGAACTCTGAATAAAAATGGCTTTATTGATATTTGAAAACAGCTTAGGCATATCAGGTAATTAATTAACTTTAATGTATGTTGACATTTAATGGATGCAGCCAGACTGCTGTTTAGAGGGATATTGAAAACAAATTTAATTTGTGTAAATATGATTCAGAAAAATTATGTGGATTATTTTAGTGAATGGTGTATTTAGTAGGTCGGAATTTAAGTGAAATTCTGTGATATAAAATAGTTCAATGGAAGACTCAAAAACAAGAGGACCATGATGGTCCTATATCGCTCACCTGAGCAAACAGATTTGCATACTTAATGTTGAAGTTTCAGCCAAGTTCACTGCTCTAAAATTTTATGTATAAATTTCATAACCATGACGAATCATGACAGCTTGAACAAACTTGGTAGAGGGTAACCAAAGGAACATTCCTGCCAAGTTAAACTGAAATCGGTTCAGTGGTTTCTGACAAGAAGATTTTTAAAGTTTTCTATTTAGATATAGAGGGAAAATAAGCCCCACCCACCAGCAGGCATGTTTTTTGACAAATCAGGATTGCTTGAACATTCTTGGTAGAGGGTCACCAAAGCATTATTGAAATTGGTCTGGAGGTATTTGACAAGAAGCATTTTAAAGTTTTCTATACAGATATATACCGAAAATAAGCGCCGCCCCCTGGAGACCATGTTTTTTGACATATCATGAAGGCTTGAACCATCCTGGTAGAGGGTCACAAAAGCAACATTCTTGCCAAGCTACATTGAGCTTGGTCCAACGGTTTCTTACGAGAAGATTTTTAAAGTTTTTTATATAGACATATAGAAAAAAATAAGCCCTGCCCCGTAGCGGCCATGTTTTTTGACGATCATGACAGCTTGAACAACCTTGGTAGAGGGTCACCAAAGAAACATTCCTGCCAAGTTATATTGAAATCGGTCCATTGGTTTCTGACAAGAAGACTTTTTAGTTTTCTATATAGATATATAGGGAAAATAAGCCCCACCCACTAGCAGCCATGTTTTTTGACAAATCATGATTACTTGAACAATCTTGATAGAGGGTCACCAAGGAAACATTTATGCCAAGTTGTAATGAAATTGGACCTGTGGTTTCTGAAAAGAAGACTTTTAAAGTTTTTCTATATAGATATATAGGGAAAATAAACCCCGCCCCCTGGCGGCCCTGTTTCTTGATGAATCATGACGGCTTGCATAACCTTGATAGAGGGTTACATAAGAAACATTTCTGCAATGTTTAATTGAAATCAGTCCAGTGGTTTCTGACAAGAAGATCATTAAAGTTTTCTATGTAGATATACGGGGAAAATAAGCCCCGCCCCCTACCAGCCATGTTTTTTGACAAATCATGTTAGCTTGAACAATCTTGGTAAAGGGTCACCAAGGAAACATATCTACCAAGTTACATTGAAATCGATCCAGTGGTTTCTGACAAGAAGTTTTTTCAAGTTTTCTATATAGATATAAGCCCTGCCCCCTGGCGGCCATGTTTTTTGACAAATCATGACGGCTTGAACAATCTTGGTAAAGGGTCACCAAAGAAACATTTCTGCCAAGGTATATTGAAATCGGTCCAGTGGTTTCTGACAAGAAGATTTTTTCAAGTTTTCTATATAGATATATAGGGAAAATAAGCTCCACGCCCTAGCGGCCATGTTTTTTGACAAATCATGATTACTTGAACAATCTTGGTAGAAGGTCACCAAGGAACATTTTTGCCAAGTTATAATGAAATCGGTCCAGTGGTTTTTGACAAGAAGATTTTTCAAGTTTTTCTATATAGATATATAGGGAAAATAAGCCCCGCCTCCTGGCGGCCATGTTTTTTGACGAGTCCAAATGGCTTGAACAATCTTGGTACAGGATCACCAAAGGAACATTTCTGCAACATTATATTGCAATCGTTCCAGTGGTTTCTGATAAGAAGATTTTTTAAATTTTCTATATAGATATATAGGGAAACTAAGCCCCGCCCCCATCCCCCCCCCCCCCTGGCAGCCATGTTTTTTGACGAATCCAAATGGCTTGAACAATCTTGGTAGAGGGTCACCAAAGGAACATTTCTGCAAAATTATACTGAAATTGGTCCAGTGGTTTCTAACAAGAAGATTTTTAAAGTTTTCTATATAGATATATAGGGAAAATAAGCCCCGCCACCTGGCGGCCATGTTTTTTGACGAATCAAAATGACTTGAACAATCTTGCAAGAGGATCACCAAAGGAGCATTTCTGCAAAATTATATGGAAATCGGTCCAGTGGTTTCTGACAAGAAGATTTTTAAAGTTTTCTATACAGATATATAGGGAAAATAGGCCCCGCCCCCCTGGCAGCCATGTTTTTTGACGAATCCAAATGGCTTGAACAATCTTTGTAGAGGATCACCAAAGGAACATTTCTGCAAAATTATATTGAAATCGGTCCAGTGGTTTCTGACAAGAAGATTTTTAAAGTTTTCTATACAGATATATAGGGAAAATAAGCCCCGCCCCCTGGCGGCCATGTTTTTTGACGAATCCAAATGGCTTGAACAATCTTTGTAGAGGATCACCAAAGAAACATTTCTGCAAAATTATATGGAAATCGGTCCAGTGGTTTCTGACAAGAAGATTTTTAAAGTTTTCTATACAGATATATAGTGAAAATAAGCCCCGCCCCCTGGCGGCCATGTTTTTTGACGAATCCAAATGGCTTGAAGAATCTTGGTAGAGGGTCACCAAAGGAACATTTCTACAAAATTTTATGGAAATTGGTCCAATGGTTTCTGACAAGAAGATTTTTAAAGTTTTCTATATAGATATACAGGGAAAATAAGCCCCACCCCCTGGCGGCCATGTTTTTTGACGAATCCAAATGGCTTGAATAATCTTTGTAGAGGATCACCAAAGGAACATTTCTACAAAATTATATTGAAATCGGTCCAGTGGTTTCTGACAAGAAGATTTTTAAAGTTTTCTATATAGATATATAGGGAAAATAAGCCCCGCCCCCTGGTGACCATGTTTTTTGACGAATCCAAATGGCTTGAACAATCTTGGTAGAGGATCACCAAAGGAACATTTTTGCAAAATTATATTGAAATCGGTCCAGTGGTTTCGGACAAGAAGATTTTTTAAGTTTTTAATTAAAAAAATCTATTTTTAGCTCCTGTGACCTAGATATGCAATGAACCGGAACCATTTGAACAACTTTGAAAGAGGACCAACCAAGGATCATTCCTGTGAAGTTTGGTCAAATTCGCACCAGTGGTTTAGGAGCAGATGTTGTTTAAAGATTGTGGACAGACGGACATCCGGACGACGACGACGACTACAACGACGTCGACGACGACGGCTCAGGTGAGTTAACAAGGGCAGAGGATGCCAGGCGAGAAAGCGGTGAAAACGCCTCGCCTACGATACAGAAACCAATGAATGGTTTCTCCATCACCCAGGCTGAAGGAACGGTGGTTGAACAAACAGATCGTTGTCAGGGGTTAAATGCCGTGAATACGCAAAGCAACAGTAAAAACGGCGCTGTCATGGGAATCCCTTTCGAGGGCCCCAATTCCGGTGACCATGCCTCCTTTGTTTATGTCTCGCAAGAGAATGCTGGGATCGCCCACAAGGGCAGATATGAAAACATTATAGTAAAATAAACGTCAAAAAGATTGCCTTTGGAAACAAAGAACACACTACAGATAAGAAAATGGGAGTCACGGTTTTATTGAGACTCTTCAAACCCAGCAGTGGTCACGACGGGAAATTTAATTCCTCTTGCCTTTTTTCCAGCAGAAGATGATGTTGAATGAACAGATGATCACCCAGCAACAACAAACAATGTCATCACTTATAACCCAGGTAGATAGTTTGGCAAAAGCAATTTATAAAAGTCTGCTACAAAGTGAAAAAGAAAGGGCGATAGACACTCCACCCATCGGAAGAAAACGGAAAGCTCATGAAAGCTCATGAAATGTCAGATTGTAAGGATATAACATCTGACTCAGACATTCTTATGGATTCATCCTCAGAGGAAGAAGCAGAAGTAGGAAAAGAGAGAAGAGAGATAACTAAAAAGGGAGATAGTATTGAGAGCAAAGATAGCTCAGTTACAGGGGCGTCGGTAGAAAATGGGAAATGAGTCTGATAAAATGGAATCCCTTGGACCACAGGTGGATGAAACTTTGACATCAGTGGTCATTTCAGGAATTAGAAATAAGATAGTGGTTGCTAAAGAGTTGTGTAAAAATTTGACAGACCAAAAAAACTGTGCTGGGTTAGTGGTTCCAAATATTAATAAGGAACTGTGTTAACACCCGCTATGAGGAAAACTACAAAAGAAATAGACAGATCTTTTCAAATTACACAGAAATATCTAAATCAAGGATTAATTCCCTTTGTCTCAATAATGGACAAATTGCTCAACTCAGACAGGAATGAGGATTTTTAGCTGGCACAGAGTGCTTTTCAGTTTTGTGAAGGCAACAATTAAGAAAGATTGTTGCAGATAATTATAAACACTCGTGCAATGATACAACACCTTTGACAGACAATTTATTAGGAGATGACCTCGAAAAACAAATCAAGACAATGGAGGAGATGCAGATATCTGGGAAAGATTTATCGAAATACATGTACAAGCCCAAAAATGAACAGACAAATACATGTAGTAATAAAGCTGTGGTGCAGCGCAGTGCTCAAGGAGGACAATATAAAAGACCGGATAAATTCAAGAATAGATTCTCGAATCAGTACAAGAACTTATTTTTTTTTTAATATAAGCCTGATAATTTTAGAACCGGTGGCATTTTACAATGTTACCAACATTGGTTAAAACTGACAAGTGATAAATCAATTTTGAATATAGTTAAATATGGGTATGAGATAGAATTTCAAACAGAACCTTGTGACATGTGCAATAGAACTGAAAGAAAATTTAACAGTATAGAAAGAAGTATAATTAATGAATTGTTGCAGAAACTTTATGGAAAAGGGGTCACTGAAGAGTCAGTGCATGAAGAAGGAGAATCATTTCTCATGTTTTTATAAGGCCAAAATTTGATGGCTCTTATAGACCTATATTAAACCTTAGCCGTTTGAATGATCACATAGAGAAAGTTCATTTTAAGATGGAAACACTTAAAAACGCACTGTAGTTAGTGACACAAGGGTGTTACTTTGGGAAAATGACACAAAGTTACTTATTTCTTAGTGATAATTCAAGAACATTGTCGAAAACGCTAAAAAAGTTTACATGGAAGGGAGATTACTCCAGTTTACAACATTAGCTAATGGTTTATCACCAGCCCCTAGCATATATACGAAATTACTAAAATGAGACATTGAGAAAATGTAACACTGAGAAAATTGGGACATAGTATTGTGCCCTACATTGATGACAACTTGCCGCAAAGTGATACTAGAGAAAGTTGTGTTGAAAATCTGAGAGATACTGTGCTGTTAATGGATGATTTAGGGTTAACAGTTCATCCTGAAAAATCAGTAATTGTACCCACACGATGTATAGAGTTTGTAGGGTTCATTATAAACTCAGTGGACATGATCGACTGTTCGTCTTTCTCTACATAAAGCAGTTGAGATAAAAAAAAAATCTTTGTTTTTCACTGTTAAAACAACAAATTGTAATAATCAGATTTTGCTAAGTTAATTGGAAAACTGGTCGCCGCAGAACCGGGATTGTTATATGCTGGTGCTCATTACAAGAGTATGGAGGTTGAGAAAGACTTTGTATTAAGAGTAGCATCCGGACCCAGGGTGAAGTTAGCTAGCTGTAAAAGTGCCTTAAACCCCCCGGTAGTTTTTTTCTACTGACCGTTCTAAGGCGGTGGTCCTGGTGTTGTTCTTACTCGTTATAGCTCTTTTTGTTTGTTTTTCTGTATGTGTTGTGATGCTAGCATTGTGGTCACCGTCTTCAATAGCTGCCCACTTTGCTTTCTGTTTTACTAGTTGTTTTGTAATGCTAGCATTTTGGTCACCATCAACAGCTGCCCATTTTGCTTTCTGTTTTAATTGTTGTGATTAAGAGTAGTATCGGGACCCAGGGTGAAGTTGGCTAGCTGTAAAAGTGCTTTAACCCCCCCCCCCCCGGTGGTTGGCTCTACCGACCGTTCTAAGGCGGTGGTCCCGGTGTTAGTCTTACTCTCTCTTGCTTTGTGGTTTATTCTACGAGGCGATTTGTTGTATGTCTTTCCGTGTGTCATTTTGTTCTTTTGTTTTTCAGTCCTTTTAGTATTGCGATTACCTCGCTTGGGGAAGAGAGAGCTAATCTTGGTGCTTTTCGTACGTTTGTTCGGTTTGTGCTTGTTTAGATTTGTCGGTTTCCTCTTCCTCTTGGGGTTTGGGAAGGGCTGCGGTTTGTTATTGTGGCACTCCCTCGACTTTTCTCTTACCTTTTTTTGCTTTAAAGTGGTCAAAGGGGGATTTTGATGCTCATATGAAAATAGTAAAAGTTTCACAGGAATGTATGCATTGGTGTATTAAAAATGTAGAAGCAGCTTACAAACCCATTTCACATGGTCCACCTCAGCGAAGGATAGAAACAGATAGTTCCACAACTGGTTATGGTGGACATGATGTTACAAATGATTTAGAAATTAGTGGGATGTGGGATGATGATGAAAAGGAATTACACATAAATTACTTAAGAGTTAAAAGCAGCATGTCTATGTCCAGACATTTTGTTCTGGCGATAGAAATCAACATATTCAGCTTTTTGTAGACAACAGAGTAGCACTTAAGTACATTTCTAAAATGGGGTGGGGAGTAGAGGTGAAAGGAAAAGCAGCTAAATGCACTTGCCAGAGATATCTGGTTGTGGTGCGAAGAAAGAAATTTGTGGTTAACTGTTTTTCACATTCCAAATGTTCGTAACATTCGCGCAGATCAGCTCAGTAGTGTGGGGAAAAAGTTAAATCAAGATATGAAATGGGCACTTGATCCGAACATTTTTCATAAAATTCAAAAGAAAATGGGAATTTGTAGCACTAATCTGTTTGCATCTGTTCAAAATCACAAATCACCTGTTTACTGTTCATACATACCAGACAACAAGGCTCTGGCAATAAATGCAGTCTCATTAACATGGAACAGTGGCTTAAATTTTGCTTACCACCTTTCAATTGCCTTGCACAGACGATACAGAAAGTTGTGGAAGACAAAGCAGAGTTGAATCTTGTGGCATCTTTGTTTCCTACACAGACTTGGATCCCCCAAGTTTCAGCAGACATTTACATACTGCCAAAAGTAGATAATCTATTGTACTTACACAACAAAACAAAGTTCATCGGTTAACAACTATAAGGATGGTGGCTTTCAGGTTATCGGGAAATACCCCACGTGTGCAGGAGTATCAACAGTAACTATTTCATCATAGCGGAAAAGTACAATTAAATAATATGGGTCGCACTTCAGGAGAAGGATGCGCTTTTGTGGTAAACAACAGACTGATGTCATTAACCTATCGGAAAATAATATATTGAATTATTTGACAATGCTGCATCAAAGAAATCTGGGTTTTAGTTCAGTGAATACAACAAAGTCAACGCTGTCATCTTTATGTTCTTTGTTACATAAAAGAGATATTGGAAAGAAACCTTTAATTCGACATTTTATGAAAGGAATTTTCAATCTGAAGCCAGCATTACCAAGATATGTAAATACATGGAATGTACAAGTAGTGACTGATTATTTAGAATCTCTAATTACATCAGAGTAAAATTTGAAATCGTTATCTGTTAAGCTGACTACATTGCTAGTTTTAGCTACGGGGCAAAGATCTCAGACTTTGTGGTCCATAAGGATCAAGGTTTTTTTAATTATCGGATACATTCATGGAAATCAGGATGTTTGACTTACTAAAGCAATCAAAACCTAATAAACATTTGGGGGAAATGTATTTTGAACCGTTTTTAAAGAATCCAAATAGTTGTGTTATTCAGTGTGTCAAATTGTATTCAACACAAACTGCAAAACTAAGAAGGGTGAGTGATTCAGGAAGATTGTTTTTGATTTAAAAAAAAAAAAAACGTTTACAGAGGCTACAAAAGTACGATTGCTCGTTGGATAAGATTAGCTTACACTAGCGAATGTTGAAACAAATATTTTTGCACCTCACAGTACCAGAGCTGCTGCTACTAGCGCAGCTACAGTGAAAGTATCCATTAACACCATTTTCCATACTGCAGGACGGATACGAGACAGTCCATTCAGGAAAATCTATGAAAGACCAGTGGTAAACAGCTCTGAGTTTAGTCATAGTGTTTTAGATGCCTCATAAGTCTCAAACAGCTGAGATGTGAGTTAATTAAACTCAGTGGTGTAGTTTATTTAGTTATTAGATCATTTAAATTTCAGTAATACCATTTTCTAGAGCACATGTTTTGAATGTTTATGAGAAAATTGTCATTTTCTTATTTTGAACATAGTACGAATTCAGAAATTTGGACTCTAAAAACTCCAATGATTCGAAAGGTAGATTGGTTGCAGCAGAATTGGAAAGTTAAACGAGACTTACCTGTAAGGTGAAGCTTGACTGTAATTCTGTTGAAACCAATCTATTGAGAATCAGCCAACCCAAAAGCCCTCCCTTGATATGGAGTTGTCCAAATTTCGGAATTCTTCCTCTAAAAGTCTGAAGTTTGCATCTAGTGATTATGTCAAAGTTCACTCCTATGATTCTCAGTAGATTGGTTTCAACAGAATTACAGTCAGGCTTCACCTTACAGGTAAGTCTCGTTTAACTTTCCAATTAAACTTCAGACAGGAGTCAAGGGTAAATCAGTAGTAAAAAAGGTAAGAGAAAAGTCCAGGGTGTGCCACAATCACAAACCGCAGCCCTTCCCAGACCCCAAGAGGAAGAGGAAACCGACAAATCTAAACAAGCACAAACCGAACAAACGTACGAAAAGCACTAAGATTAGCTCTCTCGTCCCCAAGCGAGGTAATCGCAATACTAAAAGGACTGAAAAACACCAGAACAAAATGACACACGGAAAGACATACAACAAATCGCCTCGTAGAATAAAACACTAAGCAACAAAGAGTAAGACTAACACCGGGTAAGTATTAATTTATAAAAAAGTACATATCTTTCTCAAAATCTTGAATTTACTATGCTCTCCATTACTAATACATATGGTAAAATCCCTTTAAAACATCTCCGGAATCACTGGATCAATGACCATGGAGCTTGGTATACAGCATCACGGACTCGGGAGCCCATCATAGATTGTTTAAATGATGACCCCTAAGGAGAAAAAAAAAAAATAACGCGCGCGCGTGTGTGTGTGTGTGTGTGTGTGTTTGTGTGTGTGTGTCATTATGGCTTCTAAGTATGTGGTTGTATTTATTGAATTCAAGGGGAGGTACATGTACCTGAAATATGATTTTTTTTTCGATTATGTTTTTAAGACTTTCACTTTGTTTTAACATTTTGTTTGTGTTTTTAAAATTAATCTTTTTAACTTCCGCATTTTCAGGAAAAAAGTTTAAAGTTGAGACAGGGTCGGTTGGGTTACAGGGAAACATTTCATTTTTTGTTTTAATTTCGCTTAAGGTAACCTTAGTTTGCTTATTAAATGCTAAGATTCCTCACTACATGTTATGCCAAGGAGTAAGGGACTGGACTGGACATGACCAATGGACATACAGACATTCGTAAAACTTAATGCCCGTCCACGTTAAATAACCATAGACGAAAAGGCAATGACCCTAAGCTAATGATGCGGACAACCAAGACTGATAAGTCTGCGGATGTGCAGGCAGATCTGAGTCTTCGCTGGGGCGCACATGTAATTTTGTAATAATTGCTGTTCCTCATCTTTTTAGACAGAACTAAAAATGAGAAAATATGTGTCATAGTGTTGACCGAAACAGATCACTATATGCCCAAAGTGCCGGGCGAAGTGGCTCAGTCGGATACAAGTTCGACTGGACGCGGGTTCGATCCCCTGGCCATTTGTGGAACATTTCCAGAGGGCCTATGTTATATTGTTATGCACTTTCAGACTTAAAAATACAGTTTACTTACTTACTCATTAATTAATCTACGGCCATTATCCCATATCGGCTGATACAAGTAGGACAGCTGCTTACTAGTGATACACTTTGTATAGAAGGTCTAACCCCCCCCCCCCCCCCCCCCACACACACACACACACACTCCGGTGGTTTGCTCTACCGACCGTTCTAAGGCGGTGGTCCCGGTGTTAGTCTTACTCTTTGTTGCTTTGTGGTTTATTCTACGAGGCGATTTGTTGTATGTCTTTCCGTGTGTCATTTTGTTCTTGTGTTTTTCAGTCCTTTTAGTATTGCGATTACCTCGCTTGGGGAAGAGAGAGTTAATCTTAGTGCTTTTCGTACGTTTGTTCGGTTTGTGCTTGTTTAGATTTGTCGGTTTCCTCTTCCTTTTGGGGTCTGGGAAGGGCTGCGGTTTGTGGTTGTGGCACTCCCTGCACCTTTTTTTTCTAAAATAAACTCTAAGCCTGCCCAGACCGGACTCGGTAGCTCAGTTACATACGCATTCGACTGGAGATCAGGAGGACGCGGGTTCGATCCGGCAACATATTTCGTGGAATTTTTATAGAGTGGCCATGAATTATTCTTCTGTCATTCTCCCATACTGGAAGATGCAAAAAGTAAGTTAATGACTAATGCTTCTTAAAACTCTAAGATGCTATTTTGAAAGCCCTGACGTGCGGCACAATTGTCATCCCTGTTAATGTCATATAGCAATTGCTGCCGAACCTATTGTCCAAATTAAGTCCAGTGTCGCATTGAAGTCACGAAATACGAACCCCACTACAAATATACCGAGCATAAGTGAAAAAACTACATTCCAAAATCTGATTTCCTGAGTAAAGTAATATTAATCTGATTTCCTAAATCACATACGCCGTGTTCAGTAAACAACATTTATATTATCGTCCCTGCCATTGCTAAATCCCTGTTCAAAATTGGTTTTGGGCATACCCTCTGTACTGGGGAACTCTTAGTGCCCATTATGTTGTTTACACCAAACAATGAGACATGAACGCAAATCACATCAAGGGAGCATGCGTTTTAGTAGACCCATATTGAATCTTACTTTAGTTACCTCTGACGTCAGTCTGATGCCTAGACAGTTCAAAATTTATTCTATAATGATAATTCTGTAACTCACTTTTCTTACTCGAAACTCACTTTTCTTACTCGAAACTCATTTCTTTTAACTAAAAACGCACTTTTCTTACTTGAAACTCACTTTTTAACTCGAAACTTGCTTTTCTTACTCGAAATTCACTTTTCTTACTCGAAACTCGCTTTTCTTATTCGAAACTCTCTTTTTTAACTCGAAACTCACTTTTCTTACTCGGAACTCACTTTTCTTATTCGAAACTCACTTTTCTTACTCGAAACTCACTTTTCTTACTCGAAACTCACTTTTCTAACTCGAAATTTCAGAAAGTATTGTCAACATGGCAATCTTGCGTCTACAAGTCTGAGAGAGCATGTAGACTCAGCTGGACACACGAGAATGATAAACTTTTTTATCCATTACAGCCCTGCTGAAAGCCCTGCACTGCGGGAACCTGTTAACAGTCATAATACCGCTCTTTTCATCCAGTAAATTCTGCTGGGGTATATTTATGCAACAACACAAGCCTAACACTGCGGGGAGCTGTCCTGAATACTATCCCCGCTACACCCTCCCATTCCCGTTGGTGGGTTAGGGGTGGTGGGGGCAGTGGTTACAAATGGCTTGTGCATTCCGCTAAATAAGTCAGTCTAAATTTATGAACTTCCCATTGTTCAATTCTGGAGAATACGGCACGGGAACCCGGATACTGCTAAGTTATTACACGAAACTTTAATGCACCGATTGAAATCATTATGCGGACTCATACACATCCTTCGTTTCCGTGATACTGGTAAAGAACTTTAATGTCAATTGTATCATTCCCTCATTTAATATCCTACGATTCAAAATTTGGCGAAAAGCCGAAAAAGCAATGCTACCAATAAGATAGTCCGTAAATAATTAAAGACTTGCTTGTCAACAATAGCCTACCTACCGTAGTTCTGCATCTGAAATTTCGGCCAATCATTAACGATAATGCAAGGTTTTGTGGACACGCCTACTTGTCTATCTGTCAAGTTCAAGTTCAAATGGGTGCAACTGAAATATCCTGAGGTATGTCTTTAAGTTTTGGAACATCCGTCATCAAAGGAGATGTTGGGAATACTGGTATTTCTAACCCGCTTCTCTCGTGGTTGTGAAACTATTTAATTAATGGATTATTATGTACATTATAGAAATAACTTTTTTTTGACAAGCTGATATGAATATGAATACAGTGTGCAGTTTGTTTGTTTGTGTTGAGGTTTTACGGCCCAGTCAACCCAATGGGGTCATGTCGAGCTCGGTCAGTTTACCTAACCACACATTTACTGGGCTGGCTTAGTCCTCTAAGCAGTTAACCAGTATTGTGCACATGCTTTCGCCAGAAACTGACAACTGCCCTTCTTGAATCTGCGGAAGGGAGAGAATGATCGTAGAAAATATTTCATGATCAATCTCCACGAAAGAATGTTATCGACCTCGGTGGGGTTGAACCCGCGACCTCCTGGTCTCCAGTCGGAAGGCGCATCCAACTGCGCCACCGAGGCCAGCCGTGTGCAGTAAACAGCGTTTATATTATCTCCCCTGCCAATGCGAAATCCCTATTCAAAACTTGTTCTGGGCATATCATCTTTATTTGGGAACCCTTAGTGTCCTTGTGGGGGTAAACAATATGTGTTTTAGTGGGCCCACTGTGAATCTTACTTTAGTCCCAACAAGCAAAAAATATAGGACCCACATGGGCCCTAAATGAGAACCATATGGGAACCACATGGGTCCAGTATGGTAAAAATCAACCCACATTTACCTTTCAGAAAAAAAAACCCCCAAAAACTTTATACATTTTTATACAAATGATTATAAGTCCCCAGTCCCAGTACATTTGATGGACTTGTGAGGTCCCAACAGCAAGAGACCTACGTGCATGTGCAAGTTACTACATATCGGTAGAATCCAGAGACCTTACAGATATAGGCGTACTTTTTAATAGCTGGAAATCTTGGCCTCATGCGTATTTATATATACCTCAATTTTAAAAGCAATAGGGACATACGAGTTAAAATACAAATATGACCATGGACTGACATCCATGTCAGGAAAGTAGTCAAGATGCTTACCACCTTTCAATTGCCTTGCACAGACGATACAGAAAGTTGTGGAAGACAAAGCAGAGTTGAATCTGGTGGCATCTTTGTTTCCTACACAAACTTGGATCCCCCAAGTTTCAGCAGACATTTACATACTGCCAAAAGTAGATAATCTATTGTACTTACACAACAAAACAAAGTTCATCGGTTAACAACTATAAGGATGGTGGCTTTCAGGTTATCGGGAAATACCCCACGTGTGCAGGAGTATCAACAGTAACTATTTCATCATAGCGGAAAAGTACAATTAAATAATATGGGTCGCACTTCAGGAGAAGGATGCGCTTTTGTGGTAAACAACAGACTGATGTCATTAACCTATCGGAAAATAATATATTGAATTATTTGACAATGCTGCATCAAAGAAATCTGGGTTTTAGTTCAGTGAATACAACAAAGTCAACGCTGTCATCTTTATGTTCTTTGTTACATAAAAGAGATATTGGAAAGAAACCTTTAATTCGACATTTTATGAATGGAATTTTCAATCTGAAGCCAGCATTACCAAGATATGTAAATACATGGAATGTACAAGTAGTGACTGATTATTTAGAATCTCTAATTATATCAGAGTTAAATTTGAAATCGTTATCTGTTAAGCTGACTACATTGCTAGTTTTAGCTACGGGGCAAAGATGTCAGACTTTGTGGTCCATAAGGATCAAGGATTTTGAATTATTGGATAAATTCATGGAAATCAGGATGTTTGACTTACTAAAGCAATCAAAACCTAATAAACATTTGGAGGAAATGTATTTTGAACCGTTTTTAAAGAATCCAAATAGTTGTGTTATTCAGTGTGTCAAATTGTATTCAACACAAACTGCAAAACTAAGAAGGGTGAGTGATTCAGGAAGATTGTTTTTGATTTAAAAAAAAAAAACGTTTACAGAGGCTACAAAAGTACGATTGCTCGTTGGATAAGATTAGCTTACACCAGCGGATGTTGAAACAAATATTTTGGCACCTCACAGTACCAGAGCTGCTGCTACTAGCGCAGCTACAGTGAAAGTATCCATTAACACCATTTTCCATACTGCAGGACGGATACGAGACAGTCCATTCAGGAAAATCTATGAAAGACCAGTGGTAAACAGAGCAGCTCTGAGTTTAGTCATAGTGTTTTGGATGCCTCATAAGTCTCAAACAGCTGAGATGTGAGTTAATTAAACTCAGTGGTGTAGTTTATTTAGTTATTAGATCATTTAAATTTCAGTAATACCATTTTCTAGAGCACATGTTTTGAATGTTTATGAGAAAATTGTCATTTTCTTATTTTGAACATAGTACGAATTCAGAAATTTGGACTCTAAAAACTCCAATGATTCGAAAGGTAGATTGGTTGCAGCAGAATTGGAAAGTTAAACGAGACTTACCTGTAAGGTGAAGCTTGACTGTAATTCTGTTGAAACCAATCTATTGAGAATCAGCCAACCCAAAAGCCCTCCCTTGATATGGAGTTGTCCAAATTTCGGAATTCTTCCTCTAAAAGTCTGAAGTTTGCATCTAGTGATTATGTCAAAGTTCACTCCTATGATTCTCAGTAGATTGGTTTCAACAGAATTACAGTCAGGCTTCACCTTACAGGTAAGTCTCGTTTAACTTTCCAATTAAACTTCAGACAGGAGTCAAGGGTAAATCAGTAGTAAAAAAGGTAAGAGAAAAGTCCAGGGAGTGCCACAATCACAAACCGCAGCCCTTCCCAGACCCCAAGAGGAAGAGGAAACCGACAAATCTAAACAAGCACAAACCGAACAAACGTACGAAAAGCACTAAGATTAGCTCTCTCGTCCCCAAGCGAGGTAATCGCAATACTAAAAGGACTGAAAAACACCAGAACAAAATGACACACGGAAAGACATACAACAAATCGCCTCGTAGAATAAAACACTAAGCAACAAAGAGTAAGACTAACACCGGGTAAGTATTAATTTATAAAAAAGTACATATCTTTCTCAAAATCTTGAATTTACTATGCTCTCCATTACTAATACATATGGTAAAATCCCTTTAAAACATCTCCGGAATCACTGGATCAATGACCATGGAGCTTGGTATACAGCATCACGGACTCGGGAGCCCATCCTAGATTGTTTAAATGATGACCCCTAAGGAGAAAAAAAAAAAAATAACGCGCGCGCGTGTGTGTGTGTGTGTGTGTGTGTTTGTGTGTGTGTGTCATTATGGCTTCTAAGTATGTGGTTGTATTTATTGAATTCAAGGGGAGGTACATGTACCTGAAATATGATTTTTTTTTTCGATTATGTTTTTAAGACTTTCACTTTGTTTTAACATTTTGTTTGTGTTTTTAAAATTAATCTTTTTAACTTCCGCATTTTCAGGAAAAAAGTTTAAAGTTGAGACAGGGTCGGTTGGGTTACAGGGAAACATTTCATTTTTTGTTTTAATTTCGCTTAAGGTAACCTTAGTTTGCTTATTAAATGCTAAGATTCCTCACTACATGTTATGCCAAGGAGTAAGGGACTGGACTGGACATGACCAATGGACATACAGACATTCGTAAAACTTAATGCCCGTCCACGTTAAATAACCATAGACGAAAAGGCAATGACCCTAAGCTAATGATGCGGACAACCAAGACTGATAAGTCTGCGGATGTGCAGGCAGATCTGAGTCTTCGCTGGGGCGCACATGTAATTTTGTAATAATTGCTGTTCCTCATCTTTTTAGACAGAACTAAAAATGAGAAAATATGTGTCATAGTGTTGACCGAAACAGATCACTATATGCCCAAAGTGCCGGGCGAAGTGGCTCAGTCGGATACAAGTTCGACTGGACGCGGGTTCGATCCCCTGGCCATTTGTGGAACATTTCCAGAGGGCCTATGTTATATTGTTATGCACTTTCAGACTTAAAAATACAGTTTACTTACTTACTCATTAATTAATCTACGGCCATTATCCCATATCGGCTGATACAAGTAGGACAGCTGCTTACTAGTGATACACTTTGTATAGAAGGTCTAACCCCCCCCCCCCCCCCACACACACACACACACTCCGGTGGTTTGCTCTACCGACCGTTCTAAGGCGGTGGTCCCGGTGTTAGTCTTACTCTTTGTTGCTTTGTGGTTTATTCTACGAGGCGATTTGTTGTATGTCTTTCCGTGTGTCATTTTGTTCTTGTGTTTTTCAGTCCTTTTAGTATTGCGATTACCTCGCTTGGGGAAGAGAGAGTTAATCTTAGTGCTTTTCGTACGTTTGTTCGGTTTGTGCTTGTTTAGATTTGTCGGTTTCCTCTTCCTTTTGGGGTCTGGGAAGGGCTGCGGTTTGTGGTTGTGGCACTCCCTGCACCTTTTTTTTTCTAAAATAAACTCTAAGCCTGCCCAGACCGGACTCGGTAGCTCAGTTACATACGCATTCGACTGGAGATCAGGAGGACGCGGGTTCGATCCGGCAACATATTTCGTGGAATTTTTATAGAGTGGCCATGAATTATTCTTCTGTCATTCTCCCATACTGGAAGATGCAAAAAGTAAGTTAATGACTAATGCTTCTTAAAACTCTAAGATGCTATTTTGAAAGCCCTGACGTGCGGCACAATTGTCATCCCTGTTAATGTCATATAGCAATTGCTGCCGAACCTATTGTCCAAATTAAGTCCAGTGTCGCATTGAAGTCACGAAATACGAACCCCACTACAAATATACCGAGCATAAGTGAAAAAACTACATTCCAAAATCTGATTTCCTGAGTAAAGTAATATTAATCTGATTTCCTAAATCACATACGCCGTGTTCAGTAAACAACATTTATATTATCGTCCCTGCCATTGCTAAATCCCTGTTCAAAATTGGTTTTGGGCATACCCTCTGTACTGGGGAACTCTTAGTGCCCATTATGTTGTTTACACCAAACAATGAGACATGAACGCAAATCACATCAAGGGAGCATGCGTTTTAGTAGACCCATATTGAATCTTACTTTAGTTACCTCTGACGTCAGTCTGATGCCTAGACAGTTCAAAATTTATTCTATAATGATAATTCTGTAACTCACTTTTCTTACTCGAAACTCACTTTTCTTACTCGAAACTCATTTCTTTTAACTAAAAACGCACTTTTCTTACTTGAAACTCACTTTTTAACTCGAAACTTGCTTTTCTTACTCGAAATTCACTTTTCTTACTCGAAACTCGCTTTTCTTATTCGAAACTCTCTTTTTTAACTCGAAACTCACTTTTCTTACTCGGAACTCACTTTTCTTATTCGAAACTCACTTTTCTTACTCGAAACTCACTTTTCTTACTCGAAACTCACTTTTCTAACTCGAAATTTCAGAAAGTATTGTCAACATGGCAATCTTGCGTCTACAAGTCTGAGAGAGCATGTAGACTCAGCTGGACACACGAGAATGATAAACTTTTTTATCCATTACAGCCCTGCTGAAAGCCCTGCACTGCGGGAACCTGTTAACAGTCATAATACCGCTCTTTTCATCCAGTAAATTCTGCTGGGGTATATTTATGCAACAACACAAGCCTAACACTGCGGGGAGCTGTCCTGAATACTATCCCCGCTACACCCTCCCATTCCCGTTGGTGGGTTAGGGGTGGTGGGGGCAGTGGTTACAAATGGCTTGTGCATTCCGCTAAATAAGTCAGTCTAAATTTATGAACTTCCCATTGTTCAATTCTGGAGAATACGGCACGGGAACCCGGATACTGCTAAGTTATTACACGAAACTTTAATGCACCGATTGAAATCATTATGCGGACTCATACACATCCTTCGTTTCCGTGATACTGGTAAAGAACTTTAATGTCAATTGTATCATTCCCTCATTTAATATCCTACGATTCAAAATTTGGCGAAAAGCCGAAAAAGCAATGCTACCAATAAGATAGTCCGTAAATAATTAAAGACTTGCTTGTCAACAATAGCCTACCTACCGTAGTTCTGCATCTGAAATTTCGGCCAATCATTAACGATAATGCAAGGTTTTGTGGACACGCCTACTTGTCTATCTGTCAAGTTCAAGTTCAAATGGGTGCAACTGAAATATCCTGAGGTATGTCTTTAAGTTTTGGAACATCCGTCATCAAAGGAGATGTTGGGAATACTGGTATTTCTAACCCGCTTCTCTCGTGGTTGTGAAACTATTTAATTAATGGATTATTATGTACATTATAGAAATAACTTTTTTTTGACAAGCTGATATGAATATGAATACAGTGTGCAGTTTGTTTGTTTGTGTTGAGGTTTTACGGCCCAGTCAACCCAATGGGGTCATGTCGAGCTCGGTCAGTTTACCTAACCACACATTTACTGGGCTGGCTTAGTCCTCTAAGCAGTTAACCAGTATTGTGCACATGCTTTCGCCAGAAACTGACAACTGCCCTTCTTGAATCTGCGGAAGGGAGAGAATGATCGTAGAAAATATTTCATGATCAATCTCCACGAAAGAATGTTATCGACCTCGGTGGGGTTGAACCCGCGACCTCCTGGTCTCCAGTCGGAAGGCGCATCCAACTGCGCCACCGAGGCCAGCCGTGTGCAGTAAACAGCGTTTATATTATCTCCCCTGCCAATGCGAAATCCCTATTCAAAACTTGTTCTGGGCATATCATCTTTATTTGGGAACCCTTAGTGTCCTTGTGGGGGTAAACAATATGTGTTTTAGTGGGCCCACTGTGAATCTTACTTTAGTCCCAACAAGCAAAAAATATAGGACCCACATGGGCCCTAAATGAGAACCATATGGGAACCACATGGGTCCAGTATGGTAAAAATCAACCCACATTTACCTTTCAGAAAAAAAACCCCCAAAAACTTTATACATTTTTATACAAATGATTATAAGTCCCCAGTCCCAGTACATTTGATGGACTTGTGAGGTCCCAACAGCAAGAGACCTACGTGCATGTGCAAGTTACTACATATCGGTAGAATCCAGAGACCTTACAGATATAGGCGTACTTTTTAATAGCTGGAAATCTTGGCCTCATGCGTATTTATATATACCTCAATTTTAAAAGCAATAGGGACATACGAGTTAAAATACAAATATGACCATGGACTGACATCCATGTCAGGAAAGTAGTCAAGATGCTTACCACCTTTCAATTGCCTTGCACAGACGATACAGAAAGTTGTGGAAGACAAAGCAGAGTTGAATCTGGTGGCATCTTTGTTTCCTACACAAACTTGGATCCCCCAAGTTTCAGCAGACATTTACATACTGCCAAAAGTAGATAATCTATTGTACTTACACAACAAAACAAAGTTCATCGGTTAACAACTATAAGGATGGTGGCTTTCAGGTTATCGGGAAATACCCCACGTGTGCAGGAGTATCAACAGTAACTATTTCATCATAGCGGAAAAGTACAATTAAATAATATGGGTCGCACTTCAGGAGAAGGATGCGCTTTTGTGGTAAACAACAGACTGATGTCATTAACCTATCGGAAAATAATATATTGAATTATTTGACAATGCTGCATCAAAGAAATCTGGGTTTTAGTTCAGTGAATACAACAAAGTCAACGCTGTCATCTTTATGTTCTTTGTTACATAAAAGAGATATTGGAAAGAAACCTTTAATTCGACATTTTATGAATGGAATTTTCAATCTGAAGCCAGCATTACCAAGATATGTAAATACATGGAATGTACAAGTAGTGACTGATTATTTAGAATCTCTAATTATATCAGAGTTAAATTTGAAATCGTTATCTGTTAAGCTGACTACATTGCTAGTTTTAGCTACGGGGCAAAGATGTCAGACTTTGTGGTCCATAAGGATCAAGGATTTTGAATTATTGGATAAATTCATGGAAATCAGGATGTTTGACTTACTAAAGCAATCAAAACCTAATAAACATTTGGAGGAAATGTATTTTGAACCGTTTTTAAAGAATCCAAATAGTTGTGTTATTCAGTGTGTCAAATTGTATTCAACACAAACTGCAAAACTAAGAAGGGTGAGTGATTCAGGAAGATTGTTTTTGATTTAAAAAAAAAAAACGTTTACAGAGGCTACAAAAGTACGATTGCTCGTTGGATAAGATTAGCTTACACCAGCGGATGTTGAAACAAATATTTTGGCACCTCACAGTACCAGAGCTGCTGCTACTAGCGCAGCTACAGTGAAAGTATCCATTAACACCATTTTCCATACTGCAGGACGGATACGAGACAGTCCATTCAGGAAAATCTATGAAAGACCAGTGGTAAACAGAGCAGCTCTGAGTTTAGTCATAGTGTTTTGGATGCCTCATAAGTCTCAAACAGCTGAGATGTGAGTTAATTAAACTCAGTGGTGTAGTTTATTTAGTTATTAGATCATTTAAATTTCAGTAATACCATTTTCTAGAGCACATGTTTTGAATGTTTATGAGAAAATTGTCATTTTCTTATTTTGAACATAGTACGAATTCAGAAATTTGGACTCTAAAAACTCCAATGATTCGAAAGGTAGATTGGTTGCAGCAGAATTGGAAAGTTAAACGAGACTTACCTGTAAGGTGAAGCTTGACTGTAATTCTGTTGAAATCAATCTATTGAGAATCAGCCAACCCAAAAGCCCTCCCTTGATATGGAGTTGTCCAAATTTCGGAATTCTTCCTCTAAAAGTCTGAAGTTTGCATCTAGTGATTATGTCAAAGTTCACTCCTATGATTCTCAGTAGATTGGTTTCAACAGAATTACAGTCAGGCTTCACCTTACAGGTAAGTCTCGTTTAACTTTCCAATTAAACTTCAGACAGGAGTCAAGGGTAAATCAGTAGTAAAAAAGGTAAGAGAAAAGTCCAGGGAGTGCCACAATCACAAACCGCAGCCCTTCCCAGACCCCAAGAGGAAGAGGAAACCGACAAATCTAAACAAGCACAAACCGAACAAACGTACGAAAAGCACTAAGATTAGCTCTCTCGTCCCCAAGCGAGGTAATCGCAATACTAAAAGGACTGAAAAACACCAGAACAAAATGACACACGGAAAGACATACAACAAATCGCCTCGTAGAATAAAACACTAAGCAACAAAGAGTAAGACTAACACCGGGTAAGTATTAATTTATAAAAAAGTACATATCTTTCTCAAAATCTTGAATTTACTATGCTTTCCATTACTAATACATATGGTAAAATCCCTTTAAAACATCTCCGGAATCACTGGATCAATGACCATGGAGCTTGGTATACAGCATCACGGACTCGGGAGCCCATCATAGATTGTTTAAATGATGACCCCTAAGGAGAAAAAAAAAAATAACGCGCGTGCGTGTGTGTGTGTGTGTGTGTGTGTGTGTTTGTGTGTGTGTGTCATTATGGCTTCTAAGTATGTGGTTGTATTTATTGAATTCAAGGGGAGGTACATGTACCTGAAATATGATTTTTTTTTTCGATTATGTTTTTAAGACTTTCACTTTGTTTTAACATTTTGTTTGTGTTTTTAAAATTAATCTTTTTAACTTCCGCATTTTCAGGAAAAAAGTTTAAAGTTGAGACAGGGTCGGTTGGGTTACAGGGAAACATTTCATTTTTTGTTTTAATTTCGCTTAAGGTAACCTTAGTTTGCTTATTAAATGCTAAGATTCCTCACTACATGTTATGCCAAGGAGTAAGGGACTGGACTGGACATGACCAATGGACATACAGACATTCGTAAAACTTAATGCCCGTCCACGTTAAATAACCATAGACGAAAAGGCAATGACCCTAAGCTAATGATGCGGACAACCAAGACTGATAAGTCTGCGGATGTGCAGGCAGATCTGAGTCTTCGCTGGGGCGCACATGTAATTTTGTAATAATTGCTGTTCCTCATCTTTTTAGACAGAACTAAAAATGAGAAAATATGTGTCATAGTGTTGACCGAAACAGATCACTATATGCCCAAAGTGCCGGGCGAAGTGGCTCAGTCGGATACAAGTTCGACTGGACGCGGGTTCGATCCCCTGGCCATTTGTGGAACATTTCCAGAGGGCCTATGTTATATTGTTATGCACTTTCAGACTTAAAAATACAGTTTACTTACTTACTCATTAATTAATCTACGGCCATTATCTCATATCGGCTGATACAAGTAGGACAGCTCCTTACTAGTGATACACTTTGTATAGAAGGTCTAACCCCCCCCCCCCCTACACACACACACACACACTCCGGTGGTTTGCTCTACCGACCGTTCTAAGGCGGTGGTCCCGGTGTTAGTCTTACTCTTTGTTGCTTTGTGGTTTATTCTACGAGGCGATTTGTTGTATGTCTTTCCGTGTGTCATTTTGTTCTTGTGTTTTTCAGTCCTTTTAGTATTGCGATTACCTCGCTTGGGGAAGAGAGAGTTAATCTTAGTGCTTTTCGTACGTTTGTTCGGTTTGTGCTTGTTTAGATTTGTCGGTTTCCTCTTCCTTTTGGGGTCTGGGAAGGGCTGCGGTTTGTGGTTGTGGCACTCCCTGCACCTTTTTTTTCTAAAATAAACTCTAAGCCTGCCCAGACCGGATTCGGTAGCTCAGTTACATACGCATTCGACTGGAGATCAGGAGGACGCGGGTTCGATCCGGCAACATATTTCGTGGAATTTTTATAGAGTGGCCATGAATTATTCTTCTGTCATTCTCCCATACTGGAAGATGCAAAAAGTAAGTTAATGACTAATGCTTCTTAAAACTCTAAGATGCTATTTTGAAAGCCCTGACGTGCGGCACAATTGTCATCCCTGTTAATGTCATATAGCAATTGCTGCCGAACCTATTGTCCAAATTAAGTCCAGTGTCGCATGGAAGTCACGAAATACGAACCCCACTACAAATATACCGAGCATAAGTGAAAAAACTACATTCCAAAATCTGATTTCCTGAGTAAAGTAATATTAATCTGATTTCCTTAATCACATACGCCGTGTTCAGTAAACAACATTTATATTATCGTCCCTGCCATTGCTAAATCCCTGTTCAAAATTGGTTTTGGGCATACCCTCTGTACTGGGGAACTCTTAGTGCCCATTATGTTGTTTACACCAAACAATGAGACATGAACGCAAATCACATCAAGGGAGCATGCGTTTTAGTAGACCCATATTGAATCTTACTTTAGTTACCTCTGACGTCAGTCTGATGCCTAGACAGTTCAAAATTTATTCTATAATGATAATTCTGTAACTCACTTTTCTTACTCGAAACTCACTTTTCTTACTCGAAACTCATTTCTTTTAACTAAAAACGCACTTTTCTTACTTGAAACTCACTTTTTAACTCGAAACTTGCTTTTCTTACTCGAAATTCACTTTTCTTACTCGAAACTCGCTTTTCTTATTCGAAACTCTCTTTTTTAACTCGAAACTCATTTTTCTTACTCGGAACTCACTTTTCTTATTCGAAACTCACTTTTCTTACTCGAAACTCACTTTTCTTACTCGAAACTCACTTTTCTAACTCGAAATTTCAGAAAGTATTGTCAACAGGGCAATCTTGCGTCTACAAGTCTGAGAGAGCATGTAGACTCAGCTGGACACACGAGAATGATAAACTTTTTTATCCATTACAGCCCTGCTGAAAGCCCTGCACTGCGGGAACCTGTTAACAGTCATAATACCGCTCTTTTCATCCAGTAAATTCTGCTGGGGTATATTTATGCAACAACACAAGCCTAACACTGCGGGGAGCTGTCCTGCATACTATCCCCGCTACACCCTCCCATTCCCGTTGGTGGGTTAGGGGTGGTGGGGGCAGTGGTTACAAATGGCTTGTGCATTCCGCTAAATAAGTCAGTCTAAATTTATGAACTTCCCATTGTTCAATTCTGGAGAATACGGCACGGGAACCCGGATACTGCTAAGTTATTACACGAAACTTTAATGCACCGATTGAAATCATTATGCGGACTCATACACATCCTTCGTTTCCGTGATACTGGTAAAGAACTTTAATGTCAATTGTATCATTCCCTCATTTAATATCCTACGATTCAAAATTTGGCGAAAAGCCGAAAAAGCAATGCTACCAATAAGATAGTCCGTAAATAATTAAAGACTTGCTTGTCAACAATAGCCTACCTACCGTAGTTCTGCATCTGAAATTTCGGCCAATCATTAACGATAATGCAAGGTTTTGTGGACACGCCTACTTGTCTATCTGTCAAGTTCAAGTTCAAATGGGTGCAACTGAAATATCCTGAGGTATGTCTTTAAGTTTTGGAACATCCGTCATCAAAGGAGATGTTGGGAATACTGGTATTTCTAACCCGCTTCTCTCGTGGTTGTGAAACTATTTAATTAATGGATTATTATGTACATTATAGAAATAACTTTTTTTTGACAAGCTGATATGAATATGAATACAGTGTGCAGTTTGTTTGTTTGTGTTGAGGTTTTACGGCCCAGTCAACCCAATGGGGTCATGTCGAGCTCGGTCAGTTTACCTAACCACACATTTACTGGGCTGGCTTAGTCCTCTAAGCAGTTAACCAGTATTGTGCACATGCTTTCGCCAGAAACTGACAACTGCCCTTCTTGAATCTGCGGAAGGGAGAGAATGATCGTAGAAAATATTTCATGATCAATCTCCACGAAAGAATGTTATCGACCTCGGTGGGGTTGAACCCGCGACCTCCTGGTCTCCAGTCGGAAGGCGCATCCAACTGCGCCACCGAGGCCAGCCGTGTGCAGTAAACAGCGTTTATATTATCTCCCCTGCCAATGCGAAATCCCTATTCAAAACTTGTTCTGGGCATATCATCTTTATTTGGGAACCCTTAGTGTCCTTGTGGGGGTAAACAATATGTGTTTTAGTGGGCCCACTGTGAATCTTACTTTAGTCCCAACAAGCAAAAAATATAGGACCCACATGGGCCCTAAATGAGAACCATATGGGAACTACATGGGTCCAGTATGGTAAAAATCAACCCACATTTACCTTTCAGAAAAAAAAACCCCAAAAACTTTATACATTTTTATACAAATGATTATAAGTCCCCAGTCCCAGCACATTTGATGGACTTGTGAGGTCCCAACAGCAAGAGACCTACGTGCATGTGCAAGTTACTACATATCGGTAGAATCCAGAGACCTTACAGATATAGGCGTACTTTTTAATAGCTGGAAATCTTGGCCTCATGCGTATTTATATATACCTCAATTTTAAAAGCAATAGGGACATACGAGTTAAAATACAAATATGACCATGGACTGACATCCATGTCAGGAAAGTAGTCAAGATGCTTACCACCTTTCAATTGCCTTGCACAGACGATATAGAAAGTTGTGGAAGACAAAGCAGAGTTGAATCTGGTGGCATCTTTGTTTCCTACACAAACTTGGATCCCCCAAGTTTCAGCAGACATTTACATACTGCCAAAAGTAGATAATCTATTGTACTTACACAACAAAACAAAGTTCATCGGTTAACAACTATAAGGATGGTGGCTTTCAGGTTATCGGGAAATACCCCACGTGTGCAGGAGTATCAACAGTAACTATTTCATCATAGCGGAAAAGTACAATTAAATAATATGGGTCGCACTTCAGGAGAAGGATGCGCTTTTGTGGTAAACAACAGACTGATGTCATTAACCTATCGGAAAATAATATATTGAATTATTTGACAATGCTGCATCAAAGAAATCTGGGTTTTAGTTCAGTGAATACAACAAAGTCAACGCTGTCATCTTTATGTTCTTTGTTACATAAAAGAGATATTGGAAAGAAACCTTTAATTCGACATTTTATGAATGGAATTTTCAATCTGAAGCCAGCATTACCAAGATATGTAAATACATGGAATGTACAAGTAGTGACTGATTATTTAGAATCTCTAATTATATCAGAGTTAAATTTGAAATCGTTATCTGTTAAGCTGACTACATTGCTAGTTTTAGCTACGGGGCAAAGATGTCAGACTTTGTGGTCCATAAGGATCAAGGATTTTGAATTATTGGATAAATTCATGGAAATCAGGATGTTTGACTTACTAAAGCAATCAAAACCTAATAAACATTTGGAGGAAATGTATTTTGAACCGTTTTTAAAGAATCCAAATAGTTGTGTTATTCAGTGTGTCAAATTGTATTCAACACAAACTGCAAAACTAAGAAGGGTGAGTGATTCAGGAAGATTGTTTTTGATTTAAAAAAAAAAAACGTTTACAGAGGCTACAAAAGTACGATTGCTCGTTGGATAAGATTAGCTTACACCAGCGGATGTTGAAACAAATATTTTTGCACCTCACAGTACCAGAGCTGCTGCTACTAGCGCAGCTACAGTGAAAGTATCCATTAACACCATTTTCCATACTGCAGGACGGATACGAGACAGTCCATTCAGGAAAATCTATGAAAGACCAGTGGTAAACAGAGCAGCTCTGAGTTTAGTCATAGTGTTTTGGATGCCTCATAAGTCTCAAACAGCTGAGATGTGAGTTAATTAAACTCAGTGGTGTAGTTTATTTAGTTATTAGATCATTTAAATTTCAGTAATACCATTTTCTAGAGCACATGTTTTGAATGTTTATGAGAAAATTGTCATTTTCTTATTTTGAACATAGTACGAATTCAGAAATTTGGACTCTAAAAACTCCAATGATTCGAAAGGTAGATTGGTTGCAGCAGAATTGGAAAGTTAAACGAGACTTACCTGTAAGGTGAAGCTTGACTGTAATTCTGTTGAAACCAATCTATTGAGAATCAGCCAACCCAAAAGCCCTCCCTTGATATGGAGTTGTCCAAATTTCGGAATTCTTCCTCTAAAAGTCTGAAGTTTGCATCTAGTGATTATGTCAAAGTTCACTCCTATGATTCTCAGTAGATTGGTTTCAACAGAATTACAGTCAGGCTTCACCTTACAGGTAAGTCTCGTTTAACTTTCCAATTAAACTTCAGACAGGAGTCAAGGGTAAATCAGTAGTAAAAAAGGTAAGAGAAAAGTCCAGGGAGTGCCACAATCACAAACCGCAGCCCTTCCCAGACCCCAAGAGGAAGAGGAAACCGACAAATCTAAACAAGCACAAACCGAACAAACGTACGAAAAGCACTAAGATTAGCTCTCTCTTCCCCAAGCGAGGTAATCGCAATACTAAAAGGACTGAAAAACACCAGAACAAAATGACACACGGAAAGACATACAACAAATCGCCTCGTAGAATAAAACACTAAGCAACAAAGAGTAAGACTAACACCAGGTAAGTATTAATTTCTAAAAAAGTACATATCTTTCTCAAAATCTTGAATTTACTATGCTTTCCATTACTAATACATATGGTAAAATCCCTTTAAAACATCTCCGGAATCACTGAATCAATGACCATGGAGCTTGGTATACAGCATTACGGACTCGGGAGCACATCATAGATTGTTTAAATGATGACCCCTAAGGAGAAAAAAAATAATGCGCGCACGCGCGCGTGTATGTGTGTGTTTGTGTGTGTGTGTCATTATGACTTCTAAGTATGTGGTTGTATTTATTGAATTCAAGGGGAGGTACATGTACCTGAAATATGATTTTTTTTTTCGATTATGTTTTTAAGACTTTCACTTTGTTTTAACATTTTGTTTGTGTTTTTAAAATTAATCTTTTTAACTTTTGCATTTTCAGGAAAAAAGTTTTAAGTTGAGACAGGGTCGGTTGGGTTACAGGGAAACATTTCATTTTTTTTTTTTAATTTCGCTTAAGGTAACCTTAGTTTGCTTATTAAATGCTAAGATTCCTCACTACATGTTATGCCAAGGAGTAAGGGACTGGACTGGACATGACCAATGGACACACAGACATTCGTAAAACTTAATGCCCGTCCACGTTAAATAACCATAGACGAAAAGGCAATGACCCAAAGCTAATGATGCGGACAACCAAGACTGATGTCTGCGGGATGTGCAGGCAGATCTGAGTCTTCGCTGGGGCGCACATGTAATTTTGTAATAATTGCTGTTCCTCATCTTTTTAGACAGAACTAAAAATGAGAAAATATGTGTCATAGTGTTGACCGAAACAGATCACTATATGCCCAAAGTGCCGGGCGAAGTGGCTCAGTCGGATGCAAGTTCGACTGGACGCGGGTTCGATCCCCTGGCCATTTGTGGAACATTTCCAGAGGGCCTATGTTATATTGTTATGCACTTTCAGACTTAAAAATACAGTTTACTTACTCAATAATTAATCTACGGCCATTATCCCATATCGGCTGATACAAGTAGGACAGCTGCTTACTAGTGATACACTTTGTATAGAAGGTCTACGCCCCCCCCCCCCCACTCCGGTGGTTTGCTCTACCGACCGTTCTAAGGCGGTGGTCCCGGTGTTAGTCTTACTCTTTGTTGCTTTGTGGTTTATTCTACGAGGCGATTTGTTGTATGTCTTTCCGTGTGTCATTTTGTTCTTGTGTTTTTCAGTCCTTTTAGTATTGCGATTACCTCGCTTGGGGAAGAGAGAGTTAATCTTAGTGCTTTTCGTACGTTTGTTCGGTTTGTGCTTGTTTAGATTTGTCGGTTTCCTCTTCCTTTTGGGGTCTGGGAAGGGCTGCGGTTTGTGGTTGTGGCACTCCCTGCACCTTTTTTTTCCAAAAATAAACTCTAAGCCTGCCCAGACCGGATTCGGTAGCTCAGTTACATACGCATTCGACTGGAGATCAGGAGGACGCGGGTTCGATCCGGCAACATATTTCGTGGAATATTTATAGAGTGGCCATGAATTATTCTTCTGTCATTCTCCCATACTGGAAGATGCAAAAAATAAGTTAATGACTAATGCTTCTTAAAACTCTAAGATGCCATTTTGAAAGCCCTGACGTGCGCACAATTGTCATCCCTGTTAATGTCATATAGCAATTGCTGCTGAACCTATTGTCCAAATTAAGTCCAGTGTCGCATGCAAGTCACGAAATACGAACCCCACTACAAATATACCGAGCATAAGTGAAAAAAACTACATTCCAAAATCTGATTTCCTGAGTAAAGTAATATTAATCTGATTTCCTAAATCACATACGCCGTGTTCAGTAAACAACATTTATATGATCTTCCCTGCCATTGCTAAATCCCTGTTCAAAATTGGTTTTGGGCATACCCTCTGTACTGGGGAACTCTTAGTGCCCATTATGTTGTTTACACCAAACAATGAGACATGAACGCAAATCACATCAAGGGAGCATGCGTTTTAGTGGACCCATATTGAATCTTACTTTAGTTACCTCTGACGTCAGTCTGATGCCTAGACAGTTCAAAATTTATTCTATAATGATAATTCTGTAACTCACTTTTCTTACTCGAAACTCACTTTTCTTACTCGAAACTCATTTCTTTTAACTAAAAACGCACTTTTCTTACTTGAAACTCACTTTTTAACTCGAAACTTGCTTTTCTTACTCGAAATTCACTTTTCTTACTCGAAACTCGCTTTTCTTATTCGAAACTCTCTTTTTTTAACTCGAAACTCACTTTTCTTACTCGGAACTCACTTTTCTTATTCGAAACTCACTTTTCTTACTCGAAACTCACTTTTCTTACTCGAAACTCACTTTTCTAACTCGAAATTTCAGAAAGTATTGTCAACAGGGCAATCTTGCGTCTACAAGTCTGAGAGAGCATGTAGACTCAGCTGGACACACGAGAATGATAAACTTTTTTATCCATTACAGCCCTGCTGAAAGCACTGCGGGAACCTGTTAACAGTCATAATACCGCTCTTTTCATCCAGTAAATTCTGCTGGGGTATATTTATGCAACAACACAAGCCTAACACTGCGGGGAGCTGTCCTGCATACTATCCCCGCTACACCCTCCCATTCCCGTTGGTGGGTTAGGGGTGGTGGGGGCAGTGGTTACAAATGGCTTGTGCATTCCGCTAAATACGTCAGTCTAAATTTATGAACTTCCCATTGTTCAATTCTGGAGAATACGGCACGGGAACCCGGATACTGCTAAGTTATTACACGAAACTTTAATGCACCGATTGAAATCATTATGCGGACTCATACACATCCTTCGTTTCCGTGATACTGGTAAAGAACTTTAATGTCAACTATATCATTCCCTCATTTAATATCCTACGATTCAAAATTTGGCGAAAAGCCGAAAAAGCAATGCTACCAATAAGATAGTCCGTAAATAATTAAAGACTTGCTTGTCAACAATAGCCTACCTACCGTAGTTCTGCATCTGAAATTTCGGCCAATCATTAACGATAATGCAAGGTTTTGTGGACACGCCTACTTGTCTATCTGTCAAGTTCAAGTTCAAATGGGTGCAACTGAAATATCCTGAGGTATGTCTTTAAGTTTTGGAACATCCGTCATCAAAGGAGATGTTGGGAATACTGGTATTTCTAACCCGCTTCTCTCGTGGTTGTGAAACTATTTAATTAATGGATTATTATGTACATTATAGAAATAACTTTTTTTTGATAAGCTGATATGAATATGAATACAGTGTGCAGTTTGTTTGTTTGTTTGTGTTGAGGTTTTACGGCCCAGTCAACCCAATGGGGTCATGTCGAGCTCGGTCAGTTTACCTAACCACACATTCACTGGGCTGGCTTAGTCCTCTAAGCAGCTAACCAGTATTGTGCACATGCTTTCGCCAGAAACTGACAACTGCCCTTCTTGAATCAGCGGAAGGGAGAGAATGATCGTAGAAAATATTTCATGATCAATCTCCACGAAAGAATGTTATCGACCTCGGTGGGGTTGAACCCGCGACCTCCTGGTCTCCAGTCGGACGGCGCATCCAACTGCGCCACCGAGGCCAGCCGTGTGCAGTAAACAGTGTTTATATTATCTCCCCTGCCGATGCGAAATCCCTATTCAAAACTTGTTCTGGGCATACCATCTTTATTTGGGAACCCTTAGTGTCCTTGTGGGGGTAAACAATATGTGTTTTAGTGGGCCCACTGTGAATCTTACTTTAGTCCCAACAAGCAAAAAATATAGGACCCACATGGGCCCCAAATGAGAACCATATGGGAACTACATGGGTCCAGTATGGTAAAAATCAACCCACATTTACCTTTCAGAAAAAAACAACCCAAAAACGTTATACATTTTTATACAAATGATTATAAGTCCCCAGTCCCAACACATTTGATGGACTTGTGAGGTCCCAACAGCAAGAGACCTACGTGCATGTGCAAGTTACTACATATCGGTAGAATCCAGAGACCTTACAGATATAGGCGTACTTTTTAATAGCTGGAAATCTTGGCCTCATGCGTATTTATATATACCTCAATTTTAAAAGCAATAGGGACATACGAGTTAAAATAAAAATATGACCATGGACTGACATCCCTGTCAGGAAAGTAGTCAAGATGAATTTAATAGATACTTTCATTTTGTAAATGAACAAACTATTATTTTTATTTTATTATTATCATTATTATTTGCATTTATGTCAGAAAATTTATTTATTTTTTGATATTATGTTTAAATAGTGGTACAGTTGTTCCCCTTAATACCCATATTGAACCCATATGGGTCCCATATAGTAATGGGAGGTCAACATTGGAACCATTGAGGTCCATGGGAGCCATTTGGGTCCCAATTATGTATCTTGAAAATATCACTTTTCCAGGATTATTTCATTTTTATCTTGGGGTCCAAATATATAAGAATTTATTTTTATAGTCATCGAATATTACCAATATAGGGCCTGTATGGATCTTATATGGGCAAAAAAGCCTATATGGGGTCCATTTAGGAGTCTGATGGGATAAATGCCCAGAATCTGCTCATATGGTTCCCATGTTTGTTGGCCGATTGTACAAATATGTGACCCATATATGGGCAAAAAAGCCTATATTGGGCCAGTGTAGGACTCAAATGGGATAAATGCCCAGCCCATATTCTGCCCATATGGGTCCCATATATACATGTTTGCTGGAGTTACCTCTGACGTCAGTTTGACGCATATGCATGTTCAGAATTTATTCTGTAATGATTATTCTGTAACTCCCTTTTCTTACTCGAAACTCACTTTTTAACTCTAAACTCACTTTTCTTACTCGAAACCCACTTTCCTCACTCGAAACTCATTTTTCTTACTAGAAACTCATTCCTTACTCGAAACTCACTTTTCTTACACGAAACTCACTCTTTAAACTCGAAATCGCTTTTCTTACTCGAAACTCATTTTTCTTACTCGAAACTTATTTTTTAACTCAAAACTCACCTTCCTTACTCGAAATTTCGGAAAGTATTAACAGGGGAATGTTGCGTCTACATCTGAGAGAGCATGTAGAGTCAGCTGGACACAACGAGAATGATAAACATTTTTGGGAGTTACAATTCAGAAAATAATGATAACACTAACTAAACATCTCTATTTTAATATACTGTTTCCATATCTTCTAAAATGGTACCGTTTACTTAAGCAATAATTATCTTTTGTTCTAACTTTCACTAAATACTGGTTTGCACTGGAGGATATGGTCAGTGTGTCATCTTTTTCCATCTCTATTTTAATATACTGTTTCCATAACTTCTAAAAATGGTACCGTTTACTTAAGCAATAATTATCTTTTGTTCTAACTTTCACTAAATACTGGTTTGTTCTAGAGGATATGGTCAATGTGTCACCTTTTTCCACCTCTATTTTAATATACTGTTTCCAGAACTTCTAAAATGGTACCGTTTACTTAAGCAATAATTATCTTTTGTTTTAACTTTCACTAAATTCTGGTTTGTACTAAAGAATATGGTCAATGTGTCACCTTTTTCCATCTCTATTTTAATATACTGTTTCCATAACTTCTAAAATGGTACCGTTTACTTAAGCAATAATTATCTTTTGTTCTAACTTTCACTAAATACTGGTTTGCACTAGAGTATATGGTCAATGTGTCACCTTTTTTCCATCTCTATTTTAATATACTGTTTCCATGAGCATTTTTAACTCCAAGAATTAATGCAAGTTCTAAAGTAGAACTCGGGGAAAGTATATTTGCTCCCGTCCGTCTATCTTAATATTTTCAAGTAGGGTTTTCACTTACTGTACCAGAACTCGTATGTGGGCAAGGACGATGTAATTTCTATGTTGGCAGTAAGCAACAGATATAGTGGCATTGATGAACAGAGAGCAGATAATGTGTTACACGGGACCTGGTCCATTTTTGAGAGAAGGTTAACGTTATACAAGCTTTTCGTCAGGAGGAAGCACCCTTAGAGCAAGGCTATCTGTGTGTGCCATAAATCTTTAAGGGCTTCAATATTTGTCCCATTACATAATTTGGAGCTCGCCCGTTACACAGTATATTAACATACTTTCTGCATAATGTTTTGCAAACCTTCCATTATAATAGTAATTCTGTTCACATCTTCTTTGTGCTCCCACAAACATGTCTTTTGCTTCCATATATGATTCCCAATTTCCACCAGTAACTCCCCAGATATGACATACTTTGTCATATCTTCTCTTATTATCCAGTACAGCCCTGCTCTGCGGGGACCTGCTGACAGTCAAAGTACCGCTCTTTTCATAAGGTAAATTCCGATGCAGGGGAGGGGTATATTTGTGCAACAAAACAAGCCTGGCACTGCGGGGAGCTGCCCTGCATACTATCCCCGCTATTCCCCTCCCATTCCCGTTGGTGGGTTAGCGGTGGTCGGGGGCAGTGGTTACAAAAGGCTTGTGCATTCCGCTAAATAAGGCATGAAAATAGCCGTGTTTCCGCTAGCATGCTGAAAAAAATTGGTCGGTAGGTAGGAGGAACTTTTTTTTATTATTGTTATTTTTCTATTTTTCTCCAGATAAGAACAGGGTCGGGCCTGCAATTATAAGAAAATACAAGTATTTTGTTGAGGGTCGGTGCTTTACTTTTGTATTTGCATTTTTACTGGTAAAACAAATATTGTTTGAAACAGGCTATATTTTTTACACCTAAGTAAGTCTAAATTTATGAACTTCCCACTGTTAAGTTCTGGAGAATTCTGCAGGGGAATCCGGATAAAGCTAGGTTATAACATCAAATTTTAATGCACCGATTGAAATCATCATTTAAATATTATTTTTTTTTACATTTCATGAGCGAGATCATGCTATGAGGACCCTGACAAACCTCACACCGACAACATCTTTACACTGATTTTGCAGTGATCAGACATATGTAAAGGTAGAGGAGTGCGCGCACTGTCCGTTCAAATGTAAAAGAGAAAGTTCTGCAGCAACAATAAAATAAAACTAATTATATAATTAATGGGTTACTGAGTACAAGATGGAAATAATGTATGTTTTTTTTTTTTGTTTTTTTTTTTTTTGTTTTGTTTTTTTGTTGTTGTTGTTTTTTTGACAAGCTGATATGAATCGCATACGACGTGTGCAGTAACAAAAGGTAAGAGAAAAGTCCAGGGAGTGCAACAAGCACAAACCGCAGCCCTTCCCAGACCCCAAGAGGAAGAGGAAACCGACAAATCCAAACAAGCACAAATCGAACAAACGTACGAAAAGCACTAAGATTAGCTCTCTCTTCCCCAAGCGAGGTAATCGCAATACTAAAAGGACTAAAAAACACAAGAACAAAATGACACATGGAAAGACATACAACCAATCGCCTCGTAGAATAAACCACAAAGCAACAAAGAGTAAGACTAACACTGGGACCACCGCCTTAGAACGGTCAGTAGAGTAAACCACCGCATTTATATTATCTACCCTGCCAATGCGAAATCCCAATTCAAAACTGGTTTTGGGCATACCATCTTCACCCAGGAAAACCGGATGTCGGGATATCGGAGGTTGCTAGATTTCGGAGATAAACAAATGATGTCATGCAGCTACAGGGTATGTATTTATCCTCTTTTAATGATAAAAAAATGCTTCTGGAGGATAAGCAACGTAACGTATATTTTCTCAACTGAATAATTTACTATATGAAAATAACATTTCAGTATAAAGTATTCTCCTATGTATTCAAAATCACGTTTGAAAATGAAACTTCATTGTTTTGTTTCGTTTTTTTACCCAGATTCCACTTTCATTTGTTTATAGCTTTTACCATGTAAAGCATTGCCTTTGAGTATGTATGTCTGTATAATCTAGAACCTTTCTATAAATTATGCAAGAAGTAGCAGACGAGAAAGAATTACTAAAGTGGCAGATTTTAACAATTCTTTAGGGTTGTTGTCAAATTTATTGGTAACAGGATGCCGGAGGTATGATGCTGGGATGTCGGAGGACAGATTTAAATTCGTTAACTGGCTATAGGAGGATAGGAAATTTTGTGTTCTTATAAAAGCGGCTATAGCTCTCTGAAACGTGATCTTGTCTGTTTAAATATTTTGAAGACGATTTTCTGAGTCATAGAATTATCAAGATAAAGCATCAAGGTAATCAGCCTACGCGATGAACCCCCCGGTAAACACGACTTCTCATAGAAAAAGTGTGGATTGCAGGGGGTATAAATCGTCTTTTTTTCTGCTCTAAAACATATATTGAATGTACTCTTTAAAACCAGATCGATCTTATTTCTGCTTTAAAATATAGATTATGGGTACTCGTTAGAACCGCCTCGATAAAAAAAATACGAAAGTTGCCAGTTTTTTTGTTTGTTTTTTTTTTCTGAAAAGTTTGCACTTTTTAAAACATGAAAATTTCGTTTAAATGAATCTGCTTGTTTTCATATTTGTATATCACAACGTCATGTGCCTCAGGTGAGTTTCCAGGCCTATACGCTGACTTTTGAAATGGAAGGGTATATTAAGGGTGTATTAATTGTCAACTATTCTTAAAGGGGACACATATGCAAACAAAATGTAGATGAGTGGAGGCAAAATTAAGGAAGTGATTTTATGGTCAAATCTGCATGATTTTAAAATAATTTGCCCGAAAAGGGGTACAGGTCTCGTTTCATCTTTTAGTCTGTCAGAATTTCCATGGACTTTTTATTTACATTTAGGCTTAAACCCCCAGGCCCGTAGGTTTTGTAATGGGGCGAGTGTGGCCGTTTAGAGGTCGTGCAAATGCTCATAAAATGTCGATTTTGAGACAAATATTAGGGGGTGTAAATTGTGTTTACGGTTCAAATCTGCATGATTTTTGATATAACGTCCACAAGGGGGTTACGTTCGCACCCCCCCCCCAAACACACACACACACACACGCACACAGCGCGTAAAGATGAACACATTACAAAGTCACACATACACACACACACAGCGCGTGTAGATGAAACATTACAAAGTCTGACACACACACACTCGCGCACGCACGCACACACACACAGCGCGTATGGATGAGCACATTACAAAGTCTGTAATGTTTTCTAAAATGACAATTAGGTCTCCTCGATATAGTTTATATAATTCTCGTATCACGCTAGCAAATTTATGCGGTGAAGACCCCTTGCAAATCTCACTTATATTAGGAAAAAGGTTTTGCAGGGGACTGTGTAATTGTTCTAGCAGCTGCTTTAAAACCTAAATACGAGGACTACTAACGAGACCTAATTGTCATTTTAGAAAACATTACAGACTTTGTAATGTGCTCATCCATATTCCTTTTGACTGTGCTTCGGGTTGGCTTTGCCTAACTGTACCTCTACACAGAAACACCAACAATGTTAGATTTTACAACATTTTTTATTAACACAGGGCCATGACATTCCGATTGTCAACCCTATCAATCCTTATACCAAGTACATTAGGGCCATGACATGTCGAATGTCCACTGACGACAAACAGGGTCCTGACCTTCCAATCGTCGACATCTCCGCAATCAGGACATTACAACCTCGAATATCAGGGCCTCACATTTGAAATGTCAACCCATAAATGTCACTCCATAATAAATGCCAACCCCTAATACACTTGAAATAAAATGAATATCGATGTAATCTTAACTTACAGATATTTAAATTCTGCTAAAATCTGGGCACCTGGACATCAGCAGACGACAAAAATATTTACAGAATCATTAATCTCACCTAAGAAAATATGTCCGCTTCTGTGCAAATTATGTTGTGTTAAGGTTTTACGACCTAATCACTTCAATGAGATCATGTTGAACGCTATGCGTTTTTCCTATTTACACGTCCACTGACCTTAGTTCTTTAAGCGGCTGTTTACCAGTATTGTGTGCATTCTTTCGCCGAAAATGACTGCAAACGAAAGAGCGTACAATATATATATTTAAGCAGGACCGAACTTGCAGCTGCGGACATCGGAGCAGTCGCGACACACATTAGATTCGCGACATGAAAGCATACATGCATGAGTGTATGCTTTCATGTCACGCATCTAATGAGTATCGCAATTGCTCCGATGTGCGCATCAGCAAGTATGAGTGTGTGCTTTCATGTCGCGAATCTAATGAGTGTCGCGATTGCTCCGATGTGCGCATCTGCAAGTCCGGTCCTGCCCTGTTATCATATCCCTTACACTTTGCGCCTGCTACAAAGCTGCCTGCTCAGCGTCTTTCATAGCCAATCCTTTCACGCAAACCGGAGATACTTTCCAGACCGACTTTGCGCTTGCTAGAAAGAGGCCCTGATCAGACTGAACACAGTCTGCTCGGCGTCCTTCCTATCCACCTCATGCACGCAAACTGGGAAAATTATCTTACACGTATATTAATTCTTTAGAATATGATATGTCAAAGATTTACTGTGGTAACGTCACGATTATTATTTCTGATTTGAAGCATGGTTTGACGGGACTGGTTGGCACCGCCTTGGCGTCGAGGTTCTTACGGGTTTCCAAAATAAACATTTCGACTGAAACGTAGGCAGGAAAATATCACAACGTTTCACTTACAGAACTTCATTTTTGCAACGAAAAGCTGTTATATTGCATATAGAGTATTAAACGAAATGGCATTGGTTCTATTATTACACTAAGCTCCCCTTCAAAGTCATCAAACCAAATTAAAATTGCACCAAAAAGAGACACACAGGCTTTACACTATATTGTGCCATCAGATTTTAATGTATATTGCTTTTTTTTTTAAGACAGAGCTCAGTGAGTGAACTTTTAATGCCTCCGAAATCCAGCAACAGTCCCTCCGAAATTCACTGCACCATGTGTAAGAGTACCTCCGAATATTCCGTTATCCAAAATTTCGCTACTACTTGTTTTAAATTTCAACAGGAAGCGTTATTTTTTGTTGATGAACTGAAACAACTATGAAGACAGTCGAAGAAAAATGTCCATCTTTGGGCAATAATAAACCAACATGTTATTTACCATGATCGGGCTGGTAGCTGTCGAAAAGGCAGAAGAAGAGATGAAAAATAGATCATCACAGTTCAAATGCCGTTTTAACCTCCACAAAGGAGCTGAGAAAGAACATTTTTGCTTTAACATATTCATTATTATATCTCTAGAACGAACACCTCAGCTCTTTTATCAAATGATTAAGCTATAAGCAAGCAAAAATGGAAAATTACATACCCTGTCGCTGCATGACATCATTTGTTTCCCTCCGAAATCTAGCAACCTCCGATATCCCGATATCCGGTTTCCCTGGGTGATCTTTATTTGGGAACCCTTAGTGCCCTTGTGGGTATAAACAATGTTACGTGAATGCAAGTCGCATCACGGTAGCATGCGTTTTAGTAGACCCATTGTGAATCTTACTTTAGTTACCGCTGATGTCAGTTTTAAGCATATGCATTTTCAGCATTCTGTAATGATTATTCTGCAAATCACTTTTCTTACTTGAAACTCACTTTTCTAACTCAAAACTCGCTTTTTTAACTCGAAACTCACTTTTCTTACTAGAAACTCACTTTTTTTTAACTCTAAACTCACTTTCCTTACTCGAAACTCACTTTTTTATATTCGAAACTCACTTTTTTAACTCGAAATTCACTTTTCTTACTCGAAACTCACTACTCAACTGAAAGTGAATCTCATGACAAGCTCCTGTCGAGGATATGATTGTAATTAGATTGGTCGTTTCTCCTCCCACTTTTAAAAGCGTGAAGTTTAGACGATTCAAAAGCAATGCATCGTAGACATGTCCAACTTGCAAGATGGAATAGCGCAAAACGTCACGGAAAAATTCACAGTGTTCACTAGAAGAATAGGTCACGAAGAAAAATGAATATGGTAAAATCTTGCTTCATATTTAGTTGTGAATTGAGGGAATGATTTAAAAGCGTAATATTTTTTCAAGAACGACAAAATTATTATGAAATTTTACATTTTCTTTTTGAAAATAAAGCACATTTGCCAATAACAGAACATAATCAATAATAGTTGAATTTAGATATTGCAGCATAGACATGTGTAACTTCTCTTTCAGAATTATTTTTCACACCCCTAGATAAGGTATATGCATCAGGAAAATTGACAGTAGACCAGAATACGATATATATATAAACGCATATGTTCAAATAAATAAATAGTCTACTTTTTTTTGTCTGAAACTTTTATCCGTGACTTATTTTTTCTTTCATGTGGCTTTTTTTCTGTGACTTTCGAACCGAGTATCCGGTTTTCGTGATTTTGTATGGTTTTTTTTTGTTTCCAAAGGCAATCCTTTTTTACTTATCTTACTCTACTGTAGCTGGTGTTGTGCCGTGTGGCGGCCGTAAAAAGTCTCCCCATACATCATCATAGCGCAGGTTATATTTTATTTCCTTATTTCCTTTGGGATCATTGACCATCCTATTTGAAAATCGAATGCCGGCTGTGGAAGGGTGGGGTGGGGGGAGGGACGGGGATGGAGGGGGGGGGGGGGGAGGGGCTGCGCTTACAGCCTTGCAAAGTAGATTGTTGCATATGAAGAGACTTAATCAAACCGAGTTTCCGATTTTCGTGCTTTTGTGTGTTATTTATGTCCCAAGGCAATCCTTTTTTACTTTTATTTTTTTTCCGTCACTTTTTTTCTTTCGACATTTTTCTGAGCTCCCATGAACTAGTTAATAATGGTGCTAGGCCGATTCAGCATCCCAGTAAACCCTTATATACAGGGAAAAGTGGAATTTGCAAGGGCTATACATTACATTTTTATTTTTGCTCCAAGACACAGATTTTGTGTACTCGTTAGAACTACGAAATTGATATAGATTGTGTGTAACCCTCGAAACTGCCTAATTGATGCGGTTCTAACTTACTCTGCTCGCAACCCGTCAGTGAACGATAATAATTTACCTTCAATTCTTAACGGAACCACAGAGAAGTGACAAAGATAAGCGTTTGCATTTTAAGGTACCAAAAACAATTTTGCAACCTCGCTAGTGTACATAGATTGGTCTGACTCATGCGCACGCGCGCGCAAAAAAAAAAAAAAAAAAAAAAAAAAAAAAGTCCACGGATTGCCACAATCACAAACCGCAGCCCTTCACATACATTAAGAGGAAGAGGAAACCAACAAAACCAAACAAGCATAAATCAAGCAAACGTACAAAAAGCACTAAGATTTGAAAAGCGAAAACACAAAAATCAAATTAATCACTTTAATAAACAAAGACGAGTACTCATGGCTAATTCTATTGTATGCCAGAGTAAATGGAAACCAATAGGTGAACCACGGCGGGCCAAGCCATAGACGTATCGTCATGCCCCAACCCACAGGTTGCTAACTGGTCAAAACGAAATTGCAATCAACACTTTTGGCTAGCCTCACTTTCGATTCAGAATTTAGATTTCTTTTTATAATTGCTGCAGAAGCAATTCAGAATTTAGATTTCTTATAAACCTTTCCAATTTTATTGTTTAAATCCGAGACATTAATCACATGGCTTCAATGTTTGGATGGACTCGTGACCAATAACCGTGGTGGCCAAAAACGTTTCCTGTCCCATTGATTTCCATTGGTCGAAGGCAATATTTACTTGAAAGAAATTTAAAAAGCATTTAAGTCTATTTTTTCTATAACTTTTATCTTCGGTTTAAGAAAAAAAGCTTTTACTAACAATTTAGGTTATTTTCTTTTAAGAATATGCCTAATTTTATCACAATATTATTGATATAGGCGAGCGCTTGCAAGCGATAATAGCTAAGTTACGGTGTCCGTTTCAATCCATATTTTGCAGAAATCATGCATAAAATTCAGGTTATTTTCTTTTAAGAATATGCCTAATTTTATCACAATATTATTGATATAGGCGAGCGCTTGCAAGCGAAAACAGCTAAGTTACGATGTCCGTTTCAATCCATATTTTGCAGAAATCATGCATAAAATTTGCGTTAAAATGTGTATTCTATTATTCAGTTGACAAATCTTCAATTATAAATTGAAGAAATTAACTTCTGTTATTGAAAAATTGCTTTATTTTGCAACAAAATATCGACCATCGACCATTTCACTTTCCGATAAAGGAGACAACAACATTCTGCCCACCACACCAAAACGAGGCTAATAGACGAAGACCGAAATAACCCGAATATTTATGATTGTAGGGTTTGTTTGTATCTATAATATTTGTTGTAGAAGCTACGAAACTCAACAGAGGTAGCCAGAAAAATATTAGGAAATTACGACTTTTCAATAAAATGGCTGACCAACCATAGATTGTAAATACTCATTAAAACCGCGTCGATGAGGTGGTTTAAATGAGTACCCACATTTTATGTTTTAGAGTAGAGATGAGAAAAGAATGTTATCTCCTGTAAACCCCATTTCTTTCCCTAATTAAAGTGGAGATAACTGGGGTTTACATCACATAGGCTTGTTATCTATCTTGATGCTACCGGACACCGTGACATCCTGTATTAATGCACTTCACGCATATATAAAACACAAAAACACACGGTGCAAAACACATGAACCATGAATGTTTGATAGTATGGAATATGATGTTTTGCTTATCATGTAACTTGCAGGTTTCATTGCTAATTCTAGTTCATGTACGACTACTGTTTTGTCCAAACTGCTAACTTCATGCCTTACTGCTGTTAAAAAGCATTGGATTAGATACTATGATACTATTTACGAAAGGGACGGAATTAACTATTTTTGGTCAATTAAAAATTCCAATGATGTTCTCAATGAATTTAAATCTAAAATCTTTCAGGTTTCTAAATTGTCTACAAATGATTTTTTTCTACACTGTATATTACGTTACCTCATCATCTTATAAAAGATAAACTTATTGATTTAATTAACCGAACGTTTATTAGAGAGAATACCCAATATTTGGTTTGCAACAAGGAATGTGTTTTTCCCCACTTCTGATGTATACAATAATCACAATTTATGGTCGTGTCAAAAAGTCTGTGATGCCCTTGTTTATCTTTTGAATAATATTTTTATTAGATTTGGAACTAAACTTTATAGGCAAACTATTGGTATTCTGATGGGAACTAATTGTGCTCCTGTTGTTGCTGATTTTCTTCTTTCTTGTTATGAGAGAGATTTCATGAAGTCTCTCTCACGTGAAAATCAGGCTGACATTATTGAGGCTTGACGATATGTCTTTGGCTTGGCCCGCCGTGGTTCAACTATTGGTTTTCATTTACTCTGGCATACAGTAGAATTAGCCATGAGTACTCGTCTTTGTTTATTATAGTGATTAATTTGATTTTTATGTTTTCGCTTTGATGCATTGACTGAGTTGGGAGCCTTTATGCGAACCGAATTTTATGTTTTTTCTGTAGCATAGGGACCCAGGGTGAAGTTAGCTAGCTGTAAAAGTGCTTTAAACCCCCTGGTGGTTTGCTCTACTGACCGTTCTAAGGCGGTGGTCCCGGTGTTAGTCTTACTCTTTGTTGCTTTGTGGTTTATTCTACGAGGCGATTTGTTGTATGTCTTTCCGTGTGTCATTTTGTTCTTAGTCTTCTAGTCCTTTTAGTATTGCGATTACCTCGCTTGAGGAAGAGAGAGCTAATCGAAGTGCTTTTCGTACGTTTGTTCGGTTTGTGCTTGTTTGGATTTATCGGTTTCCTCTTCCTCTTGGGGTCTGGGAAGGGCTGCAGTTTGTGCTTGTGGCACTCCCTGGACTTTTCTCTTACCTTTTTTTATGCAAACCGAATTTTTATGTATACTTTCTGTATTAAGAGTAGCATCGGGAACCAGGGTGAAGTTGGCTAGCTGTAAAAGTGCTTTAAACCCCATGTGGTTTACTCTACTGACCGTTCTGAGGGGGTGGTCCCGGTTTTAGTCTTACTCTTTGTTGCTTTGTGGTTTATTTTACGAGGCTATTTGTTTTATGTCTTACCTTGTGTCATTTTGTTCTTGTGTTTTTTCAGCCCTTTTAGCATTGCGATTACCTCTCTTGGGGAATAGAGAGCTAATCTTTGTGCTTTTCGTACGTTTGTTCGATTTGTGCATGTTTGGATTTGTCAATTTCCTCTTCCTCTTTGTGTCTGGGAAGGGCTGCGGTTTGTGATTGTGGCACTCCCTGGACTTTTCTCTTACCTTTTTTTGTTATCTGACGACAGAATAAAGCACTGGTTTGTTCGCGTGTTTAGTTCATTACTCAGTTTGGTTTACCAGCTTCTGAAATGTAGACCAAATGAGCAGTGGAAATAGCTATTTTGATCATATATTCGTATCAGCCAATAACGTGACAACAGTTTTAATGAAACTTTTTTATGAGTTAGTACTATAAGACGACCAGAAAATACAAAAACTATACCTTTGTTAACCTTTAGGATTAGTAACCTTTTGCAATTTTTGAAAATTGATTTAAGTCATCAAAATGACAAGTCTGGGTCATGAATACGCCGGTAGACCCCACTTAATATAGCAAAAAGTGGTGTTTGCAGCGTTATGCATTTCTTTTTTATGCTCTAAAACATAAATTATGGGTACTCGATGCGGTTCTAACGAGTACCCAACGTATACATTTTGTGCAGAAATAAGAAAAACAATATATTTTTCTGCATATGAAAAGGGCTGACCTTTAAAATAGTATTTGGAACATGTGAACTTTGTACTGAATCAAAAGGTACAAACTTAAAACATATTTATTCTTTGTGCTAAAATATCCATTAGTTGACGTTTTGTTGATACGAATATATGACCAAAATAGCTATTTCCATTGCTCATTTGGTCTAAATTTCAAAAGCAGATAAACCAAACTGAGTAACGAAGTAAACAAACGAACAAACCAGTGCTTTATTCCGTGGTCAGATATCAAGTTAGATTATAAGCAAAACATCATATTCCATACCTTCAAACATTCATGATTCATGTGTTCTGCACCGTGTGTTTTTGTGTTTCATATATGCGTGAAGTGCATTAATACAGGGTGTTCCGGTGCCCGGTAGCATCAAGATAGATAACAAGCCTATGTGATGCAAACCCCAGTTATCCCCGCTTTAAATAGGGAATGAAATGGGGTTTACAGGGGGTAACATTCTTTTCTCATCTTTACTCTAAAATATAAAACGTGGGTACTCATTCAAACCACCTCATCGAGGCGGTCCTAATGAGTATATTTACAATATTTGGTTTGTCAGCCATTTTATTGAAAAGTCGTAATTTCCTAATATTTTTCTGGCTAGTTCTATAGAGTATCGTAACTCCAACAGCAATTATTATAGACACAAACAAATCCTACAATCATAAATATTCGGGTTATTTTGGTCTGTCTATTAGCCTCGTTTTGGTGTGGTGGGAAGAATGTTGTCACATTTATCGGAAAGTGAAATGGTCGATATTTTGTTGCAAAATAAAGCAATTTTTCAATAATAGAAGTTAATTTCTTCAATTTATAAATCAAGATTCGTCAATTGAATAATGGAAACACACATTTTAACGCATATTTTATGCATGATTTCTGCAAAACATGGATTGAAACGGACACCGTAACTTAGCTATTATCGCTTGCCAGTGCTCGCCTATATCAATAATATTATGATAAAATTAGGCATATTCTTAAAAGAAAATAACCTAAATTGTTAGTAAAAGCTTTTTCCTTAAACCGAAGATAAAAGTTATAGAAAAAAAAGAGATTTAAATATTTTATTTCTTTCAAGTAAATATTGCCTTCGACCAATGGAAATCAATGGGACAGGAAATGTTTTTGGTCACCACAGTTATTGGTCACGAGTCCATCCAAACATTAAAAAAAAAAGCCATGTGATCAATGTCTCGGATTTAAACCATAAAATTGGAAAGGTTTATAAGAAATCTAAATTCTGAATTGCTTCTACAGCAATTATAAAAAGAAATTCTGAATCGAATGTGAGGTTAGCTAGAAGTGTTGATTGCAATTTCGTTTTGACCAGTTAGCAACAGAAGTGTCGTATAGCTAGTTGACCAAAAACAACATTAAATGTCTTATACCTTGAATCCTCGGGATGGAGGAATTTTCAGAAATTAAAATTTGAACCAGAATCTGTGGTTTATTGTTTTAGTGATGTACACCCTGAAAATAGCTCCAAAATAATCTGATTTTCGCTGTTTAGCGTGATTCTATGTAGGTCAACATCGGGTCCAATTTTCCCGTCGATTCAAGTTTCGCAGGTGTTCGAGCTTCACTACAGTTTGAGGAAAGATCAGCAGATACAGCCATTTTTCCAAGGACACTGCATAATTTCTCCACATCCTGTGCCAGGTGACATCATATTTCAGAGCCGGCAAACATACTTACTTTGCGATTTTGTCTTCAAATATTTTATCGGCCATCGCGAAACGCCGCCATTTTTGACCAAAAGCGATATATTTTTTACCTAATGACCATAAAAACTGTAATACGTTGCACCCCTTGGAATTGGTCAGAAGAGTTAGATTTTCCTACAATTTTTCTAAATCTGTTCACAAAGTCACCGTAAAATTCTGGTTCCGATATACCTTGTTGAAGAAGTGTTTTCAGATTGACGCTATATTTTTCTACCAAGGCACTGTGTCTGCGATAAGATTTCGAAAACGCCTTACGAAGTTTAAAGTAACGATAACCCTGCCTAAGAACTTTGGCAGTAAGGGCTTTATTACAGCAGTTAAAGTCACTAAGATTTGAAGAAGCTCTGGCGAATCTAAAACGTTGAGATATGTATACCCAATAGGAGGTACGCCGGGGGACATCGCCATCCAGAAAAAAAAATTGACTATATCAAAATCAAAATCGTCCCGTTTATCAAAAATTTTGGTGGAAAATGTACCATTAGATATACATTGATTCAAATCCAAAAAAGGTGCCTCGGTATCGGAAGAATTTGCTCTATTTTATTGGAGTTCTGTAGGGTATATGCGGTCTACTATTTGGTCAAAGTAAATTTTGTCAATATTTAATAGATCATCAAGGTATCTTGAAGTTGAATTGAAAACTAGAATGGGAAGGCAATGATCAGGAATCGATATAATTATCCCACACCTCCCATCAGAGACATCAAAGGGAAAGAAACACAAACACGAAATAACTAGACCCTAACGGAAACATCACTAGTAGAAAGCCAAACGGACAGTTACTTTCCCACAAAGTGGTCAAATGGCTATCCAAAACAAAAAGATGTAAGCGACAAAATTAACCAAGACAGAAGAACCGCCTTGGAAAGGTCAGTGAAAAGTATTTCACTCGGGGGGGGGGGGGGGGGGGGGGGGCGTGCTTAAATCGATTTTACGTGGCCACAATCCTCGCCCTTACTTCTGCCGTGGTTTAGACACATAATTTGTTCAGTCCGCGTGAAGGCTTCCTAACTTATCAGTGCTACATCTCCGAGAACACAAAAAGTCAACTAATAACAGAGATGAATCAACGATGAGGACTCGACAGCACGAAACAACTGAAATGCTGGAGCAAAAGAAAACCAAAAGTTAGACTCCGGTGGGCCCGACCAAAGATAGAGCATCAAGTACCAACCAACCTTACCCAAAATTAAATTTCAAGTAATCCTTTACGCTGGACCATCATAGAATCTGAGACCTAACCCACCGGCGTGCAGTTAAAGAGGCAAGCAAAGTTATTGACCGTGATTGGGTTAACAACCATGTATGCAGTCTGTCGTATAACAGTTATGTTGTACCCAATCTTTTTATATCGAAGAATGATTTTACGAAATTGGGTACTGAAGTCATTGCAAGCATATATTTTTCTGAATTTATACACTAAGTCACCATAACATTCTGGTTCCGATAGGCCTTGTTGCAGATTTTAGTCCAACACTGAAGTTTGAAACTAAATCGGAATGACGTCTATAAAACTTAGAAAAGGTTTTACGTAGTTAATGATACCGATAACCCTGATTGAGAAGTTTAGCAGTTAGCAATTTATTACGAGTATTGAAGTCAGTTACATGACTTGACACTCTGGCAAATCGAATTAATTTTGAAATATAAACACCGTAGGATGCCGCACGAGGAACATCACCATCCAAGAAAGGAACATTTACATTCTCAAAATCAAAATCATCGCGTTTATCATAAATTGTGTAGGAAACAAACCAATCTACAATAGATAAATGTAAATCCAAAAACGCGGCTTCGGTATCAGAAGAATTAGCTTTATTTAACTGAAGTTCTGGGGGGGGGGGGGGGGGGGGTAAATTTGACTGATTTAAAAAACGAAGTAGGTACTGTCTAAATTCAATAAGTCATCCAAATATCTTGTCGAGCTAAAAGCTTCAATGATTTCAGATTGGTTTTCAACGGAAAGGGACATCATGAGGTCTCTTTCATAACAAAACAAGAACAAATCAGCAACAAGGGGTGCGCAATTCGTACCCATCGGGATACCCACAATTTGTCTAAATAACTTAGTACCAAATCTTATATAAATATTGTCATGTAGAAAGGTCAGAGCTTCACACACTTTCTGACATGTCCATAATGTGTAATGTTTATGCACTTCAGAAGTGAAAAAAGCATTTCTTACATTACATAATATTACAGCCTCAATAATCACACTGGTAAATCAAAAAGCACTGGTGGTGGCTGCAACGCTCCGATGTCGGCTTTTTAACGCACTGGAGTGGGCGAAAAATGGCGGAAAAGGTAAACAAAAGATATACTTGTTCTTGTTATCACTTTTATCTGAGCTTATTTCGGTATTACTTTTAAGGGCACTGGGCGCACGGAACACCGAAAAGACTGCAGTTTATGATTATGTAAGGCATTTGGAGATTTATTTTATCGTTGGCAAATCTGCTGCAAGTTTAGCATGTGTCCTTGCAATGTCATGATTTCACCTGTAATTTCTTAAAAGGCTACTAAAATAAACATTTTCAACACTGTTATTGTTTCATTCCCGCGGTATTACATTTATGGAAAAAAAAAAGGTAAGAGAAAAGTCTAGGGAGTACCACAATCAAAAACCGCAGCCCTTCCCAGACACCAAGAGGAAGAGGAAACCGACAAATCCAAACAAGCACAAATCGAACAAACGTAAGAAAAGCACTAAGATTAGCTCTCTCTTCCCCAAGCGAGGTAATCGCAATACTGAAAGGACTGAAAAACACAAGAACAAAATGACACTCGGTAAGACATACAAAAAATCGCATCGTAGAATAAACCACAAAGCAACAAGGAGTAAGACTAACACCGGGACCACCGTCTTAGAACGGTCAGTAGAGTAAACCACCGTGGATTTAAAGCACTTTTACAGCTAGCTAACTTCACCCTGGGTCCCTATGCTACTCTTAATACAGAAACACATAAAAATTCGGTTCGCATAAAGGCTACCAACTCAGTCAATGCATCAAAGCGAAAACATAAAAATCAAATTAATCACTATAATAAACATGGACGAGTACTCATGGCTAATTCTACTGTATGCCAGAGTAAATGAAAACTAATAGCTGAACCACGGCGGCGGGCCAAGCCAAAGACATATCGTCAAGCCCCAACCCACTGGTTAAAGTTTTACGAAGAGGCCGTCATTGAGTCTGAGGCCCGAACCGCCGTCTTGCAATTAAAGAATGAAGCATAGCCATCAATAATTATTGGGTTGACTAGGCATGCAGTCTGCCGCATAATATCCAGGCTATAGCCAATTCTTTTATAACAGTTAATGTTTTCTGAATTGCTCCGAAAAGTTAGATTTACCTACAATTTTTCTAAATCTGTACACTAAAAAAAAGGTAAGAGAAAAGTCCAGGGAGTGCCATAATCACAAACCGCAGCCCTTCCCAGACCCAAAGAGGAAGAGGAAACCGACAAATCCAAACAAGCACAAACCGAACAATCGTACGAAAAGCACTAAGATTAGCTCTCTCTTCCCCAAGCGAGGTAATCGCAATACTAAAAGGACTGAAAAACACAAAAACAAAATGACACACGGAAAGACATACAACAAATCGCCTCGTAGAATAAACCACAAAGCAACAAAGAGTAAGACTAACACCGGGACCACCGCCTTAGAACGGTCAGTAGAGCAAACCAACGGGGGGGGGGGGGGGGTGAGGTTTAAAGCACTTTTACAGCTAGCTAACTTCACCCTGGGTCCCGATGCTACTCTTAATACAGAAACACATAAAAATTCAGTTCGCATAAAGGCTCCCAACTCAGCCAATGCATCAAAGCGAAAACATAAAAATCAAATTAATCACTATAATAAACAAAGACGAGTACACATGGCTAGTTCTACTGTTTGCCAGAGTAAATGAAAACCAATAGTTGAACCACGGCGGGCCAAGCCAAAGACATATCGTCAAGCCCCAACCCACTGGTTAAAGTTTTACGAAGAGACCGTCATTGAGTCTGTGGCCCGAACCGCCGTCGTGCAATTAAAGAGTGAAGCATAGCCATCAACAATGATTGGGTTGACAATTAGGCATGCAGTCTGCCGCATAATATCCAGGCTATAGCCAATTCTTTTATAACGGTTAATAAGTTTTCTAAATTGCTCCGAAAAGTTAGATTTACCTACAATTTTTCTAAATCTGTACACTAAGTCACCGTAAAATTCGGGTTCCGATATACCTTGTTGCAGAAGTGTTTTCAGACTGACGCTATATTTTTCTAACAAGGCACTGTGTCTGCGATAAAATTTCGAAAACGCCTTACGAAGTTTAAAATAACGATAGCCCTGCCTAAGAAGTTTGGCAGTAAGGGCTTTATCACGGTAGTTAAAGTCATTAAGATTTGAAGAAGCTCTGGTGAATCTAATAAGTTGAGATATGTATACCCCATATGAGGTACGCCGGGGGACATCGCCATCCAGAAAAGGGAAATTGACTATATCAAAATCAAAATCGTCCCGTTTATCATAAATTTTGGTGGAATCTGTACCATTAGATGTACATAGATTCAAATCCAAAAAAAGGTGCCTCGGTATCGGAAGAATTTGCTCTATTTAATTGAAGTTCTTTAGGGTATATCCGATCCACCATTTGGTCAAAGTAAATATTGTCAATATTTAATAAATCATCAAGGTATCTTGGTTGAATTAAAAGCCTCAATAATGTCTGCCTGGTTTTCACGTGAGAGTGACTTCATGAAATCTCTCTCATAACAAAAAAGAAACAAATCTGCAACAAGAGGAGCACAATTAGTTCCCATCGGAATACCAAAAGTATCTTGAAGCTGAATTGATAAAAAAAAGGTAAGAGAAAAGTCCAGGGAGCGCCACAATCACAAACCGCATCCCCTCCCAGACCCAAAGAGGAAGAGGAAACCGACAAATCCAAACAAGCACAAATCGAACAAACGCACAAAAAGCACCAAGACCAGCTATCCCTTCCCCAAGCGAGGCAATCGCAACACCAAAAGGACTGAAAAACACAAGAACAAAACGACACACGGAAAGACACACAACAAATCGCCTCGTAGAACAAACCACAAAGCAACAAAGAGTAAGACTAACACCGGGACCACCGCCTTAGAACGGTCAGTAGAGTAACCCACCGGGGGGTTTAAATCACTTTTACAGTTTCACCCTCGGTCCCGAAAGCCTCAATAATGTCAACCTGATTTTCACGTGAGAGAGACTTCATGAAATCTCTCTCATAACAAAAAAGAAACAAATCTGCAACAAGAAGAGCACAATTAGTTCCCATCGGAATACCAATAGTTTGCCTATAAAGTTTATTTCCAAATCTAATAAAAATATTATCCAAAAGATAAACAAGGGCATCACAGGCTTTTTAACACGACCATAAATTGTGAGTATTGTATACATCAGAAGTGAAAAAAGCACATTCTTCGTTGCAAGCCAAATATTGGGTATTCTCCCGAATAAGCTTTCGGTTAATAAAATCAATAAGTTTATCTTTTATAAGATGATGAGGTAACGTAGTATACAGTGTAGAAAAATCATATGTAGACAATTTAGAAGCCTGAAAGTTTTTTAGTTAATTCCGTCCCTTTCGTAAACAGTATCATAGTATCTAATCCAATGTTTTTTAACAGCAGTAAGGCATGAAGTTAGCAGTTTGGACAAAACAGTAGTCGTACATGAACTAGAATTAGCAATGAAACGTGCTTTATAAGGTCGTTTATGAAGTTTCGGTAACCAGTATAACGTAGGAAATCTGTCTTGCTTTTCTTTAAACCTCACTGCAAACTTAGCAGTAATATCGATAGAATAGGTTTGACAATAGATTTCTCGTCAGTAGAAATCCGTTCATATGTTTTGGTACTACCAAGTTCTTGTATTAGAGTATTGATATAATGAAGTCGTCACACAACAACATTATTAGCAGCTTTATCAGCTGGAGCCAAAACATACTTCCTATGAAATTCTTGGATACCTTGTTTCAAATATCAAAGAGATAATTTAGGCTTAGGCGGGAGAAGCTCAAGGTTATTAGAGTAAAATAACACAGGTGCATCAATGATCTTAAAAATCTTTAATTTCCAGTTATTTAAAGCATTAGACTCAACATGCTCTCGTTTACACCAACGCGTACAATAATCATTTAAAGCACTGGCAATTGAAAACACGATTTCAACACGCCAAATTTTTCGCGATGATTTTCTTGAACTTTTTGTCCATTTTCTATTACTACGCACTGTGCGCATTTTTTGAAGCATCGCTACAACGCACCGGCTGTGGCACACGCATTTTGTGGCTGTTTGTTTATTCCATTAGGACTTTTATACGCACTGCAAGCGGTTGAAATCCAGGCCTACAAATAATATTTTTATCATTGAATAGTACATGTATTTACAATAAAACGTCTCGACAATGACATTTTTAAATGTCTTCTAATTTGTTGGCGGGACTGTGTTGGGATGACCTCGGGTTCGATGCAGTAGACGGCTTATCACGTAGGCATTACATAAAAGGTAAGAGAAAAGTCCAGGAAGTGCCACAATCACAAACCGCAGCCCTTCCCAGACCCAAAGAGGAAGAGGAAACCGACAAATCCAAACAAGCACAAACCGAACAAACGTACAGAAAGCACTAAGATTAGCTCTCTCTTCCCCAAGCGAGGTAATCGCAATACTAAAAGGACTGAAAAACACAAGAACAAAATGACACACGGAAAGTCATGCAACAAATCGCCTCGTAGAATAAACCACAAAGCAACAAAGTGTAAGACTAACACCGGGACCACCGCCTTAGAACGGTCAGTAAAGCAAACCACCGGGGGGGTTTAAAGCCCTTTTATAGCTAACTAACTTCATCTTGGGTCCCGATGCTACTCTTAATACAGAAACACATAAAAATTCGGTTCGCATAAAGGCTCCCAACTCAGTCAATGCATCAAAGCGAAAACATAAAAATCAAATTTATCACTATAATAAACAAAGGCGAGTACTCATGGCTAATTCTTCTGTATGCCAGAGTAAATGAAAACCAGTAGTTGAACCACGGCGGGCCAAGCCAAAGATATATCATCAAGCCCCAACCCACTGGTCAAAGTTTTACGAAGAGACCATCATTGAGTCTGAGGCCCGAACCGCCGTCGTGCAATTAAAGAGTGAAGCATAGCCATCAACAATGGTTGGGTTGACAACTAGGCATGCAGTCTGCTGCATAATATCAAGGCTATAGCCAATTCTTTTATAACGGTTAATAAGTTTTCTTAATTGCTCTGAAAAGTTAGATTTACCTACAATTTTTCTAAATATGTACGCTAAGTCACCGTAAAATTCACCGTAAAACCGGATTTCTTCCTTAATAATACACAGTCATCTTGATTCCTTCCTATGATTTTATGAGTGAAGAAATTTCTTCAATTCATCCTTGAGGAAGAGAGAGCTAATCTTAGTGCTTTTCGTACGTTTGTTCAGTTTGTGCTTGTTTGGATTTGGCGGTTTTCTCTTCCTCTTGGGGTCTGGGAAGGGCTGTGGTTTGTGATTGTGACACTCCCTGGACTTTTCTCTTAGTGTTTTTTTCAAGCGAGCAAATCGCAATGCTAAAAGGACTGAAAAACACAAAAAGAAAATAACACAAGGCAAGATTTAAAACAAATCACCTCGTAGATGTGACAGGGAGAAAAGTACTTAGATCATTAAAACAGTCTTGCTGTATGAGTTAGCTTTTATAGCGATGTGGTATAGTGGTCTGGCTTTTCTACGAAGTTAAGCAACGGATTTCTTGGTTAGTACCTGGATGGGTGACCCTTTATGGGTGGCCACTGCTAAAAGAACCAAATCGCTCGGTTACATTTGGCGCTGCGAGGAGGGTTATGAAAGCAGGGTTATTCCCTACCCATGTACACACTGGCTCCTCGCTTGAGGGTTTGCTTCCTTAGCATTCTCATTTGACTTCGTGGGTGAAATCAAAAGATGAGGGGAAGAAATGTGACTGGGAGACAAGTACACAGATCATTAATTTACCGCCTTGCTATATGAGCTAGCCTTTGTAGCACGTGGTATAGTGGTCTGTCTTTTCCACGAAGTTAAGCAACGGATTTCTTGGTAAGTACCTGGATGGGTGACCCTTTATGGGTTGCCACTGCTTAACTCGGCAGAGAACCAAATCGCTCGGTTACATAGAATGAACCACAAAGTACAAAGATAAGACTAACACCGGGACCACCGCCTTAGAACGGTCAGCAGAATAAAAACACCATAGAGGTTAAAGCACTTTTACAGCCGACTAACTTCACCCTCGGTCCCGATGCCACACATAATCACAACTAGTTAAACAGAAAGCAAAATAGTCAGCTGCTGACGGTGACCAAAATGCTAGCATCACAACACAACTAGTAAAACAGAAAGCAAAGTTGGCAGCTATTGAAGACGGTGGCCATAATGCTAGCATCACAACACATACAGAAAAAAACAAACAAACAAAAAAACAAGGCGGAAACCACAAAACGGCAAAGAGCTACAAAGAGTAAAAACAACAGCATACCACCGCTTTGAATAGTCAGTAGAATAAACGATCAGAGAATTGGTGGTGGTGGGGTGGGGGCGGGTGGGAAAGGTGTTAAAACACTTTTACAGCCGGCCGACTTCACCCTGGGTCCCGATGCTACTCTTAAATACAGAAACGCATAAAAATTCTTTTCGCATAAAGGCTCCCAACTCAGTCAGTGTATCAAAACGAAAACATAAATTCAAATAAATCATTATGATAAATAAAATCAAAATCAAAAAGGATTGCCATTGGAAACAAAGCACAAAAATAATCACGGAAATCGGAGAAGACGAGTACTCATGGCTAATTCTACTGTGTGCCAGATTAAATGAAAACCAAAACCCAGGGCGAGCCAAGCCAAAGACATTTCTTCAAGCCCAACCCATTAAAGTTAATGAAGAGGCCGCCATTGTCTGAGGCCCAAGCCGCCGTCGTGCAATTGAAGAGTGAAGTATAGCCATCAGCAATGATTGGGTTAATAACCTGGTGAATATGGAATTACGGGGCTTTTTGACATATATTACTTGCTAAAATCAATTTATTTGCTTCGAACTTTCGATGTAAATTATAGAAATATGACACTTAAGGTACAATATTCTTAAATAGACACCACTTCTAATACAAACAAGGGTTTCTATAACAACCAGAAGTGCCCCATAACGCAGTCGTCATTCAGAAACTCAGATAAATTATGTCATTTACCTTAATTGTTCTTCGATAATTAATAAAGAAAAACTCGGTCCATAGAAACACCGGAACGCACCAAAACACCAAAACGCACCTGTATTAACCGAAACGCACTGTAATTATTGTTTTTTTGTGTTTTTTTTTCGCACTGAAATCACCGTGGAAATCACCGAAATCACCAAAAACAAAAAGCCACAAATGGGTGATTCAAATTTAATTAGTATATATCAGGATATTATAATTGATTGTGTAATTAAACGGAAAATTTCCGTTCCCTGGACCGAAATCACCACGCTGAAATCACTGAAATATAGTAGCCTCTAGTCTTTTATACAGTATTGTATGAAATTTAATACAAATATTGTATGAAATTATTTTAACATATTAAAGTTTTTATTTAGATATTGTATTTAAATAGTAATCTTTAGATGTTATGAAATAATTTTATATTTATTAGCTATTAAATTAGTATTTACCAAAACACACTATAAATATTGGTTTATGTGCATTATAGATACATTATCTACAGCCCGTAATGAACATCTGAGTATCAAAGTTCAACTTACAAGGTTCACGTTATTCAAAACATACCCATGTAGATCAAATTCCAATAATTACAGTGCGTTTTTGTAAATACAGGTGCGTTTTGGTGCGTTCCGGTGTTTCTACGGACCCAGAAAAACTAGCAATAAAATACAGGTTTCTAAGATAGAGAGACAGATAGATAAATAGATAGATAGATATTGTGGCTCCATTTCGTAAAACAAAAAAAATCTCCATTTCATCCATTTCGAAAGAAAAAAAAATTCCATTTCGATAATTAGGGGAACCCCTTCGTGGTACACTTCCGGGTGCTAAAAAAAGAATATCACGCGATATTACCGATAGAACGATTTGTCTTCAACGAACGAATCGAAGAAAAATGTGGAAAAGCTTGTTAATGTTGCTGTCATTTGTTCTTATTCCTGTGTTTGTAGGAGCAGGGCCATTTACGTATAAGGACTGTGGTAAATACTGGATTAGACTTCTGTTAAAAAAAAAAAAAAAAACGTCCAAAAAGATGTATGGGAATGTATAGGCTATAATTTCAGGACTTTTACTGTCCTTTCGACATCACACGAAAAGACGTTTTTTTTTTTTGCTTGGCGTTTTATTTTAAATGAAAATATTTTGTTCTGAATGACCATATCTTACCAGAAACTATTTCTTGTTGTTTTTTTTCTATTTCTTTGTTTTGTTCTCAAAAATGTACCATAAAATTAAATTTACGGCCAAGAATAGGTCTGACCAACTGTCCTTTCGACATACCTCGGAAAGACATTGTTTGCGTTGCATTTTATCTTAAATGAACATATTTTGTCAGTGATATTTTTAGGCGTGCGTTCTTCATCCTGTATGCATAATTTCGCCAGAGGATGCAAAAAATTAGCCTCGGTGAGTCCCTTGGACTCATAAAAAATCTCGAAATTACGGATGTTTTGCTTCTTGAAGTCTACTTTCATTTTCGGAAAAAGCAAATGCGCAAGCGGTGTTTCATACAATATTTGGTAAAAGCCAGTTACTGAAAGGCGTTGTATCTATGGTAACACCAATTTTACCTATACAGTCAAATAGTCAGTACCAAGTTGTCCAGTACCGGAGAGCCGGCGTCTGGCACAGTTGGATGAGCCGTCCGACTGGAGACCAGGAGGTTGCAGATTCAACCCCCGCCAAGGTCGGCAACATTCTTCGCGGAGATTGATCATGAAATATTTTCTACGGTCATTCTCTCCCTTCCGCTGATTCAAGAAGGGCAGTTATCAGTTTCTGGCGAAAGAATGTGCAATGCTGGTTAACCGCTTAGAGGACTAAGCTTGCCCAGTAAATGTGTGGTTAGGTAAACTGACCGCGCTTGACATGACCCCATTGGGTTGACTGGGCCGTAAAACCTCAACACAAACAAAACTTGTACCAGAGGAAACCGTAGCGTACACTAAAGTATTGGTTTTTAGTCTGTTGAGATCTTTTATCGTAACACCGTTTGACCTTGCAGTTGTCAACAGAAAACAGCAATTGTTTTTTTGTTTTTTTTTTTTTTTTTTGAAAGAAGAAAAAGATGCACTCTAAAAAGATAATAAAACTAGACCCCAGACAGCAAACGCTGTTCGGTCTGCTAGGTCAGCTATTCAGACCGACACGGACAACAAAGTCTGAGACTGCCGATGATGGCGATCTCGATAACAAAAACATCCAGTCCCAAACTGAACCCACAAAGCAAAAGACAAAAAAGTCACTGCTTTGTATCAAGGTCTAGTCAAAACAGACAAAATGTCTGTCCTTAATTATGTATCACAGGTATTTGATCATCTGTCACTGAAACTGAAGTTTTATGAAAACATTTTCATAAGCCTGTAGGTGAAAACATTTTCTTAACACTTCAGTTTTAATAGACAGTGGTACTATAGTTTCATATTTCTCAGGAAGTGTTCTGGAAAGAATTAAAGCAACTCAGTCGCCACTATTTACTTCTATTGCACATCCAATTAAATTACCAAGAAAGTAATTATACAACGCTGTTATACAAGTTTAAATGAAAAGTCTAGGACACAACAAAATATTTCACCACGAGTCCCAGGCTAGATGCATAAATTGAGTTTGGGATGCATGAATTCTGGACCTAGCGAGTCCCAGGACCCATAATGGCAAAACTGTAAAAAAATCACTGTTCTGATTGATCATATCTTATCAGAAACCATTTGTCTTTTCTGTTTCTGTGTTTTGTTCTCAAATATGTACCCTAAAATTAATTTACGGCCAAAAATCGGTCTGACCTATGCAATTTCTGTAGTAAAGTTATTTTTTTTTAATTTTTTGTCTAAGAAAATATTTTTTACTTTTCTTTCTGTCTGTCTGTCTGTTAACAGTTCTGTTATGTCAAAGTTCGACATTTACGTCAAAGTTAGTATTCTAATCAACTATAATTCTACAACAACCATCATACCTTGCATGAGACATATCTCTGACCTCCTGACTTGGCAGGTACATTGACCCAGTGACCTTGACCTATATTTTGCGCTCCATTGACTTTGACACAATTTACGTTGATGTTCCAGATCTTCTCAACTATAAGGGGTACAACTACCAAACAGTGCATAGCACTTCTAGATGTACGGACTCGGCAGGTACCTTGACCCGGTGACCTTGACCTATATTTTGCGCTCCAGTGACGTTGACACATTTTGCGTCAATGTTTGATATCTCCTCAACTATAAGGCTTACAACCATCAAACCTTGCAAAGTGCTTCTTCTCAATGTACTGACTCGGCAGATACCTGATCTGGTGACCTTGACCTATATTTTGGCTGCAGTGACTTTGACATAATTTACGTCAATGTTCCAGATCTCCTCAAGTGTAAGACCTCTAGCCACCAAACCTTGCATAGTGCTTCTCCTAGATGTATTGACTCGACAGGTATGTTGACCAGGTGACCTTGACCTATATTTTGCGCTCCTGTTAAATCGAGACGACACTGATTCCTGACTAGCCAATCATCCAAATATGGAAACAGAATGATTGCTCGAACTCTTAGATATGTTGCTATGGCAACCATCATAGGAGTAACTAGACAAAGTGCCCAGTGGGGCACGTATACCCCCAACCAGCGCTACCGCCAGTTTTTAAAGAGCACAAAGTATGTAGCTTTGACTCTGGAGATGGCAGTTATATGCTTTGTTATAACATTGAAAAACTTCAATCACACATAATATGAAGCCCTTGACCTCAAAGATCAGGCACAGGTGCAGGGATTGAGCTTAATAAAACTTTAGCCCAATAACTATCACTATATACTAGTGAAATCAACCAGTCTTTATAATATAAGCAAAAATGACAAGAATGTATGAAAAGTCTGTGACCTTGACTTAAAAACCATGCCCCAGCTTGGGGATGGTGCCGAGAAAAACTTTAACCTATATATACCATCATGCTTAATATTAATGAAACCAACAAAGGGTCTTCATAATATAGCTATATAAATTTTAATGAAAATTTTAAGGTCACCTGCCTACTCAATGCCCTCTACATATTGGTAAAGTATCACAGAAATATCTTAAAGAATTTTTAGAGTTTTTGCCCACACAAGATTTAAATAACCAAGGGAGAAAACTGCAGAATGGAGTCAGAAAGTCATTCTTGAATGTGATATGCCTGCTCAATGTCCTTTACATACTGGTGAAGTATCATGAAAATATCTTAACATGTTTTAAAGTTATGGTTTGCACAAATTTTTTACAATTCTGGAGACAAGGGGAGATAACTCATGGACCAAGTCAGTTAGAGTTGTCTTTCTTGTACCTGACACCCTACCAAATGCCCTCTACAACCCGACAGTTTCCTGAAAATAGCTTAAAGGGTAGTTAGGAGTTATGGGGTGCACAATAATGCATTTATGGACAGACAGATGGATGGATGGATGAATGGATGAATTCCATGCTGATAGCTATATCCAGGGTTTTCCCTCAGTTTTGCGGTCTGGGAGTCCTGTGGACTCTCGCCTTAGTTATTTGAGGGTCCAACAGCAAAAATCAAGAGTCCACAAATAAAATGATGCATGAAAATGTGTAGAGTGTCCTTCTTGATGAGCAGAATTTGTTACTGGGAGAGAAATTAAAAGGGGGCAGGGTGGCAAGTGGGGAGTGTGGGTGCAATTGTGACTTTTTGAAAAATTTTGGCATAGTGGCCCTTAACCTAGGCATATTTCTAACTTCAAAATAAGGGCCTTTGGAAGATAAGGGCAAGACAGAAAGGAAAAGAGCTGGGAATGGTAACTATGACTCATATTGAACAAGTGTCCAGCGTTCATAGTATACCACTCTTTTCACCATTAGACAGAGAGAAAAAAATGTATTTACCCATTGATTCTGTCAGATCAGATTCTTTATCTTTCTTGGCAGCTGCCTCTGATTCTAAAGGCTGTATGTTACTGTTGAAGTCGGTCTGACATGGCTTTTTCACAAAAAAAAAAAAACGCTTGATGTCAAACTGTTTTGCCATAATGGATGATAATGCACATGTACAATGGGTTTTTTCGCTGACTCATTACAGCGCGCGGTGTTAAAAATAGACCAGTAATAAATAAAAGAAAATACTTGATTCCCACCCAGTACGTAGCTAGCAAATGTATGCAGTGAAAAACTGGTAACCAGTCGTTTTCAATCGGCTGTTCTCGTAAGTTACCGTTATAGCTCGTATGCTTACGAAAGGGAACCTTGACACAATTACGGAGGTTGCGGATCACTAAATGATATGGATTTTATCCATGTTCTATAAAAAGATGGAAGCCTTGCGAAAGTGAAAGAACGTTGGTAGAAAAAAAGAATCAAAATCACCGAAGAACAGATTAAAATAATGATTTTTGGTTCTTTGTTTTCACACTAACACAATTTTGCGAGTCCAGGTGGACGCACATGTTTTTCTTTTGTGCGTCCGAGACACGTTTTTGAGAGTCTCAGACGCAATATCCTGCGTCCGGGAAAACCCTGTATATCCCCTAAACCTCTCGGTAAGAGGATAACGAAATTCAATAAAAGGTCTTCATGGTATAGCTATATAAACTTAGATGCAATTTTTTTTACTTTTATATGAAATTTCTAAGTCTGTGACCTTGACCTCAAGGTCATACCCCGGGATGGGGATGATGCTGAGTAAAACTCTAGACCTATATCTACCAACATGTCAAATATAGATAAAATTCCTCAAAGGGTCTTGATGGTATAGCTATATAAACTTAAACACAAAAAACTTTGACTTTTTTATAACAATTCTAAGTCTGTGACCTTGACCCCGGGGTGGGGATGGTGCTGATAAAAACTTTAGACCTATATCTACCATCAGGCCAAATATGAATGAAATCCATCAAAGGGTCTTCAAAATATGAGGTCTTATAAACTTTAACGCAAAAACTTTGACCCAAAGACAAAAATAAAGTATGAACAAATAATGCTTCAAAGGACGGATGGACAGACGAACAGATTTCTTGCTGATAGCTATATCTGCTCAACCGTTCAGTTAGGGGATAATGGAATTTAATAAAAGGTCTTGATGATATGGCTATCTAAACTTAAACGCAACAAATTTTTACTTTTATATGAAAATTCTAAGTTCGGTATTTGACATGTTGGTAGATATCGGCCTAACTTCTTACTCGGCATGATCCCCACCCTGGATGTGACACATTTTTCAAGCAACCATCATGAATCTTGCTCAAAATGTTTGTCTTGATGATTTCTAGGTCAAGATTGAAACTGGGTCACGTGGTGTCAAAAACTAGGTCACCAGGCCAAACCAGCAGAAAACCTTGTTAACACTCTAGCGGTCACATTTTTGAAGCAATAATCATGAATCTTGCTCAAAATGTTTGTCTTGATGAGTTCTAGGATATGTTTGAAACTGGATCACTTGGGGTCAAAAACTAGGTCACCGGGCCAAATCAGCAGTAAACCTTGTTAACACCCTAGCGGTCACATTTTTGAAGCAATCATCATGAAACTGGCTCAAAATGTTTGTCTTGATGATTTCTAGGTCAAGTTCGAAACCGGAACACCTGGGGTAAAAAACTAGGTCACCTGGCCAAATCAGCGTAAAATCTTGTTATCACTCTAGCGGTCACATTTTTCAAGCAATCATCATGAATCTTGCTCAAAATGTCTTGATGAGTTCTAGGTCAAGTTCGAAACTGGGTCACTTGGAGTCAAAAACTAGGTCACCGGGCGAAATCAGCGGAAAACTGTTAACACTCTAGCGGTCACATTTTTTAAGCAATCATCATGAATCTTGCTCAAAATGTCTTGATTTTTAGGTCAGGTTCAAAACTAGGTCACCTGGGGTCAAAAACTAGGTCACCTGGCCAGATCAGCAGAAAACCTTGTTAACACCCTAGTGCTCACATTTTTCAAACAATCATCATGAATCTTGCTCAACGTGTTTGTCTTGATTTCTAGGTCAAGTTTGAAACTGGGTCACTTGGGTTCAAAAACTAGGTCACCTGGCGAAATCAGCAGAAAACCTTGTTAACACTCTAGCGGTCACATTTTTGAAGCAATCATCATGAATCTTGCTCAAAATGTTTGTCTTGATGATTTCTAGGTACAGTACAAGTTTCGCGAAGGTTATATCGTTCGCGCTCCACGATAAAAAATTTTGCTCGTTAGCGCGAAACAAGCGTGGGATGAGCGCGGGTTTAGCGTGGGTTTTGCGCGACGCATGAAGAATGGAACGCGAGGTTACGTAATCGTAGCGCGAAACGTATTACTGGCACGAGCGTGAAAGGATTAACGACAGTAGTAAAATATTTCTATCACAGGTGAGTCTGTGAATAAAGATCGATTCACGGTACTTTTGCAGTAGATTTTGATCCAGAAGTTCTCATTCTGTTGACAGAAAACCACAGCACAATAAATAAAATTGCACATTATCTACATGTATGTGTGGACTTGCGCAACCTGAGCCGAGTCTTCCTTGTTTTATATCATTTCGCTTATTTGTGATCTCAATGCCTACGCGACAAATACAAATTGTCCGTCGGGAAATTGAGATTCCCCTTCAACTTAATTTATGTCCAGTCGGGGAAGTATTTCACAATCTGGTGGCGGGCCCCCGTAGCCTAGTGGATAAGAGAGTTGACTCTTAATCCATTAGGTTTCTCACCGCTGTGGTTCGAGCCTAGCTCGGGTCATATGTGGGAAAGCCAAGTTCTGCTTACGGATGGTCAGGTGGTTTTTCTCCGGGTACTCCGGTTTTCGCCCACCTTCGATGAACGATCGGCTCGATATAAGTGAAATATTCTTGAAAGGGCCGTAAAACCCAAATCAAAAAAAAAAAAAAAAAAAAAAAAAAAAAATTTCACAATCTGGCAATAAAATGCTTCTTTTTTTTTTTTTTTTTTTTTTTTTTTGTTAGCGGTTTAGATGAGTTATTGCATATGCGACCAGCATGTACAGCCCGACGTTAACCGGAGTTCCTTGGTGTAATTTGATGAAATACCTGGCCGATTTTTATTTATTTGTTTTTCCATCATATAGTACAGTCAGCGTGGAGGTTATATCATCCATTCTCATGCGGATGCGTAAGTTGATCTGAGTCTGCACTAGTCGCAAAAGTCTCATTGTACCAAATGAGTTTTCCCAATCGCCGCACTCCGTGTCCCCAAAAATTAGGTTCATTCCCTTGTTCTCTTAAAATATTTTCCAAAGTTGCAATGATACGCCACCAGACGACGACACACAATTCTGGGACGTTCGCATTTCCAGTATAGATTACAAAAATACAAGCGGAGATACCCGGAAGATGCAACAGGCACATTCCCTTGCCCCGCATGAAGAAACCGCGTGCTCGTAACGGTAACGTCACGAGAAATCGAGGCGGATACAGCTAAGAGAAAAACACACTTATGTGCGTTAAATTATACAAATTTTTTTTTCGTCAGAACTGCATATGAAACTTGCATGTATAAAAAGTAGAACCTAAGTATTGGGACAGAAAGGCCTATGCAAAGTGTAGACACAGATCAGACGCCGCAGAGAAAAGGGGAATGGAACTAGTGAGGGGGAACAGGGAACATGGAAATTTGGAAACACTTTTAGGACATAAGACTCAGATCATCATCCGATGCAAGGGCGGTCAGATTTTGCCGGTTGTGGTGACAAACAGGCATGTACATGTAAACGTCAGTTCTAGAAGAGATTACAAATCTCTGGTTAAATACATCACCGTTTCAGTGAAGGTTCAAATGCGTTCTGTGGCGTCTGATCTGGGTCTACACTGTTTGCTCAGGCATGTCTGTCCGGATACGTAGAGTAAGTACGGAAATTAGATCAAATCGAACCCCTTTCAGAAATCGTCCTGGATCCGCCCCTGATTCATAAAAGAAATGCTGTGTTCGACTCGTAAATTTCATTATCAAGGCATATGCAATTAGCTCCCTTTAAACAGTAAAACCTAGAGTGAGGGCCTTACCCCGCATTTACCAGGGTAAAAATAAATATTGGCACTGTTATTCTTTTACATCATCTATATATTGAGAACATTAGGATTATTAAAATACCCAGAAAATGCAACAGTCACAAAGCAACATTCTTTCCCTTGCCCCGCATGAAGAAACCACGTGCTCGCAGCGGTAACGTCACGTGAAATCGTGGCGGGAAACCGCTTCGGGAGAAAAACACAACTTAATTTATAGAGCCTTTTCTCGTCAGAAATGAACACAAAACTGGCACGTATTAAAAATATAAAGAACCTAAGTATTGGAACAGATAGGCCTATGCAAACAGTGCAGACCCAGATTAGACGCCGCAGAGAACAAGGGAATGAAACTAATTTGGGGGAACAGGAATCATGACAATTTGGAAAACACTTTTAGGACGATGAGACCTGTGTGACCAGTGAATACTAAGATCAACCTGCGAATCAGTCTTCGCTGTTTGTATGAGCTTCTTTGGCCTCTGTGCTTTTCAAGATCATTCTCCGAGTGTATGCTTTTCTTAATTAAAGCCAATACTGGTGTCTTCAGAAGGTGTCTTTCACCTTCAAGCTGATGACAATTCAGATGAGTGAGTGAGTGTTTTACGTCCAACTAACAGTTAGGTCATGGAGAGATGGGGGCCTTGGTTTAAAGTCTCATATGAAAGACTGAAGAAGCCTGGGATCGAACTCATGACCCCTGCATGGGTTACAAGGCGAGCAGCTTTACCACTACACCACCGACTCCGAGGCACCCTTTCCTAATATGTCATACTGTTAAAAATTTTATAAATGGGTCGCAGATATTGCACCATGCCCCGCCACTATACTAACATCAAGCAAGTGTCATAACTCTGTTAATAAATTAATAAAGTTTCAAGAAAATATCTTGAATTGTTTTCAAGTTACAGAGCGAACACAAATATATTACAGAAATCACTATGATATTCTCGATGTTCAAAGGGCCATGACTCCAAAAGTAGGCTCACTCATCAACGTATATGAAAGAAAAGAAGGGCAGTTGTCAGTTTCTGCTGAAATGATTAACAGCTAATGTCTGCCTGCCCCGGAAATGTGTGCGGACTCGACAAGACCGAAATAGTTTTGACTGGGCCGTCTACGTCGGTACAAGGTTATTATGAATGAAGTATAATTTACGATGCCCGCGCCGGACAAAACCTACAATACTACAATGTATGTATGACCAGCAAAGACTCAGGTCAGTCTGTGCATCGACCCACTATATAAAGCAAGCTTCTTGGATAGCCCTGAGTGCACAGACGGTGCATACTGTATGATCATCGAAGGGTCTGATCCTCGGGGGCGGGGGTCCTATATATGGCATAGTACGGATGTGCGTGCCGAATAGCCCCCTTTTTCAGCACTGCCAGGTATATGATTGGCCCCCTTTTTTCAGCAAAAAGTATATGAATGGCCCGATTTTTCTGGTTTCCTATGTGAAAGGGCCCATTTTTCTGACATCCTGGTATATGCACATGTTTTTCGCTCAGAGATTTTTCGAGGCTGCTTATCCTCTTGGTATTACATGAATTGACTGTGATATTTGTGTAACAACCAGCAAAAAAGTGGGTACAAAAAAATCAAAGAATAGGTCAACATTTTAGATGATCAAGTATATGAATGGGTCCGTTTTTTTTTTTCAAAGGCGGGTATATGAATAGGGTAGGTTTTGAAATACTGGCTCGCACACCCGTACCAAAATTACCCCAAAGTTACCGCCCCCTCCCCCACCCCAAGGTCTGATCAGAATGTGCTATTGCAGTCGCACTGTTGATCCCGCTTTGGACAGTCCGGCTATCGAAGGTTAATACGATCAGCGAATGCTCTGATCAGAATGTGCAGTTGCGCAGACTCACCTGAGTATTCGCTTGTCGCACAAGACGTTTTGTTACATCCAGAGATTACAGGAGGTACATCTGATTAGCGAAGACTCTGATCAGACTACTGATGTGCAGGTTAAGAGTGTGCATGCTGACCTGACTCTTCATACAAATTTTATTGTTGGTTTTGCCATACAGACACTCGTGCGCGTAGTGTTTGTGCAAACCTTTACGCAGCACTCTGAGTAAAATTTTCAACAAGCATTTTGAAATATTTTTCTCATTCTTCAATTTGACATTTCATGCAAATTGTCTCCATTGCATGAAATGTCAAATCCTGTTTTCTATTGCATGAAATGTCAAATCTGCTGTTTTCTGGGAAATAAAAAAAATAACCGTTTATTTGTCGTCTATTGAATTAGCCCTGAGTGGTAATCCAGAAATTTCGTGTTCGATACCCGGGAGCACAAAGTGTTGTGTCCTTGAGCAAGACAACTTATCTTCATAACTTAGCATTGGTTTCTACCCAGGAAGACTCTGCCTAGAATGTCCGCAAGGGTATATAATAAATATCATTTTGAAGACGCTTCCCCGCCGATGCTATATTTATTTGTTTGTGTTGAGGTTTTACGGCCCAGTCAACCCAATTGGGTCATGTCGAGCGCGGTCAGTTTACTTAACCACACGTTTACTGGGCAGGCTTAGTCCTCTAAGCGGTTAACCAGTATTGTGCACATTCTTTCGCCAGAAACCGATGCTAGATTTACATGTGCGTCTGTTTTATTCGTTAAATAAATTGATGTCTTGGTTTTGCATATCGGATGCTGAAGTCACAAAAACAGAACACTTTACATGAGAACGAAAGTTCTGAAGAATACTCTGTAAGCCTTTAAATATAATGTTTTAAATCTATATACTGGAAGCAAATAACATAACATAATATTTATTTGTACCGTGATAAATGCCGGGCAAAGTCCTCACACTGCAGGTTTTACTGTTTTAAGGGAGCTAACTGCAATTGACTAAAGGGAGCGGGAGCTACAGTACAGCCAGCGAGACATTCCTATAGATCTCGGTCGTCACCATGACCAATTTTTCCGTCACAGTGTTGCTTCGTCTTGTCACCGAGACGAGCGAGACAGCTTGTGAGACGCACAGGTATTCTCAGCAAGACATTGTAGCGATACGCTGAGCGAGACACTAATCCGGCCGAGAATTTTATTGCCTTTCATAGAGACACAGCGAGTCACAGCGCGACATTTATGACCGTAAGATAAGAAGTTTTTACCAGTATTGACCATTTTACTGTACCTCCAGTAGGGCTCAGGTAACAGAAAAAAAAAAAACAAAAAAAAAAAACCAAACATTTTTATTATTATTTTTTTCAATCCGCGAACCAATTTTACAATCCGCAATTTTCCGTCGAGTGGTTTGGAGTAACCAAACAAAAATTGTTACAACTGCGAATACAATAAATACCCTCTAAACTAGTGTTGGCAGCAGCAGGAACAGACTGCAAAATCTACACACTTAAATAGTTCTGCTTCAGAGGACCAGCTCTGCGAGTGTTTTTTTTTTTTTTAATATTTCAGCCGCGAGTATCAAAAGGCATATCCGAACAACAGCTGATAGCCCCAATGCGCAAGGCCGTCGACGTATTTGGACCAAAGCCTCCGATGATTTCTAATCGCCCCGTTTAAGTTTTGGATTAGGGGTGGTGGCCGCCTGAGTCTTCCTATACTCATTTTCATGTGACAATCACTTTTATCCAGTCTGGCCCATTTTTCTCGTGTCACTTTGCACGTGCTGCTGCTGTGGCCAAGAAAGTAGTTTGATCAGGAAGCACTGCTGAAAATTGTAGAGATGCCGATCTGTTTTAGTATTTTACAGTAAAATAAGGCTGAACATTTCATGTGAATCGTCGGCAATGTAATGACAAGCTTGATTTACACTGGAAAATAAGAAAAAAAAATGAAAATGCCGTCTGCTGAATATGCTAAGCGCTTGCTTCAAGGGTTAAAGTATGGATACATTTCATTTGACAAGGGAGACTGAACTGGACAGGCTGAAATGTATCTACACTGCTCGGATCGGGGGCTGGACGGTTGATGATTGGACCAGGGTTAGGACTGTCCATTTAAAACAACACTTGACGATGGTGACTTGGTGTCTTATGTCACTTTAAACAAAAAAAAAAAATACTTAAGTCATATATCGAGATGATAGAACGCGTCGTCTGATCAGGGTATTCACTGTTTGCAAAAACAGTTTAGCCATTTGTCTGTAGGGATATCTAAATCTCATAGCCGTATGTGCCTAAAATGGACGAGCCAGAATCTTACAAGTTTTGCATACTCTCTCTCCCTCTTTCTCTCTCTCTCGAATGCTCTTTTTACCCTCATGCAAATATGACATGTCTCCTTTCGAGCTAGAAATTGTTTGCACTGACTTTATTGGAAAAAAATGATATCGCACGGGCGGGAATCGAACGCGAGACCTGATCGCGGAGTCGATCCCCACAGATTGTAGCGATTTATCATGAAACACATGTATTTGCTACTGTAACGGTCATTCGCTCCTTCCACTGCTTCAAGAGTGGCAGTTACAAGTTTCTGGCGGAAGGGTGTTTAATCTTATTGTATAAGCATGTCCCCTCTTTTGGCGCGATTCATAAAAAATGTTTTTCCAACGTAAAGCAATTGCAGTTAACTCCCTTCTGATAGTCAATTGCAGTTAGCTCCCTTAAAAGAATAAACACCTGCAGTGTGAGGACGTTACCCCGCATTCATCTGGGTACAAAATGAATATTATGTTATTCTCTTAAAATATGTACAGTAATAACACATTTATTGGCTTACAATCTTCAAAACTTTCGTTTCCATGTAAAGCGTTCTGTTTTTGTGTCTTCAACAGTCGATATGCAAAACTAAGGCCGAAATTAAATTAACGAGTAAAAGAGACACGTGTATAAACCTAGCATCGGAGGAAAAGCGTCTTCAAAATGATCAGCCATGTGTCCTCGCGGACATTCTAGGCAGTCTTCCTGGGTAGCGAGCTGGGTAGAAACCAATACTAAGTTACGAGGATAAAGTGCCTTGCGTAAGGACACAACACTTGGTGCTCGCGGGTATCGAACTTACCATTATCTGGGCTATAAATTCAACAGACGACAAATTCGTTATTTTTTTTATTACCAAGAAAACAGGATTTGACATTTCATGCAATGGAGACAATTTGCATGAAACGCAAATCCTGTTTTCTTGGAAGAATGATAAAATATTTCAAAATGTCGCCTGTTGAAAATTTTACCCAGTGCTAAGCGTTATGGTTTACACAAACAAATCACGCATGAGTCTGTGCATGGCAAAACCTACGATAAAACTTGTACGAAGAGACGGATCATCCTGCACATGCACTCTGATCCTGCACATCAGTAGTCTGATCTGAGCCTTCGCTAATCGTATGTGCCTCCTACAATCTCTGGGTTTAACAAAACGTCTTGTGCGACGAGCGAAGACTCGGGTCAGTCTGCGCAACTGAAAATTTTGATAAAGAATTCGCTGATCGTATTTAACTTCGATAGTCGGGCTGTCCAAAGCGAGATAAAATGTGCGACTGCAACAGCACATTCTGACCAGATCATTCGCTGATCGTACAGTATGCTCCTTCCTTGGACTCCGGGCTATCCAAGAAGCTTGCTTCATATAGTGGGTCGATGCATAGACTGGCCCGAGTCTTTGCTGGTCGCACGTACATTGTAGTAGTGTACGTTTTGTCCTGTTCAGTGAACGCACATTGTAAATCTTACTTCAGACATGAGAACTTTGTACTGACGTAATTTTGGTTTGAACTGGAGTTAAACGGCCAAGTCAACACTATTTCGCTCTTGTCGAGCCTGCACACTTTTCCGGGATGGGCTTATTCATAAGCTATTAATCATTTCTGCAGGAACTGATAACTGCCCTTCTTTTCTTTCATATACTTTGACGATACAGCCTGCTTTTGGAGTTACGGCCCTTTGATCACCGAAAATATTTTAGTGATTTCTGTAATATATTTCTGTCGGCTCTGTAACTTGAAAACTATTTGAGATATATTCTTGAAATTTTATTAATTTATTAACAGAGCTATGGCACTTGCTTGATGTAAGTGCAGAAGCGGGGAATAGTGAAATGTCTGCAGTCCTTTTATTAGATATTTAACAGTATGAAATATTGGGATTGCCGGCCTCGGTGGCTCAGTTGGATGCGCCGTCCGACTGGAGACCAGGAGGTCGCGGGTTCAACCCCAGCCGAGGTCGGCAACATTCTTTCGTGGAGATTGATCATGAAATATTTTCTACGGTCATTCTCTCCCTTCCGCTGATTCAAGAAGGGCAGTTGTCAGTTTCTGGCGAAAGAATGTGCTTATTACTGGTTAACCGCTTAGAGGACTAAGCCTGCCCAGTAAACGTGTGTTTATGTAAACTGACCGCGCTCGACATGACCCCATTGGGTTGACTGGGCCGTAAAACCTCAAAAAAAAAAAAAATTGGGAAATGACGCCTCGGTTGTGTAGTGGTAAAGCTGCTCGTTTTGTCACCCAGGGGTCATGAGTTCGATTCCAAGCTTGTCAAGCCTTTCATATGGGGCTTTGCACCAAGGTCCACATCTCCGTAGGACCTAGCTGTTAGTGGGACGTAATAAAAATCACTCACTCATTTGAATTGTCATTAGCCTCTATTGCCCCTTCTGTGCGTTGTTTGTGTGTGTGTGTGTGTGTGTGTGTGTGTGTGTGTGTGAGTGTGTGTGTGTGACAGGCACCCTTTACACATGTGCTGTCTTATTGATTCAATGCCTCTTTGATAGCAGAAGCGCCCCTTTAAGTAAATTTATATTGACACGTGCGGTTGCTGCACGCGAGTGAGAATTTCCCGGTCTTTTACCACATTACGTCATTTATATTGAGTGCGTGCAGTTGTTGCAGGCGAAAAAGTCGTTACAGGTATACCAAATATAAATACGTAATTCGTCGATTGGGGGCAAAAGTTTGATTCTCTTTGTGATTTTTGTGTGTTTGTTTTGTTTTCTACGGCACATTAAGTAAAAATGACCATGCCGGACCCACTTGTGTGGCCGGACTAGACTAAGCCAAAGAATCCGGTACTTTTTTATATGGGGCTTTGTTGAGACCCATGTTACGTGCTCGAACAGTGAGTGGGGCTACCGGGGTTTTCTTTAGACCAGTCACGAACAAGGTGCTTTTTCACTGGGCAAAAGGCATCTTTAGACATTCTACCACATGCGTACAAATACATGTATACATGTACAACCAAATTTTCTTCGCAAAACAAATCCCGTTTTCAAGTACACGTATATTTTGTACCCTTGTTCTTATACATTGTATCATATATGAATAAGAACAACGATTTGTATTATGCAACATATTCAAGGAAATTATAACAGGACAAAAACATTTTTCTTTATTATTTCTTTATTTTCTTAACGTTTTAAAGATACTGGGAAGACCCGGATTTTTATTTTAATAAAACTGGCATGAGCAAAGTATTTTTGTCCAGGTGAATGGAAATCCACACTATTGATTACATAATCATGCAATAAAATGTCACGCTGCGTCGCGCTGGGTATCGCCGAGTCATCGGGACAATTCTACCTGTCTCGCTGTCTTAATATTCGTCACCGGGACAGGGAAACTGTTGAGCGAGACAGCGGGTACAGTCACCGGGACAGATTGTCACCGCGAAATGAGACAAATAGGAATGTCTCGCTGGCTGTACTGTAACTGCAATTGCTTTACGAGTCGGGGCCCATCCGAAATGGGATGAAGAGGGGGCAGGCTTATTACATTAGCGGTTAACCAGTTCACTGAACACCCTTCCGTCAGAAACTTGTAACTGCCGATCTTGAAGCAGCAGAAGGAGCGAATGACCATAGCAAATACATGTGTGTTTACTAATAAACCGCACAATCTGTAGGGATCAAGAATCAAATCCGCGACCAGGTCTCGCGTTCCATTCCAGCCGGTGCGATAACATTCTTTCAAATAAAGTCAGTGCTAACAACTTATAGTTCGAAAGGAGGCATATCATATTTGCGAGAGAGAGAGATAGAGAGAGAGTCCACCCATTTTAGGAGCATCCGGCTATTAGATTTAGGTACTGCTAGAGATGGCTAAACTGTTTTTTTTTTTTTTTGTTTTTTTTTTTTGTTTTTTTTTTTTTTTTTGCAAATAGTGAAGACTCTGATCAGACGCCGCGTTCTATAATCTCGGTATGACTTAAATAATTTATGTTGAAAGAGACATAAGACATCAAATCACCAGCATCATTAAGTGGTGATTTAAATGGACAGCCCTAACCCTGATCCAGTCATCATGAGAAACCGCCGAGGCCTCGATCCGAGAAGTGTAGATACCTTTCAGCCTGTCCGTTTCTGCCTCCCATGACAAATGAAATGTATCCATACTCCTTAAGGCCTCCCTTAATACTTGAAGCGCTCAGCACATTCAGCAGACGGCATTTTCATATTTTTTTCTTTATTTTCCAGTGCAAATAACGGGACAAATAAGGCGTGACATTACATATGGACCGTTTTCACATGAAAAGTTCAGCCTTCTTGCTGTAAAATACTGAAAACAGATCGGCATCTGCTCTAAAATTTTCAGCAGCGCTCCAGAGGTTCAAGCAGTTTTCTTTGCAGCAGCAGCACGTGCTAACCTTGAAAATAATGGGTGAAAGGCAGGAATTTCCGACTTAGGAAGAGAAGCATGATAAATTGGTAAACAAACAATAAGATGGTTACATTTCCGCTGCTAAAGTGACACGGGAAAAATGAGCCAGCCTGAATATAGAATTTGTCAGGTTTAGGGGAAAACGTGATTGTCGGCATCTGTACATTCTGCTAAGATTCTTCTAGGGACCGTGTAGAATACGTAAGGCGAACAACGAAGACCCTGACCAGATTGTGCAGATTGTTTTGGGGCTTCGCTGTTGGGAAGAATAAAATTACAACTAAAACACTACAAAATCACACATTACTTTGTAGTTTATTTGTGTTCTGACTAAACATAATAAGTCAATTAGAAATCATTATTCTATTTTGTTGTACATGTATGTTAAGAGAAATGTGCACATACTTTTTTTATATTCAAAATTTTACATTCAGATAACTCAAGCATTTTTACCTGAGACTGCATAAGGTGAGCCTGGATAAGAGTGGAAGCTAGCGCGAGCGTGATCGTTTTCACGCTGCATGATATCCCAGCACGAGCTGAGCGCGGATTTAGCGTGGGTTTAACGTGGGATAAGCGCGGGAATAGCGTGGGATTTAATCTTTTCCGCGATCGCGCATTAGAGCGAACGATATAACCATCGTGAAAGCTGTACTGTAAGTTTGAAACTGGGTCACAGGGGGTCAAAAACTAGGTGACCTGGCCAAATCAGCAGAAAACTGTTAACACTCCAGAGGTCACATTTTTGAAATAATCATCATAAATATTGCTCAAAATGTTTGTCTTGATGATTTCTAGGTCTAGTTTAAAACTGGGTCACTTGATAAAAAAACTAGTTCACCCAACCAAATCAAAGGAAAACCTTGTTGATGCTCTAGAGGTCACATTTTTGAAGTGATCATCATGAATCTTGCTCAAAATGTTTGTCTTGATGATTTCAAGGTAATGTATAGTTTTCTGTCCAGTGACTCTCTTAAGTTTTTTCCATTTAGATCAGTTTCTCAGTAATTATTGGTCCTACAGAGTGATATTTGGTACTTGTGAAGTGTTTGTGTTTAGGTCAGTTTCTGAGTAACTATTGCTCCTACAGCCAGTGATACTTAGTACATGCATATATCTTAGCATGGCCTCTTGAGTGCAGTCTTCCATATTTGACCTTGACCTTTATTTCACAGTCCATTAGACAACCTACATTGTCTTACTTGTTAATATAATCATTTTGAACTTTGATCAGAATGTTTGCCTTGATCAGTTCTAGATCAGGCTCTCAAAGTGCTATGTTGCTCAGGTGAGCGTTACAGGGCCTTCATGGCCCTCTTGTATATAGTAAAACTGGGGTTTACAGGGGTATACATTATTTTTCTTATTTCTGCTAAAAAAACATAGATTGTGGGTACTCGTTAGAACCGCCTCAGCGAGGCGGTTCTAACGAGTACCCACAATCTATGTTTTGAGCAGAAATATGAAAAATATCAGAGTTTTTTTTTCTGAAAATTTTTCAGTTTTTTGGAGGTGAAATTTTCTACATATTTGAATAGGCGTGTTTTCGTAATGAGCTGTTGATTTTAACCTGTTTCAGCTCATCTTCATCTGTCATAACCTATCATCTTTCATCCCCTTAACTACATGTATATGCTTTTAGACTTCCTTTTCATTAACATTTTGGTTGGACAGCACACATGTCTAGAATGTCCTTGCAGGCGTGAAGCAGTATTTGAAGATAGCTAGATCTCATGTCATCTTTTTTTTAGGTAAGCAACATACCATCGACTCTGTTAATGTAAATAACTGTACAAAGAACCCATGTATATTGAAGAAAGGGACAAATGCAGGAATTGAAGTGGTTTTTACTGCACGTAAGTGTTGAGACTTTTCTTTTCAAATAGGTCATAACTCCAGATAAGAGGGATTTTGGCATCAGTATTTGACTTATTTCTCCATGAAAACCTGTTTTTTTCTGGATATAGTGGCGGGGTATTTATAGTGGCGGGGTATTATGGTTTCACGTTGGACGTCCTTGTGTCTGTCCGCACTCACGAATTACTACAATGTACTTAGCGGTAAAAAATTTGGACATTTTGTCACTTTAGTCATTCGTGAGTGCATATAAGATTTATTCCGTAGATTTGATATTTAAGTGGCAAAAATTTGCTCTTAAGTGGCTTACTGCTTAAGAGAATTTGCCACTTATGTAGTCATTATGCGAATGCCTAGCCACCTAAATGTCTGTCCGTGAGAACGTCTGTCGGTTGTACATCTGTCCGTCCGCAAGGTTGGCAAAATGCCGGCAAATATGAGTATTTTCCATGCCAGTGGTATTTACCGGTAAATACCGGCAAATACTGGTAAATTCCGGCAAATACTGGAAATTGGCATTTACCACCCTGGAAGTAAGACAAAACCCTACCCTCAGTATCAACCTATGGACAATGTCTGTAATAGGGGCTACATAGTTGACTTCGTATTTACATTATACTGATTGCAGTTTAACTCTGGTTTAAGTTTACTTTAATATTAAATTCAGTTAAGTGAAATCTAGAGAAAAAAAGCCTGTTTCATACCTGCCAAAGTACTCATCAGGTGGCTTGTGGCTACCACTACAGGTTTTTATTTTTACTTTTTCTTTCTTTTCATTCTTTTTTTCTTTTGTTTTTTGTTTTTTAATCTTTTTTTTTCTTTTTTAATTTTTTTTTGTATCTTTTCATTTTTATTTTTTTTTTTTTTAACTTTTTTTATCTTTTTTTTTTTTTTTTCTTCAATATTTTCAATAACACCTTTTTACTTTCACCTAGACTTTTTGTCTATATGCATTCATTTATGACATCTTGCCCCTGGCTATCAAGTACCCTCTTGAACAAACAATTGTCCTGGGATTTGTTGTTTTAGTAATTAGACCATACAGGTAGTCTTGCTAATTACATGTACACTAAAACTCCTAAAAATTTTGAATATAGTAAAGATGTAAATATCCTAAACTTTGCAAAACATACTTTTACCATACAGAAGTGTGTTTAAAAGATGCAGATGGCATGGCAAACATTTAAGATCCTGATCAGACTGTTCAGTATGATCTTGGTCTGCTCTTTTTGACATGGTCTGCCAGCACAAAAACTTAGGGTCATTATGGTAAATGTCAGTGGCCAGGTGCACAGGTGAATTTCTACTATTGAGATAAAGGCCTACATGATTTTTTTTTTAATTAAAGACCATTTGTTGCTTAAATAATTTCAAAATGTTTGTCTTAGATTCACTTTTTGGCAGTGTTACATGTTTATATTGAGATTTCTTCTATTCTTCAGCGTGGTAACCTTATATAATTAATGATTTTAACATTCTTACTCATCTAGTTTGCTTATACTATTTCAATGCAACTTGTTTAAAGACTTCTGCAGTTTTTTAAGGCCAAAAAAATTTCAATTTGCCGGTATTTGCCAGTATTTGCCACTTGAGGAGTATTTTCCAGACCGGTAAATACCGGCAAATGCCACTGGTAAATACCGGGGGTGGAATTTGCCGCCCAACCTTGTCCGTCCGTCCGTTTTTCATTTCCGGATGATAACTTGAGTAAACTTCAATAGATTTTCACCAAATTTGGTATGTGCATTGATATTGTGGATATCTGGTTTGGGATGCTAATGGGCAAATTTTGTCAAATTTTGACGAGTTATCTGCCCAAGACACACCCATATTTTCGTTTCCGGATGATAACTTGAGTAAATGTCAATGGATTTTAACCAAATTTGGTATGTGCATTGATATTGTGGAGATCTGGATTGGGATTGTTAATGGGCAAATTTCGTCAAATTTGGACAGAGTTATCTGCCCGAGACATGCCCATATTTTCGTTTCTGGTTGATAACTTGAGTAAAAGTCAAGGGATTTTAACCAAACTTGGTACATGCATTGATATGAAGGAGATCTGGTTTGGGATTGCTAATGGGCAAATGTCTTCAATGTTTGACAGAGTTATCTGCCCGCAACATGATAATGGTGGGGTATTATAGTTTAACATTTTTATTTATTTTTTTAATTCCACTTGCTGTTTATATCTGGAGCACTGAAATATACAGGAACCAGTTTATGTGCTACATCTTATTACTTGCCACGGGTGATAATGCCCAGCTTGCAGAGCTCTTGTTTCATTATTTGACTGCCAGAAGGTACATAATGAATCTTTTTTTATTCTCATTTGATACAGCAATTTATCACATGACTGTCAAGTTATTCAGTGAAATAACCCATGTCATAAAAATCATATAACCACACGTGTAATAACACCCGCAAGGCTTCCTATTGGTTAGCCAAATTACCCTCATTAATATTTGTATTACTCCTCTTATTGATAGCAACCAAGATGGTGTCCGTGTTTGCCGGTACAAACTTCCACTTTTGAAACAGATCCTGCCTTCAGTTTTGAGATAATTTTGAGATGAACCATAAATGTCAGCCCGATGGAAGGGGAAGACACAACACAAACACAGGCCAGCAGAAATATTTATGGTGGTTAAAATTCGATGTTTTCCGGCAACATATTTGGAAGTACTTTCAACATCGATGTCGTCAGTCAATGAAAAAAAATTTCACTTCAAAAAAGCGTTGGAGGATAGCATGTCAATAAATGTGTCAAATTAAAATCCAAACTACAGTTAAAATGATTTATATTCTTGAAATCTGTCATTTACTTGGGTGTATCAATCACAGTATAAACTGTATTGATGAAGGTCAATGGCCTTTGAATACAATGTACAACAGCCGGCTTCGGGGGATTTCCCTACTGATTCTCAGTGACGTAATGACTTGCTGAATGACGTTGAAGATAATATTTATTTTTGAATTCATTTATTCAAATAAACTATTTATTAGCTGAAATAAAACAAAAATCATCATTAATTCCTTCAGTTTAATGAAGTAATAAATGGCATTTTTTTCTTGTTTCTGGTTATTTTCAGTAGTTATCAAATAATATGCAAGCTATTTTTTTTGTGTAGTACTATTGAATCTTGGTAGTGAGTTGTTCCGTTTAGCTATGGAAAGCCGTTACTTACTATATTTTGTGCATTTTTGTCATCGCAAGGGTCATCTGATAAACAGAAACTTACATTCGTGGTCATTTTATATGAAATTTATGAAACTCATTGGGTAATTTAGGTATTTTGCGAGCTTCAGCCAGCAAAATACTGAAATTACGAGGGTAAGTTGAGAGCCACCTCTTCTTTTTGGATGTAATTGCCCTCTAGTGTGATGCACTTAGACCAACAATGTTCAAGTGCCATCAGCCCAGAACTGAAAAAGTCTGGGTCCTTTCCATTGCCCACTCCTCAACTGCCGTCACGACATCTTCATCAGACAGGAAATGAAGTCCACGGATATCCTTTTTCAAGTTTGGGAATAGGAAGAAGTTGCTAGGAGCTAGGTCAGGTGAATAGGCGGGATGTGGTATTAATTCATACCCGTTTTGCTCTACAGCATCCATTGCAGCTTTGCAAGTGTGGACTCTCGCGTTGTCCTGTTGCAGCAAAACACCTTCAGAGAGTTTACCTCGGTGTTTTTCATGGATGGCCGTTCTCAGCTGGTCTAAGAAGTTTGCATAGTACACTCCAGTTATTGTACTTCTCTTGGGTAGAAAGTCCAACATAATAACGCCTTTTGCATACCAAAATACTGTGGTCATCACCTTGCCAGCAGATGGTTGCGTCTTGAACTTCTTTGGCCTCAGGGACCCAGGCCCTACCCACTGACGACTCTGAGCTTTATTCTCTGGCTCATAATAATGAACCCAAGTCTCATGTACAGTCACCAGATGGAAAAACGATCATGTAAGATTGTTGAAACGCTACCATGTGAAATGCCTAATGCCTGCGCTATTTCTTCCACCTGAATTCGCCTATCAGAGTATACCAGATCCCGAACTTTGTTCCACATTTCTTCGTCGGTAGCATCCAGTGGGCGTCCAGACCTAGCTTCATCTTCTAAAGACATTCTACCGCGTTTGAATTCCCCTACCCAGAAATTAAAGCATGCCTTTGCATCACTAGCCATGTTTGACATTCAATATCTTATTAAAGAATGACTCGATACGTGTGCAATTTTGTACCCATGTAAAAAATATATATTGAAACAAAGTATGAAAATTGTGACCCGTCTCGGTCCATCGGAAATGGGATAGGCTGATTACTTATTGACTCACCCTCCTATATACACAATGACTCATCCATGTGGACACATTGATGATGAATGTGCCAAACTTCAGTTCAAAAAAGGTGCCCATATTGATGACCAGGAAGTCTTTCTGCAGGTCACTTGCCTTAGAGATGCTGTACAAATGTTTGAATAAGTAAAAACAAGTTTAAGGGTTTTATCTGGTTAAGAATTAAGGACATTGTCTCTTGAGAATGACATCTCCAGCTTTCTTCCTTTTCGAGTTACCTCCCCTATTTGTGTTTGAATTTGATTTTGTGTCATCTCTGTAACTCAAATAACCTTCACAGTATTTTAACTGCGTAATATATTAACCTATAAATAATGTGCTATTCTATTCTGTATTTTTACCCCCTCCACAGAAAAATGACCTTTCAGTCGTAATAGTCTTAATTCAAGAGGTGAAATGATCACGTGTCAGTTTCTTTTCTGTGGACAGTGAAAAACTCAAGGATTATTTACCTGTGGAAGAAATTTGTATTTATTTCTTTTTACACAGCTAAATTTCTCTATCCTTGCTTTACTCTTGTTTTATATTTACTCCCTCTACTAAACATGTAATTCTTTTGAAATTATCGATTTTCGATTTCTTGCTTTTCTAGTGTTTATTTCTGTGTCATTTGTCTCCGCGTCGTTCGATGAATATCGCCCGCGGCAAATGTTGTCATTTGAAGGCTAAATGGGATAATCACCCTACTTGTATATCTTGTACTGCTTGTCTACGTTTTTCTCCGTAATTGGACTACATAAGAGTGGAGTCTTGCTGAGAAGAGATGTCTGTACTCCACTCGCAAGTGGGTCATGGCACAGTAAAGAAGACAGAAGTAATCTAAGAAGACTAAATCTTAGTCAGACTTGTCTGACAATGGGACATGATGGGAGCACCGCCCCACTAAGCTATACTGCTCGGGGCAGGACCCATCAAGGTGGCAGCTCGGGGGACTTAGTCCGACTGGGCATTAAGTCCACCGGTCACAAGTCACCGGTCACCGGTCAACCAATCACCGGTCAACAATCCACTGGTCAACTAATCACCGGTCAGCTAGTCACCAGTCAAACAATCACCGGTCAACAATCCACCGGTCAATTAATCACTGGCCTCGGTGGCTCAGTTGGATGCGCCGTCCGACTGGAGACCAGGAGGTCGGGGGTTCAACCCCCACCGAGGTCGGCAACATTCTTTCATGGAGATTGATCATGAAATATTTTCTACGGTCATTCTCTCCCTTCCGCTAATTCAAGAAGGGCAGTTGTCAGTTTCTGGCAAAAGAATGTGCACAATACTGGTTAACCGCTTAGAGAACTAAGCCTGCCCAGTAAACGGTGGTTAGGTAAACTGACCACGCTCAACATGACCCCATTGGGTTGACTGGGCTGTAAAACCTCAACACAAACAAACCGGTCAGCAAGAAATCACCGATCATCCAATCACCGGTCATACAGTCACTTGTCAAGCACTCACCGTTCAAGCACTCACCGGTCAATATCTCACCGGTCATCCAGTCACGGGTCATCCAGTCATCGGTCAACTAATCACTGGTCAACCAGGCACCAGTCTCCAGTCATTCGCATATGACTTTCAAAATGTGCCTCCACAAAATTATGCTCCTTCTATAAGCAATGTATCTGACGGTAGTATCCGTAGACTACCAAATGTACATACTCCTGGATATGAACACTCCGAAATGTCAGAGTTCCCAAATCCAGCTACTTCTTCCAAACAGATAATCCCACTCGAGCCTGACTTCTCGCAGATGTCAGACCCGAGTGTGATGATTGATCCTCCTATTTCTACTGATGTTTCTCAGACTAGACCTTCACGGAAGGAACAGTCAAGAAGAGATCATAAATCAAAAAAGAGAAGAAGACATCGATTTTCTTCTTCCTCTTCTTCCACTTCTAGATCAGATTCATGAATTCGTCTAGACAAAAGAAGAATTCAAAGAGATCTAAACACTCACACAAAAAGAGAAGAAGACGATCGATGACGCCTTCTTCTTCTAATACTTCTCAATCTCAGATTGACTTTGGTAGATATAAAAGGGCTAATAAAACTTCCCAGGTTGTTCAAACGCCTGTTCCCGTTCAACCTCGGGAAACCAATTTCGTTCCAGTCAATACTCAACCAATTAATATTGATGAATTTCGAATTTCAGCCGAATCTTCCTCAAATTAATAAAGAGTCCAATTCAGAGACTGAAGCTGAAATCTGGTCTTTTGACCGTGCTATAAATGAGGTCTTCAGACTTTTTCCTGCTGAGTTATGTCCTAAGACTCAGCAGGATCAAGCCCCAGCTAAACCTCATTCTGGGATAGAGCACTTAATGGCATCCCGTTCGACGCCATTACTTGTTCTACCCCCCCTTTCCTCAGAAAAACATGTAAAGACATGTATTTATGTGTCTTTACATGTAATGCCAGATAATGCGGAGTATTGGCCCATCCATTTACGGGCTTTTACGTGTTAGTACATAAAAATCAAAAAGGAGAGAACAACTGATGAGAAGAGACTTGACATGTAAAATTTTACATGTAATTACATGTTTTTCCACGTAATGACATGTAATTACATGTCAATTTTCAATGAACAGGTATATTTGAGGCGTTAATACATGTAGTCAAGATCACAAATTTTCAGATTTACATGTCAAATTCTACACATAAAATTCAACATGTAAATCTAGGAATACAATTTTGTTTACATGTAAAATTTTGTGCGTAAAATTCTACACGTAAAATTTTACGCATAAAAATTCTACATGTAAAATTTTACGCATAAAATTCTACATGTAAAATTCTACATGTAATTTGTTTCTGTTGAGGTTTTACAGCCCAGTCAACCCAATGAGGTCATGTCGAGCACAGTCAGTTTACCTAACCACACGTTTACTGGGCAGGCTTAGTCCTCTAAGCAGTTACCAGTATTGTGCACATTCTTTCGCCAGAAACTTACAACTGCCCTTCTTGAATCAGCGTAAGGGAGAGAATGACCGTAGAAAATATTTCATGATCAAATCTCCATGAAAGAATGTTGCTGACCTCGGCGGGGGTTGAACCCGCGACCTCCTGGTCTCCAGTTGGACGGCGCATCCAGCTGAGCCACCGAAGCCGGCTCTACATGTAATAAAACTCTACATGTAAATGGGAAATTCATAGTGTAGCAGGTCGGATTCTACATCATAATATATAACTCGTCAAATTGTCATATTTTATTGTAGGAAAAAAACAGCAATCAGCACAGCAGTGACAACACAACCTAGAACGAGAACCAAAAAAATGTTTTAAGTCAAATTGTTCAATACAACATGACTTAACTACAGTATTGATCTCGCATTTCCATAAGCACAGACATATGCAAACAGCATAGATCAATATCTAAAATGCCCCTTCTTTTGAGCAAATTATTGTTAGCAAGTTTTATATTCCAAATGAGCGAATGCGCCCTTCTGCCAAAAAGAGCAACAAGTTTAGTGCTACAACGTAACTACATGTATATCTCAACCGGATGGATGTGCCACACCGCGAAAAAACAATTCAATCAATCCAAATGAATGATCATCAATCATTCAATTTCTTTAATGTAACTTTTTCACACCGATGAAACCACTGTCCAAATTATATTTTATAGAATCCCTATGGTAAATATACTTATGTATAACAACAACTGCAATCATCAGGTAATTTTAACTTCATAATACATTAACCTATAGATAATGTGCTATTCTATTCTGTTTTCACACCTTCCACAGAAAAAACGACCTTTCAGTCGCTAATTAAAGTCTTAAACCAGAAGGTCCCTTAGGCAGTTACCTGTGTGACGTAACTCTTCCCGCTCAATTGACCACGTGTCAGTTTCTTTTCTGTGGACAAAGAAATTCAACAAGGATTATTTACCTGTGATAGACATTTGGATTATTTCTTTCCTCACGGATAAATTTATGTATCCTTGTGTTTCTTTTGTTTATTTATCACTCCTTTCACTTTCTGTGTTATTATTTAAAATTTTCAATTTTCGATTTCATGTATTTTTGACTGTTTTTTTTTCCACATGCGTTTTGGAGACTCTCGCTATTCGGCACAACGCTCGTGCGCGATCGGTTCGATAGTCGTGTTTATATATGCAGAATATTTTTGTTCTTTTCGTTCCAGGTTATTCAGCAATTACGATATGTTTTTCCTGGACTTTTGTTTGCAGAGATCTTCAGTTGGCTAAAGATTCTCATGGTGGAGAAGCTGATTGTAAAGAACTTGTCAACCCTTGATGGGTTATAAGACAATTCTTTACTGATGGGAGCCCCACCCCATATGGCTATACTGCCGGGGTAAGACCCATCAAGGTGGCATCTTTGGGTACTTAGTATCCTATAAAGTCTAAGTCCACCAGTCACCAGTCACCAGTCATCCAGTCACCAGTCAACCAGGCACCAGTCAATCAGCTTCACCAGTCACCAGTCAATCAGGTGCCAGTCAACCAGGCACCAGTCACCAGTCATCCAGGTGCCAGTCAACCAGGCACCAGTCACCAGTCACCCAGTCACCCAGTCACCAGTCACCAGTCACCGATCAACCAGGCACCAGTCAACTAGTCTCCAGTCAATAATTTAATTATTTTCTGGAAAGACTTAGTTTCAGACATATTTCACCGGACAAAATAGTCACGTATACTAACTTCCGGTCATTATGTCTAATTATTAAAAAAAATTTTCACTGGGCAAAGTATCAGTAATATTTCTGATACTTATACCCGGTCATATTATTATATTATTTCTGATTTTTCACCAGGCAAACTTTTACAGAAAGTGTCTGGTCAATTTTTGCCTAATAATTAATTATCTTCGGGAAAAAGTTTCGAATACTTGTGCCCGCTCAGTTTTCATATATAATCTCCCTTTTTCATCGGACTAGAGTTACGAATACTACTATCCGATCAATTTGTCAAATTACTTGTAACTTTACCGGGCAACAGTTACGAATATTAGTGTCCGGTCATTGTGTCGGGTAACTAGTGTCAAAATAATGATTACTAATTCCCGAACAATCTATTATCGTTCATAGAGCTCCATTCACGTTTAAGTCAATGGATATAGGTTATTAAGTGAAATACATAATAACTTTTTATACAAAAAAATTCTGTACAGTCTTTCCCAAATCAGACTAGAATTTTTTAATATTCCATTGACTTATTATAGGTGTGTAATTCCATTAATATTTTAAATTAACTTATGTTTTATCTCTTTTATCCGCTAGAAAGAGTTAAACTTCCGACTATAACAAAATTCTTACCGGGCAGCAGTTCGTAGACTAGTGCCAGGTCATTCAAATGATGTTTTATCTCTTTAATTCGCTAGAAAGCGGTTAAATTCCGGCTCTAACGAAAATTTCATCGGGAGGCACTTCGTAGAGTAGTGCCAGGTCATTCTAACGAAATTCCACCGGGCAGTAGTTTCGTAGACTTTGTGTCGGATCACTAGTGTGCGAGTAGTAGTCACTAGTACTCGCTCAACATATATTCATTTATAACCACTATAGACATGTATAGTCTTGGATTATAGGTTATTGAATGACAGCGATGGGTTCTAATACCTAGTAGCCATTTATATTGTTGAATTCTGTCCAGTCACTTTTGAACTTGACTTAAATTCTATATATATATTTATTATTGAAAATGAATTAAGAATTATCGGTTACGATCAAATTCGCAATTCATTCACTAAGTGTAGAAGATACTTCCAGCTATAATTATATCTCTTTTATTCGCTACAAAGAGATTAACTTCTTACATATTCACCTTATTCGGCTCTAGGGCAAAGGTGAACTATAAAACTATCGTTATTTATAAGAAGAAAAATATACACGAAATATAAAAAATTTTCTTCTTTCCTCCCCTGTTTTTTTCTTCTACATGCTCCGATATGTAATCAGCATATAATCTAAGGAGTAAATTGACAAGAAAGTAGCAATCGATCTTTTCTACTTTCTATTAATTTTTCATTCTTAAGGTATCGGAAATTTACACCAACCAGATAAATAAATTAACAGTTTATTTTTTTATTCGCTACCTCTCTAGATTACTACGATTTAAAATTCTAGTTGAGGTACATATTTTCCTTTTGCCTTTTCTACATGGAAAATAGTTGATCCGATAAGCTATTATTCTATTTTATACTATCTTTTGATTGATTATATTAGAGTCTAGGTCAGTCGTGCTCTGTCTAAACTCTGCTATAAAATAATAAATAAGAAAATCTTATATTTAGGCATAGATATAATTCGATACGTTCTTTACTTTGCCTGTTTTATTTTTTCTTCTGGATCATTTAAGACTACGATAGCAATATACCAGATATTTTTGCCTCAGTAAGAATCTATTACGCTGAAGAATCTTCATATTGGAATAATAATTTTATTATGATTATAATTCTAGACCCAATTAATCCTCGTATATTATAGGTCTACTTTATCTTATTGAGGAATAGTTTTGCTTCGACTAGCTCTATACCTCTAATATTTTATTTATAACTAGAGTCCATGTCAATCAAAATTTTCTTGCACTTTGGTATTGACAATGGATACATATTTAGTAAAGGCATTAATTATTGAGTACGTGACAGATTATTATTGCCTAAATTAGATTTTATATACAATACTTTCCTTTTGATATTTTGTTTTATTGACTTTGTAACTATTCAGAAACTGCCAAAGTCAATCATTTCCTTCCTCTAAACTTACCGAAGCTCTAGATTATGTTGATATATATTTTTGATATATGCTTAGAGGTTAATTAACGAGAGTTTACCTCATAATAGCAGATATTATTATAATTATATTAATCAATCTATAGTCTAGGCTTAGACAAAAGGGAAAACATCCTTAATTATTAGTATACGAGCCGGTAAAGAATTAAGACACTCTTAATTATCTCTTTACCCCTCCTTTATGTTTACATTCGTTAAAGGGATCATAGTAATTCTCGCTAAGAGTTCAAGTTCAGTTTGCGAATAATGCAAAGATTAATATCTTGATTTCCAGTCCGCATCAAAAATGGTCTATATATATAGATAAATATCTTTCCGAAACTGGATATTTATTTATTTTTCCACACAATAAGTCATTTCAAGATGTCGATGATTTTGAAATGCACTGCTTCAATTTATAATATAAAATATGTTTATATTAACTTCACAACTTAGTAAGTGCTGCACCTACGTTCCTGGTCAGATCTTACTTTTGTGATACGTTTTTGAACATACTGAAAGTTTTCTCCGATTATACATTCGGTAAATAAACTTTCGAGTAGTATTTATGCTTTTAAACATTCAGATTATTTGATAATTGTTGGAGATAATATATTATTCCGATATTTATATATCTATCTTCATTATTTATCTTTCTCATCTTACTTTTAAATTAGATTGACCTTCTCGCTACGTTCCAGGTTTAAATCTAGCTAACATTGTGGAACAGTCACTTTTTTATTTCCTAAACAATATTTTAACATTTTCTCAGTATTCAGAGCATAACGACTTCATGAATACTTGAAAATAATTCAATTCTACGCTTGTTAAACTAAGCCTAAAACAAGCCCTAGTTTTTTAGAATGGATATTATCCTTCGATTCAGTTCATGGAGATACATCCTTTTAGATCCCATTATCTCTATTTCAATCATTCAAAATTCTAATGACTGAGTACTCCTTTTCTACGTACGAATACAGAATATCGAGTCACTGTTGCTGCATATTGGTTAAAGATTAAACAAATTTTATCTTAAACCTATATGACGTTAAATTAATTATTATCTCTTTCATATACATTTTTTTTACCCTTCCGTCAGGGATCGCGGTAATAATATTATTACTCTCTATGGTTTACACATAGATCTCGAGAGTATATATATGTATTTTCTTCCTGAACTCATTTGCGATTACATAATTTGATATTTCAGGAATTACCAATTATGCAGACATAGATTTTATTCTATTAATATTCAATTCTAAAAAATTTGATTGAATGTTTATCTATAAAATTTCCGGGCAGTAATTTTATAGAGAGTTATATGTTTAATAATTCCTTGCTTAAATAATAGTTACGCTTAACCTATGATTTATAGCGGGAATTTTGTTCAGTAGTATAATTTTTATTTAGTATTAATATATTTCTTACTATTCTTAAATATGCGTATAGAATAGTAATACTATCTCTTAACTTTTAAATTAAGTGTTTTTTGAGATTAATAATCAGTATTATTGTATAATCTTTCTTCAGAGATTATCACACTATTACTTTTTCTCTGAGTCCTTCTCTTTTTATGAACGTTTTGATTCGTATCAAAGTGGATTTTTAACATTTCTTGATTTCCATGATTATTTACTCAGGAGTACTTTTCATGGCAATCTTCTGGTATAGAAAGATTCTATCCAGCTTATTTATTATTGTTTAATCTTATCAATACGGTAAGATTTAGCCAAACTATGACCGTCATACAGTTTGCTGCGATCAACCTTATTCTTATCTCTCTTATTCTCTGTCAAACTCTTTAGTTATGATGTTGACAGTTTATTCTTTATTTTTTTGTCAGGACATCAAACGCTTTTATATGTCTATGACAAAACTAATTATCAATGGTTTAGGTTGTTTTTTCTTCCCAGCAGTTATATGCAAACTCTGTATTATTTTATTGCTTGACTAAAAATTCGTTATACAATTAGTCTAGCAATAGCTTTAACCATTATGTTTGTCTATACTTTTTTTCTTCTGATGGATAACTTAGTTATAGTTAAGTTAACTCCATCTACTTTTATTATCTCCCCTTCTTTAATTTGATCAAGGGAAATAATTACACATTATGGTTATTTTAAGTCTGTGTCTGTTCATCGGAAACTGTCCTGTCGCTCCAATTAACAGAATTTAATTAGTTTATAATTCTAATAGCTTAGACTATTACAATTACATAGCTTCACATATCTAGAATTTTATCCAAAATATCTACATATGTCAGTTATCTATAGGAAACTCCACCGAGTGGACTTTTCCTTATTTATTCAAGATCCTACATAGACTACTTACAGTGTATGGTCTTGGCTTTTTGTTTTACAAATTTTGTTTTCAAAATTTTTCTATATTCCTAGCTTACTTTGCGATGGAATATTTATGTTATGTCTCAATGACTCCCTTTTCTTTTTGAAGCCAATTGTTGTTTCCCCCCCCCCCCCCAAAAAAAAAGGAGCGGGGGGAGGGGGGCCAATGTTAGGTCTCTGAGACTTAAGAACTGGCTTCCTCTAGAGTCTACTAATATATATAAGGTTGTTAGATCATAACACCTTAAAGGTATGCTTTTTTGTAAATCTAGATCATTCTTTCTATTAAATATAGAATTAGAATGTATCTGATTCCTTTGAGTTTCCTGAGTCTTAACCAGAAGTGGTGAGATATTATTGGTGTTAGAATTAGGAGAGCACCTCCCTCCTATTCTGCAAATTCTAGCACATTATCTATAGGTTAATGTATTATGAAGTTAAAATGAAGTTTTTTAAAAGTAAAACATATTTTAACGAGTAATACTTAACCTATAGATAATCAATTATCTCCCTCCGCCCACCCTCGCTTATCTCTCCTAATTGTGTCTATTGTTTTACACATAAAAGAAACTGACACGTGGTCAATTGAGCGGGAAGAGTTACGTCACACAGGTAACTGCCTAAGGGACCTTCTGGTTTAAGACTTTAATTAACGACTGAAAGGTCGTTTTTTCTGTGGAAGGTGTGAAAACAGAATAGAATAGCACATTATCTATAGGTTAAGTATTACTCGTTAAAATATGTTTTACTTTTAAAAAACTTCATTTTGAAGAACTCCTTATTTACGAGTTTTGTATAATCGCAACTGCAATAATATTACTTATGCCACAAACTACTTCCAATAAATGATTCAACTATTGTTTAAAATAATTCAAATTTTATCGATTGAGAATCATTACATACATCTGAACCTCTTTACTCTTTTCTTAATTGAATACTACACAGAGGAAGCTGGCAATATAAAACTCAATTTTCCTATATAATCTATACATTTTATTTTCAACATAACACAATTTGGATAGCATGGAAATTGCTTTGGACCCCAAAAATAGTGCTATAAATAGACTGTGTTGTAATACCCAAATACTTGGTCAAATCATTATTATGATTTATAGCTAACATTATTCATTTGCGATTCTACATGACTCCCAGATCCTCTATGCAACACAACCATGTGTGAACTATGAAACTTGCTAGAAAATCTCATGCCAACAAAATCATACGCGTCTGCAAAACCTAAATAAGATTATTTGCAAATTAATGATAACAGGCATATGATCCCTGATAATTCCATGTTTTTGCATCGCAAAATGCGAGACCAAAATCTTGCATTAGTTCTCAAATTTCAAATAAACTGTCACCCTACTTATGCTGATCAATGTAATTAATATATAAAATATTGATTAATTAATATGATTTCAATTAATTATTTACACACAAATTATCATGCCAACAATTTGTCAATTATATAGAATATGCGAAATGACCTACAGCAGACCACTTTCAAAATTCTGTTCAAATCTACAGCTGATGAACAGGCTCAAAAATGTCTACACCTCTGGTGCATCATTTTTATCAATATTCTATCCAAGCACGACATTTACAACCATTAAATAATGCGAAAAAGATGACATGATAAATTTCAATAATTCTGTATTCAAACCATCATTATGGACATTCATTAGAATCGCCTCACCGAGACGGTTCTAATGAATACCCAAATCACATGCGCCCAAAAATGAATGGAACAATTTCATGTATTCATCATCCTTATTTCACATCTCAACTACCTGTCTAAATTCTCTAGAGACAAGTAATGCAAAATATTTTATTTATTTGTGGCTTTACGGCCCTGTAAACAGATATAATCATGTTTAACATGGCAAACAGTTAGATGGCTGCTTACATCGAACCCGACATGCGTGTAAATAATGGTAGAAAGCATTATTGTGCGTGAACCTGCTCATTACTTTAAAACAAACTGATTTACCTGAAATTCCTCACAAGAAATAACAGTTGCACTGGCTCAGCATAACCGAGCAGCAAAAGGACATTTTTACCAAGCCACTGAGCACTACCAACTTTTAAATGCAACTTTCATTACTTCTTCAATGTGCAAGAAATATTATAAATATCCTCCTTCATGTTTACCAAAGGAATCTCAGCTTATAAATTAATTCAACAACTTGTCACACATTTTCGTGACAATAATTCAAAATGCAATGCTCTCATTTCTTGTTTTTACCCACTTCATCTCAACTGATACAGTATCTAGGCACAGGAACAAAAGGTCGGATATCAGGACAGCATTTGGGAATACTTACTTCAGATAATTATTCAATTGAACACTTTTAAAATGCTATTTTCTTTTTCTTCTAAAACGTTACGTTGATGTTTTATTTTCGTCTTTACCGGAAATGGGCTGCATAATTTCCTCCTCTCTGATTGGATGATAATCGAATATTCACGACAACAAGTAAAAAAATATTTTTTTTTTTTTTAAATTCACTTTTTTTAACTTTATGTCAGTAGCAAAGCTTTTAATTTACCAGACTTTCACTTTACAAAAATAACAAAATAATTTAAACTTTAATAAATAATTGTAAAGACAAATTTCGAGACGCTTCGGCCCAGTGCACAGACATTCTGCCCCAAAGACGTTTCGACCCCAAAAAATGGACATGCTGCCCGAACAAAAGACTTTCTGTTCCCAAAACATTGTAAAATGTTAAATCTTTGTCACGCAAAAATATTTGAACAGAATCACTGTTTATCAAAATATTAAGCGTACAATTTGACCTATTACATTCTTCCCTGCTTTCTGAAATGCTGTTCCATCAGCATTTTATAACAGATATACATTTTAATTGCCCAGATCAATGCCGCAGTTGAATCAAAGTTTCCAATAACAACCAATAAAATAAGAAAACATACATCATACTTTACAAGGTTAACTATTCACTTGTACTTGCTATACTATTTTTTTTTTTTTTTTTTTTTTATATGATGTTATGTTTGAGACCCGTTTGCATCGATTCCTGATCGTTGCATTTTAATTTTGATAGTGTCATGACATCACTTGATTACAGACACAAATATTCAACTGTACAGAAGTTCAGAAGCCCCATACATTTCCTACATGTAGAAAAAGAAATACCGTATTCAATAACCTCATCACCTTACAATTTGGCAATATTATACTGAATACTAATGATTTTTTATTATTCAACCACATCCGCCTTTAACCGGTAAACAACCCATATCATAAGCAAAATGTCTTGTTAAACAATATCAGCATCTTAACTAAAACATTTGTATCTGTAACAAAAATCATTGTCATTCCTTCTGTCCAATTTGTTTTATATAGTTCTTGGTTCACCAACATATACTTGATTATGCTGATTTTACCATTAATTGAAATGAAAATGTTAAAATAGATATATGTACACCTTAAAATCATTTTTTTTTTTTTATTCTTTAAACAAAGATTTTCTCAACAAATTGCAACCATCATCAAAACATCAGTTCATTAATTTATTCAACAAGAATTGCTTTATCACTCATTCTTGTTTTACATTTGGATGTTGTTGTGAACAAAAATCTCTTCACCCAACCTGTAACGTTTGAGTCAAAGTGTTTCCTATATTTGTTACAGCTTGACTAAAATCTTGAAAATTCAAAGCTGAGTCTGATTGTATACGTGCATGCATTGCATTTTTATCAGCCCTAGCCTTAACACTTGGTTTTATAGCAGACCTTGGCATTCTATTTGGATTGGAATGAAAGCCTGCGGTAACTCTTTTACTTCTCCTTACTTCTTGTACAACATTCTCAGACTTTTTGTTCACATCATTTTCACCTTCCACTACCCCAGATTCACAGTTAAAGTCAGTTTTCAATCTTACACTCTTTTCTTTAGATTCTTTCTTATCACCATCGCTTGTTTTGGCCTTCCCTGCTTTTTCACAGGATTCCAATTCACTTCCCAAATTTTCCTCAACACTTTCCTCCTCCAATTTTTCTTCTATACTTTCTACAACTATATCTGACTTTGAATCAGTATCTTCAGCAGTTGCACCCTCTATAACTCTTTCTTCTGTTTCAACACCATCAACCTCAAATTATTATCCTCCATGTCATCTCCCTGTTCACTGTCATCTCCCTTTTCACTATCATCTTCTGGTTCACTTACCTCTGCACCATCCACATCTACAGACTGAGCAATAAGTTCATAACCACTACTTTCGTCTGAACTGGAATTTTCACCACTGTCAATTTCATTAACATCTGTTTGAACCAACTTATCAATCTCTCCTTCCTCCCCACTTTTAAAAATGCTACCATCTGCATTTTCATTTAATTCCTCGTCCACGTCATCCTGAATGAATTCTCTTGTATCTAATATCTCTCTCCTTGTGACTGTCTTCACAGGACCTGTACCATCAGCTAACATTGTATCATACACATTATTGCATTTATTGATAACTTTGTATGGAGTTGACAGCCAATAATCACCAATTTTATTACGTCCTAAAGGATGACTGCTTAAAAGTACTCTAGCCCCTATACAAATATCCCTATTCTTTGCTTTTCTGTTGTAATGACTAGAGCGAGCCAAACCTTTCTTCTCTAATTGTTCCTTTGCTATAAGGAATGAACTCCTAATGTTATTATGATGCATTTCTAACCAATCATCTACACATTCCAAATCTTCCTCTGTCTTTCTCCCTAACATACAGTCTATAGGTAAACGGGGTTCTCTTCCAAACATCAAATAATATGGTGACAATCCTGTTGATGCATGTGGAGTACAATTATAGATGTAAACTAATTCTGGCAAATAGTCTGGCCATTTTCTCTTTTTCTCTGGCTGCAATGTTCTTAATCGATCATGCATTGTTCTGTTGAATCTTTCACATTGTCCATTACCTTCTGGATAGTATGGTGTAGTTCTGGACTTTTCAATATTATACATTTTACACAACTCTTTCACCACCGAACTCTCAAAATTTCTTCCTTGGTCACTATGAATTCTATTTGGTACTCCATACTTCAAAAACCATTCTTTGACTAACACCTTTGCTACTGTAGTTGCTTTCTGATCCTTTGTTGGAATTGTAACTGTGTATTTCGTGAACACATCTGTCATTATTAACATATTTTCTTTTCCATCAGATGATTTTTCAAGCAAAGTAAAATCTATGGCAACAATTTCTAATGGCTTAAAGGCTAATAAATTTGTTATCATAGGTTTCACACCTGGCACTGGCATTTTTGCAACCATACATCTTTCACAATTCTTTACCCATTTTTCAACATCAGCCCCCATACCTGGCCAAAAACACCTTTTCTTAATCAACGACATTGTTCTTTCTATTCCCTGATGACCAGCTAAATTATGTAATGACTCTAATATCTGGGGTCTCATAAACTCAGGAGTAACGAAAAGTAAATTATCTCCCAATTCTGGATCATTCACCTTATACCGCAAAATAGTGTCCTGTATCATTAAATTTTCCCACTTTCGTAACAACTTCCTAACAGCCTTAGTTTCCTTCCTTAGTTGTCTCTCAGTAGGTTTATGACCAGATTCACACCATTTCAAGACAGTCGCAATTTGTGAGTCTTGCATTTGTTTCACTGCTAATTCTGTCCTTGAAAACTCTGGAAATGTAGTTGCAGCTGTCATCTGTTCATTCCAGATTACTGATAATTCATTAACAGAACTATCTTCCATAGCAAACTTTTCTACGAAAGTTGTCTTTGTAATATTCTGTATAACAGCTTCATCACTAACTAAATTTGTACTATTTTGTCGACTCAATGCATCAGCATTTTTATTACTCTTTCCGGACCGAAAAATTACCTCAAAATTGAACTGAGCTAATTGAGCACACCAACGCATTTCTGTTGCTCCTAATTTTGCGGTTTTCAGGTAACTTAATGGATTATTGTCAGTATATACTATAAAAGATCTACCAATTAAATAATCTCTGAATTTTTCTGTCACTGCCCATTTTAATGCCACCAGCTCCAACTTCATTGAACTATAATTGTTCATATTTCTCTCGGTTGATCTTAAACTCCTTGAAGCATACGCTATAACAACACGCCCTCCTGACTGATCCTGAGAAAGGACAGCCCCTATTCCATCAACACTTGCATCAGTTTCCACAATGAAACTAGTTGTAAAATCAGGATACCCTAAAACTGGTGCCTCTGTTAAACACTTCTTCAAATTTTGAAATGCTTTTTCACAATTACTGTCCCATTTCTCTGAAAAATTTCTTGTGTCATACGGTGTTCGTTTCTTTCTTGATCTTCTATCTTGTTTGGTCAGTATAGCATGTAATGGTGCTGCAATTTGAGCAAAACCCTTCACAAATCTTCTATAATAACCAGCTAATCCCAGAAATGAACGTAGCTCTTTTTCAGAAGATGGTGTTTTCCACTCATGTATCACACTAGTTTTACCTGGATCAGTTTTGACTCCCTCTTCTGATACAACATGTCCTTAAGTATTTTACTTCCTTTTGAAAGAAATGACACTTAATTGGTTTCATTTTTAAGCCATGTTAGCATAATCTACCAAACACAAATTCAAGTCTAGATATATGTTCTTCAATGGTAGGAGAGAACACCAACACGTCATCCAGATATATGAGAAGAATATCAAAATTTGCATCAGCTAAACAAGCGTCCATTAGCCTCTGAAACGTCGCCGGACTATTACAAAGACCCATTGGCATTTGAATATATTCAAAAAGACCACCTGTACCAATCTTAAAAGCAGTTTTGTGTATTGATACCTGATAATAACCCTGTGCTAAATCTATTGAACTGAAATACTTTGCACCTTGCAATGCATCTAACGCCTCCTCTATCCTTGGTAAAGGATATGCATCTTTGATGGTTTTATTGTTCAATAATCTATAATCAACACACAATCTTAACGAGCCATCCTTTTTCCGAACCAATACCACAGGAGCTGCATAAGGACTTGTACTTTTCTGTATGACATTTTGACGTAGAAGTTTATCTATATGATCCCTCACTTCTTGCATCTGATGTGGTGGTACACGTCTATGCGGGACTTTAACTGGAACTTCATCTACAGTTGGAATTCTATGTTGCACTGTCTCTGTAAATCCTAAATCATCATCATCTTTACAAAAACAATCTTGATAATCATGAAATAGTTTTTGAACTTGATGTTTTTTGAGACAATGTAAGTTCCACATCACCTAAATCAGGTTTAAATGGTAGATCATCCCAGTTGAGTTCTTGTTCATCACATGACACATCAACTTGCATTCTTTCCAACCGAACAAATATTTCTTGCTCTGTAACATCAATATTACAAGAAACTGAAGAACTTTCCTGTACAAAATCCACAATATGGGCAGTTCCAAGTCTACTTCTAGGTTCTAACCATACATCTTCATGTCCTAAATTTACCACTTTTACAGGAATCAAACCATTTTGAACCTCTGCAAATGTATCTATAACAACTATGTTACGTGGTAATTGACCATTGACACCTTGTATCGCTTGTACTGCTACTGTATAAGGATTGTTTTTATTTTGTCTTGTGGTGCCATTCACAAATTTCATTGAATAAGCAGGTATTTTGACTGGTTGTGTTCCAGGAACTTTAATAAAGCTAACACGATCATCAGTGGGTACAGATGTCTCATACAGAGATAATATCTATGACCAGAAATGATCTTTGGTACCATTATCCATATTTTCTTTGTCTAGCTTAACTTGTTCCTTCATAATTTCAAAGAAATTACTTCCAATCACACCAGGCACTTTTTGTTTTCTAAGAAAACCTTGTTGATCTTTTGGGTCACGGACAACCAAAAACCCAACATCTGTGTAACTATTTCTACCTACTTCCATACTTACTTCAATGAGTCCAATATATGGAACATCAAGTTCAGTAGCACCTTTAACACGTAACCATCTTGTTATATAAATGAGCTGTGGTTTTTCTTTCAACAGTGTTCTAAAGAAAGTTTCTGTAACAGTAGATACTTGTGAACCAGTATCAATCAAACACTTAATGGGTTGACCCTCTATAAGAACTTCAACTTCAGGACATTTCCCAACCGTCTTATTGAATATATTCAATTTATCATATGAGTCCTCGTAATTCTCTCCCACCGCATGACTCCCTGCGATGGGAGTTAGGCATTTAAATTACTTTTATCATTGCTGTCGTTGGTACTTCCCATTGTCACTAGCTTTAGATTTTTGATCTTTCTTCTTCGTGGGACAATCTCTTACATAATGACCTATGCCGCCACAACCGTAACATGATCTCCCTTGACCACGTCCTCTATTTCCTCTGCCTCTTCCTCTACCTGAATACTGACCTGTAAAACCACCTCTACCAATATACTGAATTTCTGAATTTGAAGACTCTTTGTTTGTGACTAAACTTGTTAACATTTCTAACTGTTTTTGTTGTTCTTTGAACATTTCTTGTTGTTTCTGCAATAAATCAAACAACTCTTTCTGTCCACTAATTGTACTAGTCTCATTTGCTTTTGATGTACAGTACAGCCAGCGAGACATTCCTATTTGTCTCATTTCGCGGTGACAATCTGTCCCGGTGACTGTACCCGCTGTCTCGCTCAACAGTTTCCCTGTCCCGGTGACGAATATTAAGACAGCGAGACAGGTAGAATTGTCCCGATGACTCGGCGATACCCAGCGCGACGCAGCGTGACATTTTATTGCATGATTATGTAATCAATAGTGTGGATTTCCATTCACCTGGACAAAAATACTTTGCTCATGCCAGTTTTATTAAAATAAAAATCCGGGTCTTCCCAGTATCTTTAAAACGTTAAGAAAATAAAGAAATAATAAAGAAAAATGTTTTTGTCCTGTTATAATTTCCTTGAATATGTTGCATAATACAAATCGTTGTTCTTATTCATATATGATACAATGTATAAGAACAAGGGTACAAAATATACGTATACTTGAAAACGGGATTTGTTTTGCAAAGAAAATTTGGTTGTACATGTATACATGTATTTGTACGCATGTGGTAGAATGTCTAAAGATGCCTTTTGCCCAGTGAAAAAGCACCTTGTTCGTGACTGGTCTAAAGAAAACCCCGGTAGCCCCATTCACTGTTCGAGCACGTAACATGGGTCTCAACAAAGCCCCATATAAAAAAGTACCGGATTCTTTGGCTTAGTCTAGTCCGGCCACACAAGTGGGTCCAGCATGGTCATTTTTACTTAATGTGCCGTAGAAAACAAAACAAACACACAAAAATCACAAAGAGAATCAAACTTTTGCCCCCAATCGACGAATTACGTATTTATATTTGGTATTCCTGTAACGACTTTTTCGCCTGCAACAACTGCACGCGTTCAATATAAATGACGTAATGTGGTAAAAGACCGGGAAATTCTCACTCGCATGCAGCAACCGCACATGTCAATATAAATTTACTTAAAGGGGCGCTTCTGCTATCAAAGAGGCATTGAATCAATAAGACAGCACATGTGTAAAGGGTGCCTGTCACACACACACACACACACACACACACACAAAAAAAAGAAAAAAAAAAAAAAAAAACACTATGCACAGAAGGGGCAATAGAGGCTAATGACAATTCAAATGAGTGAGTGATTTTTATTACGTCCCACTAACAGCTAGGTCCTACGGAGATGTGGACCTTGGTGCAAAGCCCCATATGAAAGGCTTGAGAAGCTTGGAATCGAACTCATGACCCCTGGGTGACAAAACGAGCAGCTTTACCACTACACAACCGAGGCGTCATTTCCCAATATTTCATACTGTTAAATATCTAATAAAAGGACTGCAGACATTTCACCATTCCCCGCCTCTGCACTTACATCAAGCAAGTGCCATAGCTCTGTTAATGAATTAATAAAATTTCAAGAATATATCTCAAATAGTTTTCAAGTTACAGAGCCGACAGAAATATATTACAGAAATCACTAAAATATTTTTGGTGATCAAAGGGCCGTAACTCCAAAAGCAGGCTCTATCGTCAAAGTATATGAAAGAAAAGAAGGGCAGTTATCAGTTCCTGCTGAAATGATTAATAGCTTATGAATAAGCCCATCCCGGAAAAGTGTGCAGGCTCGACAAGAGCGAAATAGTGTTGACTTGGCCGTTTAACTCCAGTTCAAACCAAAATTACGTCGGTACAAAGTTCTCAAGTCTGAAGTAAGATTTACAATGTGCGTTCACTGAACAGGACAAAACGTACACTATTACAATGTACGTGCGACCAGCAAAAACTCGGGCCAGTCTCTGCATCGACCCACTATATGAAGCAAGCTTCTTGGATAGCCCGGAGTCCAAAGAAGGTGCATACTGTACGATCAGCGAATGATCTGGTCAGAATGTGCTGTTGCAGTCGCACATTTTATCTCGCTTTGGACAGCCCGACTATCGAAGTTAAATACGATCAGCGAATTCTTTATCAAAATTTTCAGTTGCGCAGACTGACCCGAGTCTTCGCTTGTCGCACAAGACGTTTTGTTTAACCCAGAGATTGTAGGAGGCACATACGATTAGCGAAGGCTCTGATCAGACTACTGATGTGCAGGATCAGAGTGCATGTGCAGGCTGATCCGTCTCTTCGTACAAGTTTTATCGTAGGTTTTGCCATGCACAGACTCATGCGTGATTTGTTTGTGCAAACCATAACGCTTAGCACTGGGTAAAATTTTCAACAGGCGACATTTTGAAATATTTTTCTCATTCTTCCAAGAAAACAGGATTTACATTTCATGCAAATTGTCTCCATTGCATGAAATGTCAAATCCTGTTTTATTGGTAATAATAAAAAAACAAATAACGAATTTGTCGTCTGCTGAATTTATAGCCCAGATAATGGTAAGTTCGATACCCGCGAGCACCAAGTGTTGTGTCCTTACGCAAGGCACTTTATCCTCGTAACTTAGTATTGGTTTCTACCCAGCTGGTTTCTGCCCAGGAAGACTCTGCCTAGAATGTCCGCGAGGACATATGGCTGATCATTTTGAAGACACTTTTCCTCCGATGCTAGGTTTATACACGTGTCTCTTTTACTCGTTAATTTAATTTCGGCCTTAGTTTTGCATATCGAATGTTGAAGACACAAAAACAGAACGCTTTACATGGAAACGAAAGTTTTGAAGATTGCTCTGTAAGCCAATAAATGTGTTATTACTGTACATATTTTAAGAGAATAACATAACATAATATTCATTTTGTACCCAGATGAATGCGGGGCAACGTCCTCACACTGCAGGTGTTTATTCTTTTAAGGGAGCTAACTGCAATTGACTATCAGAAGGGAGTTAACTGCAATTGCTTTACGTTGGAAAAACATTTTTTATGAATCGCGCCAAAAGAGGGGACATGCTTATACAATAGGATTAAACACCCTTCCGCCAGAAACTTGTAACTGTCACTCTTGAAGCAGTGGAAGGAGCGAATGACCGTTACAGTAGCAAATACATGTGTTTCATGATAAATCGCTACAATTTGTGGGGATCGACTCCGCGATCAGGTCTCGCGTTAGATTCCCGTCCGTGCGATATCATTTTTTTCCAATAAAGTCAGTGCAAACAATTTCTAGCTCGAAAGGAGACATGTCATATTTGCATGAGGGTAAAAAGAAAGAGCATTCCAGAGAGCGAGAGAGAGAAAGAAAGAGAGAGAGAGAGAGAGAGTATGCAAAACTTGTAAGATTCTGGCTCGTCCATTTTAGGCACATCCGGCTATGAGATTTAGATATTCCTACAGACAAATGGCTAAACTGTTTTTTGCAAACAGTGAATACCCTGATCAGACGACGTGTTCTATCATCTCGATATATGACTTAAGTATTTTTTTTTTTTTTGTTTAAAGTGACATAAGACACCAAGTCACCATCGTCAAGTGTTGCTTTAAATGGACAGTCCTAACCCTGGTCCAATCATCAACCGTCCAGCCCCCGATCCGAGCAGTGTAGATACATTTCAGCCTGTCCAGTTCTGTCTCCCTTGTCAAATGAAATGTATCCATACTTTAACCCTTGAAGCAAGCGCTTAGTATATTCAGCAGACGGCATTTTCGGGTTTTTTTTCTTATTTTCCAGTGTAAATCAAGCTTGTCATTACATGTGAATCGTCTGCTGGGCAGACGATTCACATGAAATGTTCAGCCTTATTTTACTGTAAAATACTAAAACAGATCGGCATCTCTACAATTTTCAGCAGTGCTTCGGGATCAAACTACTTTCTTGGCCGCAGCAGCAGCACGTGCAAAGTGACACGAGAAAAATGGGCCAGACCGGATAAAAGTGATTGTCACATGAAAATGAGTATAGGAAGACTCAGGCGGCCACCACCCCTAATCCAAAACTTACACGGGGCGATTAGAAATCACCGGAGGCTTTGGTCCAAAGACGCCTTACGCACTGGGGCTATCAGCTGTTGTTCGGATATGCCTTTTGATACTTGCGGCTGAAATATTAAGAAAAAAAAAAAAAAAAAAAAAAAAAAACAGTCGCAGAGTTGGTCCTCGGAAGCAGAACTATTTAAGTGTGTAGATTTTGCAGTCTGTTCCTGCTGCTGCCAACACTAGTTTAGAGGGTATTTATTGTATTCGCAGTTGTAACAATTTTTGTTTGGTTACTCCAAACCACTCGACGGAAAATTGCGGATTGTAAAATTGGTTCGCGGATTGAAAATAATAATAATAATAATGTTTTTTTGTTTTGTTTTTTTTGTTTTTTTTTTTTGTTACCTGAGCCCTACTGGAGGTACAGTAAAATGGTCAATACTGGTAAAAACTTCTTATCTTACGGTCAAAAATGTCGCGCTGTGACTTGCTGTGTCTCTTTGAGAGGCAATAAAATTCTCGGCCGGATTAGTGTCTCGCTCAGCGTATCGCTACAATGTCTCGCTGAGAATACCTGTGCGTCTCGCCAGCTGTCTCGCTCGTCTCGGTGACAAGACGAAGCAACACTGTGACGAAAAAAATGGTCATGGTGACGACCGAGATCTATAGGAATGTCTCGCTGGCTGTACTGTACTTGACCAGCACAGTGGCTCAGTGTCATTATTAACACATTTTCTTTTCCATCAGATGATTTTTCAAGCAAAGTAAAATCTATGGCAACAATTTCTAATGGCTTAAAGGCTAATAAATTTGTTATCATAGGTTTCACACCTGGCACTGGCATTTTTGCAACCATACATCTTTCACAATTCTTTACCCATTTTTCAACATCAGCCCCCATACCTGGCCAAAAACACCTTTTCTTAATCAATGACATTGTTCTTTCTATTCCCTGATGACCAGCTAAATTATGTAATATCTGGGGTCTCATAGACTCAGGAGTAACGAAAAGTAAATTATCTCCCAATTCTGGATCATTCACCTTATACCGCAAAATAGTGTCCTGTATCACTAAATTTTCCCACTTTCGTAACAACTTCCTAACAGCCTTAGTTTCCTTCCTTAGTTGTCTCTCAGTAGGTTTATGACCAGATTCACACCATTTCAAGACAGTCGCAATTTGTGAGTCTTGCATTTGTTTCACTGCTAATTCTGTCCTTGAAAACTCTGGAAATGTAGTTGCAGCTGTCATCTGTTCATTCCAGATTACTGATAATTCATTAACAGAACTATCTTCCATAGCAAACTTTTCTACGAAAGTTGTCTTTGTAATATTCTGTATAACAGCTTCATCACTAACTAAATTTGTACTATTTTGTCGACTCAATGCATCAGCATTTTTATTACTTTTTCCGGACCGATAAATTACCTCAAAATTAAACTGAGCTAATTGAGCACACCAACGCATTTCTGTTGCTCCTAATTTTGCGGTTTTCAGGTAACTTAATGGATTATTGTCAGTATATACTACAAAAGATCTACCAATTAAATAATCTCTGAATTTTTCTGTCACTGCCCATTTTAATGCCACCAGCTCCAACTTCATTGAACTATAATTGTTCATATTTCTCTCGGTTGATCTTAAACTCCTTGAAGCATACGCTATAACAACACGCCCTCCAGACTGATCCTGAGAAAGGACAGCCCCTATTCCATCAAAACTTGCATCAGTTTCTACAATGAAACTAGTTGTAAAATCAGGATACCCTAAAACTGGTGCCTCTGTTAAACACTTCTTCAAATTTTGAAATGCTTTTTCACAATTACTGTCCCATTTCTCTGAAAAATTTCTTGTGTCATACGGTGTTCGTTTCTTTCTTGATCTTCTATCTTGTTTGGTCAGTATAGCATGTAATGGTGCTGCAATTTGAGCAAAACCTTTCACAAATCTTCTATAATAACCAGCTAATCCCAGAAATGAACGTAGCTCTTTTTCAGAAGATGGTGTTTTCCACTCATGTATCACACTAGTTTTACCTGGATCAGTTTTGACTCCCTCTTCTGATACAACATGTCCTTAAGTATTTTACTTCCTTTTGAAAGAAATGACGCTTACTTGGTTTCATTTTTAAGCCATGTTCGCGTAATCTACAAAACACAAATTCAAGTCTAGATATATGTTCTTCAATGGTAGGAGAGAACACCAACACGTCATCCAGATATATGAGAAGAATATCAAAATTTGCATAAGCTAAACAAGCGTCCATTAGCCTCTGAAACGTCGCCGGACTATTACAAAGACCCATTGACATTTGAATATATTCAAAAAGACCACCTGTACCAATCCTAAAAGCAGTTTTGTGTGTCGGTTTCATCTATTGATACCTGATAATAACCCTGTGCTAAATCTATTGAACTGAAATACTTTGCACCTTGCAATGCATCTAACGCCTCCTCTATCCTTGGTAAAGGATATGCATCTGTGATGGTTTTATTGTTCAATAATCTATAATCAACACACAATCTTAACGAGCCATCCTTTTTCCGAACCAATACCACAGGAGCTGCATAAGGACTTGTACTTTTCTGTATGACATTTTGACGTAGAAGTTTATCTGTATGATCCCTCACTTCTTGCATCTGATGCAGTGGTACACGTCTATGCGGGACTTTAACTGGAACTTTATCTACAGTTGGAATTCTATGTTGCACTGTCTCTGTAAATCCTAAATCATCATCATCTTTACAAAAACAATCTTGATAATCATGAAATAGTTTTTGAACTTGATGTTTTTGAGACAATGTAAGTTCCACATCACCTAAATCAGGTTTAAATGGTAGATCATCCCAGTTGAGTTCTTGTTCATCACATGACACATCAACTTGCTTTCTTTCCAACCGAACAAATATTTCTTGCTCTGTAACATCAATATTACAAGAAACTGAAGAACTTTCCTGTACAACATCCACAATATGGGCAGTTCCAAGTCTACTTCTAGGTTCTAACCATACATCTTCATGTCCTAAATTTACCACTCTTACAGGAATCAAACCATTTTGAACCTCTGCAAATGTATCTATAACAACTATGTTACGTGGTAATTGACCATTGACACCTTGTATCGCTTGTACTGCTACTGTATAAGGATTGTTTTTATTTTGTCTTGTGGTGCCATTCACAACTTTCATTGAATAAGCAGGTATTTTGACTGGTTGTGTTCCAGGAACTTTAATAAAGCTAACACGATCATCAGTGGGTACAGATGTCTCGTACAGAGATAATATCTATGACCAGAAATGATCTTTGGTACCATTATCCATATTTTCTTTGTCTAGCTTAACTTGTTCCTTCATAATTTCAAAGAAATTACTTCCAATCACACCAGGCACTTTTTGTTTTCTAAGAAAACCTTGTTGATCTTTTGGGTCACGGACAACCAAAAACCCAACATCTGTGTAACTATTTCTACCTACTTCCATACTTACTCCAATGAGTCCAATATATGGAACATCAAGTTCATTAGCACCTTTAACACGTAACCATCTTGTTATATCAGTGAGCTGTGGTTTTTCTTTCAACAGTGTTCTAAAGAAAGTTTCTGTAACAGTAGATACTTGTGAACCAGTATCAATCAAACACTTAATGGGTTGACCCTCTATAAGAACTTCAACTTCAGGACATTTCCCAACCGTCTTATTGAATATATTCAATTTATCATATGAGTCCTCGTAATTCTCTCCCACCGCATGACTCCCTGCGATGGGAGTTAGGCATTTAAATTACCTTTATCATTGCTGTCGTTGGTACTTCCCATTGAGTCACTAGCTTTAGATTTTTGATCTTTCTTCTTCGTGGGACAATCTCTTACATAATGACCTATGCCGCCACAACTGTAACATGATCTCCCTTGACCAGGTCCTCTATTTCCTGTGCCTCTTCCTCTACCTGAATACTGACCTGTAAAACCACCTCTACCAATATACTGAATTTCTGAATTTGAAGACTCTTTGTTTGTGACTAAACTTGTTAACATTTCTAACTGTTTTTGTTGTTCTTTGAACATTTCTTGTTGTTTCTGCAATAAATCAAACAACTCTTTCTGTCCACTAATTGTACTAGTCTCATTTGCTTTTGACTTACTTGTCATATGTTTTGCTGGGGGTGGTCGGGTGGTGCGAAGGTGCTGTGTATCTTGCATCACTGGGGCGTCCAACTGATATTGGCTTACAGTTGGGCAAGGCCTGCTATCCTTGTAGTAGGTAAGGGTAGAGGGGGAATGTTTTTATTTCTTCTGTTTCTTCACTTTCATTCCTGTTCCTCTTTCTTCCCTGTCTCTCTCTTTTATCTCCTCTACTCTCTCTTCTATCTCTTTTCTCCCTTTCTCTTGGAGACGACACAAAATGACCTTCAAGGGTTGACGTGTCATTAAACCCCAACACAATCAATCAATCAATCATATGTTTTGCTGAAACTTCCTGACTGGTTACTGCTTCATCATCATTATCAGCAGACATACATTTTATTGTTGCTACAGCTTCGTCTTCTGTCCACTTTAATATCATCTGTCTAAAATCTATGAAATTAAGACCTTTGTGTTCAAATGAAAATCTTTTCATTTCTCTTCTTAATAGTGGATCTGTAACACCATCTACAAATCTTTCTTTCAACATCAGATCTCGATCACCCAATACCTTCTTGTCCTTTTTAGTTATCCTTCCATTAATTTCATTAATATTAATGAATATGTCTGTAATGATCCGTTAGGCTTTTGACAACGTTGATAAAATCTTTGTTGTAATTGACCTACCGTTTCTGCATCTTCAAAAACAGTTTTTATGATATCTAAAATTTTTGGTGCTGTGTTTCTATCTGTTTCTGGTCTTATTCTAATTTCATCCTTTGCTTGTCCTACTAAATGATCGTAAAGAAATTCAACCTGTGCTGGTTCCCCACTAATATTTTTCAAATGATGATTTGCACCTTCAACCCACTCATGAGCAGTTGGATCAGTATCTTTTATTGGTCTGCCAGAAAATTTGTCAAGCTTTTTATCCTTACTGATGTACACAGTTTTGCCTGTACTTTTATAAGCATCTAAAGCATCCTTAGTTTTCTTTAATTCATTTTCTAATACAGCAGCTTTTCCAGCCTCAATAGATAATTTTGAAATTTGATCTTCAAATTTTGCAACATGCTCTTTTACTTCATCTACACTTTCTTTAGTAGCCATCTTGCTTATGATAATAACCCTTCTTTACAAACAGTATTCAGCATACATATATAAGAGTAACAAAATGCAAAAAACAATCGAGATATCATTCAGCAGAAGTCCAGCGAGTAAACGTCCCACTAGAAAACCCACATAAACAACACTCAACTGATTCAAACATTTAGCCCTCTAACCTTGCAACGAAAACATTCGATTGCAAAAAATGAATAAACCCTCCGAACCACAGTTGAAGATTGCTAACAACAATTAATAACCATCCTATTCAAGTCCCTTTAACTAAGTCCATTGGGATATCCAATGGGATATTCTGTTTTCTAATAACAGTCAATAAATATTCTAATCAAAAGTCTCTTTAGCCATACTCTGGCTAAAAGATCTTCAGGATGAATTCCGTCATTGTATAAAATACAGTTCAATGTGTGTTGTGCTTCTTTCCCCCCAGATTTCCTATTCTTAACGACATCGGAAGCAAATTTTGGTGACTGTATAGTTGAAATAGCTTTATTCAAGTCTCTCACTTTGTTGTTTAGCTTAATAATTATCTGTGTTAAGAGTTTATCTTGTCTCATATAGTCTTCCTTCTCTGTGCCACCATAAAACTCATTCCATTTCTGAATGGAATAAAATGGGGTTTCTAATATTACTTTAGATAAAGTTGCACAATAATCAATAACTGTTTGGTATTTGTCTGTCACAGTACTTGTTGTTTGTTCAACGTCTTCATTCTGAAGCCTTATACGATTAGTCTTTAAATATTTTCCGTAGGTCGTTAAGTTTCGAACCTTCTCCGTGATGTCACACGTACCCGTCCACAAATAAATAACTACAGCGTCATACTGCTCTAAAACATCATTTATGTTATTTGAAAGATATACATATTGGGTATCAGTTGATGCTCCACCCTTACACCACCATTTAATTTTTACATTATATTCTAGTTTAAAGAAGTTAAGTTGTTTTTGAATACAGTTTCCCTTGCTGTCCGCTAAAACAATAGCCAATTTCCTCTGCTTTCTGTCACTATTCGGCTCCACTAATGGCCTCTCTAGATACTTTTCTAATTTTTGAGTCATTGATACACAGTGGAAGTTATTTTGCCATATTTAAAATATTATACCCTTTACACTTGTGAACTGTTATGTAGGATTGCTATTGTGTAATAGTTGTAAAGTATCTCCATGGTGAAGTTTTATGGAACTGCTCGCAGCGCCAACTGTAGCAGGTCGGATTCTACATCATAATATATAACTCGTCACATTGTCATATTTTATTGTAGGAAAAAAACAGCAATCAGCACAGCAGTGACAACACAACCTAGAACGAGAACCAAAAAAATGTTTTAAGTCAAATTGTTCAATACAACATGACTTAACTATAGTATTGATCTCGCATTTCCATAAGCACAGACATATGCAAACAGCATAGATCAATATCTAAAATGCCCCTTCACAGCCAAGCACAGCCCCGATAAAGACACAGCGTTCTCTTTTGAGCAAATTATTGTTAGCAAGTTTTATATTCCAAATGAGCGAATGCGCCCTTCTGCCAAAAAGAGCAGCAAGTTTAGTGTTACAACGTAACTACATGTATATCTCAACGGGATGGATGTGCCACACCGCGAAAGAACAATTCAATCAATCCAAATGAATGATCATCAATCATTCAATTTCTTTAATGTAACTTTTTCACACCGATGAAACCACTGTCCTAATTATATTTTATAGAATCCCTATGGTAAATATACTTATGTATAACAACAACTGCAATCATCAGGTAATTTTGAAGAACTCCTTATTTACGAGTTTTGTATAATCGCCTGCAATAATATTACTTATGCCACAAACAACTTCCAATAAATGATTTAACTATTGTTTAAAATAATTCAAATTTTATCGATTGAGAATCATTACATACATCTGAACCTCTTTACTCTTTACTTAATTGAATACTACACAGCAGAAGCTGGCAATATAAAACTCAATTTTCCTATATAATCTATACATCTTATTTTCAACATAACACAATTTGGATAGCATGGAAATTGCTTTGGACCCCAAAAATAGTGCTATGAATAGACTGTGTTGTAATACCCAAATACTTGGTCAAATCATTATTATGATTTATAGCTAACATTATTCATTTGCGATTCTACATGACTCCCAGATCCTCTCTGCAACACAACCATGTGTGAACTATGAAACTTGCTAGAAAATCTCATGCCAACAAAATCATACACGTCTGCAAAACCTAAATAAGATTATTTGCAAATTAATGATAACAGGCATGATAATGCGAAAAAGATGACATGGTAAATTTCAATAATTCTGCATTCAAACCATCATTATGGACATTCATTAGAATCGCCTCACCGAGACGGTTCTAATGAATACCCAAATCACATGCGCCCAAAAATGAATGGAACAATTTCATGTATTCATCATCCTTATTTCACATCTCAACTACCTGTCTAAATTCTCTAGAGACAAGTAATGCAAAATATTTTATTTATTGTGGCTTTACGGCCCTGTAAACAGCTATAATCATGTTGAACATGGCAAACAGTTAGATGGCTGCTTACATCGAACCCGACATGCGTGTAAATAATGGTAGAAAGCATTATTGTGCATGAACCTGCTCATTACTTTAAAACAAACTGATTTACCTGAAATTCCTCACAAGAAATAACAGTTGCACTGGCTCAGCATAACCGAGCAGCAAAAGGACATTTTTACCAAGCCACTGAGCACTACCAACTTTTAAATGCAACTTTCATTACTTCTTCAATGTGCAAGAAATATTATAAATATCCTCCTTCATGTTTACCAAAGGAATCTCAGCTTATAAATTAATTCAACAACTTGTCACACATTTTCGTGACAACAATTCAAAATGCAATGCTCTCATTTCTTGTTTTTACCCACTTCATCTCAACTGATACAGTATCTGGGCACAGGAACAAAAGGTCGGATATCAGGACAGCATTTGGGAATACTTACTTCAGATAATTATTCAATTGAACACTTTTAAAATGCTATTTTCTTTTTCTTCTAAAACGTTACGTTGATGTTTTATTTTCGTCTTTACCGGAAATGGGCTGCATAATTTCCTCCTCTCTGATTGGATGATAATCGAATATTCACGACAACAAGTAAAAAAATATTTTTTTTTTTTTTTAAATTCACTTTTTTTTAACTTTATGTCAGTAGCAAAGCTTTTAATTTACCAGACTTTCACTTTACAAAAATAACAAAATAATTTAAACTTTAATAAATAATTGTAAAGACAAATTTCGGCCCAGTGCACAGACATTCTGCCCCAAAGACGTTTCGACCCCAAAAAATGGACATGCTGCCCGAACAAAAGACTTTCTGTTCCCAAAACATTATAAAATGTTAAATCTTTGCCACGCAAAAATATTTGAACAGAATCACTGTTTATCAAAATATTAAGCGTACAATTTGACCTATTACAATAGTAATATCAGATGTAGTTGTGATACTTTTAGGTCACCTGAGCAAGAAGTGCTTATGGTGAGCCTTTGGGATATACCATGATGTTCCTTGTACGTTGGGACATGCATCCATCAGTCTGTCCATCTGTCTGTCAACTATTGCTTGCATATACAGTCTAGAGGGCACAGTTTTGATCCAATCTAATGCAACTTTCTCCGAATGTTTATCTGCATGAAATATCTAGGCCAAGTTTGAATCTCGGTTATGCAGGTCGGAAACCAGGTCACAAGGTCAAATCTGAGAAAAATCTTGTGTACATAATAGAGGTTTCATTTTCCATCGAATCTTTATGAAACTTTGTTTGAATGTTTGCTTGAAGACTATATATGTTAAGTTAAAATATGGGTCATGTGGGTTTGAAAACTAGGTTACTAGATCAAATAATTGATAAACCTTGTGTACACAATAGGGGCTTCATTTTTCAAGAATGTTCACAAAAGTTTGTCAGAATGTTTGTTTTTTTGCCAGTGTTTAGGCCAAGTTCAAATATGGGCCACTTCCGGCAAAAAACTAGGTCAGTAGGTGTAATCTAAGAAAAACCTTGTGCACACACTATAGGCTTCATTTTCTATTGAATATTTTTGAAACTTCATTCAAATATTTCTATGAATAATATCTAGGACAAGATCTGATACAGGTAATGTTGGTTCAAAGACTAGGTCACTAGGTCAAATCACTGAAAAACTGTGTACACAATATAGAGGGGATCATCATGAAACTTTGTGATAAAGTTTGTTTTGACAATTACTAGGTCAAGTTCCAAACTGAATCATGTCAGGTCAAAGACTAGGTCAAATCTTCGAAAAAAAAAAACAAAACAAAAAAAAAAAAAAAAAAAAAGTGTGTGCACAACAGAGTGCCCTCATCCAGCTCTACATTATTTGCTCAGACCTATTTTTTTTTTTTGACATTTTTGGTGTCCAATTTTTAAGAGTTAATTAAAATAAATTAACTAAAAGCCATAGACCTGGAATAAATAATCTTTTTTTTTTCAAGCAGTTAATAAGCAGTATTAAAAATGTTATTTTTTCCAACTGAAAATATGACATATATTAAACACCAAGGAGTAGAATAATTTTGAATGAAATTCAAAAGAAAACTGATCTACCCCACCCACTACATGTACATAAGAAACTACCCAAAAGCTTAGCTGCCTTTTGGTGCCAGTTTATAATGCATCAAAATGGAATACTGAGAAAGTATTAAAATAACTCGCATTTTTTTATTAAGCTATCCTCCTGTGTTCAAACATTTTATAGCAAAATGTTTTGAAAAGAACAGCATTTTATAAACTCCAGTGCTCCATGTGACTTCATGCTTTGAGACTGAATATACTAAAGTTTGAAACTGACCAATCAGACAACAGTATCTTGTACACAAAAACTCCAAAGTTCTTATTTTTACGCATTTTTATGTGTTGAAAATTACTAAGTCCAGGGCTGGCTTCTTTAACAGACAGTTTTTTGATAAAGTTGTACAAATGCCATATTTTGCCAGGTTATTTTTTTCTAAGTCCACAAATGACACGTAAATACTTGTAAAATTTTACGCATTTTAACTTCATAATACATTAACCTATAGATAATGTGCTATTCTCTTCTGTTTTCAAACCTTCCACAGAAAAAACGACCTTTCAGTCGTTAATTAAAGTCTTAAACCAGAAGGTCCCTTAGGCAGTTACCTGTGTGACGTAACTCTTCCCGCTCAATTGACCACGTGTCAGTTTCTTTTCTGTGGACAAAGAAATTCAACAAGGATTATTTACCTGTGATAGAAATTTGGATTATTTCTTTCCTCACGGATAAATTTATGTATCCTTGTGTTTCTTTTGTTTATTTATCACTCCTTTCACTTTCTGTGTTATTATTTAAAATTTTCAATTTTCGATTTCATGTATTTTTGACTGGTCTTTTTCCACATGCGTTTTCGCGACTCTCGCTATTCGGCACAACGCTCGTGCGCGATCGGTTCGATAGTCGTGTTTATATATGCAGAATATTTTTGTTCTTTTCGTTCCAGGTTATTCAGCAATTACGATATGTTTTTCCTGGACTTTTGTTTGCAGAGATCTTCAGTTGGCTAAAGATTCTCATGGTGGAGAAGCTGATTGTAAAGAACTTGTCAACCCTTGATGGGTTATAAGACAATTCTTTACTGATGGGAGCCCCACCCCATATGGCTATACTGCCGGGGTAGGACCCATCAAGGTGGCATCTTTGGGTACTTAGTATCCAATAAAGTCTAAGTCCACCAGTCACCAGTCATCCAGTCACCAGTCACCAGTCAACCAGGCACCAGTCAATCACCTTCACCAGTCACCAGTCAATCAGGTGCCAGTCAACCAGGCACCAGGCACCAGTCATCCAGGCGCCAGTCAACCAGGCACCAGTCACCCAGTCACCAGTCACCAGTCACTGATCAACCAGGCACCAGTCAACTAGTCTCCAGTCAATAATTTAATTATTTTCTGGAAAGACTTAGTTTTTGACATATTTCACCGGACAAAATAGTCGCGTATACTAACTTCCGGTCATTATGTCTAATTATTAAAAAAAATTTTCACTGGGCAAAGTATCAGTAATATTTCTGATACTTATACCCGGTCATATTATTATATTATTTCTGATTTTTCACCAGGCAAACTTTTACAGAAAGTGTCTGGTCAATTTTTGCCTAATAATTAATTATCTTCGGGAAAAAGTTTCGAATACTTGTGCCCGCTCAGTTTTCATATATAATCTCCCTTTTTCATCGGACTAGAGTTACGAATACTACTATCCGATCAATTTGTCAAATTACTTGTAACTTTACCGGGCAACAGTTACGAATACTAGTGTCCGGTCATTGTGTCGGGTAACTAGTGTCAAAATAATGATCACTAATTCCCGAACAATCTATTATCGTTCATAGAGCTCCATTCACGTTTAAGTCAATGGATATAGGTTATTAAGTGAAATACATAATAACTTTTTATACAAAAAATTCTGTACAGTCTTTCCCGAATCAGACTAGAATCTTTAATATTCCATTGACTTATTATAGGTGTGTAATTCCATTAATATTTTAAATTAACTTATGTTTTATCTCTTTTATCCGCTAGAAAGAGTTAAACTTCCGACTATAACAAAATTCTTACCGCGCAGCAGTTCGTAGACTAGTGCCAGGTCATTCAAATTATGTTTTATCTCTTTAATTCGCTAGAAAGTGGTTAAATTCCGGCTCTAACGAAAATTTCATCGGGAGGCACTTCGTAGAGTAGTGCCAGGTCATTCTAACGAAATTCCACCGGGCAGTAGTTTCGTAGACTTTGTGTCGGATTACTAGTGTCAGTGTAGTAGTCACTAGTACTCGCTCAACATATATAATAACCACTATAGACATGTATAGTCTTGGATTATAGGTTATTGAATGACAGCGATGGGTTCAAATACCTAGTAGCCATTTATATTGTTGAATTCTGTCCAGTCACTTTCGAACTTGACTTAAATTCTATATATATATTTATTATTGAAAATGAATTAAGAATTATCGGTTACGATCAAATTCGCAATTCATTCACTAAGTGTAGAAGATACTTCCAGCTATAATTATATCTCTTTTATTCGCTACAAAGAGATTAACTTCTTACATATTCACCTTATTCGGCTCTAGGGCAAAGGTGAACTATAAAACTATCGTTATTTATAAGAAGAAAAATATACACGAAATCTAAAAAAATTTTCTTCTTTCCTCCCCTGTTTTTCTTCTACATGCTCCGATATGTAATCAGCATGTAATCTAAGGAGTAAATTGACAAGAAAGTAGCAATCGATCTTTTCTACTTTCTATTAATTTTTCATTCTTAAGGTATCGGAAATTTACACCAACCAGATAAATAAATTAACAGTTTATTTATTTATTCGCTACCTCTCTAGATTACTGCGATTTAAAATTCTAGTTGAGGTACATATTTTCCTTTTGCCTTTCCTACATGGAAAATAGTTGATCCGATAAGCTATTATTCTATTTTATACTATCTTTTGATTGATTATATAAGAGTCTAGGTCAGTCGTGCTCTGTCTAAACTCTGCTATAAAATAATAAATAAGAAAAAAATCTTATATTTAGACATATATATAATTCGATATGTTCTTTACTTTGCCTGTTTTTTTTTTTCTTCTGGATCATTTAAGACTACGATAGCAATATACCAGATATTTTTGCCTCAGTAAGAATCTATTACGCCAAAGATTCTTCATATTGGAATAATAATTTTATTATGATTATAATTTCTAGACCCAATTAATCCTCGTATATTATAGGTCTACTTTATCTTATTGAGGAATAGTTTTGCTTCGACTAGCTCTATACCTCTAATATTTTATTTATAACTAGAGTCCATGTCAATCAAAATTTTCTTGCACTTTGGTATTGACAATGGATACATATTTAGTAAAGGCATTAATTATTCAGTACGTGACAGATTATTATTGCCTAAATTAGATATTATATACAATACTTTCCTTTTGATATTTTGTTTTATTGACTTTGTAACTATTCAGAAACTGCCAAAGTCAATCATTTCCTTCCTCTAAACTTACCGAAGCTCTAGATTATGTTGATATATATTTTTGATATATGCTTAGAGGTTAATTAACGAGAGTTTACCTCATAATAGCAGATATTATTATATTTATATCAATCAATCTATAGTCTAGGCTTAGACAAAAGGGAAAACATCCTTAATTACAAGCCGGTAAAGAATTAAGACACTCTTAATTATCTCTTTACCCCTCCTTTATGTTTACATTCGTTAAAGGGATCATAGTAATTCTCGCTAAGAGTTCAAGTTCAGTTTGCGAATAATGCAAAGATTAATATCTTGATTTCCAGTCCGCATCAAAAATGGTCTATATATATAGATAAATATCTTTTCCGAAACTGGATATTTATTTATTTTTCCACACAATAAGTCATTTCAAGATGTCGATGATTTTGAAATGCACTGCTTCAATTTATAATATAAAATATGTTTATATTAACTTCACAACTTAGTAAGTGCTGCACCTACGTTCCTGGTCAGATCTTACTTTTGTGGTATGTTTTTGAACATACTGAAAGTTTTCTCCGATTATACATTCGGTAAATAAACTTTCGAGTAGTATTTATGCTTTTAAACATTCAGATTATTTGCTAATTGTTGGAGATAATATATTATTCTGATATTTATATATCTATCTTCATTATTTATTTTTCTCATCTTACTTTTAAATTAGATTGACCTTCTCGCTACGTTCCAGGTTTAAATCTAGCTAACATTGTGGAACAGTCACTTTTTTATTTCCTAAACAATATTTTAACATTTTTCTCAGTATTCAGAGCATAACGACTTCATGAATACTTGGAAATAATTTAATTCTACGCTTGTTAAACTAAGCCTAAAACAAGCCCTAGTTTTTTAGAATGGATATTATCCTTCGATTCAGTTCATGGAGATACATCCTTTTAGATCCCATTATCTCTATTTCAATCATACAAAATTCTAATGACTAAGTACTCCTTTTCTACGTACGAATACAGAATATCGAGTCACTGTTGCTGCATATTGGTTAAAGATTAAACAAATTTTATCTTAAACCTATATGACGTTAAATTAATTATTATCTCTTTCATATACATGTTTTTACCCTTCCGTCAGGGATCGCGGTAATAATATTATTACTCTCTATGGTTTACACATAGATCTCGAGAGTATATATATGTATTTTCTTCCTGAACTCATTTGCGAGTACGTAATTTGATATTTCAGGAATTACCAATTATGCAGACATAGATTTTATTCTATTAATATTCAATTCTAAAAATTTGATTGAATGTTTATCTATAAAATTTCCGGGCAGTAATTTTATAGAGAGTTATATGTTTAATAATTCCTTGCTTAATAAATAGTTATGCTTAACCTATTATTTATAGCGGGAATTTTGTTCAGTAGTATAATTTTTATTTAGTATTAATATATTTCTTACTATTCTTAAATATGCGTATAGAATAGTAATACTATCTCTTAACTTATAAATTAAGTGTTTTTTGAGATTATCAATCAGTATTATTGTATAATCTTTCTTCAGAGATTATCACACTATTACTTTTTCTCTGAGTCCTTCTCTTTTTATGAACATTTTGATTCGTATCAAAGTGGATTTTTTAACATTTCTTGATTTCCATGATTATTTACTCAGGAGTACTTTTCATGGCAATCTTCTGGTATAGAAAGATTCTATCCAGCTTATTTATTATTGCTTAATCTTATCAATACGGTAAGATTTAGCCAAACTATGACCGTCATACAGTTTGCTGCGATCAACCTTATTCTTATCTCTCTTATTCTCTGTCAAACTCTTAAGTTATGATGTTGACAGTTTATTCTTTATTTTTTTTGTCAGGACATCAAACGCTTTTATATGTCTATGACAAAACTAATTATCAATGGTTTAGGTTGTTTTTTCTTCACAGCAGTTATATGCAAACTCTGTATTATTTTATTGCTTGACTAAAAATTCGTAATACAATTAGTCTAGCAATAGTTTTAACCATTATGTTTGTCTATACCTTTTTTCTTCTGATGGATAACTTAGTTATAGTTAAGTTAACTCCATCTACTTTTATTATCTCCCCTTCTTTAATTTGATCAAAGGGAAATAATTACATATTATGGTTATTTTAAGTCTGTGTCTGTTCATCGGAAACTGTCCTGTCTCTCCAATTAACAGAATCTAATTAGTTTATAATTCTAATAGCTTAGACTATTACAATTACATAGCTTCACATATCTAGAATTTTATCCAAAATATCTACATATGTCAGTTATCTATAGGAAACTCCACCGAGTAAACTTTTCCTTATTTATTCAAGACCCTACATAGACTACTTACAGTGTATGGTCTTGGCTTTTTGTTTTACAAATTTTGTTTTGAAAATATTTCTATATTCCTAGCTTACTTTGCGATGGAATATTTATGTTATGTCTCAATGACTCCCTTTTCTTTTTGAAGCCAATTGTTGTTTCCCAAAAAGAAAAAAAGAGGGGGGGCAATGTTAGGTCTCTGAGACTTAAGAACTGGCTTCCTCTAGAGTCTACTAATATATATAAGGTTGTTAGATCATAACACCTTAAAGATATGCTATTTTGTGAATCTAGATCATTCTTTCTATTAAATATAGAATTAGAATGTATCTGATTCCTTTGAGTTTCCTGAGTCTTAACCAGAAGTGGTGAGATATTATTGGTGTTAGAATTAGGAGAGCACCTCCCTCCTATTCTGCAAATTGTAGCACATTATCTATAGGTTAATGTATTATGAAGTTAAAATGAAGTTTTTTAAAAGTAAAACATTTTAATGAGTAATACTTAACCTATAGATAATCAATTATCTCCCTCCGCCCACCCTCGCTTATCTCTCCTAATTGTGTCTATTGTTTTACACATAAAAGAAACTGACACATGGTCAATTGAGCGGGAAGAGTTACGTCACACAGGTAACTGCCTAAGGGACCTTCTGGTTTAAGACTTTAATTAACGACTGAAAGGTCGTTTTTTTTCTGTGGAAGGTGTGAAAACAGAAGAGAATAGCACATTATCTATAGGTTAAGTATTACTCGTTAAAATATGTTTTACTTTTAAAAAACTTCATTTTGCCATGCCTGTACAGGATTATCATGGTTTTACATGTCATTACGTGGTTTTACGCGTAGAAGTAGTAAATCTACATGTAATGCCATGCTGTTTTACATGTAATTACATGTAAACTATATTTTAACCCGTCATTCTGAGGGAAGGGCCAGTTTAAATTGGTTGAAAATACCACAAAGTACATTCAAAACCGACTTGATTCGGATAAATGTTTTAGAGACTGGATATGCCCGCAAAACTTGGTCTCGGCTCTTGCTCCGACTAAATTTTACAAGAGCCGAAACCAATATTTGCCCACTGACAGTATTCCACAATTAGAAGCGGATGCGTCTCTCCTAGACATCTCGAATAAAGGAAGAGCTTCCTCTGAAGAATTTGGAAGCATGGGAAAGGAAGGCTAGGAAAGTCTATTAATTCCCATGCTGACTTATTTTCTTCAGCTACCTTCCTTTGTCTACAACAGGAATCAATGTCGGTTGCGGCTCTTTCCAGGCTTTTGGAGGCCGTAGCCAAATCAGTTAAACACGATACCGCCATGTCTACTCTTTTAACTACTGAAATATTTCAAGCTAGGAGGGATGCAGCCCTAGCTTCTTCAAAACTGAAGCTTCTTCAAAATCATTATTTGATGGCAGGATAAAAGAAATAGCCAAATCAAATTTTGAAGCTCAACAGCAAAGGTTTTTAGCTTCTATTTCCATTCAGTCACAATGTAGTTCTGTTAAGCCTCCTACTCCGAGTAGAGCTTTCAAGATACCTAAATATCCTGCCAAACAAACAATGTCCAGACCTAAACCTACGCAGTCATATAGGTCCAAATCTCAAAGTTCATCCTTTCACACTAAAAAGGAAATATAAAGAGGACTGGTAACATCTGTCAGTTGCCCTCCTCTTAAACCTGCCTCTTCTTCCACAAGATTATGAAGGCCAGCCCTTTCCACTGCCTGCTCTTCCGTACTCTGACATTCGAGTGGGAGGACAATTGGCCCATTTTGTGGAAAAATGGGAGGAAATTACAGACAACAAATGGGTCCTCTCTATCGTACGACACGGATTCAGGATACCATTCACTGGCATTCAGCAAAATTCCTCCTTTGTTATCTGTTCCGATCAGAATGAGTCAATCCTCCTCCCCGTTTCTCAGAGAAGAGATCGAAAACCTTCTCAACAAATGGGCAGTGGAAAGGGTACAGAATCCGGGAACTCCCTGCTTTTATTCCCGGATCTTCCTAGTTCCATAAAAGAACGGAAAGTTACGTTTGATCATAGACCTTTTTTCATTGAACCGATACATAAAGAAACAGTCTTTCAGAATGGAGACAGTCAAGTCTGTAAGACAAGCGATGAGACTCAACGACTGGGCTGTCTCCATAGTCTTAACAGATGCATACCTATAAGTTCCGATACATCATCAATCCCGGAAGTATCTTCGTTTCGTTCAGGAAGATCAAGTATATCACTACACTGCCTTACTGTTTGGAATGTCGCTGTCCGTTGATATTTTCGAAACTGATGGACGTTATAGCAGCTTTTCTACGCCAACGTGCCATATCAGTCTTCCCGTACCTAGACGGTTGGCTAATCAAAAATCTGATTCGCTTGATTACTCAGACAAGATTTTGCATTCAAATTATTCAAAGTCTAGGTTTTCTGCCAAATCTCAAGAAATCGGATCTAGTTCCTTCTCAGATATTCACCTTTATAGGCATGGAATTTCTGACGCAACAGAATTTAGTCAGGGTTCCAATGGATCGTGTTCAGAACTTATTTCTGACAGTCAAGAAATTTCTGTCATTCAAACATGTATCAGTACGAAATTTCCTTTCCCTTTTGGGCAAACTCAGTGCTGCAGCAGACTAAGTTATCCTAGGCAGACTACACTTACGTCCCCTTCAGATGTGTCTTCTGTCTGCCTGGAAACCTCATATTTTTCCTCTCGATCATCCTATTACGATAATCGGTATGATTCGATCTCACTTACAATGGTGGATAAACCCCAATCGGTTCGAAACAGGGACTACTATCCATCCTCCAGATCCCAAATTCTTCCTTTATACGGATGGCAGTCATTTCGGATGGGGAGCTCATTTAGAGCCGACAGCACTATCCTTTCATGGTTGCTGGACAGAAGACCAAGCCCAGCTCCATATCAATATATTAGAAATGATGGCCATACGACTAGCACTGAAACAAGCCATAACATTTATTCACCATTCTTGCATCATGATATCTACAGACAACACAACGGTGGTCTCATATATCAACAAACAGGGTGGCACTCATTCTTCCAACCTCTGCGTAGAAGTTTGGGAAATTCTCAACTGGTGTCTGGAACATGACATCATTATCAGAGTTTGTCACATTCCAGGCAAATTCAACATTCTTGCAGACCGCCTATCAAGATTAGACAAACCTATCAAGACAGAATGGGCTCTGGATCAAACAGTAGCGAATTCAGTATTCCAGATGCTCAATTTTCCAAATGTGGATTTGTTTGCGACCCGATTCAATCACAAACTCCCATTATATGTCTCTCCAGTACAAGACAACAAAGCACTAGCGATATATGCTCTGTCCATGGACTGGAATCATCTTCATGCATATGCTTTTCCTCCTCTTTTTCTGATTCCTGCTGTTCTGGAAAAAATCCGACAACATCAATGCAGAATAGTTCTCATAGCTCCGTTCTGGCCACAACAACAGTGGTTCTCAGAACTACTTCTTCTATTAGTGTCAGCTCCGATTCGTCTGCCACTAATTCCAAAACTCTTGACACAATCAAAAGGAAGATTTGTTCATCAAAACCTCCCACTTCTCAACCTTCACACTTGGGAGTTATCAAACAATCAGAGATAAAAAATTTTCTCAAGACGTTGCGGATTTTGTCTCTAGATCAAGAAGAACATCTACACAAAAAGTCTACAATGCAAAATGGTCCATCTTCTCTAATTGGTGTCATACAAAAAAGATTAATCCGATCTCGGCCCCTGTTACAGTTATATAGCCGATTTCTTAATCTTTTCATGGAAAAGAAATGCCAAATCAGTACTATTAAACAGGGTGGCCACGCACTCTGGAAAACAGGGAAAATGGTGAAAAAAAAATCCCTGCAGGGAAAAAACAGGGAATTTGAAATTTTGCTGAAAATCAGGGAAAAATCAGGGAATTTCAAAAACTCTTATCTTTGTAAGGTCAAAATATTCAAATTTTATAGCTGTTCAGATGTGGCTACTGGTGGTTTCTTTCTGCCATATGCTTAAAATACCTGCAGATCTAATCTTACTTAAAGATGGAGTACTTGTTAGGTGGAGTACTTGTTTGCTGTATATTCTGTTTTTTTCTTTTTAGCTCACCAGAGCTATGCTCAGGATGAGCTATTGTGATCACTTTTCGTTCGTCGTCCGTCCGTGCGCCCGTCCGTGCGTCCGTCCCTTAACATTTTCAAACGACTTCTCCTCTGAAGCCCCTGAGCCAATTTTGCTCAAATTTCATACAGAGCCTCCTTAGGTTGGGGGAAACGAAAAATTGCTAAAATGGTCGCGGTCCATTGACCAAGATAGCCGCCATGCCCATATATGGTAAAAACCTTCAAAAATTTCTTCTCCAGAACGGAGGATGCCTTGGGGCTGAATCTTTGCATAAGTCATCGGGGACGGGAAGTCTACCAAAATTGGTAAAATAAAGGTTGTATATTGACATTTGACCTTTTTTACGGCAAGGTCAAGTTTGCTTCCCTATGCATTTGTATGGGAAAAACCTTTAAAAATCTTGTTCTCCAAAACCGAGGATGCCTTATGGCTGAACCTTAAGATATATCATCAGAAACAGGAGGTCTACCAAAGTTGCTAAAATAATGGTCGTACATTGACATTTGACCTTTTTACGTTAAGGTCAATTTTGCTTCCTTATGCATTTGTATGGGAAAAATGTGCAGAATTTCAAACGACTTCTCCTCTGGAGCCTCTGGGCCAATTTTGCTCAAATTTCATATGGAGCCTCCTTAGGTTGGGGGAATGAAAGATTGCTAAAATGGTCGTGGCTCGTTGACCAAGATGGCCGCCATGCCCATATATGGTAAAAACCTTTAAAAATCTTCTTCCCCAGAACGGAGGATGCCTTGGGGCTGAATCTTTGCATAAGCCATCGGGGACGGGAGGTATATTGACATTAGACCAAAAATTGTTCTGATTGGAAATCTAAGATGGCTGTCATCTTGTTTATATTTATTATATTTCCCTGCCACTGTGCTGTTTACATGTATAAAATCATGATTCTTCAGAAACCACTTAGCCAATTTCCACCAAATTTCGCATTGATCCTACTGTTGAAATGGGATAGATAGTTTATTCAAATGATTATGCTCTATTAACTGTCAGGTCCATATATACCTCTTCAAAACTAAGAACTGCTCAAATGATGATCTTTTCATTGGTTGTGATGATAGGATTGGAAAAATTTTGCATAACATCTGCATATCTGCAGTGGCTATGTCACTCAGGTGAGCGAGTTGTGGCCCATGGGCCTCTTGTTCTGATTCCGAAGTGGACATTTTATTGCAAACCCAATGTCTGTCATTAAATTTTGATGCAAAAATATACATCAGTGCAGTTAGAAGCCAAAACAGAATTCAGGGAAAATCAAATCAAATCAGGGAAAAACACAGGGAAAAATCAGGGAATTTGATTGCTAAAAATGTGTGGCCACCCTGTTAAAGGTTATAGAGTTATGATCTCTAACACTCTTAAATTTAAAACTGGTAATCAAATCGGATCTAATCCAGTCTTATCTGAACTAATCAGGTCTTTCGAACTGCAACGACCAGTGCAAAGATCTCTTACACCTAAATGGGACTTATCATGGGTCTTAGTATGTCTACAAAAACCACCTTTTGAACCTCTTGATAAGGCTTCTAAATTTCACGTTACTATTAAGACAGCCTTTCTCTTAGCCCTTGCCACTGCTAAAAGATGTAGCGAAATACATGCATTGGCTATGGATTCACAACACTTAAGGTTCAATCAAACTGATGGTTCAGTTTCCCTGATGCTTAAAACTGGCTTCTTAGTGAAGAACCAGCTTCCTTCTGTTAAACCAGACCCTATTGTTGTTCCTAGTCTTGCTCGAATATGTAAAAGGGAACATCTGGACAGACTTCTTTGCCCCGTTAGGTCTCTGAAGTTCTATCTTAAAATGACTAGTTCTTATCGCCAGAACAGAACTAGACTTTCTTCCCATTAAAGGCAATCAAGATATTTCTAAAGATACTATCTCGAGATGGATATCTTACACTATTAAGCTTGACTACAGGAAACTCACTAAACAAGACATTTCTTTCCTTAAAATCAAAGCTCATGAAGTTCGAGCTCTTTCCTCTTCCTGGGCTTTCTTTGACAAAGTTCCTCTCAATGATATTTTTCAAGCAGCGGTTTGGAATCGATCATCAATCTTTGCTAGATTCTACCTCAGGAACATGTCTCAACAAGCAGAAAATCTACAAAGTTTGGGCCCCATTGTGATGGCCCAAAAAGTAGTGGGGGGCCAACAGCATCCAGCTCTGGAAGCATAGACAACGTCAACAGCCTCCTACACCTGATGCTTTACTAGAAAGGTACTTAATATACACTAATTATGTTATATTATACCTTCTAATTGATATATCTTAAATCTGGATTATCTTTTACCCTTGGTTTAAAGGTCTTTTATTGCCTTATGCATTAATTAAGTCCTTTATTAGATATATCTAAAGTTTGGGTTTCCTAAGTCTTAATTCAGAAGTTGGGACTTATTTATTAGGAGAAATCCTCCCTCCTATTCTGCAAATTCTAGCACATTATCTATAGGTTAATGTATTACACAGTTAACATGAAGTTTTTTAAAAGTAAAACGTATTTTAACTAGTAATACTTAACCTATAGATAAGTATTTATGGTCCAACCTCCCACCCTCGCTCTTTTCTCCTAATTGTGTATTGTTTTACACATAAAAGAAACTGACATGTGATCATTTGAGCGGGAGGAATTACGTCACACAGGTAACTGTTTAAAGGCACCTTCTGAATTAAGACTATTACAACTGAAAGGTAGTTTTTCTGTTGAGAGGGTAAAAATACAGAATACAGGGATCAAGCTACAGGGCGACTGGGGCGAAATAGTCGCCCTAGAGGGCTCAGAGTCGCCCTGGGAAGCCCAGAGGGCGACAAAAACTTCGCCCTCTGTTTTTTGCAACTTTTGAAAAAGCTAGTACTTGTGCAAAACGAATTTTTTTGGGAGAAATCCAGTAAAAATTGAGCAAATATGCAAAGGTAAAAATCTGTTGAAAAATGTTGTTAGGTGTATCAGAAATGCCACTGAATGAAAGTCTGATGTGATCTAACAAGTTTTGGAGGAAAACTGTTCGCCTATTAAGTGACCAAAAGAGCGTTTTCATCAATGTCATTAGTTTTCGTGGGTGTCCGTTTTTTCATAAATGAACCATTTACATGCTAAAATATTGGCCAGAAACATCATTAAAAGTGCAAAAAACCTCGGACCCATCAATACCCGGACTTGTTACTGTCCGTTTCCGTTAATTATCATGTCGCGGGTGCTGGTGATGCTTACGTCACTTCGGAATCTATATTTTGCAAAACTCCACCCATATTAAACTAGTATTAAACACATTTATTTTTAGTTAAGCCAGTTAAAATTATTATAAAGCAATAACGCAATCTTGGGTCCGTTATATGTTTATAACATTTTATTCAACTGATTCCTTTTAACATAGATAATCGCCGAATTTTGCACATACTCGTTTTAGAAAATGTGGGTCAAATTCGAGAGAATCGACATTTTCACAGTCGACTTTTCAAATTTCTATTACGGTTATGAAAATAATATGCTGATAAAGCAATAAAACAAAGCTAGTTTATTCTGAATAAGTTGGGTTTATAGTTGATTTTAGCGAGAAAAAGCATTAAAAGGCTCTGCTAATGCTAGTACTATTCAACAATGGTCGCCATTTTTTCTTCGACGAGTAGCTTCATTCACAAATCAGTGTTTGGAAACTTCATCGAAATTTGTAATATGTGTGATCAATATTCAACAAATATGATTAAAAAACAAAATAATTACATACATGTAGTATTTAATTTGAATGATAAGTGATGTTTTGTTCACAGTTTATTGCGGATAATTATCACTTTCTACTCGATTGATTTTCGCACATTCCAGACGAAACCCGGTAACCGGTAAATTCATAGCCACGACATCATCATATCGCTAAAATAGGTATTTAGCACTATAGTTACCAGTCCGGGTATTGATGGGTCCGAGAAAAAACTAAGTTTAGAAGTTGGCAGACACTTTAGTTTAACAAATTTATTATTATCATTATGTTTATAGCTTACTTACCAAGCCACAGATCTTGATGTTTTGACTGTATCTACTCAAAAGAATTGTCAATTTCCAAAAGGATATGAATGAACTTATGTGTCCAGATATAATGTATTTGCCCTACTCATGTCTGTTACTTTGCATCATTTAATGAGTTTAGAAGTAAGAATGAACAGGTTACAGTAAAATTTGTTGCCTTCTTTGTTAATTCCCAAGACAATATGGTAAAAATTCCCAAGACAATGCAGTAAAGTGAGTCGAGAGTCCTAAATTGTCGAGCTTTCAGTAAGGCGATAGGTGAACCGAGTCTTGACTTCTCTCTCATCCTATAAAACTTCTCCCTGTTTTGTCTGGAGGGAGAAGTCACTTCTCCCTAAATTTCTGAGCCAGCTTGATCCCTGAGAATAGAATAGTACATTATCTATAGGTTAAGGGGGGTGGTCGGGTGGTGCGAAGGTGCTGTGTATCTTACATCACCGGGGCGTCCAACTGATATTGGCTTACAGTTGGGCAAGGCCTGCTATCCTTGTAGTGGGTAAGGGTAGAGGGGGAATGTTTTTATTTCTTCTGTTTCTTCACTTTCATTCCTGTTCCTCTTTCTTCCCTGTCCCTCTCTTTCATCTCCTCTACTCTCTCTTCTATCTCTTTTCTCCCTTTCTCTGGGAGACGACACAAAATGACCCTCAAGGGTTGACATGTCGTTAAACCCCAACACAATCAATCTATAGGTTAAGTATTACTAGTTAAAATACGTTTTACTTTTAAAAAACTTCATTTTGATGATACCTGGTAGAAATAAAGAACAGGACGAGACAACATGTTGCCTACAAGAATGACAACTTTGCCGGTGTTGTGTGTGTGTGTGTGTTGGGGGGGGGGGGTTGCCTACAAGAATGACAACTTTTCCGGTGTTGTGTGTGTTGGGGGGAGGGGTGGGGGGGTGACATGTTTTGTTTTTTTTGTTTTGTTTTTTAAAAACCTTTTCTAGTTCTGGAATAATTTTTGCTGTTTCTCCACAACATACCTTTTTTTGTGGAGAAATAAGAAAAACTGTCTCAGAATTGTCACCAAAAATTACTTCTCATTAACCAGTCTTCTGGACTCTTTACAGAGGAGGATTCTAACAAGTCCACTTCAAAGGCTTATGGAATGATCGCAGGTGTTCCAGTACCATTTTCATTACCAGACACAAATGGTTGTAAGGGGATGACACCCTCTTGTCCCATTAAGAAAGGAACCCAGTACAAGTATAAAACATCACTAATGGTGAAAACATCGTATCCCTCTGTAAGTACAGTTCAGTTACCCTTTGTATGCTGGGTAAAAATTGCAGCAGACAACACAGGCTTTATCCAGGTATTTTAGGAAAAGGCCCCCTGGGCAAAATTGGGAAAAAATTATTGACAAAACACCAAAATTGGGAACACAATTTCATCTGAGAAATGCCAGGAGCAGAATCTGATCCTTTGTTGCTTTCTGGATTGGTTGATGCCTGTTGGGACTGATCTTAACCCTTAAACTGCCAATCACAACAATTGTCGTCTGCTTTGTCATCTGCTTGTGCTTTTAAAAGTCATTTCTGCTAACAGCATGGACCCAGATCAGACTGCTCCTGCAGTCTGATCTGGGTCCACACTGTTTGTCTGTATGCAAAAATAGATTTGAAAAGTTTGCAAGAATATTCAGCAGATGACATGAACAAACAACATTTTCAGATGCAGGTTTTCTTGGCATTTTAAGGGTTAATCCAATTCTGGCTTAGAATTGGATGTGTCCTCTTGTTTCTTTGATGCTTTATGTAATGACAGAGTCTGAAAATTGCAGCTTGAACTCAGTAACGTTTCAGCTGATGATGGTGATGAAGATTCACACTGTGGTATATCCACATCGGCACATTTGGGTTTAGTCCTTTTGCTGGTGTCACCATAAACAAATCAAATCTTAGAAGTTTGTGAAAATATGAACTATTCTGTGATTTATTTTATTTTTAGTTAACTCGGAATGAGAAATATTACCCTTCTGTCTAGAAAACATGCAGTTTCAATATATTAATACTCTTAAATAAATCTTAAATTTAAAAGCATTAATTATATGGTTTTGTGTAAAATGGCCGGTTTTGCCATAAAATAAAGTCCATCATTGACGAAAGTGGATATTTTTTACGAAATGATATAAGAAAAAGTCTTTTTTTATAAGACTTTAGAGCTTAAAACTGTCAAAGTTTCATGGTTTTTGCAAATAGCAATGAGTCTTCTTCTCAACATATTATACCCACGCAAACTTTGTTTGTGGTGGGGTATACTAGTTTCACGTCCGTCCTTCCATATGTGTGTCCTGCCGCGACATGTCCGTCTGTGATGCTGGTTTTTTCCTAATAGCTTGAAAACACAGCGATGGATAGTCATTGATATCAGTAAGGTGTACCTACATAAGAAAAAGTAAGGGCTAGGGCCCAATTCTCTTGGAGTTATTGCCCTTTGTAAATTTTTTCTTAATGCAGTTAAACGTTTGAGTGCATACTATCTCTTTAACCAATGGCTGGAATTTGACCAAACTAGGACAGATACATCATCAGGATGGGGGAAAGAAGATTAGATTTTGGTGACATTGGCCCTATTTTCAAGGTCACTACATTATAAATACTCAAAAAGGAGACTTGTTAAAGAAGTAAAATGTTTGTGTGCACTCTATCTCTAACCAATGGCTGGAGTTTGACCCAAACTACAAGGGCGTGTCAATAAATAACCAGCCTGTCCCATTTCCGATGGACCCAGACGGTCACGATTTTCGTGCTTTGTTTCATTATATGTTTTATACATGGATACAAAATTGCACACGTATCGAGTCATTCTTTGATAAGATATTTAATGTCAAACATGGCTAGTGATGCAAATGCATGCTTTTCATCTAAGTTGAGTACCGTGCTGTAATTCAGTACTTGTATTTAAAAGGTAAAACAGGCAAGGAAATAAACGGCGAGTTAGCCAATGTTTATGGGTCTTCTGCACTATCTTATGCTCAGGTTAAATTCTGGGTAGGGGAATTCAAAGGCAGTAGAACGTCTTTAGAAGATTAGCAAATGGCAACCAGGGCATTAGTATGCAGCGCCTTGTTGAAGCCTTTTAGGTCAAAAGATGATTTTCTTTTGCGTCTGGTGACTGTAGATGAGACTTGGGTTCATTATTATGAGCCAGAGAATAAAGCTCAGAGTCGTCAGTTGGTAGGGCCTGGGTCCCCGAGGCCAAAGAAGTTCAAGACGCAGCCATCTGCTGCAGGGCTCTGGAAATTTTGAAATCTGAATCGGTCCAGCCGATGACGATGACGTCATCAATGAGCCCATTTCCAAAAAAACAAAATATGTGTATATCACCTGTCACGAAAACTAATGACAATTGGCAGTCCTATAACTCCTTTTAAATAATACACCTCAGCTCCGTTATATGACGGAAGTCCGGGTACAACGAGCATGATCAAAGCTGGCGTCATCAATAAATACAGTCAGGTATGTAAAAAAAAAAAAAGAAAAAAAAAAAAGAAAAAACGGTTTTGTTGTTATTTCCACCTCCGCAGGGTTTTCCTAAACTATTTATAAACAACTGATTCCCGTCTTATATAAGCGCGAAGACGGCAGGAAACAGGAGAGACGAAACGAAACGACTTTCATGGACCTAATTAGGTCTAATAAAAAAGGCCTGCTCCACGGGCGGTTTTGCAGTTTTCAGTGTTTCAAGATTTAATCAAACTGCTTAAATTTTAAGCACTGACCAATCTTGCCTAGCGCAAGTGGTGGTGCATTACTTATTTTTACTATGAAATCTACCTTGTATTATACTCGCGTGTTACGGCAATCAACAAAAAAAAAAAAAAAAAAAAAAAAGAAGCAGTCAATTATACCCAGATCAGACGCCGTTGTATGCGACATCTGATCAGGACGTACACGGTTTGGGAATTTATTTATCGAATCTGGGACCGACAAACAGTGTTGATCAAAACAAAAAAGAAAGGAAGAAAACGGGTGCGTTCAAGTGGTGCATTCTTTTATCACTCTCAGTAAAGCGACCTTTGATCTTTTGGACACGCCGACTGCACCTGGATGTTTTGCAGTCTCAGTGTATTCACACGTGTCACACAAACGGATTAATTATCATACTACCGTTACTGATGATTCGTATTATTCGCTTGTTTACCGCACAAAGGTCAGTGAAGTGTTGATTTTTTGACAATGTTTGGATAATGACGTAATTAATTTGTGCTGCGGGTAGGTTGCCGTTATTCAGCTGTCTCTCCAATATACATGTCAAATGACCCTTTAGAGCCTTTTAACTACCATAATATCGCATTTAAAAGGTGCGCGGACGTTGTCAGTTTGGAAAGACTTGACCGTTTGTGATTTTTTAGACATCATTGATTTGTGAAAATTGGTTGGTTTGGGAAATGTTGGACCGATTTATTAGCATTTTGGGGTGTTTGAAATCGGTCCAGAATTCTTAATTTCGGTCCAGACCGGCTATTTTTCCGGTTTTCCCGAGCCCTGATCTGCTGGGAAGGTGATGGCCACAGTATTTTGGGACGCAAAAGGCGTTATTATGTTGGACTTTTTACCCAAGAGAAGTACAATAACATGAGTGTACTATGCAAACATGTTAGACCAGCTGAGAACCGCCATCCGTGAAAAACGCCGAGGTAAACTCTCTAAAGGTGTTTTGCTGCAACAGGGTAACGCGAGATTCCACACTTGCAAAGTTGCAATGGATGCTGTAGAGCGAAACGGGTATGGATTAATACCACATCCTGCCTATTCGCCTGACCTTGCTCCTAGCGTCCTTCCTATTCCCAAACTTGAAAAAGGACTTCATTTTCGGTCTGATGAAGAAGTCGTGACGGCTGTTGAGGAATGGGTCAATGGAAAGGACCCTGACTTTTTCAGTTCTGGGCTGATGGCACTTGAACACTGTTGGTCTAAGTGAATCACACTAGAGGGCAATTACATCGAAAAAGAAGTGGTGGATCTCAACCGGAAATAAGTTAGGCTGGTTACTTATTGACTCACCCTCGTAGCACAGATACATCATAAGGATGGGGCAAAGAAGTGATTAGATTTTGGTGACCTTGACCTTATTTTTAAGGACAACTGCACTATAAATACTCAAAAAGTAAGCCTTGTTAATGCAGTAAAAAGATTGTGTGCACATTATCTCTTTAACCAATGGCTGGAATTTGACTTAACTAGCACAGATACATCATAAGGATAGGGGAAAGAAATGATTAGATTTTGATGACCTTATTTTAAAGGTCACTACACTATAATTACTCAAAAAGTAAGCCTTGTTAATGCAGTAAAAAGATTGTGTGTACATTGTTTCTTTAACCAATTTGACCAGATACATCCAAAGGATTGGGGAAAGAATTGATTGGATTTTGGTGACCTTGTCCATATTTTCAAGGCTACTACACTATGAATACTCAAAAAATGAGCCTTGTGTGCACACTTTTTCATGAATCAATAGATGGAATTTTACCAGATTAGTACAGATACATCACTGGAAGGGGAAAGAAGTGATAAGATTTCAGAGACCTTTATCTCATTTTCAAGGTCACACTGGCACTTTGAAACTCAAATTTTGATAGAAAAATGCTGGTGTGCAGACTATATCTTGAACCAATGGCTGGAATTTAAACAAACTAGTACCAATGATACATTGTTAGGACATGGGAAAGAAGTGATTTTGTTGACCTTGACCTCATTTTGGAAGTCACTACATTATAAAGACTCCAAAAATGAGCCTTTTAAAAAGTGTGTGTGCACACTGTGACCAAACTAGCACAGATACATCATCAGGATGGGGGATAGAAATGATTAGATTTTGGTGACCTTGACCTTATTTTTTAAGCTCACTTTATTATAAATACTCAATAAGTGAGTCTTGTGTGCACCCTGTCTCATGAATCAATAGATGGAATTGGACCAAACTAACACAGATATATTATTGGGATTGGGGAAAGAAGTGATTAGATTTTGAGGACCGTTATGTCATTTTCAAGGTCACACCAGCACATTGAAACTCAAATTTTGATAGAAAAAAGCTTGTGTGCACACTATCTTGAACCAGTGGCTGGAATTTTAACAAACTAGCACAGATTCATGGTTAGGACATGGGAAAGAAGTGATTAGATTTTTGTGGCCTTGACCTCATTTTCAAGGTTACTACATTATAAAGACTCTAAAAATGACCTTGTGTGCACCCTTTCTCATGAATCATCTGATGGAATTTGTTCAAGCTAGCACAGATACTTCAGTGGGAAGCTAGCACAGATACTTCAATGGGATGAGGGAAATAAGTGATTAGATTTTGGTGACCTGGACCTCATTTTCAAGGTCACACTGACACTTTGAAACTCAAATTTTGATAGGAAAAAGCTAATGTGACACATTGATGTCAGTAAGGTGTACCTACATAAGAGAAAGTAAGGGCTAGTGGCCCATTCCCTTGGAGTTATTGCCCTTTGTAAAATTTCTTAATGCAGTTAAAAGTTTGTGTGCACACTATCTCTTAAACCATTTGACATTTATGTCAAAGTTAGTATTCTAATCAACTACAAGACTAAACAACTATCAAACCTTGCATGAAACATCTGCCTGACCTCCTGACTTTGCGACATAGGCGTCCACTTTTTCATTCGTCTGTCTGTTTGTCCGTCTGTCTGTCAACATTTATGTCGAAGTCTGACATTTATGTCAAAGTTAGTATTCTAATCAACTACAAGACTAAACAACCATCAAACCTTGCATGAAACATCTCCCTGACCTCCTGACTTTGCGACATAGGTGCCCACTTTTCCATTCGTCTGTCTGTTCGTCTGTCCGTCTGTGTGTTAACAGTTCTGTTATGTTGAAGTTCGACATTTATGCCAAAGTTAGTATTCTAATCAACTACAAGACTAAACAACAATCAAACCTTGCATGAAACATCTCTCTGACCTCCTGACTTTGCGGCATAGGCATCTGCTTTTCTGTTTGTTTGTCCGTCTGTCCGTCTGTCAACATTTATGTCGAAGTTCGACATTTATGTCAAAGTTAGTATACTTAACAATTACAAGACTAAACAACCATCAAACCTTGCATAAACATCTCCCTGACCTCCTGACTTTGCAACATAGGCATCCACTTTTCCGTTCATCTGTCTGTTTGTCCATCCGTCCGTCCATCTGTCAACATTTATGTCGAAGTTCGACACTTATGTCAAAGTTAGTATTCTAATCAACTACAAGACTAAACAACCATCAAACCTTGCATGAAATATCTCCCTGACCTCCTGACTTTGCGACATAGGCATCATTTTTTCCGTTCGTCCGTCCGTTTGTCCATCCATCTCAACATTTATCGGGAAGTTCGACATTTACGTCAAAGTTAGTATTCTAATCAACTACAATTCTACAACAACCATCATACCTTGCATGACACATCTCCCTGACCTCCTGACTTGGCAGGTACATTGAACCAGTGACCTTGACCTATATTTTGCGCTCCAGTGACTTTGACACAATTTACCTTGACATTCCAGATCTTCTCAGCTATAAGGCATACAACTACCAAACCTTGCATAGTGCTACTCCTAGATGTACCTTGACCCAGTGACCTTGACCTATATTTTGTGCTCCAGTGACTTTGACACATTTTGTGTCGACGTTCGATATCTCCTCAACTATAAGGCCTACAACCATCGCAAAGTGCTTCTTCTCAATGTACTGACTCGGCAGATACCATGACCTGGTGACCTTGACCTACATTTTGGCTGCAGTGACTTTGACATAATTTACGCCTAAATTCCAGATCTCCTCAAGTGTAAGACCTCTAGCCACCAAACCCTGCATAGTGCTTCTCCTAGATGTACTGACTCGACAGGTATCTTGACCCGGTGACCTTGACCTATATTTTGCGCTCCAGTGCCTTTTACACATTTTACGTCTACGTTCAATATCTCCTCAATTATAAGGCCTACAACCACCAAACCTTGGATAGTGCTTCTCCTCAATATACGGACTCCGCAGGTACATTGACTTGGTGACCTTGATCTATATTTGGTGCTCCATTGACTTTTACACCTTTTACATCACCCTTCCATATGTCCTCAACTGTAAGGCCTTCAACCACCAAACCTTGTGTAGTGCTTCTTCTCGATGTACTGACTCGGCAGGTACCTTGACCTGGTGACCTTGACCTATATTTTTGCACTCCAGTGACTTTGACACATTTTACGTTAATGTTCGGTATCTACTCAAATATAAGACCTACAACTAGCTTCCTTTTGCTACTTAGGAGACATGCTCTCAGCAGCAGGTGGCTGTGAACTTTCAACCACAACACGTTTGAAAACCGCCTGGAAGAAGTTCAAGGATCTGCTACCAGTTCTCTCTTCACGCCACCTCTCTTTCAAAACACGTGGCAGCTCTTGTGTGCGGAGCGCAATGCTCCATGCCAGCGAGACTTGGCCATTGACAAAGCCAAACCTCCAGCTTCTGCAGCGAAACCACAGGGCAATGATCAGACGGATCTGCAATGTCAGACCACATGACATTGTCACCACCAGAGCTACTTGTGCGGCTTGGCATTGAGGATCTGGACCTCATTCTGAAGGAGAGAAGACTCCGATGGTATGGACATGTGGAACACACCAATGGTGCAGTCAAGACAGCCTTTGACATACAGGTTGATGGAAAGTGAGGGCCTGGGAGGCCCAAGATGACATGGAAACAGCTGACAGAGAGGGATTGCAGAGAGTGGAAGCTCTCGGCCATCAACCCTCATGATAGACATAACTGGAAATCTGGTGTGAGATCTGCCATGCGTGCAGCAAGCCAGCTATCTGGAAGGGGGCCCACTGCTGTGGATATTGCCCCTGTACCTGCATGTTAATCAAAAATCCAATTATGATTATGATGATGACAACCACTCTTGCATAGTGCTTCATCTCATTGCACTGGCTTGGTAGGTACCTTGACCCGGTGACCTTGACTATTTTACATTGATGTTTGATAACTCCTCAACTATAAGGCCTACAACCACCATATCTTGCATAGTGCTTCTCCTTGATGTACTGACTTAGCAGGTACCTTGACCCGGTGACCTTGACCTATATTTCACGCTCCAGTGACTTTTACACAATTTATGTCGATGTTCCATTATCATTGGGCTGTATAATACGAAAAATCAGTGCTGAAGATATAGCCATTAGAGGGAATGGCACTGGCCTGGAATATATGTGCCCCACTAGGCACTTTGCCTACATTTTTTTCAACCCAGTTTACCAACTAAGCACTGCTAAGAATGAAATAAACTTATTTAATAACCACGTTCTGATTGTGGCTCCTGTGACTTCTGCTCCAGCAGGTGCGACGATGCCTTCCACGGAATTCTTGTTCTGCAAAAATGTTCCTTTGGTCATCCTCTACCAAGATTGTTCAAGCCATTTGGATTTGTCGAAAAACATGGCCGCCAGGGGGTGGGGCTTATTTTCTCTTTATATCTGTATAGAAAATTTAAAAATCTTCTTGTCAGATACCACTGGACCAATTTCCATATAATTTTGCAGAAATGTTCCTTTGGTGATCCTCTAGCAAGATTGTGCAAGCCATTTGGATTTGTCTAAAAACATGGCCGCCAGGGGGCGGGACTTATTTTCCTATTATATCTATATAGAAAACTTAAAAAATTTTATTGTCAGAAATCACTGGAATTTTGCAGAAATGTTCCTTTGGTTATTCTGTAGGAAGATTGTTCAGGTCATTTGGATTTGTCAAAAAACATGGCGGCCAGGGTGTGGGGCTTATTTTCCCTATATATCTTTATAGAAAACTTGAAAAATCTTCTTGTCAGGAACCACTGGACCGATTTCAATATAACTTGGCAAAAATGTTTCCAAGGTTACCCTCTACCAAGATTGTTCAAGTAATCATGATTCATCAAAAAGGTATGGCCGCTAGGGGTTGGAGCTCATTTTCCCTTAATATCTATACAGAAAACTTGAAAAAATCTTCTTGTCAGAAACCACTGACCGATTTCAATATAGCTTGGCAGAAATGTTTCCTTGGTGACCCTTTACCAAGATGTTCAAGCCATCATGATTTGTCAAAAAACATGGCTGCTAGGGGGTGGGGCTTATTTTCCCTATTATCTATATAGAAAGCTTGAAAAAATCTTCTTGTCAGAAACCACTGGACCGATTTCAATATAGCTTGGCAGAAATGTTTCCTTGGTGACCCTTTACCAAGATTGTTCAAGCTGCCATGATTTGTCAAAAAACATGGCTGCTAGTGGGCGGGGCTAATTTTCCCTAAATATCTGTATAGAAAAATTTAATGATCTTCTTATCAAAAACCACTGGACTGATTTCAGTATAACATTGCAGAAATGTTCCTTATGTAACCCTCTTTCAAGGTTGTTCAAGCTGTCATGATTCGTCAAAAAACATGGCCACCAGGGGGTGGTGGAGGGTGGGGGGTGGGGTGGTGACTTATTTTCCCAATATATCTATATAGAAAACTTTAAAAATCTTCTTGTCAGAAACCACAGGACCGATTTCATTATAACTTGGCAAAAATGTTTCCTTGGCGACCTTCTACCAAGATTAATCAAGTAATCATGATTTGCCAAAAAACATGGCTGCTGGCGAGTGGAGCTTATTTTCCATATCTATATAGAATACTAAAAAATCTTCTTGTCAGAAACCAATGGACCGATTTCAATATAACTTGGCAGGAATGTTTCTCTGGTGACCCTCTACCAAGGTTGTTCAAGCTGTCATGATTTGTCAAAAAAACATGGCCGCTTGGGGATGGAGCTTATTTTCTCTATATATCTATATAAAAAACTTTAAAAACCTTCTTGTAAGAAACATTTTGACCGATTTCAATATAACTTGGCAGGAACATTGCTTTGGTGACCCTCTACCAAGATTGTTCAAGCCTTCATGATACGTAAAAAAAAATGGCCCCCAGGGGGCGGGGCTTATTTTCCATATATATATCTGTATAGAAAACTATAAAATTCTTCTTGTCAAATACCTCCTGACTTATTTCAATAATGCCAGATCAGATGCCACAGAACACTGCATCTGATCAGGGTCTACACTGTTTGCCTTAGATACAGCAGTATCAGCAGTATATTAGACACATCAACAGGTAGTAGAATGAACTATTTCATATGGTAAGTAGATAATGTGTTCCAATATTTAAGGTTATTATGGTAGTTACACGATGATGTGGAGCAGCGCAAATTATTTTGAGGTTACAGTAAACCAAATATTGGCAGAAATACGCCCCTTTGAAAATTTCCATAGATTCGTTTCCGGGTTACTCCTATAGTTTACATCCAATCAAGCTATAACTTGATTGTGATTTATTGACCATGATGTGGAGCAGCTCTTATTGTTTGGAGGTTACTGTCCACCAAATATGAGCAGAGTTGTCACTTTGAAAATTTCTGTGAACCTTTCGTTTTCGGCTTATTCCTATAGTTTACATCCAATCAAGCTGAAACTTTTGTAAATAGTTACACCATGATGTGGAGCAGTGCATAATCTTTTGGGGTTACAGTTCACCAAATGTCAGCAGAGTTATGCCCCTTTGAAAAATTTTTGAATTTTTTTTTGTTTCCAATTTACTTCACTTACAGTTTACATCTGGAGCACTGAATTACACTGGAGTCAGTATAGTGTGCTACATCTTATTACTTGCCATGGACTTATAATGCCTTCACTTACGAAGCTCTTGTTGTTCATCTGGCTTCCCTGCATCTGTCCCTTAACATTTCAAAAGACTTCTCTTCTGAAGCCACTGAGCCAATTTTGCTAAAATTTCGTATGGAGCCTCCTTGGGTTAAGAAAACGAAAGATTTCTAAAATGGTCATGGTCTGTTGACTAAGATGGCCACCATGCCCGCCATGCCCATATATGGTTAAAACCTTTAAAAATACTCTTCTCCAAAGCAGAGGATGCCTTGGGGCTGAATCATTGCATAAATAATCGGAGACCGGAGGTCTATCAAAGTGCTATAATGATGGTCATACATTGACGTTTGACCTCATTATGGCAAGGTCAAGTTTGCTTCACTATGCATTTGTATGGACCCCATACATTTGGGAAAAATGTTGAGAATTTCAAACCACTTCTCTGATGCCGCCAGGCCAATGTTGCTTGAATTTCAAGTGGAGCCTACTTGAGGCAGGGGAATGAAAGATTGCTAAAGATGACCAAGATGGCCGCCATGCCCAGACATGGTAAAAGCTTTAAAAATCTTCTCCAGAATCAAATAAGCCCTCGGGCCTAAGCTTTGCACAAATCATTGGGGACAGGAGGTCTACCAAAATTGCTAAAATGATGGTCCTACGTTGATGTTTGACCCTTTTAGCTCACCTGAGCCAAAGGCTCAAGGTATAATTTTGTGACCAGTCTTCGTCTGTCCTGCGTCATCTGTCTGTCAACAATTTACTTAACCCTTAAAGCATCAAGAAAATCTGCATCTGAAAATGTTGTCTGTTTATGTTGTCTACTGCATCGTTTCCGGCTAACTCCTCCTACAGTTTACATCAGATCAAGCTGAAACTTGGTATATAGTTAGACCATGATGTAGCGCAGCGCATATTGTTACGGGGTTACAGTCCACCACATGTTTGCAGAGTTATGCCCCTTAGAAAATTTCTGTAAACTTTTCATTTCCGGTTAACTCCTCCTACATTTTACATCCAATCAAGCTGAAACTTCATATATAGTTAGACCATGAACCGGAGCAGCGCATATTATTTCGAGGTAACAGTCCACCAAATTTTAGCAGAGTTATGCCCCTTTGAAAATTTCAGTTGACTTTTCGTTTCCAGCTAACTCCTCCTACAGTTTACATCCAATCAAGCTGAAACTTGATTTGTAGTTAGACCATGATGTGGAGCAGCACATATTGTTTCAAGGTTACAGTCCACCAAATATTAGCAGAGTTATACCCCTTTGAAGATTTCTATTAATTTTTCGTTTCTGACTAAATCCACCTACAGTTTACATCCAATCAAACTGAAACTTCATGTACAGTTAGACCATGATGTGGTGCAGCGCATAACGTTTCGCGGTAACAGTCCACCAAATATTAGCAGAGTTATGCCCCTTTGAAAATTTCAGTAAACTTTTCATTTCCGGCTAAATCCTCCTACAGTTTACTTCCAATCAAGGCAAAATTTTATTTGTAGTTAGACCATGAATTGGAGTAGCGCATATTGTTTCAATGTCAGCATACATCACCTCAAGATATTATAAGCTTTATTTGAGCGATTCACCGCGAGATCGACCTTCAAAATCGTAGCATACTATTTAATATCCATGACTGGAGAAGTGAATTCCTGCACCAACTAGGTGTCCATGGTTAACACAACTTAAGAATGAGAATAACCAGTTCATGTCACTTGTATCCAATCGCCAGTAATTATCACTTGAATTATGACACTGCTGTATTAATAAATGGTCCACTGTAACTAATCTACATGTACTAAACTATTAATAAAAAAAAAACAAAAACAAAAAAAACAACAAATAAATAAAATTAGCAAACCAGCCCAATAAAGGGTGGGCGGGTAGGGAAGCGATAATTAAACACAAAATATGATGCTGCTAGCAGCGTGCGTATATTACAGCTGATGCAGGGCGCTAATTTGGAGCCAAAATTAGCTGGTCAGGAAGGTGGCGCGACTATCGGCGCTGGCATTTGATTGGCTAGGGAACGGCGTTGCCAAGGTTCCAGACAGTGGAAGCGGGTCAGTCCATTAATTTACCCAAGCAAGTGGACTGGTCCAACCTGGACCAGATCAGCTCATGAGGCTCCCGGCATGATTAGCTTAAATACTTAATGGGGGCCAGAGGAATGGATCACCCTGTCTGACCATGTGACCAAGACTTACTCTATTACTTAATGTGGTTCAGAGTAATGGATCACCCTGCCTGACCCTTGTACCAGGGCAGCTAACTCGTCCCATTAATAATGAATTAAATCACTTAATTCTCACATTAATCCTGACTTCATTCCATTGTGATGCAAATGCTGGAAGGCAGAGAAAATGGAGACTGGGTTTGGGACCTGTAAACCATTTATTGCATAAGCCGCAAGATAAATGAAATGAAACAGCATGTAATTAAATGATTTAAAATGCCTACTACTGATACTGGCTTATGTCCTTAAATGATCTCCAAACTCCCAAACCCAGTGTAGAGGTAGGAGGCAAGCGGCTAGCAGTGATAAGCAAAAGAACGAATAGGCACATGTACAATTATACAATTCATGAAACTATGTAATGAATAAAAAAAAAAAAATACAAGTCTGCCCCCACAGCAGTGTCCTAGGACAAGGTTGAAAGGTTCTTGGTATTAATAGTATAGTACGGTAACCATGCCATTAGAGGTAGCCTAACAATTGCTGCTAGTGCCAATATGGATCTGTAACCGTTCAACCCACTGAAGGGAAAGATTTTCCTAATGTGTCGGCCAGCTGCAGTCGCATGGAGAAAGCTGGCTGTAGGTAGCGCTCCACCGCATTACTGGACCAATCCCCCTGCATTTTAACCCATTCCAGAGGCAGACCACACTGCATAGCAAAAGACCCCCCCCCCCCCCCACCCCCTCAGGGAGTGCCCTGAAAACTTGGATCAAGGCCTAGTTTTGAAAGGCATTGTTTCAAATAAGATACAAATGAGCTATGGGTGATTGCTTTTTAGCCACTTGGGGAAGGGTAGCAAAACAGGGGTATTGGTTTATGGGTCGGGCAATTGGGTCAGAGTCAGCAGGAGGGCTGTGGTAGTGCAACAGGGGGATGTAGTTATTCTTGGCAGGGGTATGTATAGCACCTTTTGTTTGAACTGAATTGTTTTGGACCATCGAACTGCAATAACAGCTCCTGTAGATCCCAGCTGCACATCAGACCGACACAAATGTTTGGAAGGATCAAATTTATCCAAGGCCGGGACAAGCAGATTTGATTTCCTAAAAAATGAGAAGAATCCGACCAGACATACAGCCCAAAATGTGACATCAAAGGGACGGTTTAAGTCAAGAACCGATAAAATACCAAATAAAATGTCTGGGGTAATTGGTAGCTTCTGCCGGGTGCTATCACCCTTATGCCGTCTGAGACCTTTCAGAATTGAGCTGATGTACCAATTGTCATTCATGGGGTTGGGTAAGCCTGCCTCAAGGTGCATGATTCTCACTTTATTAAGATATTGTCTGACTGAAGAAAAACAGAGCCAGGAAGACAAAAAGGCTATGTATCGTCCCAAGTTCGCCGCAGAGATGGGCACTGGCTTGATACCTAATCCATTGCAAAACTGCAGGTACACTAACTGCTGACTCCTGTAAGTTCTGGCCGTTGATGCAGCAAAAGTTTAGGACCTCAATAGGACAACATCTCTGTCCAGTGCGTCTGTGAGCACTGCCCTGGCACGGGGATCTGGGGAAGAGAAGAAAATCTAGCTTCAGACATGGTGGGGGGGAAAGGAGGAGTGGTTCACATATAGGAGCACCCTACTAAAACGACCTGGTTCATGCAATCTGGAAATGTCATCTGCAACCGTGTTGGATACTCCAGCCAAAAATTGTGCCGACACATGGAAGTTATATGATGCTGACAACCAGAATAATGAGCGCAAACACTTCATGATAAAGGGGTTTTGACTTGTTCCTTTATTAATGGCTGACACAGCTGTCATATTATCAGAATGAATGAATATACGCTTGTTTCTCCAACACGGGGCCCAACGGCATATTGCCAGGAATGCGGCCAAGATTTCCTTCGAGTTAATATGCAGGTGGGACACAAAGGGCCATCAATCTCCCAATTGATGTAAAACCAGTCACCCTGATAAATGCCACCAGCTGCTTGAGTGCAACTGTCAGTAAACACAGATTGGATATGCTGTCTGTCCAGCAGCATGGACTTGCCATTAAATGTTGACATAAATGATTGCCACCATGATATGTCCGCGCGAATATCAGCTGAAAGCTTCATTTTATGGTTGTCACCTTTGAGCAAATTGATGGAATCTATGATACGGCGAAGAAAAACTCTGCCGCCAAAGACCACGCCAGCGCAAAAATTCAATTTCCCTGCAAGGGATTGCAATTGTTTTTTCGAGACTCTTGTTCGAGTTTCGAACAGCGAAAGATCAGCGCGAATTTGATTAAGCTTAACATCTGGCAACCGCAAACATGTTCACAGAGTCAATTTCAATTCCCAGGAACACTATCTTAGTACTTGGATCTGTGACTTTTTTCCAATTAATGTGAAGGCCCAATTTCCGCAACAGACCAATGACAAGGTTTAAAGCATCTAGACACTCCTGGAAGGAATTACTTTTGATAAAAATATCATCTAGATAAACGACTGTTGCGTTAAGCCCTTTCCGTTTAAGCATACACTTCACTGCCTGGGTCAACCGATGGAATATACCTGGTGCCATTCGAGATCCAAAACATAATTTGGTGTCACGCAGGTACACTGTTTTACTACCAAACTGCCACTTGAGTCCGGTCACCTTTTGGCTATGTTTTGAGATTGGGACATGCCTGTAGGCGGATTGTATATCAACTTTTGCCATGAAACATCCCTCAGTGATCAAAGCAGCTGCATCCTCTACACGAGCGAACCTCTGATGCCATTCTTCTGTGCTGTAATCATTTACCGCCTGTCCTGGAGGCATGGAGCAATCATGAATTAGTCTGATCCCTCCATCAGGTTTCTCAAGAACACCAAGGGGGCTAATGATGTCGGGGGGCTCAGAGACTACTTCATAATTGCCCATGCCTATCTCATGCAGGATTTGCTTTGTTGCTTTGGCATACAAGGGACTTCCTGGCTGCGCTGATTTGTGATTATCACATTGGACCGGCTTTGGCTCTGAGGCAAGGTCAGTTATATCAAAGCCACTTTTTATACCATTCAGAATGAACTTACGGTCAATGTCACCCTTCAATTCTTCCTCCCAGGCAGAAAGGCGGAAGCCTAAACTAGAGTTAGGGCTATCAGATCCTAGTTTTTTGAATGAGTGTGATTTTGGGCAGAGTGAAACTGGTGGCATCCCGCATTTGAGCATTGATGCACGAATTTGCACTCCTTATAATGGCAACCCGCCTTAGAATTGTACAGCTTGCAAATCACTTTGCCATCAAGAGTCAAATTCTGGGCTGTATTGGACACACTCTTGTGTGGAGCTGTGTTTGCTTTGTGGGGTGCTGGATTTGTCGGTCTTGGCTGCAGGTGAATTGTATGGAAGTGAGGGACGTCAGTGCCCCATCTAAACCCATGCCTAGCTTGCAACTGCCTGTACTGCCTGTCATACAGCAAGACTGAAATGAGGGTATACCGCTGCACTAATTGACAAACTTTGGTTGTATATGACAAGTAGTCAAGGATGTTGCCTGCATGAAGCTTAGACTTAGCAACTAGTTTGTACAGTATTGCTAAGTTAGCCACAGACCACTGGGCCAATGTGACATTTTCCAGCTTGGGTTTGCGAGGACCTGATTTAAGAACCACTTGGGTAGCGCCACTCCCCCCAACCACTATCTCCTCTTCGACTTGATTGCCTATAAAATTTGTTATGTCATAATACATGGGGGCAGACTTACCTGAAGCAGCAGACTCCAGAAATATTTGAGGATCTCTCCAAGAGTGCGAGACATTATCAGCTGATTGACTGAGCAACAAATTACTCATTGAGTTCGCAGTGTTATTGCCACTATTAACACTTCCATTGGCATTCCCCGCGATCAACCAACTAGGTCCGCTAAGGGAATTGTCCTGGCTACTCTGTCCGAATGTATTCCTAACCACAGATTGTCCTGTTTGCAAGTTATTGAGCAATAAGGTGAAGGTGCAACGTTGTTTGCTGCTTGCTGATGGGCGCCGCCATCTTGTCTCGTCTCCTGGCTTCCGGCGAGTGCTGATTGGTCAGCTGTCGTCACGCGCCATGTTGTTGTTGCTTCCGGAGTTCCCGCCTGCGTGACGTCACTCTCTGTGGTTCGCACATGCGCAGATTCCTCCGCGCGCTGTCGGGAATTTAAAAGTTTACTGACAGCAGCCAAAATTAATTTTTGCTGGCCTCTTGGAATTTTGGTTCTCGTAAGGTCATCTTCCTCAAGGAGCATCATTGCCTCCATGGAGGTAAAACCCTCCTTGAAAAGTTTCTCCATGGCATCCCGAGACACTTTGTGGTGAGATGCCCAATCGAGGACAATTTCCTCGTCCGACATGGTACTTATCTCGATAACGTTTTCTGCAATTTTGTCCTACCCGGCATTTTCTCAACGCTATTTATAGGTCAGAAAATGGAAGGTCTTCTCGTTAACAGTATCGGCGAATTGTAAACCTTGACACATCACATACTGGCTTTATTTGTCCGCAAAAGAAGCAGTCATTTTCAGAACAAAACGCACTACAATCTTACAACCTTGCTAATCTAGCGTCGTCTTCCGTATCCTTGTTCAGCACGTATACAAACAACCTAGTAGTTCCGTAGGCTTTGCAAATACCATTTCAGCAGAGCAAACACTCGTTTCACAATTTGAAGTTCCATTTCGGCCGCCATGATGGCCAGATTCCGCTCGAAAATTCCCAGAGTTCACCTCTGTCTTTTATTGTAAATACATGTCTAGTAGACATCAAGACATTTATTCTATGTTCATAAACCACTGTTCAACTTTCCGTGACACAACGTTAATGTTAACTCCATTGTCCTAATATTTCACGAGGATAATAAGCGACAATTAAACACAAAATATGATGCTGCTAGCAGCGTACGTATATTACAACTGATGCTGGGCGCTAATTTGGAGCCAAAATTAGCTGGCCAGGAAGGTGGCGCGACTATCGGCGCTGGCATTTGATTGGCTAGGGAACGGCGTTGCCAAGGTTCCAGACAGTGGAAGCGGGTCAGTCCATTAATTTACCCAAGCAAGTGGACTGGTCCAACCTGGACCAGATCAGCTCATGAGGCTCCAGGCATGATTAGCTTAAGTACTTAATGGGGGCCAGAGGAATGGATCACCCTGTCTGACCATGTGACCAAGACTTACTCTATTACTTAATGTGGTTCAGAGTAATGGATCACCCTGCCTGACCCTTATACCAGGGCAGCTAACTCGTCCCATTAATAATGAATTAAATCACTTAATTCTCACAAAAAAATGTTTGAAACAGACTATAGCTCGGCCTAGTTGTCCCCCCTACCAAGCGTCCTGTTGCTAGGTGACCAAGATCAGGTACCAGTCACGCACCGGTTCCCTTCCGCCACACCACCGTAAGCAACCAATCAGGACACGCCAGGTATATTCCCGCCAATGCATGCGGAACGCATGCAGCTTGCCGAACACATGCAGCTGTCTATTGTTACTATAAATATTAAATATAAGGTAGAAAACATCACTATTTTTTGGTCGCTTGCGAGGTTAACACCTTCTGTGTAGATCGTTCTTTGGATTTCAGGAAAGAAGTATTTTTTTCATCTACAGATATGTCTGTATTTTATTTCTATTTTCTTCGCTGATTTAACGCCTAGGTATTATTATGTTGTGCATTAATTGCAAACAGATAAAGTCATTGGCAGACAGCCATATTCTGCGTTTTAGGTGTTTTGGTTGTTCAGTCAACTTCATGTTCTAGGTCTGCCGAGTGGGCGTCGGAGAATTGGAAAGAGATTTCTCACTTCCTATCTCATATTTCAGCTAATCTTGAGCAGGTTCAGAGTTCTTTACCAACCAAACAACTAGATAAGAGAATTATGTTTAACAGTTGAACTCTGAGCCTGGTCCTCTCAGACTTAGTGGACCCTGGGTTGCCGTTACAGTTCCATGTAATGTGCTTGACTAGGGGACCTCGCCCCGCCCCCAGCGATGCTTCCCGACGGGAGGCGAGGCGGGGGGCGCCGGCGAACCCCTGTTCCGTTGAAATTTCCGAACCTAGGTGCCCGCTGTTTTATCGTACCCCTTATGGGTGCGTTAATTCGGCGGCATTCAATATGGCGGCCAGATTTCCTAGTGATGTATCTGTGCCTTCCTTTCAGGCTTTGTGGCAGGATGGCTCAGATCAGGGTGCTTTTTATTGGCCATATTTTTATCCTTGGGGTTCTTGGGATGGCTATAGCGGGTATGGATATTATCACAACTTTACCTTTTTCAAATGTTACCTGTTATGAAGCCATTCCTGGCTCGTCTATGGAGGTTGTTTAGCGATCCAAAATCAGTTCGTAGTTGCAATGCTGAAGTTTCTCTAGTACCACTTCAGCCATTCCGACGTGTTCTAGTATTATTTTTCAGAAAGGTACATTCTTAGATTCTACAGCAGATTCTGTTTCCTAGTCTACCGGGTTCGGTAGGAGTACAACTTACAGGAACACAAATCGAGGGTTGAGCGCAAAACTATTGTAACTCAAACATATTTTTGAAACCCTTGTTTAGGGGCAACTTGGACCCCTTTGTAAACAATGCAAATTTAGGTGCCATTGCTCATACGAGCAATGGCACCTAAATTTTCATTGTTTACAGAAAGAAATGTTGTAATCTTCATAATGCCTTCATGGTGAGGAGATTAGGTTTGGGGAAAAACAACCATCTGACTTACGCTAGTCTTGCGCTCAACCCTCGAAATGTAGAGGGTACTACCTCTACATCCTCAGCTTTACCTTCTGACATCAGGGTAAGTTCAAGAATTGATGACATTTATGTACATGTGGATAGTGATGTGCAGAATAGCAGCAGAATTCCAGTTGCTGACTATTCTTCTGTAGGTCCACTAGAATTTGTAGGGAATGATGTTCCTACAGATTCTAGTTATTCTACTGACAGACCTTCGGTATGTACTTCTGCTTTGAGCAGGGGTAGTTCTCTAGGTCTTACTGCTACAGCCTTGAGGGTAACCAGTCCCTCCCGTAGCACCCCTGACATTGCCTCAATATTGAGGACTCTGGCAGGGTTGGGATCCTTGGCTTCGAGAGTGGATCTCCCTTCTGTTGCTGAAGAAGGGGAGGGGCAAGCATTCATCTACGGGTCAGTCTGGATCCACCCTCAATGGTCACGGCCATTAGCCAAATCCCCCGGGCTACATCTCACAATAGTGAGTATGACCCGGACCACGCTCTTTCTGAGAGGTCACTTTGCCTGTCTCTTGAAGAGAGCCAGTCTCATGAGCCTGCCATTAATTACCATGAGACATTGAAGGAAGTTTAGTCCCTTTTGGGAGACCTTTGCCCCAGGCTGATCAACTAAAGGCAGCACACAGGTCGATCTCTGCTTGAGTCAATACTAGATCAGCCAACTTCCTCCACGTCGACACTTCCCCAATTTTCAACTGTTAATCAGTTGATGGGGAAGTTGTTCGACAACACCGCAGAGGCACGAAGTTCTCACAATTGGTATGTTCCTAGAAGGATTATTGACTCTCTCACTCGGCCACATTCATACGTTTGCCATACAGAATTTTGGCCGAGTAATATACCCACCCTTGATGCTGATGCTGGCAGGCTAGGCTAGGCATCTCAATGGGAAGATAATGCCTCAATACCAGTTACCCTTTTGGAGTACCTGGAGCGGTTAGCTAGGAGAGCGGTTGCCATTAGCTCATATTGTGATTTTTTTTTCGGCTCAGCTGCATTTCAGGCCCTCTGTGCAGATCAGGTGGACCCGGATGTTCTGCGTAGTTTTAATATAGCAGTGAACCACTCTACCAAGCACAGCATGACCTTAGGTTTGTCAGTTTTAGCCATGCTGCTACATCAACGCCGTATGCTGCTTTAGACACTTCTCAGAGTGAATTTAGACGATAGACCACCTTCCATCCTGAGAAGAAATTACTCGAGTTTGGATACTAGGAGACCTTCTTCGGCGAAGAAGTCTAAGGGGGAATCAAAAACTGGCAGAAGGGTTCCCACTTCTTCTTCATCTTCTGTTTCTTTCAACCAGTTTCGATCCACCAGAGGGGGCCATGGTGGATCATCATCTTTCAGGAGGGGCCATACTAAGCAGGGTAAATGACGTCATAAGGGCCCTTCCGTCTGCACCTCATCCTTCTCTTCCAGTGGACGCTCGCCTTTCAAATTTTGACGAGGCTTGGTCAGCAATAACTCGGGATTCCTGGGCCCGTTCTATTTTAGGGAAGGGCTTCAGGATTCCCTTTGTAAGGGAACCGCCTTTGTCTTCGTCTCCAATTCTGTTCCCAGTAGCACATCTAAGTCATTTGAGGGAGGAGGTGCAGATATTACTGGAAAAGAGGGCTGGGGGATCGTGGGAGGTATTGCCTTCCCCGGTTTCTGTAGCCGGATTTTCCTAGCCAAGAAGAAAATTGGCCAATTTCGTCTAATTATATGATAAGGATAGAGCACTTACAAATGGAAACAACGGCCTTGATTCAGAGATCCATTCCTCCAGGGACTTGGACTGTTTCCATAGATCTTATGGACGCATACCTCCATATTCCCATCCATCCAGCTTTCCCTAGAAGGAACTGTTTACCGATTCCTGGCTCTTCCATTTGCGATTTCAACAGCGCCTGTTTACAAACCTGATGGAGATTGTGGCAGGACATATTTGATCTCTGGGGCCCAACATTCTCCAGTACTTTGAAGACTGGCTTATCCATCGTCTGTCCCGGGAGTCTCTCCTGTACAACCTGTCACTGTCATGGGAAATCATTACAAACCTTGGTCTAATACCAAATCCTCTGAAATCAGGCCTAGTTCCTTCTCAGGACTTCAATTTTTAGGCATGAGGTTTCCGACTCATTTGGGCATTGTCAGAGTTCCAGAAGAGTCAACAAAATTCTTCACCTGTTTTTCCGGGTTCTGCAGGTTCAGTTCATTACCGCCTGGGAATTTCTGTCCATGTTGGGATCACTCATTGCAGCAGCAGATTTAGTTCATTTGGGTCGCCTTCATATGTCATGAGACCTCTTCAGTTCCATCTTCTGGTACATTGGGAACCTCACCGCGACAGTCTGGATCTTTCTATTCCAATATCCCATTCGTGTCGTGCATCAATCAAATGGTGGATGAATCCTACCATTTACTTGACTGGGATTCCCCTAGTTATTCCATCTCCAGATTTCCATCTGTTCTCAGACGCCAGTCGCTCGGGCTAGGGTGCTCATTTGGAACCCCTAGGCCTCGAAGTCCAAGACCTTTGGGACTCTGCTTCCCAAGACGTTCATATCAACAATTTGGAGTTGCAGTTTTCCTAGCACTCCAACGTTTTCAGAATCACATTTACGACTCTTGCGTGATGGTAGCGTCAGACAATTCGTCAGTAGTGGCTTACCTCAAGATACAAGGGGGGACCCACTCTCCATCTCTGTGCATGCTAGTATAGGAGCTGCTTTATTGGTGTCATCATCGGAATATTCACATTCAAATCGGATATTTTCCAGGAAAATTGAATGTTAGCAGACAGTCTGTCTCATCCAGACCGAATTCTCCCTATTGAATGGTCTCTAGATCGGGGGATTGCTTACAGATTTTCAAACTTTGGGGTACTCCTCAAGTGGATCTCTTTGCCACCAGATTAAACCATCATCTGCCCCTGTTTCTCCAGTACTGGATCACAGGGCCTGTGCAGTGGATGCTATGTCCCTAGATGGGGAAATCCTATTTACATATCCATTTGTCATGACGATGTTGTATGAGCTTCATATTGGCGTACCAGTAGCACTTTTGCCTCATTTTATCTCGGAGATTTGGCCCCAATTAGACAATATACATCATCCTTGGGACCTCTTGTGACCGCTTAGTCTATTACTGGCGGTCATCGATCTGTAACTTAAGTCTCTCCTCAGTATTTTTATGCCTGCTTGAATTCGTTGTGAAACTTCTCTTCAAAGGGTCGGATCTTATTCTTCTTCATCAACTGTATTTGGATTTCAACCCGCAAGCATACCGTCAATAATGATATTCCCCTAAATTACTTCAAAATATCAGGGGACTGTTCATTTGCACCGGATTATTATTACCTTCCCGCCTATGCTTTACATTCAGGCTTATAATATCTTGAGGTGATGTATGCTGACATTGAAATGAAATTTTTAAAGTAAAATTAATTTCAATTAAAGCATACTCACCTCGATATTATCAAATGTCCCTCCTCCCACCCAGCTTTCACTATTAATTTTATTGCTCCCTTAAAAATAGTGATGTTTTCTACCTTATGTTTAATATTTATAGTAACAATAGACAGCTGCATGTGTTCGGCAAGCTGCATGTGTTCCGCATGCATTGGCGGGAATATACCTGGTGCGTCCTGATTGGTTGCTTACGGTGGCGTGGCGGAAGGGAACCAGTACATGACTGGTACCCGATCTTGGTCACCTAGCAACAGGACGCTTGGTAGGGGGGACAACTAGGACGAGCTATAGTCTGTTTCAAACCTTTTTTTTTCCTAGATGTCTTTCTTCTGAAGGTCGATCTCGCGGTGAACCGCTCAAATAAGGCTTATAATATCTTGAGGTGAGTATGCTTTAATTGAAATTAATTTTACTTTAAAAATTTCATTTCAAGGTTACAGTCCACCAAATATTAGCAGAGTTAAACCCGGTTGAAAATTTCTATTAATTTCTTTTAAAATTTTTGTTTCCGGCGAAATCCTTCTATAGTTTACATCCGATCAAGCTGAAACTTCATAAATAGTTACACGATGATGTGGAGCAGCACATATTATTTCGAGGTTACAGTGCACCAAATATTTGCAGATTTATGCCCCTTTGAAAGTTTTTGTAAACTTTTCGCAGCATATTGTTTAGAGGTAATAGTGTGCAAATTTTATTTTATAATAGGTATATTTTTTGCAAATAACTAAAGTTTTGGTTATATGGGCAAGATATTGATTTTTTTTTTTTTTTTTTTCTTCTTTTATTAGATTTGCAAGGAAAGGTTGCCATTATTAAATCTTTATGAATACATAATTCTTTTTGGATTTTTTTTTTTTTTAATACTCTTCTGATTTGGCTCCCTTGAAGAACAAAAATCAGTATTAAACGTGTTAAAGGTTTACAAAAAAAATTTCTTGCCGCATTTTTCTTTTTTTTTGGTTGTTTATTTTTGTTTTGTTATTGTTTGGTCTGATATTGAAGTATAGGAAAAACAAATCAGCCAAAGGCTCATATGAGCTTATAATATAGTCATACTTCTGTGGTGTGTCCTCCGTCAGAAAGCACTTGTCCCAAGAAGCAGCAAACTTCTCCCTATTTTAACTTCGTAATACATTAACCTATAGATAATGTGCTATTCTATTCTGTTATTCACCCCCTCAACTGAAAAAACGACCTTTCAGTCGTTATAAAGTCTTAATTCTGAAGGTCCCTTTAACAGTTACCTGTATGACGTAGTTCCTCCCGCTCAAATGATCACGTGTCAGTTTCTTTTCTGTGGACTTTGAATGTTCAAGGATTATTTTTCTGTGTTAGAAAAAATGGATTAAAATTATTCTACACGGTTAAAATTTTTATATCCTTGACTTTCTCTGGTTCTATATTCACTCCTTCTACTATCTATGTACTTATTTTCGAAATATCGATCTTAGATTTCTTGTTTTCTCAATGTTAAATTTCTTCCTTTGTTTCCGCGTCAGTCGATGCATTTCGCCCGCGGCAACTGTGACCATTTAAAAGCTAAATGGGATACATATTTATCTTGTCTAACTTGTAATTCTTGCACACGTATCTCTCCGTGTTATATTTGTAGTTCCTGGACAGAAAAAGTTTGGAACCTAGCAGAAAGAAGACGCCTTCATGCTACTAGAAAATCAGTTATGACGCAGAAGAGAAAACAGAAGAAATCAAAGAAATCCAAGAAGTCCCAGTCAGACATGTCTGACAACGGGACAGTTGATGGGAGCACCGCCCCTCATAGCTTTACTGCTCGGGGCAGGACCCATCAAGGTGGCAGCCTGGCGGACTTAGAGTCTGACCGGGCATTAAGCCCACCAGTCACCAGTCAACCAGTCACCAGTCATCCAGTCACTGGGCAACTTATCTCCGTTCATCCAGTCACCGGTCATCCAGTCGCCAGTCAACCAGTCACCAGTCAACCAGTCACCAGTCAACCAGTCACCAGTCACTCAGGCACCAGTCAACTAGGCTCCAGTCAACCAGGCATTGGTTTACAGTCATTCGCGTATGACCTACAAACACAAATTCCGCCTGGTTATATTGCTATAAATGTGCCTGTACAAAGCTACGCTCCGTCCATAAGTAGCCATATTTCACAGGGTAGTGTCCACAGACTATCAAATGTCTTTATTCCTGGTTACGAACGTTCTGATAGACTAGAACTTCCTAATCCAGCTTCTTCCTCTAGACAGATTATTCCACTCGAACCTGATTTTTCGCAGGTCTCAGATCCGAGTGTAATGATTGAACCTCCTAATTCAAATAATTTATCTATCTCCAGACCTTCAAGGAAGGATCAGTCAAAAAGAGAGCATAAATCTAAAAAGAGAAGAAGACATCGATCGTCCTCTTCTTCTATCTCTACTTCCAGATCAGACTCTTTGAGTTCTTCTCGGCGAAAGAAAAATTCAAAGAGATCTAAGCACTCTCATAAAAAGAGAAGAAGACGATCGATGACGCCTTCTTCTTCATCAAATTCCTCCCAATCTCAACTTGACATTGGTAGATATACAAGGGCTCATAAATCTCCCCAGGTTGTTCAAACGCCAACTCTAATACAACCTGAGGAGACTAATTTTAGTCAAATCACTAATCAACCTATTAATTACGATCAGATTCAGCCGAATCTCACTCAACAGAATAAGGAGTCAGATTCGGAAACTGAATCTGAAGTCTGGTCATTTGATCGTGCCATTAACGAGGTCTTACGGCTTCTTCCTCCTGAGTTATGCCCCAAAACTCAGCAGGATCAAGCTCCATTAAAACCTCTCTCTGGGATCGAACAATTAATGGAGTCTCGTTCCACTCCATTACTTGTTCTCCCACAATCCAAATTAGTACAAAATACAACAAAATATATTCAAAATAGACTAGAATCGGACAAATGTTCAAGAGATTGGATTTGCCCGCAAAGCTTGGTTTCGGCTCTTGCTCCGACTAAATTCTACAAGAGCCAAAACCAATATTTGCCAACTGATAATATCCCTCAATTAGAAGCGGATGCGTCGCTCCTAGACATTTCTAATAAAGGAAGAGCTTCTATTCCGCTCAAGAATCTAGAAGCATGGGAAAGGAAGGCTAGAAAACTAGTCGCTATTAATTCTCATGCTGATCTATTTTCTTCAGCTGCCTTCCTTTCATTACAACAGGAATCGATGTCGGTTGCGGCCCTTTCCAGACTTCTGGAGGCCGTAGCCAAATCGATTAAACATGCTACTGCCATGTCTACACTTTTAACTACTGAATTATTCCAAGCTAGGAGGGACGCAGCCCTAGCTTCGTCTAAACTACTACTCGACAATTCCACATACGAGTTAAGGAACGCTCCTATTAACTCAAAATCCTTATTTGACGGCAGGATAAAAGAAATAGCTAAATCAAACTTCGAAGCTCAACAGCAAAGGTTTCTAGCTTCTACATCCATTCAGTCACAATCTCATTCTTATAAGCCTCCTTCGCAGAGCAGAGCTTTCAAGATACCTAAATATCCTGCTAAACAAACAACATCCAGACCTAAACCTACGCAGTCGTATAGGTCCAAAAATATTCCTCAAAGCTCATCTTCTCACATTAAGAAAGATAATATCAAGAGGACTGGTAACATCCGTCAGTTCCCCTCCTCTAAACCTGCCTCTTTCTCCGCAAGATTATGAAGGCCCGCCCTTTCCACTGCCTGCTCTTCCGCTCGCGGACATTCCAGTGGGAGGACGATTGGCCCATTTTGCGGAAAAATGGGAGGAAATAACAGACAACAAATGGGTCCTCTCTATCGTACGAAACGGATTCAGGATACCATTCATCAAAATTCCTCCTTTGTCATCTGTTCCGATCAGAATGAGTCAGTCCTCCTCCCCATTTCTCAGAGAGGAGATCGAAAACCTTCTCAACAAACGGGCAGTGGAAAGGGTACAGAATCCGGAAACTCCCGGCTTTTATTCCCGGATATTCCTTGTGCCAAAAAAGAACGGAAAGTTTCGTTTAATATTAGACCTGTCTTTATTAAACCGTTACATAGAGAAACAAGCATTCAAAATGGAAACAGTCAAATCGGTAAGACAAGCGATGAGACTCAACGATTGGGCTGTCTCCATAGATTTAACAGATGCATATCTACATGTGCCGATACATCGTCAATACAGGAAGTATCTTCGCTTCGTACACGAAGATCAAGTATATCACTTTTCGGCCCTACCGTTCGGAATGTCCCTAAGTCCGTTAATTTTCTCGAAACTGATGGACGTTATTGCAGCTTTTCTACGCCAACGTGCCATATCAGTTTTTCCATACCTAGACGATTGGCTGATAAAAAATCTGATTCACAACCGTCTGATTACTCAGACAAAGATTTGCATTCAAACTATTCAAAGCCTAGGTTTTCTGCCAAATCTCAAGAAGTCAGATCTCTTTCCTGCTCAGAAATTCACCTTCATAGGTATGGAATTTCTGACGCAACAAAATTTAGTCAGGGTTCCAGCGGATCGTGTACAGAACCTAATTCTAACAATCAAGAAAATAATGTCAGCAAAACGTGTATCGGCACGAACTTTCCTTTCTCTTTTGGGCAAACTCAGTGCTGCAGCAGACCTTGTTCTCCTGGGCAGACTGCACTTACGTCCTCTTCAGATGTGCCTGCTGTCAGTCTGGAAACCTCATATTCTTCCTCTCGATCACCCGATCTCGATAAACGGCATGATTCGATCTCACTTACAATGGTGGATAAACCCCATTCGATTCGAGACAGGGACTTCAATCCATCCTCCAGACCCCAAATTCTTCCTTTATACGGATGCCAGTCATTACGGATGGGGAGCTCATTTAGAGCCGACAACACTGTCCTTTCATGGTCGCTGGACAGAAAACCAATCCCAGCTCCATATCAATATGTTAGAAATGATGGCCATACGTTTAGCACTGAAACAAGCCAAAACATTTATTCACCATTCTTGCATCATGATATCCACAGACAACACAACGGTGGTCTCATATATCAACAAACAGGGTGGCACTCATTCCCCCAATCTTTGCGTAGAAGTTTGGAAAATACTCAATTGGTGCCTGGAACAAGACATAGTTATCAGAGTACGTCACATCCCAGGCAAATTCAACATTCTTGCAGACCGCCTCTCAAGACTAGACAAACCTATCAAGACAGAATGGGCTCTGGATCAAACAGTTGCGAATTCAGTATTCCAGATGCTCAACTTCCCAAATGTGGATCTGTTTGCGACAAGATTCAACCACAGACTCCCATTATATGTCTCTCCAGTACAAGACTACAAAGCACTAGCGATAGATGCCCTGTCCATGGACTGGAATCATCTTCATGCATATGCTTTTCCTCCTTTTATTCTGATACCTGCTGTTCTAGAAAAAATCCGACAACATCAGTGCAGAATAGTTCTCATAGCTCCGTTCTGGCCACAGCAACAGTGGTTCTCAGAACTTCTTCTTCTGTTAGTGTCAGCTCCGATTCGTCTGCCACTAATTCCAAGACTACTGACTCAATCCAAAGGAAGATTTGTACATCAAAACCTCCCAATTCTCGACCTTCACACTTGGGAGTTATCAAACAATCAATCAGAGATAAGAAATTTTCACAAAACGTTGCAGATTTTGTCTCCAGATCAAGAAGAGCATCTACACAAAAAGTCTACGATGCAAAATGGACCATCTTCTCTAATTGGTGTCATACAAAAAAGGTTAATCCGATCTCGGCCCCTATTACAGTTATAGCCGATTTCTTAATCTTTCTTTTTTCGGAAAAGAAATGTCAGATTAGTATTATTAAAGGTTATAGATCTATGATCTCTAACACTTTAAAATTCAAAACTGGTAATAGAATCGGATCTAATCCAGTTTTATCTGAACTTATCAGATCCTTTGAACTTCAACGACCAGTACAAAGATCTCTTACACCTAAATGGGACTTATCATGGGTTTTAGTATGTCTACAAAAACCACCTTTTGAACCTCTTGATAAGGCTTCTAAATTTCACGTTACTATTAAGACAGCCTTTCTCTTAGCTCTTGCCACTGCTAAAAGGTGTAGTGAAATACATGCTCTAGCTATGGATTCACAACATTTAAGATTTAATCAATCTGATGGTTCAGTTTCCTTGATTCTTAAATCTGGTTTTTTAGCAAAAAACCAGCTTCCTTCTGTTAAACCAGATCCTATTGTTGTTCCTAGTCTTGCTCGAATATGTAAATGGGAACATACTGACAGACTTCTTTGCCCCGTTAGGGCTCTGAAATTCTATCTCAAAATGACTAGCTCTTATCACCAAAATAGAATTAGACTTTTTCTTCCTATTAAAGGCAATAAGGATATTTCTAAAGATACTATCTCGAGATGGATATCTTACACTGTTAAACTTGCCTATAGGAAACTCACTAAACGAGGTATCTCTTTCCTTAAAATCAAAGCTCATGAAGTTAGAGCTCTTTCCTCTTCTTGGGCTTTCTTCGACAAAGTTCCTCTCAATGATATACTTCAAGCAGCGGTTTGGAATAGTTCATCAGCTTTTGCCAAATTCTATCTCAGAGACATGTCTCAACAAGCACAGAATCTCCAAAGTTTGGGCCCCATTGTAGTGGCCCAAAAAGTGGTGGGGGGCCAACAGCAATCAGCTATGGATGTGTAGACAACGTCAACAGCCCCCCTAGACCTGATGCTATACTAGAGAGGTACTAATTATATCTTTATTATATATATATGTTAACCCTGGATTACTTTATCCTTGGTTAAAGGATCTTATTTTTGCCTTGAGCACTAATTATGTCCTCATTATATATATATAAAAAATAAATCTTTTTAATAAGCCTTAATTCAGAAGTTGGGACTAACTTATTAGGAGAAATCCTCCCTCCTATTCTACAAATTCTAGCACATTATCTATAGGTTAATGTATTACGAAGTTAAAATGAAGTTTTTTAAAAGTAAAACATATTTTAACGAGTAATACTTAACCTATAGATAAGTATTTATCGTCCCACCTCCCTTCCCGCGCTCCTTTCTCCTAATTGTGTATTGTTTTACACATAAAAGAAACTGACACGTGATCATTTGAGCGGGAGGAACTACGTCATACAGGTAACGGTTAAAGGGACCTTCTGAATTAAGACTTTATAACGACTGAAAGGTCGTTTTTTCTGTGGAGGGGGTGAATAACAGAATAGAATAGCACATTATCTATAGGTTAAGTATTACTCGTTAAAATATGTTTTACTTTTAAAAAACTTCATTTTCCCAGGAGGGAGAAGTCATTTCTTCCTTAATTCCTGGGCCAGCTTGGTTGCTTAGGTTACAGTTCACCAAATATCAGCAGAGATTATGCCCCAATGAAATTTTTTTAATATTTTTTTTTGTAATTCCACTTACAGTTTATATCCGGAGCACTGAATTATACAGGAGCCAGTCTTTGTGCTACATCTTTTTACTTGCCACGGGCATATAATGTCCCGCTTCACGGAGCTCTTGTTGCATATAGGCAAACAGTGTGGACCCAGATCAGACTGCTCCTAAAGGAGCAGTCTGATCTGGGTCCATATTGTTTGCAACAATGACTTTTAAAGTAACCGGCAGGAGACAAAGCAGACGACAATAGTTGTGACTGGCGCTTTAAGGGTTAAAAGTCATCCCCTCCTAAACCGGTGAATGGATTTCGAAATAATTTTACAGGACTGTTTCTTGGGTGACCTTCTACCAAAATTGCCCAAATGGTTCTGTTCGGCTAAAAAAAATGGCTGCCAGAGCTAAAAATAGAAAAACCACTAGGCCACTGACCCAATTTCAAAATTATTTCATAGGAATGTTCCTTGGGTGACCCTCTACCAAAATTGCTCAAACCATTCTGCTCAGATGAACAAGATGGCCACCAGAACTAAAAATAGAAAACCTTAAAATGTCTTTTTGTCTGTCATCAATTTACTTAAAAGACATCTCCTAAACCAGTGAACGGGTTTAGAAATAATTTTACAGGAATGTTCCTTTTGGGACCCTCTACCAAAATTGCCTTAATGGTTCTGCTCCGCTGAACAAAATTGTCACCACAACTAAAAATAGAAAACCATAAAACGACATCTCCTCCAAGGCCACTGGCCCAATTCCTAAATAATTTCACAGGAATATTCCTTGGGTGACCCTCTGCCAAAATTGCTCAGTTCTGCTCAGAAGAACAATATGGCCTCCAGAGCTAAAAACAGAAAAACCTTTAAACATCTTCTCATCTGTCAACCATTTACTGTCACCCAAGGCATTCATTTGAAACTGTTTCAAAATCCATCCACCGGTTAAAGAGGAGAAGTTGTAAAAAGGTTTTTCGTTTTTAGCTCACCTGAGCTCTGCTCAGGATGAGCTATTGTGATCACTTTTCGTCCGTCGTCCGTCCATCCGTCCGTCCATGCGTCCGTCCGTTAACATTTTCAAACAACTTTTCCTCTGAAGCCGCTGAGCCAATTTTGCTCAAATTTCATATGGAGCCTCCTTAAGGTGGGGGAACGAAAAATTGCTAAAATGGTCGCGGTGCGTTGACCAAGATGGCCGCCACGCCCATATATGGTAAAAACCTTTAAAAATCTTCTCCTCCAGAACCGAGAATGCCTTGGGGCTGAACCTTTGCAGGAATAATCGGGGATGAGAGGTCTACCAAAATTGCTAAAAGAATTGTCGTACATTAACGTTTGACCTTTTTACGGCAAGGTCAAGTTTGCTTCCCTATGCATTTGTATGGGAAAAACCTTTAAAAATCTTCTTCTCCAAAACCAAGCATGCCTTATGGCTGAATCTTTGCATATATCATCGGGAACAGGAGGGCTACCAAAATTGCTAAAATAATGGTCGTACGTTGACATTTGACCTTTTTTACGATAAGGTCAATTTTGCTTCCTTATGCATTTGTAAAGGAAAAATGTCCAGAATTTCAAACAACTTCTCCTTTCGAGCCTCTGGGCCAATTTTGCTCAAATTTCATATGGAGCTTCCTTAGGTAGGGGGAACAAAAGATTGCTAAAATGGTTCGTTGACCAAGATGGCTGCCATGCCCATATATGGTAAAAACGTTTAAAAATCTTCTTCTCTAGAACCAAGGATGCTTTGGGGCTGAATGTTTGCATAAATCATCGGGGACAGGGGGTCTACCAAAGTTGCTAAAATAATGGTCATACATTGACATTTGACCTTTTTACGGCAAGGTCAAGTTTGCTTCCTTATGCATTTGTATGGGAAAAAACATTTAAAAATCTTATTCTCCAAAACCAAGGATGGCTTGTGGCTGAATCTTTGCATATATCATCTGGAATGGGTGGTCTACCAAAGTTGCTAAAATAATTATCATACATTGACATTTAACCTTTTTACGGCGAGGTCAAGTTTGCTTCTGTATGCATTTGTATGGGCCCCATACATTTGTATGGAAAAAATGTTGATAATTTCAAATGGCTTTTCCTCTGAAGCCTCCAGGCCAGTGTTGCTCAAATTTCATGTGGAGCCTCCATGGGCAGGAGAATGAAAGATTGCTAAAATGGGTATGGTCCATTGATCAAAATGGCTGCCATGCCCATATATGGTAAAAGCCTTTAAAAATCTTCTTCTCCATAACCAAATAAGCCCTGGGTCCTAATCTTTGCACAAATTATGGGGGACAGGAGATCTACCAAAATTGCTAAAATGATGGTTCTATGTTGACATTTGACCTTTTTACGTAAAACTCCAAGGTCAAATTTGCTTCCCCATTTGTATGGGCCATATACATTTATATTGAAAGTATCGAAGTGACTTGTAGATCAACAGTAGTTAAAATTGTTCTGATTGGAAATCTAAGATGGCCATCATCTGGTTTATATTTATAATATTTCCCTGCCACTGTGCTGTTTACATGTATAAAATCATGATTCTTTAAAAACCACTTAGCCAATTTCCACCAAATTTCACATTGATCCTTCTGTTGAAATGTGATTGATAGTTTATTCATATGATCATGCTCCGTTGCCTGTCAGGCCCATATATTCTTCTTCAAAACTAAGAACTGCTCAAATGATGATATTTTCATTAGTTGCGATGATAGGATTGGAAAAATGTTGCATAACATCTGCATGTCTGCAGTGGCTATGTCACTCAGGTGAGCGAACCGTGGCCCGTGGGCCTCTTGTTACCTCTGGTGGCCATCTTTTCATCCGAGCGCAATGGTTTGAGCACTTTTGGTAGAGGTCACACAAGGAACAGTAAAGTGTAATTATTTTAAAATCTGTTCACTGGTTAAAGAGAAGAAGTCATTTAAAGGTTTTTCTATTTTTAGCTCTGGTGGCCATCTTGTTTATCAGAGTGGAACAGTTTGAGCAATTTTTGTAGAGGGTCACCCAAGGAATATTCCTGTGAAATTATTTTGGAATTGGGCCAGTGGCCTTGGAGAAGATGTCGTTTTAAAGTTTTTTCTATTTTTAGCTCTGGTGGCCATTTTGTTCAGAGGAGCGGAACCATTTAGGCATTTTTTGTAGATGGTCCCCCTAGAAACATTCCTGTAAAATTATTTCAAAGTCCCTTCACTGGTGTAGGAGAAACTTGCTATGTAGGAATATGATGACCTCTGGATGAAAACAAGCTAAAGTCTTGTCAATTGGAAACCCAATATTGCCGCATTGGTTCGGCTCCATTGAACAAAATGGCCACCAGAGCTAAAATTAGAAAAATCTTCAAATGATTTCTCCTTTACCAGTGGCCCAGTTTCAAAATATTTGCACAGAAGTATTTCTCCAATGGCCCTCTACCAAAGTTGCTAATTTTTAAGGTTTTGTTCGGCTGAACACAATGATGTCCAGAGCTGAAAATAGAAAAACCTTAAAAGACATCTCCTCTGTGGCCAGTGACCCGATTTCAAAGTAATTTCAAAAAAGTGTTTCTCTTATGGCCCTATACAGAACTTGCTAAAATGGTTCTGCTCAGCTTAATGAAATGGCCGCCAGAGCTAAAAAAAACTTTTCTCCTCCTTGGCCAGTGGCCCAATTTCAAATGATTTCATAGAAATGTTCCTCTTATCCCCCTTAACCAAACTTGCTAAAATGGTTCCACTTTGCAGAACAAAATGATTGCCAGAGCTGAAAATAGAAAATCTTTAAACAAATCTCCGAGTCCAGTGGCCGATTTTCAGAATAATTTCACAGAAATGTTCCTCTTTGCCCCTTTACAAAAACAGCTAAAGTGGTTCTGCTCTATTGAACAAAATGGTCACCAGAGCTAAAAATAGGAAAACCATTAAATGACATCTCCTCCTCGGCCAGTTGCCAGATTTCAAAGTAATTGCACAGATACTTTCCTAGGCTGAACAAAATGGCTGCCAAAGCTAAAACTTGACAAAAAACAAGGTCTTCAGGGTCTTCTTTCCCTGCTGGTGTTTCACAAAGGATGAGTTGCACTTTAGCCATTTTTGTGCCCATGATTTATTTGGGTGAAATTCAAGTGTATGGTCAGAAGTGTAAAATTCCCTCAAAACTTACTAGCCCTAATGGTCTAAATTTTTCATTTAGATGCTAAAAATAAAAAGTGAAGAAAGTTCTAAAACTCTCACTCGCCCTGCCTTAAAATTTACTGGAAAACGCAAGCGGGCGAGTGGAATTTTACACCCCTGATGGTAGTTTGACCTTTGCCAGTTCACATAAACACAATTTGAATTTAATGATCACATATAGAATCATGCAACTTCGGTTTTGTTGCAAGATGGTGTTTATAGAGTTTTGTCGACTTATTTGACATACATGTATTAGATAAAAAAAAACAATGACTTTACATACTTCTGGAGTAATTAAAGCATGCTCGTGTCATGATCCATACCTGCCTTATCACTTGACAAAATTTCACAGAAATGTTCCTCTTATGCTTTTCAACAAAATTTGCAAAAATGGTTCCTCTTAGCTGAACAAAATGGCCACCAGAGTTAATAATAGACAAGAGAAAGCTCAGCAGAGTCTCCTTTCCCTGCTGGTGCATCACATGGTCGTCTTTCCCCTGCTGGTGCTTCATATGGTCTTCTTTCTCTGCTGGTGCTTCACATGGTCTTCTTTCTCTGCTGGTGCTTCACATGGTCTTCTTTTCTTGCTGGTGCTTCACAAATTTTCTACTTTAAAGTTTTTCCATAACAACCAAATTAAAACGGCCACCTTTGATCGACTCTCTCTCGAGCCATGACACCATCACTTCCACAAGCTAACTTTTTGAAATCAAGATATCTCAAAAACTATTTGAGTTCTTGTATTGAACATGCTGATAGGGGGATGATAAGTAGATGACCTGACTAACTTTTGAAAAAAAAGTCTGAATTGTTTCTTTTTTACCTATGGCCCTTCGAAAATTTCATCATTTTAACGTTGTAAGCAAGATACCTCGAAAAGTGTTTAAGCCATTGCCTTTAAACTTGACAGGCTGATAGGGAATGAGGAGTAAATGACCTAATTGTCAAATAATTTCAATTTTTGGATGGGTTCTTTAAAGAAAAAATCTTTTTTACCTTCTACAGATATCATAATTATTGCCCTTCTATCAGGGCTCTGGAAATTTTGAAATCTGAATCGGTCCAACCGATGGCGATGACGTCATCAATGAGCCCATTTTCAAAAAAATAAATATGTATATATCACCTGTCACGAAAACTAATGACAATTGGCAGTCCTATAACTCCTTTTAAATAATACACCTCACTCCGTTATATGACGGAAGTCCGGGTATTACGAGCATGATCAAAGCCGGCGTCATCAATAAATACAGTCAGGTATGTAAAAAGAAAGAAAAAAAAACAACAAGTGATTCCCGTCTTGTATAAGCGCGAAGACGGCGGGAAACAGGAGAGATGGAACGAAACGACTTTGATGGACCTAATTAGGTCTAATAAAAAAGGCCTGCGCCACGGACGGTTTTGCAGTTTTCAATGTTTGATCAGAGTGCTTAAATTTTAAGCACTGACCAATCTTGTCTAGCGCAAGTGGTGCATTACTTATTTTTACCGTGAAATCTACCTTGAATTATACTCGCGTGTTACGGCAATCGACAACAAAAAAAAAAAACAAAAAAAGAAAAAAAAAAAGCAATCAATAATACCCAGATCAGACGCCGTTGTATGCGACATCTGATCAGGACGTACACGGTTTGGGAGAAGAGGAATTAAGAAAACGGGTGCGTTCAAACAGTGCATTCTTTTATCACTCTAAGTAAAGCTTTGATTTTTTGGACACGCCGACTGCACTTGGATGTTTTGCAGTCTCAGTGTATTCACACGTGTCACACAAACGGATTAATTATCAGACTACCGTTACTGATGATTCGTGTTAATCGCTTGTCTACGGCACAAATGTCAGTGAAGTGTTAATTTTTTGACAATGTTTGGATAATGACGTAATTAATTTGTGCTGCGGTAGGTTGCCGTTATTCAGCTGTCTCTCCAATATACATGTCAAATGACCGTTTAGAGCCTTTTAACTACCATAATATCGCATTTAAAAGGTGCGCGGACGTTGTCAGTTTGGGAAGACTTGACCGTTTGTGATTTTTTAGACATCATTGATTCGTGAAAATTGGTTGGTTTGGGAAAAATGGGGTTCAAGGCACAAACCTGTTGGACCGATTTATTAGCGTTTTGGGGTGTTTGAAATCGGTCCAGAATTCTTAATTTCGGTCCAGACCGGCTATTTTTCCGGTTTTCCCGAGCCCTGCCTTCTATATTTCAACAAACTGATGTGGGCACAGTATGATTTACTACATGTTCATGCTAACCAATAACCAGAAGTGATCTGTCCTTGCCTGAGCAGCATTTTCAACCTCTTGAAACCTCTCCTAGTTATACTTTAAGTATACAATCTCTTGCATATAATTTAACTGAACTCAAAATTATTAAATAATTTCCACTATAAATTATACTTTATCCCAATTACATGTACACATTTACAGAAGTTGACTCAGTTGAGCAATGTGGCCCATGGTCTCTTGTTATTTTAGTAGGCAAGTTGTGAAAAATGAGATACCAAGCTGTCTGTTTTGATCATTTTAGATTTGTGGTGAATTAAGATTAAAATAGCCTGAAATCTTGGTTCCAAATAAGGCACTTCATCACGAAAACAAACCTATATAATTTTGACCCCCTTAAACCCCACTTTTATATAGTAAAACTGGGGTTTACAGGGGTATACATTATTTTTCTTATTTCTGCTCAAAACATAGATTGTGGGTACTCGTTAGAACCGCCTCACCGAGGCGGTTCTAACGAGTACCCACAATCTATGTTTTAAGCAGAAAATGTGAAAAAATATCAGAGTTTTTATCTGAAAGTTTTCAGTTTTTGGAGGTGAAATTTTCAATATATTTGAACAGGCGTGTTTTCGTAATGTTTTTTCAACCAAACATTGGCACAGATAATCTGAGTTTGCTATTGCTCCGGAAGCACTTTTATCAACAGCCATGGATTATGCTATACATGTGTATATGCCATTGACTGATTACCATAAATGAGTGTAAAAAATCTTCCAGGGAAGTGCTGAACATGTATGGATATACTAAATCAGTTACTGTCTGAGGATAAATAAATGTTATGAAGAGGAACATTAAAAAATCCATACAATCTTAAATTTTACCATTGGCCATGAAGCATTTAATCAGTCATTGACTGATTCAGTGCTATATTTGCCCTTTGATTAACGTGAATGAGTGTCAAAAATCTTCCAGGGAAGTGATTAACATGTATGGATATAGACAGTCTTAACCTTTGTCATGCTGAATAAATTAAGATGTCATGCCACCTATAATTCTCAGCCAATCAGAGTCCTTCATCCAGATTGCTGATATAAATTCAGATACTAAATGGCAAACAGTGCAGATCCAGATCAGTTGGCTTCTTCAGAAGCCAACTGATCTGGATCTACACTATTTGCAAAGGCAGGGTATATCCGGGCTCAGCAGGACAAGGGTTAGATTTCACCATTGCTCCGGAAGCACTTTATCAAAGTTCATAGACTGATTCATTGCTATATTTGCCCTTTTATTAACGTGAATGAGTGTCAAAAATCTTCTAGGGAAGTGCTTAACATATATGGGTATAGACAATTTTAAATTTCACCATTGCTCCGGAAGCACTTTATCAAAGTTCATGGACTGATTCTTTGCTATATTTGCCCTTTGATTAACGTGAATGAGTGTCAAAAATCTTCCAGGGAAGTGCTTAACATGTATGGGTATAGACAATCTTAAATTTCAACATTGCTCCGGAAGCACTTTATCAAAGGTTGTGGACTGGTCCACTGGTGATTTCCATTGACTGATTAAAATGATTAAAACTAAAACACTGTTTCTGCACACCAGTCTCATGTAACAGGGCCCAGTTGTTCAAAGCTAATGACATCGATAGTTAATGATTCGTTAAAATTTACATTGAGTGATACGCAAATATGCTGAAATTTTTTGCTGAAAAGATGCGAGTAGCTTTTCACATTTTTTCAGCAAAAAATATCAGAATATTGTATATTGAATCCGCTAAATCAGTTAACGAATTGACCCTTAACGAGCTCGTTAAGCTAACAACGCTTTGAACAACTGGGCCCAGAAAGGTTACCATTGCTCTGGCAGCACTTCATCAGAGAGCCGGCCTCGGTGGCTCAGTTGGATGCGCCGTCCGACTGGAGACCAGGAGGTCGCGGGTTCAACCCCCGCTGAGGTCGGCAACATTCTTTCGTGGAGATTGATCATGAAATATTTTCTACGGTCATTCTCTCTTCCGCTGATTCAAGAAGGGCAGTTGTCAGTTTCTGGCGAAAGAATGTGCACAATACTGGTGAACCGCTTAGAGGACTAAGCCTGCCCAGTAAATGTGTGGTTAGGTAAACTGACCGCGCTCGACATGACCACATTGGGTTGACTGGGCCGTAAAACCTCAACACAAAACTTCATCAAAGATTTTGAGATTAGTGTTGTCATTTTCACTTTTAAACAGGTGGATACATTGATACCTTTAAGAGCAATATTAGTTTCTACCATTAAAGTATCATGGGATGGACTTATTTCTGACAGTGGTAAAATCAAGGTTGGATTCACTCAGTGGCTGAAATTATAGCTTAATCTTCCCAGAATGTTGGTATTTTCAGCCTATTTAGAAAAATCATCACCATGAAAAAAAACTGGGGAATATCCTGTACACACATTAATGTGCGCTTAGCATAGAATTTTTTTTTTTTAGCTCACCTGAGCAAAAGCTCAGGGTGAGCTATTGTCATCACCCTATGTCCGTCGTCCGTCGTCAACAATTAGTTTGTTAACACTCAAGAGGTCACAGTTTTGACCCAATCTTGGTGAAACTTGGTCAGAATGTTTGCCTCTATGAAATCTAGGTCAAGTTCGATACTGGGTTACTTGGGGTCAAAAACTAGGTCACCAGGTCAAATCAAAGGAAAAACTTGTTAACACTCTATAGGTCATAGTTTTGACCCAATCTTGATGAAACTTGCTCAAAATGTTTGCCTCTATTAAATGTAGGTCAAGTTCGAAACTGGGTCACTTGGGGTCAAAAACTAGGTCACCGGGCCAGATCAGCAGAAAACCTTGTTAACACTCTAGCGGTCACATTTTTGAAGCAATCATCATGAATCTTGCTCAATATATTTGTTTTGATGATTTCTAGGTCAAGTTCGAAACTGGGTCACCTGGGGTCAAAAACTAGGTCACCTGGCCAGATCAGCAGAAAACCTTGTTAACACTTTAGCAGTCACATTTTTGAAGCAATCATCATGAATCTTGCTCAATATGTTTGTCTTGATGATTTCTAGGTCAAGTTCGAAACTGGGTCACTTGGGGTCGAAAACTAGGTCACCGGGCCAGATCAGCAGAAAAGCTTGTTAACACTCTAGCGGTCACATTTTTGAAGCAATCATCATGAATCTTGCTCAATATATTTGTCTTGATGATTTCTAGGTCAGGTTCGAAACTGGGTCACCTGGGGTCAAAAACTAGGTCACCTGGCCAGATCAGCAGAAAACCTTGTTAACACTCTAGCAGTCACATTTTTGAAGCAATCATCATGAATCTTGCTCAGTATGTTTGTCTTGATGATTTCTAGGTCAATTTCGAAACTGGGTCACTTGGGGTCAAAAACTAGGTCACCGGGCCAGATCAGCAGAAAAGCTTGTTAACACTAGCGGTCACATTTTTGAAGCAATTATCATGAATCTTGCTTATTATGTTTGTCTTGATGTATTCTAGGTCAAGTTCAAAACTGGGTCACCTGGGGTCAAAAACTAGGTCACCTGGCAAGATCAGCAGAAAACCTTGTTAACACTCTAGCGGTCACATTTTTGAAGCAATCATCATGAATCTTGCTCAATATGTTTGTCTTGATGATTTCTAGGTCAAGTTCGAAACTGGGTCACTTGGGGTCAAAAACTAGGTCACTGGGCCAGATCAGCAGAAAACCTTGTTAACATTCTAGCGGTCAAATTTTTGAAGCAATCATCATGAATCTTGCTCAATATATTTGTCTTGATGATTTCTAGGTCAAGTTCAAAACTGGGTCACCTGGGGTCAAAAACTAGGTCACCTGGCCAGATCAGCAGAAAACCTTGTTAACACTCTAGCAGTCACATTTTTGAAGCAATCATCATGAATCTTGCTCAATATGTTTGTCTTGATGATTTCTAGGTCAAGTTCGAAACTGGGTCACTTGGGGTCAAAAACTAGGTCACCGGGCCAGATCAGCAGAAAACCTTGTTAACACTCTAGCAATCACATTTTTGAAGCAATCATCATGAATCTTGCTCAATATGTTTGTCTTGATGATTTCTAGGTCAAGTTCGAAACTGGGTCACTTGGGGTCAAAAACTAGGTCACCGGGCCAGATCAGCAGAAAACCTTTTTAACACTCTAGCGGTCACATTTTTGAAGCAATCATCATGAATCTTGCTCAAAATGTTTGTCTTGATGATTTAAAGGTTGAGTTCGAAACTGGGTCACTTGGAGTCAAAAACTAGGTCACCGGGCCAAATCAGCAGAAAACCTTGTTAACACTCTAGCGGTCACATTTTTGAAGCAATAATCCTGAATCTTGCTCAAAATGTTTGTCTTGATGATTTCTAGGTCAGGTTTGAAACTGGGTCACGTGGTGTCAAAAACTAGGTCACCAGGCGAAACCAGCAGAAAACCTTGTTAACACTCTAGCGGTCACATTTTTGAAGCAGTTATCATGAATCTTGCTCAAAATGTTTGTCTTGATGCGGTCACATTTTTGAAGCAGTTATCATGAATCTTGCTCAAAATGTTTGTCTTGATGAGTTCTAGGATAAGTTTGAAACTGAGTCACTTGAGGGTCAAAAACTAGGTCACCGGGCCAAATCAGCAGAAAACCTTGTTAACACTCTAGCGGTCACATTTTTGAAACAATCATCATGAATCTGGCTCAAAATGTTTGTCTTGATGATTTCTAGGTCAAGTTCGAAACTGGAACACCCGTGGTCAAAAACTAGGTCACCTGGCCAAATTAGCATAAAATCTTGTTATCACTCTAGCGGTCACATTTTTCAAGCAATTATCATGAATCTTGCACAAAATGTTTGTCTTGATGAGTTCTAGGTCAAGTTCGAAACTGGGTCACTTGGTGTCAAAAACTAGGTCACCGGGCCAAATCAGCAGAAAACTTTGTTATAATCATTTTGAACTTTGATCAGAATGTTTGCCTTGATCAGTTCTAGATCAGGCTCTCAAAGTGCTATGTTGCACAGGTGAGCGTTACAGGGCCATCATGGCCCTCTTGTTTTTTTTTTATGAAAGCTTATACTTGTATTGCAGATAAAACTTGCAGTGAAATGGGAAGAAGTTGCTGACGATGGTAACAGTTTGTTCTGTTTGATATTTGAAGCCGAGCTGGAATGATGATGATGCTAAACTTTTGGGAGAAGTTACATTATGAAAACATGCCTATTCAAATATATTGAAAATTTTACCACCAAAAAAAGGCAATTTTTCAGATAAAAAAATCTGATATTTTTCATATTTCTGCTCAAAACATAGAAGTTGAGGCAGTTCTAACGAGTACCCACAATCTATGTTTTCGAGCAGAAATAAGAAAAATAATGTATACCCCTGTAAACCCCAGTTTTACTATATAAAAGTGGGGTTTAAGGGGGTCAAAATTATAGAGGTATGTTTTCGTGATGTATAACAATGAAGAATGGATGGTTATGAACAACCCTGCTTTCAACAGCTTTCAGAGAGTCTTTTTTGTGTCTTAACCCTTGTCCTGCTGAATAAATTATTAAGCCATGCCTTCTAATTTCTAGCCAATCTGGTTACTTGATCCAGATTATTGCTATAAATTCACATACTTAATGGCAAACAGTGCAGATCCAGATCAGTTGGCTTCCTCAGAATCCAACTGTTCTGGATTTACAGTTTGCAAAGGCAGGGTATATCCGAATTCAGCAGGACAAGGGTTAAGCATTACACAGATTAATTAAATTTGCACTTTTGTCACAATTTAATGAAAACCTTTTTGTCATATTATAACTACCTATCTACAAACAAGTTTTATTCTATTCGATTCATTATTGTTTTTTTGTTTTTTTTTAAATCAGATATTTTTATTTTCCTCATACATGTAGTAAAATGGCTGAAAGTTATGCAAAAAGTGATAGGGTAGGTAGATTTGAGTCAGGTTTTCTCCACTTCTTCAAATTTTTGGACATTTTGTTAAACATCAGTAATTAAAAGTCCATACTTAAAATGTTAAGAATGTTTTCTCAGATGATGGAAAAAAAAAAAAAAAAAAAAAAAAATCATTTACTGTAGAAACTACTGAGTCAGAACTGTGTTTGTCATAGCTGAGTTTTGTCGTTACTTGAACCCATGTCCTGCTGAATAAATTAAGATGCCACAGCCTTTTTAAATTTTCAGCCAATCAGATTACTTGATCCAGATTGTTGATATAAATTCACATACTGAATTGCAAAAAGTGCAGATGCAGATGCAGATCAGTTGGCTTCTTAGAAGCCAACTGATCTGGATCTACACTGTTTGCAAAGGCAGGGTATATCCGGGTTCAGCAGGGCAAGGGTTAATTTTAGGGTACTGTATTTACCCTAAGTATTTGGATAGAATGGCTTGAGCAAACAATGTAGACCCAGATCAGATGATGCAGAAGGTGTGTCTGATCAGGACCTGCATTTTTTACACTCAGCAGGAAGTTTGGACATATCTGTATGAAGTAAAATGAACTATATGTAATTCAAATTTTAGTAAAATATAGTAAGATGTACAAATACTTTGGGTAAATACAGTAAATACATGTATCTTCAAACAAAGTGCTGGCCCCTGTGGCTCAGTTGAATGTGCGCCTGACTGGTGATCAGGAGGTTGTGGGCTCGACCCCAGTGGGGTGGTGGTTTGCCAGCCTTGGTGGCTCAGTTGCATGCGCGTCTGACTGGAGACCAGAAGGTCGCCAGTTCGACCCCCGCTGAGGTCGGCAACCTTCTTTCATGAAGATTGATCATGAAATATTTTCTGTCGTCAGTCTCTCCCTTATACTGATCCAAAAAGGGAAGTTGTCAGTTTCTGGCAAAAGAATGTGCACAATACTGGTTAACAGCTTAGAGGACTAAGCCTGCCCAGTAAAAATGCGCTTAGGTAAACAGACCGCACTTGATATGACTCCATTGGATTGACTGGGCCATATAACCTCAGCACAAACAAACAAAAAAAAAAGCGCAGAAAGAGAAAACAAATGGTTTCTAATAAGGTATTGTCATTCAGAACAAAATATTTTCTTTTGGAATTATGAAGCATCGAGGTGGCAGAGATCACAAGGTCCTCCAGGCAAAAGGAAAGCTCCTGTTGGACTGAATTTATGTGCAGGCTGGGCTGAACCGACAAATGAATCTCTCTACACCCACCCATGGGAAGGTGTTTGTTTGTTTGTGTTGAGGTTTTACGGCCCAGTCAACCCAATGGGGTAATGTCGAGCACGGTCAGTTTACCTAACCCCATGTTTACTGAGCAGGCTTAGTCCTCTAAGTGGTTAACCAGTATTGTGCACATTCTTTCACCAGAAACTGACAACTGCCCTTCTTGAATCAGGTGAAGGGAGAGAATGACTGCAGAAAATATTTCATGATCAATCTCCACAAAAGAATGTTGCCGACCTCAGCGGGGGTTGAACCCGCTAACTCCTGGTATCCAGTCGGATGGCGCAGCCAACTGAGCCACCGAGGCCGCATGGGAAGGTGTAAAATTGGCATTTGTAGAGATGTGGCTGTTGTTGTTAAGTTAAATCAATATATAGTAAAAATGAACTTTAGGGAAATTGGAAAATTGGCTGTTATTGGGAGATAGCTGTTGAGAGGAGGTTTTGCTTTATGTTAGAGTCTTGTTTGTGTGAGGAAGCTCAATTTTTTTTCAGGGGGTGATTGGATGTGGAGAAGGTATCCTGTACCTTACATCACTGAGGCATCCAACTGATAATGGCTTACAATTCGCTGCTCTCTCTTTCAATTCCTGTACGATCTTTTCTATCTCTTTTTCTCCCTTTTCTTTGAGATAACACAAAATGACCCACAAGGTTTGACGTTTCTTTCAGCTGCAACACAATCAATTGATCATTTTTATACCCTGCCACACGATAGTGGCGGGGTATTATGGTTTCTCGTTGGACGTCCATGTGTCTGTCCGTCCGTCCGTCAGTCGTCCGCCCATCCGTTCGTTTTTCATTTCCAGATGATAACTTGAGTAAACTTCAGTGGATTTTCACCAAACTTGGTGTGTGCATTGATATTGTGGAGGTCTGGTTTGGGATTGCTAATGGGCAATTTTCGTCACATTTTTAAGGAGTTATCTGCCCGCGACACGATAATGGCGGGGTATTATAGTTTAACCTTTTTATAAGCTCACCTGAGCAAAAGCTCAGGGTGAGCTATTGTCATCATCCTCTGTCAGTCGTTTGTCGTTCGTCATCAACAATTAGTTTGTTAACACTCTAGAGGTCATAGTTTTGACCCAATCTTGATGAAACTTGGTCAGAATGTTTGCCTCTATGAAATCTAGGTCAGGTTCGATACTGGGTTACTTGGGGTCAATAACTAGGTCACCAGGTCAAATCAAAGGAAAAACTTAACAATCTAGAGATCATAGTTTTGACCCAGTCTTGATGAAACTTGCTCAAAATGTTTGCCTCTATTAAATCTAGGTCAAATTCAAAACTGGGTCACTTGGGGTTAAAAAACTAGGTCAACAGGCCAGATCAGCAGAAAACCTTGTTAACATTCTAGCGTCACATTTTTGAAGCAGTCATCATGAATCTTGCTCAAAATGTTTGTCTTGATGATTTCTAGGTCAAGTTTGAAACTGGATCACTTGGAGTCAAAAACTAGGTCACCGGGCCAAATCAGCAGAAAACTTTGTTAACACTCTAGGGGTCATATTTTTTAAGCAATCATCATGAATCTTACTCAAAATGTTTGTCTTGATGATTTTTAGGTCAGGTTTGAAACTGGTCACCTGGGGTCAAAAACTAGGTCACCTCGCTAGATCAGTGGAAAACCTTGTTAACTCTCTACTGGTCACATTTTTTCAAGCAATCATCATGAATCTTGCTCAACATGTTTGTCTTGGTGATTTCTAGGTCAAGTTTGAAACTGGGTCACTAGGGGTCTAACACTAGGTCACCTGGCCAAATCAGCAGAAAACCTTGTTAACACTCTAGCCGTCACATTTTTGAAGCAATCATGAATCTTGCTCAAAATGTTTGTCTTGATGATTTCTAGGTCAAGTTTGAAACTGGGTCACATGGGGTCAAAAACTAGGTCACCAGGCCAAATTGGCAGAAAACTGTTTACACTCCACATTTTTTAAATAATCATCATAAATGTTGCTCAAAATGTTTGTCTTGATGATTTCTAGGTCTAATTTAAAACTGGGTCAATAATATCAGAAACTAGTTCACCCAACCAAATCAAAGGAAAACCGTGTTGATGCTCTAGAGGTCACATTTTTGAAGTGATCATCATGAATCTTGCTCAAAATGTTTGTCTTGATGATTTAAAGGTGATGTATAGTTTTCTGTCCAGTGACTCTCTTAAGTTTTTCCGTTTAGGTCAGTTTCTCAGTAATTATTGGTCCTACAGAGTGATATTTGGTACTTGTGAAGTGTTTGTGTTCAGGTCAGTTTCTCAGTAACTATTGCTCCTACAGCCAGTGATACTTAGTACCTGCATACATCTTAGCATGGCCTCTTGAGTGCAGTCATCCATATTTGACCTTGACCTTTATTTCACAGTCCATTAGACATGCTACATTGTCTTACTTGTTAATATAATCATTTTGAACTTTGATCAGAATGTTTGCCTTGATCAGTTCTAGATCAGGTTCTCAGAGTGCTATGTTGCTCAGGTGAGCGTTACAGGGCCATCATGGCTCTCTTGTTTTTCATCATATTGTTTTTGCAAGTTTTCTTGACAGTGTCTTAATATCAACAGGGCCTACTAGCCTAAAATTCTCAAACAGTAAGAAGTTTTTTCTGATTTTATGGGAGTATAGGGAGTTTAGCACTCTTGGTAAAATTTTCAGCATGTGGCATTTTGAAATATATTTGATATTTTTGCCTGGAAACAGGATTTGGCATTTCATGCAAATTGTCTCCAGTTGGAAATGACTTGTTTGAACAGTCTAATCCTGTTTTCTGGGTAAAAATAAGTAAAATATCAGTTTGTTGTCTGCTGAATTAGCCCAGAGAGTAGTAATAGTGAAAAAAAAGAACTTTTGTAATTCATTGTTAACTTATTTGTTGTGTAAAAATCCTCCAAAAACAGGGAGTTGTCTGTTGTTTTAAGAAAACTTTTTCTCCCAAATTGTACTCAAGGCTTACCCTGACATTTATTCCATGCTTTACTTGGGATTGAATCATCAAGTTGCATTTGTAAGAGGTCATTTCTCACTTGTACATGATCGATTGTGAAATTATTTCTATGGTCATTCTCTCCCTTCGTTGATTCAAAAAGGGTCAGGTGAAAAAAATGCACAAGTACTGGTTAACTGCTTAGAGGACTAAGCCTGCATGCCCAGTGACTTGGAAAAAGTGTGGTTAGGTAAACTGACCATGCTTGACATGACCCCAATGGGTCACCTCAACACAAACAATTCACTTGTATTTTGCTTTTTAAATAATTCAATTCTTATGTGAAGGAGAGGTTTTTTGATTTGTAAGGACGTTTTTTTTTTCAGAATGAATATTTATATGTATATCTAATTATCTATCTTGTTAAAGGTATTCTTTCTGTCATTTTGTAGATTTTTTACATCAGTCTATTTCGATAACAGAGGATCTAGTCAGGGACTTCTCTGTTTGCATGTGGACACACAGGCTTCTATGGAGCCTGCTTGTAAAAAGTCCTGGGCCCGGTTGTTCAAAGCGTCGTTAGCTTAACGAGCTCGTTATGGGTCATTTCGTTAACTGTTTTAGCGGATTCAATACACAATATTCTGATATTTTTTGCTGAAAAAATGTGAGTAGCTTTTGCACTGCAAAAGCTACTCACATTTTTTCAGCAAAAAATATCAGAATAATTGCGTATCACTCGATGTAAATTTTAACGAATCGTTAACTAACGACATCGTTAGTTTTGAACAACTGGGCCCTGCTCTTCAGATCTGAGTCTTTATTGTTTGCATCCAAATACACCATTATAGGAATCAAACATGGCTTCTCCCAAGGGACCTGACGAATGTTAATGCATTGAAAAACCATGTTTGATCACTGTTATTGCATAAAAACTGAAAACATTTGCTACATTTTGTGTTATGTTTTGCACTATTTTGTTTGACCTTTTCACCGATGTCTGGCGAATGTAATTTCCATGGACTATGCTAGTTCTAGGGCTGGGAGTACACATCTCGTAACAGCAGTAAATCTGTGGCCCAGGTACAAGCATATTTAAAGTTGTGTAGGCATGCATTAACAGCGCGTGAATTGGCTTGTTAATACATGGCTTTTTGCCGATTAATGCATGGCTGTTAATAAAGTGCGGCACTGCTTTTTTATGCAATGAAACCTCTGAAAACACTATTGTTGGGCTCCAAAGCATACACTGTTTAGTTATACAACCGTGTTATATCCAAACAAAAATGTATAGATTATTTAGAAAAATGACCATTTATGGTCATTTTTCTATATAATTTATACATTTTTGCAATCCATCTCTGAACCGTGTTGTATCCAAAACACGATTGGGCTCCAAAGCATAAACCGTGTTAGTTATACAGCCGTGTTATATCCAAACAAAAATGTATAGATTATATAGAAAAATGACAATTTATGGTCATTTTTCTATATACATTTTTGGGATCCATATGAGACAGTAAACCAGGTTTTCAGCTTAACCCTTGTCCTTCTGAATAAATCGAGATGCCATGCCCACTTCTAATTTTCAGCCAGTCAGATTACTTGATCCAGATTGTTGATACAAATTCAAATACTGAATGGCAAATAGTGCAGATCCAGATCAGTTGGCTTCTTCAGAAGCCAACTGATCTGGATCTACACTGTTTGCAAAGGCAAGATACATCTGGGTTCAGCAGGACAAGGGTTACTGTATATCTGGTTTTATTTGCAAACAAAACATTTTTTTTTTTTTTTTTTTTGTATTTGTTTTGGCTGTATTGGAATTTGTCATGTGCAAAGAAAAGAAATCAGTTGGTGATCATATAAAAATTATTACTTGCAGGAAAAATTAATTAGTTATATATACATGTACTGAGTATGTTACAGTTTTCCCAGATTACATTTGTGTTCACTTTCACTTTTGAATTTGCAGACTTGTCATTATTCAAGAATATACAATATAGTTTCCATCTTTCTGTTCATCCGTTCGTTTGTTCTGTACGTATACTTGTCTGTTGGTTAGTTATTATCTGCTGAACCTCTGGATGAAGTAGTTCATACTTGCCCTGAAGTATGATACTGGTCTGAAGTTCTGTGCTGTACCACCGCCGGCCTCGGTGGCTCAGTTGGATGCGCCGTCCGACTGGAGACCAGGAGGTCGCGGGTTCAACCCCCGCCGAGGTCGGCAACATTCTTTCGTGGAGATTGATCATGAAATATTTTCTACGGTCATTCTCTCCCTTCCGCTGATTCAAGAAGGGCAGTTGTCAGTTTCTGGCGAAAGAATGTGCACAATACTGGTTAACCGCTTAGAGGACTAAGCCTGCCCAGTAAACGTGTGGTTAGGTAAACTGACCGCGCTCGACATGACCCCATTGGGTTGACTGGGCCGTAAAACCTCAACACAAACAAAATCTGTGCTGTACCATCTCGACCACATGAATGACCATGAGATCCAGATAATGGACTTAAAAAACATGTTTAGGTTTTTAGTTTTTGGTTAAAGTTTTTAGAGGAAAAGCGTGATTAGGGCAAGCTGTAAATTAGTTTTATTTCTGCAAGAAGAAAATATGTTGCAAATACTAATTATTGACAGATCCCTGTAAAGCATGCTATGGGCGAATGGGGAACACTGTGTTTTGCAAACTCATTACAAGTTGTGTTCTGCGTGTCAACCTCTTTTCTGATTGTTTATAAAAAAAAAAAAAAATGTTTTTTGTTGTACATGTGTATCTAATCTGTATTATCAAGTCTTTTGTGTAACCAATATACAGTACTGATATGCAGTTTTAATATCAATCTTTTTCTGCACTTAATGGTAAACTTAACGCTTAGCACTCTGGGTAAAATTTTCAGCAGACGACATTTTGAAATATTTTTCTTATTTTTCCCAGAAAACAGGATTTGACATTTCATGCAAATTGTCTCCTAAGGAGACAATTTGCATGAAATGTCAAATCCTGTTTTCTGGGAAAAATAAGAAAAATAACATCATTTTGTCGTCTGCTGAAAATGCCCAGAGAGTTTATAGCTACATTTACTTATTTAGTTTAATCTCACATTCTTCCAAAGTTTAAAGCTAAGCATACTGGGAAAATAATTAGCAGACAACATTTTAAAATATTTTTCTTAATTATCTCCGAAAATAAGATTTGCTATTTAATACAAATAGTCTCCCATAGAGACAATTTGCATGACATATCAAATCTTATTTTCTGGGAAAATAAGAAAAATATCAATTTGTCGTCTGCTAAATTAGCCCAGAGAATGGTAAACATTAAACAGCAAAAGCCACTCAGCTCAAATAGCATGCTTTTACATAGTCTTGATCTTAACTGTTAAGGTAAATAACTACTCTTCTAAGGGAGATCACTGAAATGAAAGTGTTTGCCTCCCTTCTCAGTGGGACTGCTCTTAAAGAATTTGCACCCGGAGGGGCTGCTCTTAAAGGGTAGAATTTGCTCCCAGAGAGGGAGCAATTTTTTTCCTTTAAGAGTAGCCCCCTTTGAGAAGAGAGTCATCTGTCTGGAAAACTATTTAGCTTCTGCTAGTGTGGTCTTTCTTTGATTAGAGAAGCAGATGCTTTCCCTTTGAGATGTATGTATACAGCTTAAGCCATACAAAAAAAGATGCATTTTGTAATACACATGTCATATAGCAAAGACTGACTAGACTGCAAAGATATGAAGTCTGAGCTGAAATCAAGTTTGGCAAGAAAAGGTGTTTTGTCTTTGGCTTAAGATAGATTTTCTGCATATCTCTAGTTCATTTTTCGACCAAACACTATTGATATTTTTTAAACTTGCACTGCCCAGGAGAGCATATGTTGTCATACTCATTAGAAGCTCACTGAAGCACTTCTAATGAATACCCATATGAGGGGAGTTCAATACGAGGGAAGATGGTTTCAACATTATTTTTCAATATAATCCCTCTTTACTTCAATGCATTTGGCCCACTTTCTTTTAAGCAGTCTATGCCTTTGAAATAAAAATCATCTATTTGGTCCTCAAACCAAGCCTCTATAGCAGCCTTGAGCTCATCATCGTCCCGAAATCTTGTTCCACGCAAGTGGGACTTCAAATTTCGAAACAGATAATAATCACTTAGGGCCAGGTCTGGACTGTATGGTGGGTGATTTAACTGCTCAAACTTGCACTCACGAATAGCCGCTTGTGCAACTCCGGACTTGTGCACAGGGGCATTATCATGCAGAAGAAGGACACCAACAGCTAGCTTTCCCCTTCGTTTTTCTTTAATAGCAACCCTTACTTGTTTAATGACATTTGCATAGTATTCTCCTATAATTGAAATACCAGCAGGCTTGTAATCTATCAGTATAATCAATCCCTTTGGAGTCCCAAAACACTGTGGCCATTACCTTGCTGGCTGATGGTTGGGTACAAAATTCCTTGGGTGGGGGTGAGTCAGGGCGCTTCCATTGCATGGACTCTTTTATAGTATCTGGGTCCCAGTGGTGAAGCCAAGTTTCATCTCCTGTTACAAGAGTGTGAAAGTCTTCTGGATTGGCATTGTACACTTCTAGAAGTTCTTGACTTGACTCCACCCTTTGCTGACGATCTTGCATGTTCAGGTTTCTGGGTACCTACCTGGCAGATACTTTTGACATGCCTAAATGTTCATGGATTCTAGTGTAAACACTTCCATTAGAAATACCACATTCTGAAGCAAGTTCGGCAACTTTGATTCGGCGATTGTTTAGCACAAGTCTCTCAACACGGTTGATCATCTCCTGGCTGATGACATCAGCAGGGCGACCTGGCCTTGGGTCATCTTCTAAGGAGTCTCACCCAGATTTTAATTCTGCTGATCACTTTGCCACTGTGGAATACTTTGGGCTACTATCACCATACACATCAGCCATGCGCCGATGGATTTCTTTGGCCTTTGCACCCTCCTTAGTGAGGAACTTTATGACTGCTCTGAACTCAGTATTCTTCCATTTTTGCCTATTGGTATAGATTTTCAAACAAAAAGTAAGAGCAAAAAATGTACATGTTGACTGAATGGCTGTTATCATTCAACTGACAAAGGTTTACACTGCACAAAAAATGAAAAACGAAATCTTGAATTGTATAGAAAAATACCGAGTTCTACAAACTTATTGAACTCCCCTCGTATCATTTCATGGAGAAATAAGGAAAATATTTATCTGGATACCTACTTCCTGCTTAGCTTGACCTGTAGAATAGTACCTATATAAATATTTTCTTACATCCAATGAAAGCAAATACTGTGGATATTTGTTGAAATTTATCGTGCATTTCCATACAGTATAGCTCCAGATCAGACATTTTATTTTCAGCTGAAAAGCACTGGTATTTTTCTTATATATCCATGAAAACATGTTATGTGTACTCACTAAAAATGCCTCACTGAGGCACTTCTAATAACAGAGCTGTGGAAATACCATGTCCGACTTGTCCCATTTCCCTGAGGACAAGTAAGAAATTTCAGTTTAGTTGTCCTGGGACAAAGAATTCATAGCTTTAACTTAGAAGAACATCCACATTATGAAATATATATGTTTCTTATTTCTCAAAGAAAACAAATGTTGTGGGTCCTCTAGAAATGCCTCACTGAGGTGCTTCTAATGAGTACCCACACATTTGTTTTCTTTGAGAAATAAGAAAAAATATCAGTTTTTGGGCTAGTAAATCTTGGTCTGACAAGTGGATTTTGACCATTTACTTCTTCCTGGACAAGAAATAAAAATTGATAATTCCACAACCCTGTCTAATAAGATCCTGTATCTTATGTTTTCATGGAGAAAGTGAGAAAAGATATTACATGGATACCCACTCTTATCTGGAGCACTGCTTAGAGGGTCAAGAAGTTGTTATCCAGAACCAGGGAATAGTGAAATGTATGTATGCTGAATATGTTGTTAGCCCACTCTTAGTCTCCTTATATGTGTGCTAATATGAGACTAACACTACTGTTCATGTAAATTTCTTAAAATTTCGAAAACTTTATTCCATATATATTAGTTTAACACTACTGTTCATGTAAATTTCTTAAAATTTCGAAAACTTTATTCCATATATATTAGTTTAAAAAAAAATATATATATATATATATATATATATATTTTTTTTTTTTTTTTTTTTTTGCTTAAGTTTTGTTCTTAAACTTAGGTGCACAAAATTTTAGGACATTTACCGTACTGTTCTAAAGGGAATTAATTTCAAGATCTGAAAGTATGTTGGGGCTCTACATTCATGAATAGTTTTCTTTGTCAAATCTTTTCTGGTATCTCACTGGAATTATCTTAAAGAGATGAATCTTTCATCCAAGCTTATTGAAACGTTTTCTGGATTTTCACTGAAACTACCTTAAAGACATGTATCTCAGATCCCAGGTTTATTGTATTTACCCTAAGTATTTTGAATGACCAGCATGAGGAAACAGTATAGACCCAGATGAGATGCCACAAAGGTCCATACTGTTTGCCCTCATCATGCTCTTTTTAGACACATCAACAGGTAGCAAACAGAGCCTTAGATTTTAGGACAAGTATGGTTAGGAGTTCAGGTATCTGAATTTTTAGAGTAAATATTGCATTTTCATGTAAAAAATTTAAGAATCTCTAACAGTATTTTCTTTTTATCTCAAAAGAATAAATTTTCTTGGGACCTGCAAAACCTAAGCTATTTCTTATATTGATTGATATGCTTTACTTTACACAAGCTTGTCATATTTATAAAAATAAACACTCTAATTTTCTAATTTGTGTTTTGTCATTTTTGTACCCCTTCACACAAAGTTTTAAAACGGGTTTATAGGAGTCCTCGTGTCCTCATACCTACCTCATACCTACACAATCAAAGCTTGAGATGCATCACATTGGTTGGTTGGTCAGTCGGAATTTATTATGCAAACTGCTACAAGTTTTGTTAAGTCTTTTAAAAAACTTCAAACTGAGAAATAATCTTCACGAATGGTAGCAGTGCATGATGTTAATAGTTTTTATGCCACGCCACCAAAAAAGTGGCGGGGTATTATGTTATACCCTCTTAAATTTTGAGTGTCAGTCCGTCCTTCCATCCGTCAGCGCCCCACCATTCTTCTGCCCGCAACTCCTCCTACAGTTTTAGGCCAATCCTTTTCAAACTTTACAGGCGCTTTAAGGATGGTCTGAAGATATGCATATTGTTTTTTCAGAATCCTGAAGTTATTTTTTATCACATTTTTTGCATTTTTAACTTAGACTTTTTTCGAGCCCTAATACTACAGAAATGTATAGGGAGTATGTACCTTCTGCCCGCAACTCCTCCTACAGTTTTAGGCCAATCCTTTTCAAACTTTACAGGCGCTTTTAGGATGGTCTGAAGATATGCATATTGTTTTTTCAGAATCCGGAAATTATTTTTTATCACATTTTTTGCATTTTTAACTTAAGACTTTTTTCGAGCCCTAATATTACAGAAATGTATAGGGAGTATGTAAATTCTGCCAGCAACTCCTCCTACAGTTTTAGGCCAATTCTTTTAAAACTTTACAAGCGCTTTTAGGATGGTCTGAAGATATGCATATTGTTTTTTCAGAATCCTGAATTTATTTTTTATTACATTTTTTGCATTTTTAACTTAGACTTTTTTCGAGCCTTAATACTACAGAAATGTATAGGGAGTATGTACCTTGTATGCGCAACTCCTCCTACTTTTTCAGGCCCATCCTTTTGAAACTTTACACAGGCTTTTAGGATGGTCTGAAGATATGCATATTGTTTTTTTTTTTCAGAATCCTGAAATTATTTTTTATCACTTTTTATTGCATTTTTAACTTAGACCTTTTGGTGTTTTTTTTTTTTTTTTTTTTTTTTTTTTTAAGCTCACCTGAGCTCTGCTCAGGATGAGCTATTGTGATCACTTTTCGTCCGTTGTCCATCTGTCCATCCGTCCGTCCGTCCGTCCGTCCGTCCTTTAACATTTTCAAACGACTTCTCCTCTGAAGCCGCTGAGCCAATTTTGCTCAAATTTCATATGGAGCCTCCTTAGGGTGGGGGAACGAAAAATTGCTAAAATGGTCCTGGTCTGTTGACCAAGATGGCCGCCATGCCCATATATGGTAAAAACCTTTAAAAATCTTCTTCTCCAGAACCGAGAACGCCTTGGGGCTGAACCTTTGCAGGAATCATCGGGGACGGGAGGTCTACCAAAATTGCTAAAAGAATTGTCGTACGTTGACGTTTGACCTTTTTATGACAAGGTCAAGTTTGCTTCCCTATGCATTTGTATGGGAAAAACCTTTAAAAATCTTCTTCTCCAACACCGAGCATGCCTTATGGCTGTATCTTTGCATATATCATCAGGAACAGGAGGGCTACCAAAATTGCTAAAATAGTGGTTGTACATTGACATTTGACCTTTTTACGGTAAGGTCAATTTAGCTTCCTTATGTATTTGTATGGGAAAAATGTTCAGAATTTCAAACAACTTCTCCTCTGGAGCCTCTGGGCCAATTTTGCTCAAACTTCATATGGAGCCTTCTTAGATAGGGGGAACAAAAGATTGCTAAAATGGTCACGGTTCGTTGACGAAGATGGCCGCCATGCCCATATATGGTAAAAACCTTTAAAAATCTTCTTCTCTAGAACCGAGGATGCTTTGGGGCTGAATCTTTGCATAAATCATCGGGGACAGGGGGTCTACCAAAGTTGCTAAAATATTGGTCGTACATTGACATTTGACCTTTTTCGGCAAGGTCAAGTTTGCTTCCCTATGCATTTGTATGGGAAAAAAACATTAAAAATGTTATTCTCCAAAACCGAGGTTGGCTTTTGGCTGAATCTTTGCATATATGATCTGGAACGGGCGGTCTACCAAAGTTGCTAAAATAATGGTCGTACATTGACATTTAACCTTTTTACGGTGAGGTCAAGTTTGCTCCTGTATGCATTTGTATGGACCCCATACATTTGTATGGAAAAATTGTTGATAATTTCAAATGGCTTTTCCTCTGAAGCCTCCGGGCCAGTGTTGCTCAAATTTCATGTGGAGCCTCCTAGGGCAGGAGAATGAAAGATTGCTAAAATGGGCATGGTCCATTGATCAAAATGGCTGCCATGCCCATATATGGTAAAAACCTTTAAAAATCTTCTTCTCCATAACCAAATAAGCCCTGGGCCCTAATCTTTACACAAATTATGGGGGATAGGAGATCTACCAAAATTGCTAAAATGATGGTTCTATGTTGACATTTGATCTTTTTACCTCCAAGGTCATATTGCTTCCCCATTTGTATAGGCCATTATACATTTATATTGAAAGTATCGAAGTGACTTGTAGATCAACAGTAGTTAAAATTGTTCTGATTGGAAATCTAAGATGGCCACCATCTGGTTTATATTTATTATATTTCCCTGCCACTGTGCTGTTTACATGTATAAAATCATGATTCTTCAGAAACCACTTAGCCAATTTCCACCAAATTTCACATTGATCTTTCTGTTGAAATGTGGTTGATAGTTTATTCAAATGATCATGCTCCACTGACTGTCAGGCCCATATATTCTTCTTCAAAACTAAGGACTGCTCAAATGATGATATTTTCATTAGTTGCGATGATAGGATTGGAAAAATGTTGCATAACATCCACATGTCTGCAGTGGCTATGTCACTCAGGTGAGCGAACCGTGGCCCGTGGGCCTCTTGTTTTTTGAGTTATGAAATAACTGTTTATTGCTTCTCTTCTTGTTTAACTTAGATTGTTTTCAGCCCTTATACTACAGAAGTGCATAGGGAATATGTCGCTGTGGCGGGGCATGGTGCATGGCTTGCAGTTTTATTCACTGCAGAGTTTTCAACATTTGGCATTTTGTGGAGCAAAATACCACATTTTTTTATCAGCTAAGTTATGAAAAAAAATAATATTGACAATAATAATGCCATGTTCTATTACTCCTCGTCTGATCATTTCTTGTTCGGATGAAACAATGTAGGGAATCCACGTGACCAAATGACTAGGTACACAGGTTTTGTTACTATTTCTCCTCGGAATCCTCTGAACCAATTTTGCTTAAATTTCATATGGAGCCTCCTTAGGTTGGGAGAACAAAAGATTGCTGAAATGGTCATGGCCGTTGAAACATATAAAAATCTTCCTCTCCAGAACCTAAGATGCCTTGGGGCTGAATCTTTGCATAAATCATCGGGGATGGGAGATCTACCAAAGTTGCTAAAATGATGGTCGTACATTGACTTTTGATCTTTTTACGGCGAGGTCAAGTTTGCTTCTCTGTGCATTTGTATGGGCTCCATGAGAGATACAAACGACTTCTCCTCTGAAGCCGCCGGTCCAGTGTTGCTCTCCTTATGGCTGGGGAATGAAAGATTGCTAAAATGGTTGTGCTCCATTGACCAAGATGGCTGCTGTGCCCATATATGGTAAAAACTTTTAAAAATCTTCTCCAGAACAAAAAAAGCCCTGGGGCCTAATCTTTGCACAAATCACCGTGAACTGGAGGTCTACCAAAATTGCTAAAAGTATGGTCCTACATTTACGGCTAGGTCATTTGCTTCACCATGCATTTGTATGGGCCCTATACATTTATATGGGAAAAATGTTGAGAATTGATATTTTGGACATCGCCTCTATAAATCAGCTGAATTGAAACTTGATGATAAGCATTAGGGCGCCTAGTAGACACAAAATAGCTACAACTGAGCATTTTGAAATTCCAAGATAGCCCCCACAGCCAACATCTTGAAAATCAATTTTCGACATCTCTTTCCAAACTTTTGCTCACTTCAAGCCAGAACTTGCTCTGTAGCAACAAGATGACTTCTGAATCGAAACCAGGTAAAATCGTAAAATCCAAAATAGCCACAATGGTTCTGCTCCCTGAACAAGATGGCTTCCAGTGCTAAAAATAGAAAAATCTCCCAACAACAGCTCGTCCTTGGCCAATGGCCCCATTCCAAAATATTTGCAGACGTGTTCCTCCATTGGCCCTCTACCAAAATTGCTAAAATGGTTCAGCTTCGCTGAACAAAAATGATGGCCAGGGCTAAAAAATAGAAAAAAAAAACAAAAAGATGTCTCCTCGGCTGGTGGCCCAATTTAAAAGAAATTTCACAGTGTTCTTATGGCCCTTTACCAAAATTGCTAAAATGTTCCACTCAGCTGAACAAAATAGCTGCCAGAGCTAAAACCAGAAAAAAAAAATGAGGGCCATGAAGGCCCTGTAAAGCTCACCTGAGCATCATAGCACTTTGAGAACCTTATCTAGAACTGATCAAGGTAAACATTCTGATCAAAATTCAAAATGATTATATTAACAAGTAAGACAATGTAGCATGTCTAATGGACTGAAATAAAGGTCGAGGTCAAATATGGATGACTGCACTCAAGAGGCCATGCTAAGATGTACGCATGTACGAAGTATTACTGGCTGTAGGAGCAATAGTTATTGAGAAACTGACCTAAACACACACACTTCACAAGTACCAAACATCACTCTATAGGGCCAATAATTACTGAGAAATTGACCTAAACGGAAAACTGAAAAAAGTCACTGGATAGAGAAATATATATCACCTTGAAATATTCAAAACTATCATTTTAGCAAGATTCATGATGATCACTTCAAAAATGTGATCTCTAGAGCATCAACAAGGTTTTCCTTTGATTTGGCCAGGTGACCTAATTTCTGATATCAATTGATCCAGTTTTAAACTAGAACTAGAAATCAAGACAAACATTTTGAGCAATATTTATGATGATTGTTTAAAAAATATGACCTCTGGAGTGTTAAAGTTTTCTGGTGATTTGGCCTGGTGACCTAGTTTTTATACGCCCGTTTGAAAAATGGGACATATTATGTTACGGGGTATGGCGTCCGCCCGTCCGTCCGTAAACTTTTTCGTTTCCAGCTAACTCCTCCTACAGTTTACATCCGATCAAGCTGAAACTTGGTATATAGTTAGACCATGATGTGGCGCAGCGCATATTCTTTTGGGGTTACAGTCCACCAAATGTTTGCAGAGTTATGCCCCTTAGAAAATTTATGTAAACTTTTCATTTCCGGTTAACTCCTACATTTTACATCCAGTCAAGCTGAAACTTCATATAGTTAGACATGATGTGGAGCAGCGCATATTGTTTCGAGGTTACAGTCCACCAAATATTAGCAGAGGTATGCCCCTTTGAACATTTCAGTTGACTTTTTGTTTCCGGCTAACTCCTCCTACAGTTTACATCCGATCAAGCTGAAACTTGATTTGTAGTTAAACCATGATATGGAGCAGCGCATATTGTTTCGAGGTTACAGTCTACCAAATATTAGCAGAGTTATACCCCTTTGAAGATTTCTATTAATTTTTTGTTTCTGGTTATATCCTCCTACAGTTTACATCCAATCAAGCTGAAACTTCATGTACAGTTAGACCATGATGTGGTGCAGCACGTATTGTTTCGCGGTTACAGTCCACCAAATATTAGAGTTATGCCCCCTTGAAAATTTCAGTAAACTTGTCGTTTCCAGCTAACTCCTCCTACAGTTTACATCCTATCAAACTGAAATTTTATTTGTAGTTAGACCAAGATGTGGAGTAGCGCATATTATTTCAAGGTTACAGTCTACCAAATATTAGCAGAGTTAAACCCCGTTGAAAATTTCTTTTAATTTCTATTATTTTTTTGTTTCCGGCTAAATCCTTCTATAGTCTACATCCGACCAAGCTGAAACTTCATAAATAGTTACACGATGATGTGGAGCAGCACATATTATTTCGAGATTACATTGCACCAAATATTTGCAGATTTATGCCCCTTTGAAAGTTTTTGTAAACTTTTTGCAGCATATTGTTTAGAGGTAATAGTGTGTAAATTTTATTTTATAATAGGTATATTTTTGGCAAATAACTAAAGTTTTGGTCATATGGGCAAGATATTGATTTTTTTTTCTTCTTCTTTTATTAGATTTGCAAGGAAAGGTTGCCATTATTAAATCTTTATGAATACATAATTCTTTTTGGATTTTTTTTTTTTACTACTCTTCTGATTTGGCTCCCTTGAAGAACAAAAATAAAATCAGTATTTAACAAAGGTTTACAAAATTTCTTGCAGCATTTTTTTTTTTTTTTTTTTTGGTTGTTTATTTTTGTTTTGTTATTGTTTGGTCCGATATTGAAGTATAGGAAAAACAAATCAGCCAAAGTCTCATATGAGCTTATAATATAGTCATGCTTCTGTGGTTTGTCCTCCGTCAGAAAGCACTTCTCCCTAGAAGCAGCAAACTTCTCCCTATTTTCCCAGGAGGGAGAAGTCACTTCTTCCTTAATTCCTGGGCCAGCTTGGTCGCTTAGGTTACAGTTCACCAAATATCAGCAGAGATATGCCCCAATGAAATTTATTGTATAATAGGTATATTTTTTGCAAATAACTAAAGTTTTGGTCATAATTTTTTTTTTTTTTTTTTTTTTTTTTTTTGTAATTCCACTTGGAGTTTATATCTGGAGCACTGAATTATACAAGAGCCAGTTTTTGTGCCACATCTTTTTACTTGCCACGGGCGTGGCGGAGCTCTTGTTGACCCCATGTGACCCAGTTTCAAACTTGACCTAGAAATCATCAAGACAAACATTTTGAGCAAGATTCTTGATGATTGATTAAAAAATGTGACCGCTAGAGTGTTAACAAAATTTTCTGCTGATTTGGCCTGGTGACCTAGTTTTTGACCCCAAGGACCCAGTTTGGAACTTTTGAGCAAGATTCATGATGACTGCTTCGAAAATGTGACCGCTAGAGTGTTAACAAGGTTTTCTGCTGATTTGGCCCGGTGACCTAGTTTTTGACCCCAAGTGACCCAGAAACTTAACCTAGAAATCATGAAGACAAACATTTTGAACAAGATTCATGATTGCTTGAAAATTTTGTGTTTAGGTTTTACGGCCTAGTCAACCCAATGGGGTCATGTCGAGCGCGGTCAATTTACCTATCCACACGTTTACTGGGCAGGCTTAGTCCTCTAAGCGGTTAACCAGTATTGTGCACATTCTTTCGCCAGAAACTGACAACTGCCCTACTTGAATCAGCGGAAGGGAGAGAATGATTGTAGAAAATATTTCATGATCAATCTCCACGAAAGAATGTTGCCGCCTCGGCGGGGGTTGAACCCGCGACCTGGTCTCCAGTCGGACGGCGCATCCAACTGAGCCACCGAGGCCGGCTTGAAAAATGTTACCGCTAGAGTGTTAAGGTTTTCTGCTGATTTGGCCAGATGACCTAGTTTTTTACCCCAGGTGACCCAGTTTCGAACGACCTAGAAATCATCAAGACAAACATTCTGAGCCAAATTCATGATGATTGCTTAAAAATGTGACAGCTAGAGTGTTAACAAAGTTTTCTGCTGACTTGGTCCGTTGACCTAGTTTTTTACCCCAAGTGACCCAGTTTCAAACTTGACCTAGATCTCATCAAGACAAAACATTCTGAGCACGATTCATGATGACTGCTTCAAAAATGCGACCGCTAGAGTGATAAAAAAGTTTTCTGCTGATTTGGCCAGGTGACCTAGTTTTTGACCCTGTGACTCAGTTTCGAACTTGACCTAGAAATCATCAAAACAAACATTTTGAGCAAGATTCATGATGATTGCTTGATAAATGTGACCGCAAGTGTTAGGTTTTTCGCTGATTTGGCTAGGTGACCTAGTTTTGACCCCAGGTGATCCAGTTTGGAACCTGACCTAGAAATCATTAAGACAAACATTTTGAGCAAGATTCATGATGACTGCTTAAAAAAATGTGACTGCTAGAGTGTTAACAAAGTTTTCTGCTGATTTGGCCCGGTGACCTAGTTTTTGACCCCAAGTGACCTAGTTTCAAACTTATCCTAGAACTCACCAAGACAAATATTTTGAGCAAGAGTCATGATGATTACTTCAAAAATGTGACTGCTAGAGTGATAGCAAGGTTTTCTGCTGATTTGGCCTGGTGACCTAGTTTTTGACCCCAAGTGACCAAGTTTCGAACTTGACCTAGAAATCATCAAGACAAACATTCTGAGCAAGATTCATGATGATTGCTTCAAACATGTGACTGCTAGAATGTTAGCAAAGTTTTCTGCTGATTTGGCCCTGTGACCTAGTTTTTTTACCCAAGTGACCCAGTTTTAAACTTGACCTAGATTTAATAGAGGCAAACATTCTGAGCAAGTTTCATCAAGATTGGGTAAAAACTATGATTTCTAGAGTGTTTCCTTTGATTTTACCTGGTGACCTAGTTTTTGACCCCAAGTAACCCAGTATCGAACTTGACCTAGATTTCATAGAGGCAAACATTCTGAGCAAGTTTCATCAAGATTGGGTCAGAGGGTGAACACAATAGCTCACCCTGAGCTTTTGCTCAGGTGAGCTAAAAATAAAAACAAAAAAAAAGAACAAACCTTTAAACAGCTTCTCCTAGCGTAGTAGCCCGATTTCAAAATGGTTTCACAGAAATGTTCCTCTTAACCCCATTTAACAAAAATGCTAAAATGTTAACTTTTTAGCTCACTTGAGCTATGCTTAGGATTAGCTACAGTGATCACTTTCTGTCCGTCGTCCGTTAGTCTGTCCGTCCGGTTGTACGTCCGTCCGTTAACACTTTCAAACGACAAGTCCTCCAAAGCCATTGAAGCGATTTGTTCCTAACTTGGTAAGAATGTTGTTTGGGTAGGGACCTTTAAAAGTAGCCTTTTGGTTTGGTTGCCATAGCAACAGAAAACTCACAGACTTATAATGCGAAAATGGTTAGATTGCATTTTCTCCATAACCAGTTAAGTGATGTAAACCAAATTTCGCAGGTATGATCATTTAATGATTGTTTACTTAGTTCATGTGTCAATTATGACCAATGGCCGTTTTGTTTGATTGCCATGACAACATTAGATTTTAAAAAAGGAATTTTTCAAATGACATCTCCACAACCACTGAAGCAGTATGACTTTAATTTTGTGCAAATGTTGCTTTGGTAAGGATGATTCAAAATAGCTTAGATTATGGTGATCTGCATTTTGGTTTGGCTGCTATGGCAACAGAAAATTCCCATAGACTTATAATTGGAAAAATTTTAAATAGCATTTTCTCCATAACCAGTGAAGCGATGTGAACCATATTTGGCAGTTATAATTGTCTACCTAGTTCATGTGTTTTATGACCAGTGGCCATTTTGTTTGGTTGCCATGGTTACTTATAAATTAAAAAAAATTATTTTTTAAATGACATCACCTCCAAAATTACTGAAGCAGTATGACTCTAATTATGTACAAATGTTGCTTGGATAAGGATTATTCAAAATAGCTAAAATTATGGTGCTCTGCCTATTGGTTTGGTTGTCATGGCAACAAAAACTTCCCATAGACTGATAATGGAAACTGGGCAAATTGCATTTTCAACATAACCAGTGAAGTGATGTGAGTCATATTTGGCAGTTATGATCATTTCATGATTTCCTTTCCTGTTTGTGCACTTCATGGCCATTTTGATAGGTTTCTATGGCAACATTAAATTAAAAAAAAAAAAAGATTTTTTAATGGCTACTCTTCCAAAACCACTGAAGCAATAGGACTAATTTGGTACAAATGTTAAATGGATAAGGGCAGTTGAAAATAGCTATGTCTGCAAATCTGCCTGTTGGTTTGGTTGCCATGGCAGCAGAAAACTTCCATATACTTATAATGAGAAAATGGTTGAATTGCATTTTCTTTATAACCAGTGAAGTGATGTGAACCACATCTGGCAGTTATGATCATTGGATGATTTTCTACCCAATTTATGTGTTTTATGACCAGTGATGAGTTTGTTTGGTTGCCATGGCAACATTAAATTTAAAAAAAAAAAAAAAAAAAAATCACAAATTTTTTAAATGACAGCTCCACCAAAATCACAGTAAGCAGTGTTGCAAATTTCATTACTGCTTATGATGCTTATGAAGGTTCAATAAAACTGAGACTCCCATTTTCTAATCCGTTGTTTCTCCAGGAAATCTTTTTACTTTTATTATATTTCCCTGTCTCTGTGCTGTTTACATGTTTAAAATCATAATATTGTTCTTCAGACTCTTCAGAAACCACTTAGCCAATTTCCACCAAATTTCACATTGATCTTACTGTTGAAATGTGATTGAGAGTTTGCTCAAATGATCACGCTCCATTGACTATCTTGCCCATATATTCTTCAAAACAAAGAACTGCTTAAATGATGATCCTTTCATTAGCTGAAATGATAGGATTGGAAAAATATTACATAACATCTGCATATGAGCAGTGGCGGTGTCACTCAGATGAGCGAGCCGTGGCCCGTGGGTTTCTTGTTAAGAATATCTCGATTTATACCGAATGGAATTTGTTTAAAAAAAAAAGCGCAGAGTACGCGGAAAATCAAGCTGTTTCTGGTGGTGTAAGCGCTATTCTACAATCTGTTCTGATTCTCGAGAAATTTCGGAGAATGTTTTTGCTATCATTCTGGGCTACCGGGACAATGTACACGAATTTTGATGAATATCACTGATAGGGTTTGAAGTGATTTCCTTGCTGGAAACATGTCAAAAACATTTTTTGAAAAAGTTTCTATTCATATTTCGGTTTATAAATGCCCCATTTGAATGTTTCATTGTTTCCTAGAAATGACCATGTGCACAAAATCGAATGCGATAAACTAAGAAACAGAAAATGATACTGAACACGAAATATTTTTATATCTTTGTACAAATATGATCGGAACCGAGTGTGTTTTAGAGCTGTGTTTTAGAGTTATCCATTCAGACAATATTAGTTAGGTCAACCAGACTGAGGGAGAATACCATTTAACACATATTGGAATAGAAAATTGTCATTTGCAATTCACTATGTTCTAATAGTATAACGGAACGGAAAGCGACCCCGCCCTTTCCGTCTAAAATTTTCCGCGACAAAAATACATTGCGAGAATGTAAACGAGAGACAAAAACTCGAAACAAAAGCAGTTGAAAAATCTTTGCTTTTTCGACACACCAATACCTACTTATTTTCTATCTCACTTTCTTAACAAGTGTATATCAAGTTGTTTTACTTAATCTTCAATTTCAGAATGCATTCAAAATAGAGGTATGCATGGTGTGTGCCGCGTTTGAGGCAAGGCGTATGCAAGTATGTTAGGGCCCAGTTGTTCAAAGCGTCGTTAGCTTAACGAGCTCGTTAAGGGTCATTTCGTTAACTGTTTTAGCGGATTCAATATACAATATTTTGTTATTTTTTGCTGAAAAAATGTGAGTAGCTTTTGCACTGCAAAAGCTACTCACATTTTTTCGGCAAAAAATTTCAGCATATTTGCGTATCACTCGATGTAAATTTTAACGAATCGTTAACTAACGACGTCGTTAGCTTTGAACAACTGGGCCCAGAGCTGGATGCTCATGAACACGCCTGGTAAACTACCACAAGTACCTCCGCGGAGGTACCGATTAAATGGTTGTGACAGATATCCGGAGCTACCTGTGATGGTCAAAAACTAGACATAAAAAGATAGGTGTTCGTCTTTTTTTGATAAAATACACAATAACCAGAGAGTTTACTGAAAATCAAAGAGTGCTATTCGACCCTTATAGGCATAAAGTTTTGTCACACGTCATATCCCTCAGAACTTTCCATATTTACCAAAGACACGACCTTTGAAGTGGCTTCGAAGTCAGCCCGAAGTACTCGAAACAGAAAAAGATCGATCGTTTTTGGTTCTAAATGCGGATATCTTGCATACAAATCTGTTTATCTTGGTACACTGATATAAAGTAAACCTGTTTGCCTGAATACAGATATCGATAAACTCCAAATAAGGCACCTGTCATTTTATGTCTAGTTTTTGACCATCACAGGTAGCTCCAGATCTCTGTCACAACCATTTAATCGGTACCTCCGCGGAGGTACCTGTGATAGTTTACCAGGCGTGATGAAGATACCCACTGAGCGTCGCTGCGGGAAAAAAAAAAGAAAACTTTTTTTACCAATTTTCTGAGACCGGTATAATCTTAGCTTTGTCAAGTTGTACATATTACATTATGTGGGATGGAGAAAAAACTAGGCATGACATTTGGGTCTGTTCGTTTGAAAAGTGGTTAGATGGCCCTTCAACACACGGCCCTTCACACTTTAGGTCTTTTTGGGGGCGGTTAGTTAACATTATCACACTTTTCGTGGAAAGGATTCCTAAGCGGCTTATCAATGATTAGTACACATTCTTTCGCCAGTAACTGACAACTGCCCTTGATTCAATGGAATGAGGAGAATGGCTTTATTTTTTTATTTTATTTATTTATTTATTTTATTTTTTGCAAAATCTCCATGAAAGAATGTGCCGTGCGCTAGGATCTTACCGGCGACTGTCCGTATGCAAGACAAATGCGGATTCATCCTGGCTGCGATGTGATATTTGGAAGTATTGCTTCGATTATGGTATTCATTAAAATTTGTACTATAGAACAGACCTCTGTGTTTTAAAGTACTGTCAAACTATTAGTGAAAAGTGATCTGTTCCAAAAAGCTAAAGTGTGCTTGAAATTACTATTTACGTTTCATAATCAAATGAAAACACCACGTGTTTGTGTCATTTAAGTGAATGTACGTTGGTGGAAGAATGTCTGTTGATGTGTCACCAGTAAAATATTCTGATTCTGAAATATTCTGAAATGGTAAACAGAAATATAAGATTTTCGCATTTGCATCAGCACACTGTAAACCTGAAATCGAAGATGGCAAATAAGTTTGTCACCTAAGGTGTTGTCGTTTTCATAGCGATTCCGTATTTTTCCGTAAACCGCTTATCATTCAAGTCACATGGCGCTGTGTCACATGACTCGGTCAACCAATAGATTTCTGGCGAAAAAGTGGCGATCACTTCAGGCAGCAGCCAGCTGTCGAACAAATTCTGCGGGTCATTTAGAGTTGAAGGAATCATATTCCAAAGCTCATTTGCCCAAAGTCATGAAGAAGTTCAACATAACAATTATTCTAACCTATTTTGTTCAAACCAAAGCGGATTTCAAAGTCGTCCGTGAAGAAAGTTTCGAATAGTTTACAGTGGGATTGGTTCATGTAAGTAAAAAACGGTGTTACAGTAAACATTTCACCGCTGATTTTATTTTATTTTATTTTTTATTTATTTTTTATTATTTTTTTTATTTTTTATTATTTTATTTATTTATTTTGTTTTTCATAAAAAAATTGTTTTTGTTGAAAAGACACGCATTTCAGCCAAGGAAACAGCAAAAATATGTCACATACACAATCCTTACATACTTTGCTTCAAAAGAAACTATCAAAAAGGCTTAAATTTTCTTCTCTGAACCTCTTTTATGAACGCCACCGTTTTGTTTACCGCCAATAAAATATTGGTTGATATTTATATAACATAATTAGCTCCAGAATCTGCTCGTCCATTTCCGTAGCGACTCTGGAATTTTTGTAGTGAAACTGACTATTGGTGGGTCGAACAAGCAAAGATTTTTCAAGTGTTTTTTCCTGTTTACGTCTCTCATTTTCGTTGCCGCAATTTGTGATTTTGCAATTGTTTTTGATAGACACGGATGGGTCATTTTCCGTTCAGTAATATTATAAGAACAAGGAATAGAAAACGACAATTTATTATTCCAATACATGCTAAATGGTTTTCTCCCTCAGTCTAGTTCACTTAACTAATTTTTTTTCTTCTGAAAATATGGTGTATAGCTCCAAAACACATCCGGTTCTGAACACATCTTTATAATCAACATACTTCGTGTACAGGATCATTTTCTGTTCATGGGCATTGTCAGTCGTATTCGATATCGTGTACATGGTCATTTGAAGGAAAGACTGCAAACATTAATTTAAAATGTGGCATTTATAAACAAGAACATTCACGGACACTTTTTCGGAAAATATCTTTTGACATGTTCCACCATGTCCAACCGTAACGCCGGATAACCGGGCGTAACGCCAGACTTTCGGTCTAATAACGCCGGATTACGGTATTTTTCGTAAGATTCGCCACCATGCGAGGAACCGCGTTTGACGATGGGTAGAAAACCCCATTTATTTAAAATATTAAGTTAGGTTGATTGAGCATGAAAAGTAGCCTACTCGGCTCTACATACGTTCTTCTAACTGTCAAATGTTCAACAGATTCATATACTCTGCCAAAATTATCAAACACTCAAAGAGAAAATTGTTGTGCAGGTTCGGCCATACGATAGAAAAGCCGAGTTCGTATTTTTTTTTTTTTTTTTTTTTCAGTTTCTTAAAATTTATGACCAACTGGTTGATGGAAATGCTTTTTAAAATAGATTTGGACCGTAAACTGCTCGTCGCTGAGATTTTTTTTTTTTTTTTTTTTTTTTTTCGTAGGATTCGCCACCATGCGAGAAACCATTTGACGATGGGTAGAAAAACCCATTTATTTAAAATATTAAGTTAGGTTGATTGAACATGAAAAGTAGCCTACCCGGCTCTACATACGTTCTTCTAACTGTCAGATGCTTTTTAAAATAAATTTGGACCGTAAACTGCTCGTCGCTGAGATTTTTTTTACCGAGGAAATAAAGACCGAGGCAAAATTTAAGGTAACGTTGGATAAAACGGTATCTTCTTGATCTACCAGTATTTTCAAAAACACGCTTGAAAACTTTTAGATAAAACTTTACCTACACAGCCCATTACCAATTAATCGACACTATAAATTGTCTTAGTTTTAAAAACAAACAAGGGAGTAATGTATTCAATAAATGTTGATAGTTTTGCGGGACGCATGCACCTTAGAAAATGGGATGATCATATCTTTACCACATTTTTATTATCTTGTCCTCAGTTTGATTCTATTACATTTTCCCATTTTATTGCAAGAAGCCTTGGGCATACTTATCATTGAGTGGAAAGGCATAAAAACAAACAAGGGAGTAATGTATTCAATAAATGTTGATAGTTTTGCGGGACACATGCACCCGGAGGAGCCGATAATGTGTTAAACGCCCTTACAATTGCAATTACTATTATTTTCGTTTTCCTAAATATTCTAGTTGTACATGTAATCGACAAGACAAAAAAAAACTTTTTGTTTTGTTTGTTTTTTGTTTGTTTGCTTTTTTTTCCTGTACAATGCAGCATTTTTTCTAGACTGAAAAATGGCGAACCTATTAGTCAAAATGGCAGGGCAATGGTTCCTGTGCGTTTTTCATCAATTTCGGTGAAATCCTCCAAACCAGTTTCACAACATCATGGCGATCACACTAGAAGGAAATATATAAAGTACATTGAGGTGGAAGTCAGTGTCATGTGATGATATCTGCTTATTTGCACATGGCCCTGTTTAAGATAAGTAGGTAGCATTGAAGAGCAGGTGTGAAATAAGAGACACGAACTAAGTAATCTAATAAAATAAAAACGGAAATATTAGGCCACAGCCCTGTGCACTTTATGGCGTCTGACCGCTGCAACAAATGGTGAACACATCAAACCTGTGGATAAAGGTACACAGATTTAAATAAGCTTCAAGTATGAAGCGGCGCTTGATCTTGTATGTGATCGATACATTGAGATACTTCATATATAAAAAACGAAGACAATTTATAATATCGATGACTTGATATTGGACTGGGTAAAGTTGTACCTTTTCAAGTGTGTCTGCGAGAATACTGGCCAGTTGTAGACCACGAAGATATCGTTTTATCCGGCGTTACCTTAAATTTCGTGGTTCTTCGATCTTTGTTTCCTCGGCAAAAAATCTCAGCAACGGCCAGTTTATGATAGGAGGCCATTTTTAAATGCATTTTCATCCACCAGCTGGTCTTGAAGAAGATTAAATAAAATGAAAAAGAAGTTGGTTAAGTAAATGAAACAGTACGGACCCTTCAGGTAAGAATGCTTTCTTATCGTATGGCCGAACCTGCACAACAATTTTCTCATTGAGTGTTTTGACAATTTCAGTAAAGTATATATCAGTTGATGATTTGGGCAGTTAGAAGAATGTATGTAGATACGGATAGCTACTTTTCATGTAAGATGAATATTAAGATCCTAATAATTGGAATGAATGAATTCTTCTACCTGCCGTCAAACGCGGTACTTCAACTCACGGCGAATCCTTCTAAAAATACCGTAATCCGGCACTATTAGATTAGGGTTACGGTTGGACCCGCTGTGTTCTAAGCAAGGAAATCCCTTCAAACCCTGCCAGATTGGTTTTAGAAACGAGTTTGGTCAAAATTCGTGCACATTGTCCCGGTAGCCCAGAATGACAGCAAGAATGTTCTCGAGAATTAGACTAGATCGCAGAATAGCGCTTGCACAAACAGAAGGAGCTTGAATTTCCGCTTACTCTGCTCTTTATTTAAACAAATTCCATTTCCATTTGATAAGAGATATTTTAAAAATCCTACCTTATGCGGAGCTAAAAATAGTAACAAACTCCATGTACCTAGTCATTTGGTTACTGCAAGGGTTTATTGGACCGTGGAGACCTACCTTAGTTTATTAGAAACAGAAAGTTAATAGATATGTTCAAAGGGGCGTCGCTCTGCTAATATTTAGTGGACTGCACCCTCAGAACAACATGTACTTCTAATCTGGAAACAATATGTGCTACTCGACATCCTGGTCCACACAGACTTTCGACTTTATCGGATAAATACAAATTCAGCTTGATTGGATGTAAACAGAAAGAGAAGTCAGTTGCAAACAAAGATTCACCGAAATTTTCAAAGAGACACAACTCTGCTAAGACCCCCGAAACAATATACATGAGCGGTGAACAATGTATACACATTAATTACGCTTTTTTTTTTTTTTTTTCCAAAGAGATTTTTGTTGTTGTGGTTTCAATACAGAAAAAAATAAAATAAAATAAAAAATAAAGATCGAAGCCTTCAACGTCCCCAAGGATGTTTTGTGATTCGTTACACAATTATTACATCTTTCATTAACCCATTGTAGTCTGGATACCCTAAAAGGGTAATTGGCAAACAATGCAGTCCCAGATCAGACGCCACAGAACGCGGCGTCTGATCAGGGTCTCCATTGTTTGCAAATAGCTTACCCATTTTCTCTAGGAATATCTAAACTTCATAGTTGCCGGCCTCGATGGCTCAGTTGGATGCGCCGTCCGACTGGAGACCAGGAGGTCGCGGGTTCAACCACCGCCGAGGTCGGCAACATTCTTTCGTGGAGATTGATCATGAAATATTTTCTACGGTCATTCTCTCCCTTCCGCTGGCTCAAGAAGGGCAGTTGTCAGTTTCTAGCGAAAGAGTGTGCACAATACTAGTTAACCGCTTAGAGGACTAAGCCTGCCCAGTAAACGTGTGGTCAGGTAAACTGACCGCGCTCGACATAACCCCATTGGGTTGACTGGGCCGTAAAACCTCAACACAAACAAAAACCTCATAGCTGGATATACCTAAAATTGAAATTGGACTCTTTAAATATATAGTGTGGGAGAATCTGTTCAGTCTACAATGGATTAAAGTTTCAAGCAAACATTGCAGAAACAGACTACATGCCGCTGCATGCGGAGTCTCATCAGCGCCGGCAGACATCACGTAAACATACCTATATAATTTAGACCCCCTTAAACCCCACTTTTATATAGTAAAACTGGGGTTTACAGGGGTATACATTATTTTTCTTATTTCTGCTCAAAACATAGATTGTGGGTACTCATTAGAACCGCCTCGACGGTGCGGTTCTAACGAGTACCCACAATCTATGTTTTGTGCAGAAATATGAAAAATATCTCAGTTTTTTATCTGAAAAGTTTCAGTTTTTGGAGGTAAAATTTTCTATATATTTGAATAGGCGTGTTTTCGTAATGCATGCAGTTCTGTGGCTTCATTTTACGAGACATTTGGTCTCATTAGTCAATGCTAAGTCAATTACCAACATATTTTTCCAATTCAAGACCATGTTGCCCAGTACTTGCAATATTTCTTTTAGGCAAGCAGTGCAGACCCAGATCAGACGCCGCAACATACCATGGTCGATAAGGTTCCCCACTGTTCATGTATCTTAACAAAACCTACAATATATGTATACATAGCTCCATATAAGAGGGGGTGTCCACATTTTATTTTTCTTATTTCTTCACCAAAACCCAGCCTGCTGACACCCATTAGAAGCTACTCAGAGATGCACTTGTAATGAGCACCCACAGCATGGGTTCCCGCGCAGAAACAAGGAAAAAATAAGCGCTTTCCAATGTTTTATTACTACCATGTTTTGTTTTTATCAGTTTTTTTCTTTAAATTCAGTTATTAATGAAAACCATGTAGACTCTTATCAGACGCCGCGTTGTGCGCCGTCTTAGCTGGGTCTACACTGTCTGATAATGTTCCTTTTTGGGGACACTTGGCTAGCACCCACGGGTAATACTCGGTCGACTCGATTTATTCGGTCGACGGAAAAGCAGAACTACATGTTTTTTTTTTTTTGTTTTTGTTGTTTTTTTTTTGTTTTTTTTTTTTTGTTTTTTTTTTTTGTTTTTCTTTTTTAAATACCCTGAACTGATCGATGGCTTTAATCATCACAAAATATTTCAAAAACCCCTCTTTCAGGTTTAAGCCGGTACAGGCTACTTGGGCTGGAACCAGGGCCGGGATCAAAACGGCGTCTGATCAGGGTCAACACTTTTGCACAAGCATGTCTGTCCGAATACTAGGGTAAATACGTATATTCTCAGATCGATGTTTTATGTATAAACCCCGCGTGTCGCATTCAAAATATCTGAGCTGTATAAAATTCGTACAGCCAAAACATTTAGGCTTTGAATGGATTATGTGGATACACTAGCCAGTCTGAGTCTACATCGAGGGTTGAGCGCAAGACTGTAGTAACTCAAACATATTTTTAAAACCCTTGTTTAGGGGCAACTTTGACCCCTTTGTAAACAATGCAAATTTAGGTGCCATTGCTCATACGAGCAATGGCACCTAAATTTCCATTGTTTACGGAGAGAAATGTTGTAATCTTCATAATGCCTTCATGGTGAGGAGATTAAGTATTGAAAAAAACCATCTGACTTGCTACAGTCTTGCGATCAACCCTCGACAATTTATTTTTGGAATGTCACCTGATCCTGTCATAAGACTTAATATTTAAACTTTAAAAGGAAGTAAAAAAAAAAAAAATCTTTTATCTATGTCTATATCATGTGTCGAAGAATCAAATACATTTTGAAAATACATAAAAGGGGAGGTGTGTGTTTTTTGAGGGGGGGGGGGGTGGGGGGGGGAGCGATCGGGGTATATGGAAACAGCAAAGGCCCAGATCAGCGTGCACATCTCGTTGTCTGATCAATATTTATAGCATGAGTTTTCCCTCTTTACAATCTCGCATATCCCTTTTCTCATTTAGTCAGGGAGATGACGCAAAATGATTCACAAAGGGTGACGTGCTTTTAAGCAATAACATAAACATAAACCGGTAAGCAGACCGCGAAGATCCTGCGCTGCCCATATATGACCCGAATGTTATAGACTGTTTCAAAGCTATTTTTTTCCATGGACTGCCCAACGTGATTTACAGCCAAGTATTAGCTTTCTAAAAGCTTGGTCTACGTTTAGCACTGTGTGCTGAGCGTAGACCAATTTTGTGAAACGCATATCGTACACTTACTGACCAGATTAGTAGACATGATGATATGATCCGGGGCACAGTACGAGGGCGTGTCAATAAATGACCAGCCTATCCCATTTCCGATGGACCGAGACGGTCACGATTTTCATGCTTTGTTTCAATACATGTTTTATACATGGGTACAAAAGTGCACGCGTATCAAGTCATTCTTTAATAAAATATTGAATGTCAAACATGGCTAGTGATGCAAAGGCATGCTTTTCATCTAAAGTTGAGTACCGTGCTGTAATTCGGTACTTGTATTTAAAAGGTAAAACAGGCAAGGAAATACACGGCGAGTTAACCGATGTTTATGGGTCTTCTGCACCATCTTATGCTCAGGTTAAATTCTGGGTAGGGGAATTCAAACGCGGTAGAACGTCTTTAGAAGATGAAGCCAGGTCTTGACGCCCACTGGATGCTACCGACGAAGAAATGTGTAAGAAAGTTCGGGATCTGGTATATTCTGATAGGCGAATTCAGGTGGAAGAAATAGCGCAGGCATTAGGCATTTCACATGGTAGCGTTTCAACAATCTTACATGATCTTTTAGGTATGCACAAGCTAACAGCCCGTTGGGTCCCCAAATCCCTTAACGATGAGCAAATGGCAACCAGAGCATCAGTATGCAGCGCCTTGTTGAAGCGTTTTAGGTCAAAATATGATTTTCTTTTGCGTCTGGTGACTGTAGATGAGACTTGGGTTTATTATTATGAGCCAGAGAATAAAGCTCAGAGTCGTCAGTGGGTAGGGCCTGGGTCCCCGAGGCCAAAGAAATTCAAGACGCAACTATCTGCTGGCAAGGTGATGGCCACAGTATTTTGGGACGCAAAATGCGTTATTATGTTGGACTTTTTACCCAAGAGAAGTACAATAACTGGAGTGTACTATGCAAACTTGTTAGACCAGCTGAGAACCGCCATCCGTGAAAACGCCGAGGTAAACTCTCTAAAGGTGTTTTGCTGCAACATGACAACGTGAGAGTCCACACTTGCAAAGTTGCAATGGATGCTGTAGAGCGAAACGGGTATGAATTAATACCACATCCTGCCTATTCGCCTGACCTAGCCCCTAGCGACTTCTTCCTATTCCCAAACTTGAAAAGGATATCCGTGGACTTCATTTCCGGTCTGATGAAGAAGTGACGGCAGTTGAGGAGTGGGTCAATGGAAAGGACCCTGACTTTTTCAGTTCTGGGCTGATGGCACTTGAACACCGTTAGTCTAAGTGCATCACACTAGAGGGCAATTACATCGAAAAAGAAGAGGTGGATCTCAACCGGAAATAAGTTAGGCTGGTTACTTATTGACTCACCCTCGTATTTCCTACAACAGTATATGTGCGCCCAGCGAATACTCAGATCAGCCTGTGCATTGCGCAGTCTGACCAGAGTCTTCAGATGACACTCTGTGGGCGATGTAGAACGCAACCCGGGACCCAAAAGTATAAAGACAACCAGCTCGGACGATGGGCGCGATTCTGATATCGCCCCATCCTTATTCTGCCAGTATCTTTCCATGGTCCACAACAATGTTCAAAGTCTATTGCCCAAACTCAGTTGATTGAATGTGAGCTTAGCTTTGACAGTATGTATGAGTGTGAGCGAAGAAGCAGCTGTTTTCTAAGTCCGATTGCACATATGAATATATTGTTATGATAGTGTAACTACTGAGTCAAAAGGCATCGAAGTAATTTTTATTTTTTACTTTTTTATTTTTTATTTTTTTATTTTTTATTTTATTTTTATCTATTTATTTTTTTTATTTTTGTTATTACAATTATCAGGAATTTTGAATTCAATATTGGTATTTTTGCAGGCGAGACGAATATTTCTCAAGAGAACTATCGTTAAGTTTGTTTTTTGTTTTTTTTTTCTGTGTGTGTGAGTGTGTTTTTATTATTATTATTATTATTTATGTTTACTTCAGCAAACGGCACTTCAAATATATAGTCCTAATTATGTCTAAGCATATGTTCCATTCTTAATGACCTTAAGTTACATTTCTTTTTAATCTAATAAATCAAACAAAAGGTTGTTATAGAAGAAGAAGAAGTTTTATTCAAAATTCCAACAGACTATGAAGCCCTTGAGGATACAAATATATACATATAATTATATTTTAGCACATTTAAATAAACGAAAACATCTTTTGAATGTTAATTTTCCACCCGCCATTAATTGCAGCATTTTAAAATTATTATCGGAAACAAAACTGCATCACGAAAACATACCTATATAATTTTGACCCCCTTAAACCCCACGTTTATATAGTAAAACTGGGGTTTACAGGGGTATACATTATTTTCCTTATTTCTTTTCAAAAGATAGATTGTGGGTACTCGTTAGAACCGCCTCGCCGAGGCGGTTCTAACGAGTACCCACAATCTATCTTTTGAGCAGATTTCATTTTTTTGGTGATAAAATTTTCAATATATTTGAATAGGCGTGTTTTCGTAATGGGATAGCTGTTTTGATAAGCCGCGTATCAGAGGATTCATCTAACGAACACCGTCTTCAACTTTCATTACAACAAACAATTTGAGACAATAAAATGGCATTTTCTGCTATATAGCTTTCTGCAGAATGCGGCGGCTGATCAAGATCTACACTGTTTGCCACTCAGTCCAGCCGGTTTCAGACACATGAAGAGGTGATGAAGCAGACAGACAGGCCTGAACAAATAGTGTAGACACAGATCAGACACCGGAGCTGAGACTCTGATTAGACTGCGCTGACGCACAGGCTGATCTGAGTTTTCGCTGGGTGTAAGGTACATTTTCACTCTTCAGGCTCATGCACGATGGGATAATGTTGTTTTTTTGTTGTTGTTGTTGTTGTTGTTGTTTTTTCCTAAGTTTCGACGCGACTGGGATGTTTTCTTGCATAGTCACCTTGGTCTTTTATCACCCTAAGCTTAATTTCTAAAAGTCTTTCAATTGTAACCAAGAAAACGATGCATTGTGCATTATTTAACCTTTAAAACGCCAAGACAAACTGCATCTGAAAATGTCGTCTGTTTATGTCGTCTGCTGAATATTCTTACAAACTTTTCAAACCTATTTTTGCATACAGGCAAACAGTGTGGACCCTGATCAGACTGCTCCTTGAGGAGTCTGATCTGGGTCCACGCTGTTTGCAAAAATGACTTTTAAAATCACAAGCAGATGACAAAGCAGACGACAATTGTTGTGATTGGCGCTTTATGGGTTAAGACATTATGTCCCCTATTATATCGAGAGGTACCTTCTTTACCCTAAGTACTGGAACACCATAACTCCTAACCGCGCATGTCCATTACTGCTAAAACGTATTACTAATGTGTCTAAAAATGCTGTATAGATGGCAAACAGCGTAAACCCTTAACAAACGCCGCATTCTGCGGTATCTGATCTGGGTCTACACTGATTGCGTAGGCCTGTCTGTCCGTGCCATACCAAGGCTTATTACGGCAGCTACGGCGTTGGCGTTTGTTCAGGTTACGGAAGCTACAGTTTACGACCAATCCCTTGAAAAGAATGCGCACGCAGGTGCACTATTCCTTTATCCCTATATATATTAGATTACTGAAGTCATCGGATATCTTCAAAATCAGTGTAATCGCACCAGGAGAAATCATTACGAAAACATGCCTATTCAAATATACTCAAAATTTTACCACCAAAAAATGCAAATTTTCAGATAAAAAATTCTGATATTTTTCATGTTTCTACTCAAAACATAGATTGTGGGTACTCGTTAGAACCGCCTCGACGAGGCGGTTCTAACGAGTACCCATACTCAAAACATAGATTGTGGGTACTCGTTAGAACCTCCTCGACGAGTCGGTTCTAACGAGTACCCACAATCTATTTTTTGAGCAGAAATGAGAAAAATAATGTTTACCCCTGTAAACCCCAGTTTTACTATATATAAGTGGGATTTAAGGGGTTCAAAATTATATAGGCGTGTTTTCGTGATGAACGTTTTGTACACCAAAATATGGACAGTACGACCCAGATCAGCGTGCTCATTCGTTTAGTTTGAACATGGTCTCCACCGTGCACCCAGTTCATACATCAGTATCTGGTGATTCTTTACGGTAACTTGATGCACATAACGAAAACATACCTTTTCAAATATACTGAAAATTTTACCACACACACACACACACAAAAAAATGAAAAACATAGATTGTGGGTACTCGTTAGAACCGCCTCGACATAGATAATGGGTACTCGTTAGAACCGCCTCGACGAGGCGGTTCTAACGAGTACCCACAATCTATGTTTTTGAGCAGAAATAAGAATAATAATGTACACACCTGTACCGCCCAGTTTTACTACATAAAAGTAGGATTTAAGGAGGTCAAAATTATATAGGCGTGTTTTTGTGATAATTTTAGGAGAGGTTTATCAGTCAGAATTGTTCTATCTCCCGTTCGAGCCACTCTACTCAAAAAGAAAAGAATTTTCTCCTATTGGGAACATTTTTTTCCTATGGTAGACCCCTTTTCAGGACGGGATTTTGTGTTTGGGAAAGCAAACATGAAATCACAAAGTTGTCTTCTTTGTTAACGGTGGTAGAATATATACCAAATATAGTCACTCCCCTAAAGACAGCACCGAGGGAAGGCGCGAGGCCTGGGACAGGGAAGAGAAGAGGGAAAGGCGGGGGGTTGGAGCTGAGGTTGGGGGTGAGGGAGCGAGAGGCTGTATATGTAGATGCTAAGGTAGGTCTCCGCGGTAAGCATTAGAAACTGTGTCTCTGCTGCATATTTGGAACAGTGAAGGGCCTAGATAAGACTACGCATCAGCGCAGCCTGATAAAGACCTTCACTGTCCGCTGGCTGATCTGAGCATTCGTTGTTCTTATATGGCATAAGGGCCTATTTCTCAGTTCGAGAATCAAATGCATCCTAAAATGGGATTTCCTCGGGCAAAATATGTACCCTACTGAATGCGAAACGTGCAGACCAGATCAGCCTGTGTACTCAGTATTGGGACACCTTAGATTCTTACCATACTTATCTTAAAATTCTATTCCACTGCATGTTGATGTGTTTAAAACATCGTTGGAATAGCAAACAGTGCAGATCCTGATCAGACGCCGTGTTCAGAAGAGAAATTTCTGTCCGAATATTTAAGTATAATACGGTATGTTATTAAGATGAGCAGTGAAGATACTTCTTTTTATGGCTCAATTGCGCAAGTTGGAATTGTTACGAACCTTACAGGATACAGTGAACTAATTATTTTTCCCATAGAGCTCCTTTTCTTGTTGTTAAGGGTTCATTTCAGGGTATGGCTGGGCTTTTAAATTTTGTTTTTAATTCAAAGACCAGGCTTAGCAGAGCAAAATAAACAAGGAAAAAAAAAACACTGTCACCAACACTTTCTGGGACTTTTTGGAGGCTAAATGTAGCTACTCCTCAATTGGCAGCTATCAAACATTGAAACCTTGCAATTTCGCCACTTCTTTTGGCTCCAGCAAACATAAACAGAAACATTTAATTCTTTGAAACAATCAGGAAATTATACACAAACATTTTTGTTTCTTCAAATTAGAATGATGAGTTTTAAATCATCTTTTTTATTAACCAATCACAGGTCACCTTACACAAAATTACGACCCCGGGCTTCCCTACACTGGCACCAATCAGTAGTCCTGTCACAATTGGTTCACTGTGCCCTACAAAGATGCATGTCATTTCGCAAGATTTTTTTATTTGTTTCAGTTCTTTTTCTGACTTGTGTATTGTACATATTGGTCGTGCAATGCGAAAACGCGTCTTCGGTCATATACGAACAGGTAAGGCCCAGATTAGCCTGCACATCAGCCTTCAGTCTGCGCTAACAGAATCATAGGCTACTACAGAATGTATGAATGGCGCGCAAAAGCCTGATGATACTTTGCGCATGCGCACGACGATCTGAAACCGCATTTTTCGCATGCTCGAAGGCCCTTTTTCGCTTGGTGTGGCCCATATAATATAGAATCAGATCGTGAAATCCTCTCGCGCTAAGGATGGATGAGCAGCAGACATATATGGTCCGCGTTTGCCGAAAAAAAATACCGAATATACGCAAAATGCGCAGATTCAGATTATCCTGCGCATGCGCAAAGTATCATTCGGGCTTTTGCGCTGTATTCATACATTCTGTAGTATCTAACGATTCTATTAGCTATCCGCATATGCCCGAAGACACGTTTCCGCATGGCGCGTCCCATATGTTGCTGGAAGTGACTGTATAACTAATTTTGATGATTTGCATATGACCACATCACATAGCCTATGCGTAGTCACTGACAAACAAAAGTGCCTTTCGAGTCCGAATTTGCGTTTTTACCTTGTGGGAAGAATGTACGAATGGTGGAGTCTACAGTTCCAGCACACTGAACTCATTGATATCATTGGGTCTTTATGTTGTTCGTTCAATATCTGTGGTCGGACCCATCGTGGTCCTGTTTGTGGTTAGGCTATCTTCTTGATTACAATCGAACTTCGGTGGCTCGAGCATCTTTGGGACCATAGAAAATTTTTCGAGACATGGGTAGTTCGAGCCACTGAGGGTTAATCATGACACCAGTTCAGGAAGCACATAGCGATAATTTAGGGAAATCTTTTCGATTTTCTACACAATGATTGTATGTTGAGTGTACTCATTAGAATCGCCTCGATGAGGCGATTCTAATAAGTACACACAACATACAATGCCATGATAAAATGAGAAAAAAACCTCAAATATTTATTTTCTTGAGCTATTGGAAAGATTTTGTAGTGACTGAAAAAAGAGTTCGAATCAGCAAGGGTAAACGAGCCATCCGGGTTCGAGCCATTGAGGTTATACTGTATATGTGTTTCACTGTGATAGTCCACAGATGAGGTAGTGGACCCCTATGCAGATCGAACATATATTTGTATGTTTGTAATTTGGATCTGCATCAGAATTAAGAATGACATCACGAAAACATGCCTATTCAAATATACTGAAAATTTTACCACCAAAAAATGAAAATTTTCAGAAAAAAAAAACTGATATTTTCATATCTGCTTAAAACATAGATTGTGGTACTCGTTAGAACCACCTCGTCGATTGTACTCACAATCTATGTTTTTGAGCAGAAATAAGAAAAATAATGTATACCCCTGTAAACCCCAGTTTTAATATATGAAAAAGTGGGCTTTAAGGGGGTCAAAATTATATAGGTGTGTTTTCGTGATGGAGATGTTCGCGCGAGTAATACTGGTTTAAACTCCCCATCCCCCAACCCCCACCCCCATTAGTATTCCTACTGACCATTCCAGTGCGGTTTCTCTGTTGCAGTTCTTTCAATGTGCGTCTGTGGTTTCATAATTGGCGTTTGTTTTTGCTTTTTTTTTTTTTTTTTTTTTTTTTTTTTTTGTTTTTTTTTTTTTTTTTTTTTTTTTGTTTGTTTGTTTTTTTTGTTTTTTTGTTTTGTTTTTTTTCCTATTTGTTTCTCATATCCCCTTCTTTTGGTATCTCGGGAGGGCTGTGCTTCGTGATTATGGCATTTTTGAGTATCTTCATTTATATTTTTGTAGAGCTCTGTGAGGGCCCTGGTTACCCGGCTGCCCACTTCAATTTGTGTTTTGTCTTTGAGTGTCATGCTTACTTGTTCTGATATAGCAATGCGTACACATTCAATTTCTGCTTTCTGGTTTATAAATACACTTCGTTTTTTCTTGTATTGTGGGCAACATTTATGTCCCCATCCCCCGACCTAAGGGAGGGGGACAGAATCATTTTGTTGTGAATCCCCATGGCGCCGGCATTTGCTTTGAAGTGGTTGGATTCATACTAAATTTTCATGAATATATAAAGTGGACATTAGATTTTGGTGACCTTGGCCTCATTTTCAAGGTCACATCAGCAGAAAAACGCGAAAATTCACGATGGGAGGACATCTGTTTTATCTGAAAACATTGTTACTAGTTTAATCTAAGGTGAAGGTTTGCCACCAAAAATGATTTATCCTAATTACGATGGTTTTTCTACTGATCGTTCTAAAGCGGTGATTCTAGTGTTGGTTGTATTTTGTGGGACCTTGTGTTGCTCGCTGCATAGCTTTTTATTCGCGCTGTTCCATTTATGCATAGCATCTCATAAAAAGGACATTAGCAACCAGTGTAGACCCAGATCAGATGCCGCAGAATGCCTTATACTGAATTTCTATAAAATATAATAATAAGGAAAACTAAGCAGACACCCCTTCTATTAGAAATTGACCTGTCCAAAGAGTTGAGGTAGAAAAGTCAATTCGGTGTAAAAGTGTTATAATATCTTACTGTTGTGTGTGATGGGACATGTCTGGCTTTTGAATCACCTTGTTGTGGAAGAGGGAGCTCCGTGCTTGCTTTTCTTGCGTTTGTTCGTCATGTGTGTGCAAACGGCGGTTTCAGAGGGGTTTGTACCCAGTCAACATTCTACGTAAATCTATATCGTGCCGTCATCGGCCCGTCAGGGTAGCTGACGGGCCGATGACGGCCCGATGTAGATTTACGTAGAATGCTAGCTGGGTAGGGTTCAGTCGAACTTCCTTTTGACTCAAAAGTTCATTATCATTGGAAATTTTGGATAAATTTGATCATTTTGGGATACCGTATTCACCCTAAATATTCACACCTCTTACTCTTTACTTTTTTCTTCTTTTCAACAAGTCAACAATTTTACTGTGTAAAATGTTGGGTGAGTGGCAAACAGGTTAGAATGCGGCGTCTGATCTGGGTCTATATTGTTTGCTGAGGCCTGTCTGTCCGAAAACGTAGAATAAGTACGGTAATTTGATCAAATCGACCCCCCCTCCCACCCCCACCCTCCCCCTCCCCTCCCCTCCACCCCCCCCCCCCCCCCCCCACACACACACACACTCATAAATCATCCTGGATCCGCCACTGTCACTTCTTCATCACAAAAACATGCCTATATAATGTTGACCCCCATAAACCCCACTTTTATATAGTAAAACTGGGTTTACAGGGGTATACATTATTTTTCTTATTTCTGCTCAAAACACAGATTGTGGGTACTCGTTAGAACCGCCTCGCCGAGGCGGTTCTAACGAGTACCCAAAATCTATGATTTGAGCAGAAATATGAAAAAAATACCAGAATTTTTATTTGAAAATTTTCATTTTTTGCTGGTAAAATTTTCAGTATATTTGAACAGGCTTGTTTTCGTAATGTTCATCTTAGCTGTTCTGTGATTGTTCCTCTTTACTATATCATATCCTCACACAGTGAAATACTCGGACCTAATAATACCATTGGGTCCAAGTATAAGTGAGAATTCTAATTACTTTACCTTATCATTCCATACTGACTTTCTATACAGGCTATGAGCAGGTTTCTTGCGGCTCTGTTTGAGGACTCCATCTGTGGGAAAGAATACTTTTAAACTTTTACGAGAAAGGTGATTAAGAGGATCTCCCAGGGGGTCCGTGTTCCCTTGTCTCCTGAAAATGATCGGTGATGTTCTCCAAAAGTGATTTTCAAAATTTCCACGTTCCCTGCTCCCCAAAATTATTTTCGTTACCTTAAAATCTTTGCCAATGCTCCCTTGTTTCCCTAAAAGTAAATGGGAGTGTTCTCTTGTTCCCAAAAATTCCTGGGAGGGCCTCAATTCAGCTTGGGTATAAAACAGCAACAACGAAGTTTTAGTTTTTAGAATTTATTCTTTTATCTACATGTATTACATTAAGTTAAATATTATGAGTTATACACAAACTATAAAACAAATATGAGCGTGGTCCCAGCGGGCACATACCATGTAAATAACGTCGTTTCAATGTTGATTCAACGTCCTTGACATTGAATCAGCGGCGTCGTACAACATTGTTTTCCCGTTTTGGTTGTCACTACCGTCTTGCTGCGTATCTAATCCTTACATTGCAATGATGGGATAAGGTTTTTTCTGAGTTTTATTTACCGTTTGTAACCTAAATATTAGGGCAGACAGATCTGAGGAAACAGTGTAGCCCCAGATCAGACGCATTAGAATGAATGCGGCGCCCGACCAGTGTCTATAATGGTTGTCATTCGTCCAGCACTTTTTAGAAACATCAACAGGTGGTTGAATGGACCTGTTCATTTCTTAGAACAAAAAAAAAGTATTACAAAAAAGGTTTCCGAATGCTTATGGTAAATACGGTATAATGTTATCAACGCTTAGCACCCTAGGTAAATTTTTTTCAGCAGACGACATTTTGAAAACAGAATTTGACATTTCATGGAAATTGTTCCATAAAATATAAAATCTTGCTTTCCGGAAAAAAAAATAAGAAAAATGTCACCCGTTTGTCGTCTGCTGAAATACTCAAGAGAGTGGAAAAGGTTAAACTTTGAGCGCCTGTAGAAATAAGAAAAATATTTGTCGTTGTTGTTGTGCGGATTTATAACACCACCAGGCACCCGAGGTACATAGAGACAGCGGCGATTGTTATGTAATGTATTTGTACAGCCTTGCTTTTATGCACCACCCATGCACACTTGGTGCCGCTGTCTGTCACCAAGCGCCGCCCTGTCTATTTTATACTCAACCCAGGGCACGTCGAGTATGAGCTAGGCGTACGAATTGTCTAAACATTGTTTCGGCCCGAGCAGGATTCGAACCTACGGTATCCCTCTTGAAAAATATTTACCCGATACTTCATTTTATATAGAGCTATGTAGTCACAGGAAAGTGGTAGCGATTATTGCTTGACACTTAGCATACTGGATTACAAATTCAGCAGATGACACTTCGAAATATTTTCTTTCTTATACTCAGAAAGTAGAGTTTGTCGTTTCGTTCGCATGAAATGTCAAACCTATTTTATAAGAAAAAGCATGTACCAGCGGTTTATCGTCTGCTGAATTTGCCCAGAGAGTACTAAACAACGCGGCATTGGACAGTTTTAACCCTTAAACTTCCAATCACAACAATTGTCGTCTGCTTTGTCATCTGCTTATGATTTTAAAAGTCATTTTCGCAAACAGTGTGGACCCAGATCATACTGCTGCTGTAGGAGCAGTCTGATCAGGGTCCACACTGTTTGCCTGTATGCAAACATAGGTTTGAAAAGTTAGCAAGAATATTCAGCAGACAACATAAACAGACGACATTTTCAGATGCAGGTTTTCTTGGCATTTTAAGGGTTAAACTTGTAGTTTACATGTTCTATTTTTCAATCGTCTATTCGGTAGAAATAATAATTGTCTACGCCCATGGTAGTAGACAATCTTAGTGTTTGCCATCGCTCCGGAAGTACTTTATATATAGGAATGGACTGGTACAATGCTATTTCCACGGACTGGTCAACGTTATATATAACCAAGTATTCACTGACAAAAAGCTTGGTCTACAGCGTAGACCAAGCTTTTTGTGAAAGCTTATACTTGTATAACAATACAATAATGAGCTGCTGCTTAAATAATAATATAATAATATATACAATGAGACAATATATGAAATAAGACGAACAAAACTATTCAGTATATACAATGTTTACGTAGCAAGGTCTGATCTGGGTGTTCTCTGTCCGCGCATGGCCCGAAGGCACATTTTCGCTTGGCGTCGCTCAAGTGAATTTACAACATGTAAAGTAATGCAAATACTTGCAGCTTGCTGCACACGATGGGAAACAAATGAACATACCAGCATTTGTTTGTCTTCCTGCTATTTCTGAGAGTGAGGGTCTTAAAACACACCGAAGTCACTATAATAATCAACTAAGTATAACCTAAGCTAAAGACTTAATTCTGAGATTTATTTCTCTATCATAAGTTGGGCTTGATTCCGCACTCGCTTAACGCTTTCATCTCTGCAGACCAATACAGGTACCTTTACAAACAGTGCAGATCCAGATGAGACAGCTCGTAACAAGCCGTCTCAACAGGATCTCCACTGTTTGCCATTTGGTTTTGATTTTTGACTAACATTCCAATTTGCAACACTAAACATGGCCAAAGTCAATGATGGAAAATTCCATTTCATAAACTCAGGATGGAAAGGGTTAACTGGCCAGGTAAATGGGACACTGTCTGGTTAAGTGCGACGACAATAAACATGCCTCCAACTACAGACAACTCTCTTTATACCGACACTCGATACAACGATAAAATTCGCTATGATGACAATTTGACTGTCACAAAACCTTCGCTTAAAAGGTGTCAGTTAGTAACAAATTATGCAAGAATATTGTATTTAACACTTTAAAGAAACACGTTTTGGATATTTGTTAGAATCGCCTCAGTGAGGCAATTCTAACAAATATCCAAAACATATATTTTACCAGGAAATAAGAACAAAAGAAGACCTTTCTTTCATATCAATTTGCTTATTTATTCTGTATTACAGCAAATTGATTTTAATGGCATCGTCTTTGGGAACAAATGTTATCGTTGTAACGAGGGTTCACTCTATAAAACAAAAACTACTTCATACAATTCCGCATAGCTGATCTGGGCCTTCGTGTGTGCATATTCCCAAAGATACATTATCGCACAGCGCAGCCCAGTTCATTCACGCAATCACAGTTGACTCTCATTATCTCAAAGTCCAAGGAACCAGGCCCTGAGGTTATAAGCTTTTTTCATCCTCAACTCAACTGAGGACGAACTTTTTCATGCTAATAAATCTCAAATTACTAACAATGCCAAATTCTTTCTTGCTAAACATAGCATGAAATTTTCTCTGCTAATAAATATGAAAACGTCAACTATTGTTGGCATTTCCATATTTATTAGCAGAGAAAAGTTCATGCTCAGCTCAGCTGAGCATGAAAAAAAGTTTTATAACCTCGGGGCCAGAATGATTGGTTTGAGATAACAGTATTTTGAGATAAAATGAGTTGAAATCTAATGAACTTATAGAAAACTAAGTCAGTGTTGGCCTTTATTTACAGTCGACTCCCGTTATCTCGAACTCGCTTATTTCGAATTACCGCTTATCTCGAAGTGAAAATCTGGTCCCTGTTTTAACATGAAACTATTACAGGTAACAAAATAATGTGGAAAAGAGGAGAAATTGCTCCTAAGGAGCAATTTCTCCTCTTTTCAACATTATTTTATATATATATATATATATATATATATATTTCTAACTTTAGGAGTCAAATTACATATTCATTTGTTAAATGTGGTTGTTCAATTCATTGTTTTCCTCACTCTCTCAACTCTGATATGTCGTGGTACGGATATCTCGAAGTGTTTCAGTGAATCCCTTGGAATTCGAGATAATGAGAGTCGACTGTAATAGTTTTATTTATCACTGTTTGAGAAAGTAAGAATCAACTGTAGCTTGTTATACTCGATGGGAAAGAAGGGAGCATACCAGTATTCGTTTGTTATCATACCATTTCTGAGAGATAAGGTCAGAAAACACACCGCCGTCATTATATTAATTAATTATAACCTACGCTAAGTACTTTAGTCCGAGATTTGTTTACTGTCGTATCATAGGTTGAGCTTGGTTCCACATTCGCTTAACCCTTTCGGCCCTGCAGACCAAGCCAGATACCTGTACAGGGTAGATCTTGATGAGATGGCTCGTAGTGATCAGGATCTACACTGTACCATCCTTTTTTGAGATTTTTACTGAGACTCTGTTTGGAACAATGGTTCGAACCAGATTTTAAAAAGCGAGAGTCCACTTTAAGAGGGGTAACCGACTAGGTAAACGGGACAATACGTGGTTAGGTGCAGCAATACTCAAAGACTTCATCTATAAAACTAACAATATTGCAAACACTGACTTTATATAATATTGATGTTATGAAGAAGTGTTTTCCAACCCAGTTATTTTTCTACTACACCTCAACGTCTCGGAGGCTTTTTGATATTGCCATAGACATTGTTCATAGCTTTGAGCCGTTTTGCTCCTTTCTTCTTAGCGTCAGCCTTTTCAGCAGCAACTTGTGCTTTCTTTTTTTCATGTTCTCCTGAATCACGGTGTTTGGCATCTTCCAGAGGGTTATACGCTTGAACTGGCACGTTTGGACGGGTACCATAGGACGATGTTAGAAGCCGTGATGACATCGCTCTTTTCTGAGTTGCAGCAGAACCCATTTTTCTGGTTGGGCTCTTTGTGTCTACACGGCTTTCAATATCACGAATAAAGGGCGTAATGGGATGTGATAAAGGAACGTGTGTTATCTCTGTTTCCAACAGAAATGGTTGTGGTTTTTTATGTGGTTTTGTAATTGGGAGATCTTCATCGGAGTCTGATGGGAACGAATCAGCTGAGTAGTCTGTATCATCGACGTGTCTTTCACCTGACATATTTTTAATACCGTTCGCTATAATACTCGATTCAGCTGGCATTACCGACTCGACTGCAGTCATTGTTGGAACGACATTCGATGCTATACTAGCAGTAGACTCGGGACTTGGAACTCGCCCGGAAGATGGTGATACTTCGTCGGCGGATACTTTACTTTCAGCACTTATGCCATATTTGTCAGCTTGTGAAGCTTCGGATGTATCCTGTGTAATCCCGTTTTGGGTACTTAATCCTTTTTCCTTTTCTGTACTCTGATTTTCCGAGACAAGTATTATTGGTTCATTATCATGTTCATAACTATCATGTAATATGTCAGTATTGTTTGAGCTACTGAAGTCTTCGTTTACCGTGCTTACAATAGTTAAGTCATTTTCTAATGACAAACCTGTGTCCAAAGCTTGTATTTCAGTGTCAGTCTTAGCGTCCTGTGTTGCTTTAACGATCTCTGGCACTTTAGTAGATTCAAAGAAAGTTTTCTCATTTGCGGAGGGTTCGTCCTTTTGATCCGTCAACACAACTTGTAATTCTTTGGTTACTTTGTCAGTAGTTTCAGGCACGGGAAGGCCTGAACCTTCAGGTTTAAGCGATGGAGTTTGGATATTCGTAGATTGTTTTGATGAAGACGCTTTTTGGGCACTAGCTGATTTCAAATTTGGTTTTTTGGCCACCACCGTTTTCGGCCTTGCAAGCCTTGACATGTTGCTTGTGTTAGGTTTCCGCGGGAGTCGTCCTGCTGACTTATTTGGTTTACCAACAATCGCAGATTTTGGCGCAGTTTTCTTATCATCTGACTTACTTTGTTTTTCTTCATTTGTCATAATTACAGTTGTGGGTGATGCTATTGAAGAGGCTTCTCTCAGTTGTTCTGTACCATCAGGTATCTGTGCAGGAACACGAGGGCCACTGGTACTATCGGAAACATGAGTAAAGGCGTCATCACTGCGACCTTCTGTTGTTGCTGTTTCATTGGACGTTGCACCTGATGTCGAAGGAACTGGTTCGTTGATGACATTTGGTCCGCCAGACCCTCCTACCACTTCTCGTCTCATAGAGTGTGGTAACTTTATTTCATCAGGGACAGGTGGTAATTTTTTTAATAGTGGTGGCACAATATTAACGTCTTTTAGACCCATTTGGAATGTTCTTATCGGCGGCAAAGCTTTACGACTGCTCGGTGGCGGATGCGTCAGTAAGATTTTGGGGACTTCTTTATCATTGTATGTCGGAGACTCAATTAAAATTTCTTCATCAATGTCTTTGTTGTCCTTGCGCATTGGTTCTTCACAAAATTCATTTTCGTCTATTGGAGGATGCTGCAAAAATCAGTATATTTGTGCTACTGTTTTTGTCTTGATATGATAAAACATGAATGTTTACTGATCATTACATTACACTGGAGCTACTGTAATGCTAATACTAACTATGGGAATTCCATGCAATGTTTTGGTCAGTAAACTATCATCGTTATAGTAACTCAAACAGCGGTATACTATACAAGCCAGTTCATGTGAGTCACGTCTTGCAAAAAGGACTTTCGGTATATGTAGACAGTGCAGGCCGTGAACAGCCTGTATATAAGCTCAGTATAAACTGGCCTTTCTTGTCCGCTTTCACAGTCACTAGAAGCTATAAATTCTACCTACAAAGAACAAATTGATTTTGTGTATACATTTCAAAATTAAGTGATAACTCCTGTTTTGAACCTAAAGATGACACAGCTGGAATTGTGAGATTTTTAAACGCCGAGGGATCACTGACAAAGTTGACATAAAGCATCACGAAAACATGCCTATATAATTTTCAACCCCACTCAAACCCCACTTCTATATAGTAAAACTGGGGTTTACAGGGTATACTTTATTTTTCTTATTATGCTCAAAACATAGTTTGTGGTACTTTTTAGAACTGCCTCGGCGATGCGGTTCTAACGAGTACCCACAATCTATGTTTATAGCAGAACTATGGTGGAAAATATCAGAACTTTTATCTGAAAACTTTCAGTTTTGGGTGGTAAAAATTTCAATATATTTGAATAGGCATATTTTTGTAATGTCATTTGGGTTTTATTCAGTTTGTGAGTTATTCGCCGGCATTTACACATTGATAGAATCCTAAACAATGAAATTAATTCTTATAGTACCGGAAAATTTATATATATAAAAAAACCTGTTTACATGTAAGGGTAATTGATGAGATTAATTACCTACGAAACCTTCTGTTTTTTGCGTCTGTGGTTTCATATGTGGCGTTTGTTTGATCATTATTTGTATCTCATCTCTCCTTCTTTTGGTGTCCCGGAAGGATTGTGTTTCGTGTTTGTGGCATTTCCTGGGTATCTTCCCATATATATTTATATCTAATGCTCAAAAAACGAACCTCAAACAGCGAAGAACCTAATGATGAACCATCTCGTGTGGATCTATGCTGTTTGCAAAAACCTCTTCTACTATTTGCAAATGCCTCTTATGCTGTTTGCAAATGCCTCTTATACTGTTTGGAAAAAACCTTTTGATGTTTGTAAACATCCCTTAAGCTATTCACAAATGCCTCTTATGTTGTTGGAAAAATCGCATGATGTTTATAAACATCCCTTAATCCGTTTGCAAATGCCTCTTATACAGTTTGCAAAAACCTCTTGATGTTTGTAAACATCCCTTAAGCTGTTTGCAAATGCATCTTATACTGTTTGGAAAACCTCTTGATGTTTGTAACAATCCCTTAAGCTGTTTGCAAATGCCCTTTTTGCTGTTGGAAACACTTCATAATGTTTGTAAACACCCCTTAAACTGTTTGCAATGCCTCTTATACTGTTTGAAAAAATCATAATATGTTTGTAAACTTGTAAACATCCCTTAAGCTGTTTGCAAATGCTTGTTATCCTGTTGGAAAAACCTCTTATGCTATTTGTAAGCATCCCCTATGCTGTTTTGAAAACCCTCTTACGATGCTTGTAAACACACTTGTCCCCCCCCCCCACCCACACCCCCCACATACACACACATTGTTTGCAAATGCCTCTTATGCTGTTTGCAACAACGCTTATACTATTTGTAAACATGTCTTGCAAAAAAAAAAACAAAAAAAAAAAACTCTGATGCTATTTGTAAACATCCCCTGTTCTGTTTGCAAGAACCTCTTATGCTATTTGTAAACATCCCCTATGCAGTTTGCACAAACCTCTTATGCTGTTTGCATTGCCTGTTTTGCTGCTCGCATAAACCTCCTATGGGAAAAGAACCTCCTATGGCGAAAGAGATAACAGGGTCACTATCCAATATCGTATAATAAATTCCTCAAAGAGCTCATATACCAAAATTGGATTTTTATAATATCCCTAAACAACAACAACAAAAAAATAATAATGATAATCCTAAATTAAAATTCAAAATATCTCAATATCTCGAAATAGGTAAAGAAAATGTCGTATCCCAAAAACCTCCAAACAAGCTACATGAACACTTAGTATGCTAGTTAAATATTTTTCATTTCTTTTTCCACCAGAAAGTAGGGTTTGACATTCCATGAAGACTGTCTCCAAAAGAATGGGAGCGAGTGGTGGGCGATAATAATGGCAAAATTAAGTTTCAGACCCGTTTAAATGCTTACGATGTCTATCAACTACCCGATCGTATATTCCATTTTGCAATAAAACAAGTGAACATACAGTTTTATACATTACAACAAGATTTACTGTAGTATCTTATATCTTTTTCCGAGTATTAGCGTTCATCATGAAAACATGCCTATATAATTTTGACCCCCTTAAACCCCACTTTTATATAGTAAAACTGGGGTTTACAGGGGTATGCATTATTTTTCCTATTTCTGTTCAAAAACATAGATTGTGAGTACTCGTTAGAACCGCCTCGCCGAGGCGGTTCTAACGAGTACCCACAATCTATGTTTTGAGCAGAAATATGAAAAGTATCAGAGGTTTTTTTATCTGAAACTTTTCAATTTTTGGAGGTGAAATTTTCTATATATTTGAATAGGCGTGTTTTCGTAATGTTAGGGTGGTGGTAAGGGGCTGCTGCAGGTAATGAAATGAGGCATGATAGTATTTCTTGTTTCTGAATGCCAATCACTCTGGCTTCCCTCCTTCTCCTCGTTATTTACGCTCCTCTACTATGTCCTGTATTCCTTTTCTCCCTTTCTTTGGGAGACGGCACAATGACATATTACAGTTGATGTATCATTGCTGAATCGATCTCGTTTTTGAGTCCCTAGAAAATTCTTATGATAGCTCAAGAAAAAAATTTAGAGTTAATTGTTTGGACTGGATTATTACAACAGAAAACGTACCTTCGCACAAGTTCGCCCGGCTAAGATTCAGATCAGCCTGCTCATAAGCACAGTCTGATCAGAATCTTCCCTGACAGCGTATTTTGGATACACAAGGATGCAAAGTTTCTTCATGCGGACAACAAAGACTGATCAGACTGCGCAGACGCGCAGCCTGTTTAAAGACTTCGATGGGTGCACATGTCATAAGATACATGTATGTTTTCTGACGTTGCGAGTATTTTGTGTAATACATACCTCGACAGGTTTACGGCATTTGTAGTAGACCACTACGCTCAAAACGATGACATCGACCAATACGAGACATCCAATAATAAGACCAAATATCAGAATTATATCTGCAAAGTCAGGTTAAAATTATTGAAATTAAAGGACAATCAAAAACACCCCAGTAGGTACATTTCCTAGAAAACAGGATTTGACACGTCATGCAAGATTTCTGCTTTCTGGAAAATAGGATTTGAAATTTCATGCAAATTGTCTCCTCTAAAGGTCGGCGTAAGTATCAGATCTAATTTTCTAAAAAGACAATAAGAAAAAAATATCATCATTTGTCGTCTGCTGAATATGCCCAAAGCATGGTCAGTGCTAAATCCTGTCAATATTCTGCACTAATATCTTTTTATTTCATTTTTGTGTTTAGCTCACCTGAGCTATGCTTAGGATGAGCTATAGTGTTCACTTTTTGTCCGTCCGTCCTTGCGTCCGTCTGTTAACTTTTTCAAACGACTTCTCCTCTGAAGCTGCTGAGCTAATTTATGCTCAAATTTCATATGGAGCCTCCTTCGGTTAAGGGTACGAAGGAATACTTAAATGGTCACGGTCCGTTGACTAAATTGGCCGCCATGCCCATATATGGTAAAAATCTTTAAAATCTTCTTCTCCAGAACCGAGGATGCCTTGGGGCTGAATCTTTGCAAAAATCATTGGGGACGAGAGGTCTATCAAAATTGCTAAAATGATGGTCCTACATTTACGTTTGATTTTTTTACAGCGAGGTCAAGTTTGCTTTCCTATGCATTTGTATGGGCCCATACAGTTATATGGTAAAAATGTTGAAAATTTCAAACAATTTCTCTGAAGCCTCTTGGTCAGCGTTGCTCAGATTTCAAATGGAGCCTCCTTGGGGAAGGAGAACGAAAGATTGGTAAAGTAGTCACGGTCCATTTACCAAGATGGCCGCCATGCTTGTATATGGTAAAAACCTTTAAAAAATCTTCTTTTCCAGGACTAAATAAGCCCTGAGGCCTTATCTTTGCACAAATCATAGCGGACGGGTCTACCAAAATTGCTAAAATGATGGTTCTACGTTGTCATTTGACCTTTCTACAGCAAGGTCACATTTGTTTTTCCATTCATTAGTGTTTGCCCTATACATTTATACGGGGAAATTGTTGAGAATTCATATTTAGGAATTCTCCTCAAAAGACATTGATTCAGTTGAGTTGAAACTTGATGAGGAGCATCGGGGCGTCTATTAGACACAAAATAGCTTAAATTGATGAGCCGAGCGAAATCAAAGATGGTCGCCACAGCCGCCATCTTGAAAATCAATTAACGACATCTCTTCCCAAAACTTACTCTATAGCAACAGGACAACTTTTGATCGAAATGACTAAAATCGTGTCGATTGGAAATCCAAGATGGCCGCCACAGCCGCAATATTGAAAATCTGTTTTGGACATCTTCTTGCATCTACAAGGCGAATTAAGTTGAAACTTACAATGTAGCAACAGGTTGACTTGTAGATGAAAAATAGTTTAAATCATGCCGATCGGAAATCCAACTTGGCCGCCATAGCCACATCTTAAAAACCAATTTTTGACTTCTCCACCCAAACCGTTTGGCGATTTGAGTTGATACTCACTATAGCAACAAAATGACCCCAAGATCGAAAATAGATATCTTATAAAAAGAATGACCTTTGAGAGCAATGAACACACACACACACACACACACACACACAAAGACAAAAATAGCTGAAGCGTCTAAAAATTACAATATATGATTGAAGAAGCAAAAGCTTTAAGTTACAATCAACATTTTATTCTGCGAGGTTTATCTTCTCTTGCCCCTATGCTGAATACATGTATAAAATCATGACATTGTTAAACACTTTCTCTTCAGAAATCAGTTGGCCAATATCCACCAAGTTTCATGTCGATCCTACTATTGAAACGGGATTGAGAGCTTGTGCAAATGATCACGCTCCATTGACTGTCTTGCCCATATATGGTAAAATAATGACAATGATAAAAACAAATTCTTCTTCAAAACCAAGACCTGCTAAAATGATGATCCTTTTATAAGTTGCAATGACAGATTGGAAAAATGTTACATAACATCTGCATATCTGCAGTGGCTATTTAACTTTGGTGAGCGAGCCGTGGCCTATGGGCCTCTTGTTTATTTATATATGTTGTTGTTGTTGTTGTGTGTGTGTGTGTTGTTGTTGTTGTTGTTGTTGTTCTACAGTATGGAATTATTACGGGACCAAATGCTCGGAAGTTGCGCAACTTCTGTTAACAGGTCACACTTTCTTAAATGCTATTATTAGGAATGCCGGCCTCGGTGGCTCAGTCAGATGCGCGTCCGACTGCTGTGCAGGTGGTAGTGAGTTCAAGCCACGCTTAGTCCGGCAATACTCTTTCGTGGAGATTCAAGAAGGACAGTTGTCAGTTTCCGGCGAAAGAATATGTACAAGTACAGGTTAACCGCTTAGAGGCCCAAGCCAACCCAGAAAAAGTGTGGTTAGATAAACTGACCGGCTTGACATGACCTCAATAATGTATAGAATGTATTTTGCATAGTCTGATCAAGGCCTTCAGTGTCTGCTTACAGAATCGCTGGCTACTGTAGAATGCATTTCACACAATCTAATCAAGGCCTTCAGTGTCTGCTTTCAGAATCGCTGGTTACTGTATAATGTATTTTGTATCTTAAAAACAGAACTAATATATATATATATATATATATATATATATATATATATATATATATATATATATATATATATATATATATATATATATATATATATATATATGTGGTACAGTTTTAATTTCGCTACTTCCATTATTGCAAATGGAAGTAACAGTCAAAATTAATAACAGACTGACTAACAATGCAGGTCTTGATGAGACGGTTCGCTGTCTTATCTGAGCTACACTGATTGCAAAGCGTACCTATTATGGTCTGTGTGACTGAAATGCGATTCAACCAGACGGTAGCCCATTGATCTCCCTTTAATTTTATATCCGTCCAAAGCATAGTGGGGAGGGAGGGTAGGGCGAGAGGGAGAGGTGGTGGACGTAGATCAGAAAACGTAATTTTGGACGTGTGCGCCCATGCAGCGAAGAGCAGCTTACACATTCGCACAGTCTGATCAGAATCTTCACTGGGCGCATTTTGGATAACCCAATTCATACGGACAACGAAAATTCTGATCTTACTGCGCGGATGCGCAGGCTGATCTGAGTCTTTGCCTGGCGCACACGTCAGAAGGTACGTTTTCTCACGTATTGTCAGTGATTTATCTGAACAATTAGATCAAGTAATTGTACTTACCATAATCAACGTAGGATGACGGCGTCGTAGTTGACGTTGTAACGTCTGAAATATATAAGAGTTGTAACGTCAGACAATATATATTCGGGCATGTGCGTCCAGCGAAGATGCAGATTAGCCTGCGCATTCATGCAGTGTGCTCAGAATCGTAACTGGGTGCATTTTAGATAGCCAGTGATGCAAGTTTTCTTCATGCGTACAACGAAGACTCTGATCATAGTGCACACATGCGCAGGTTGATTTTAGCCTTCCTAGGGCGTAAGAGTCAGTAGGTACCGTTTCTCACGTTGCGACACATAACACACGATTTACCTTAATAGATACACTGTCATAATTGTTTTTGCTCTCCTCTCCCATTCTAAAGGGTCTACTCTAAAGGGAAAATCGTAGACCCTTTTCAGAAGGGTTGTAGGGGGAGAAGGTTAGTTTATCAGTTCCCTTCACACATTTAAGCCGAACAGTCAAACTTTTGGATACTTATTTCGAGTCAATTTAGGCCAAATAATCAAATGAGCAGATGATATGTGCTGTAAGGAGATTTAATATACCTTCGGACATGTGCGCCCAGCGAAGATTCAGATCAGCCTAGGCATTCGTACAGTCTGATCATAGTCTTTGCTGAACGCTCTTTGGATAGCTAAAGATCGAACCCAACGGGCACACGACGTTCATATAACGTATTAACGTCGATGCATTATCACATGACGTTAATGCAATGTTGCATCGACGTTAATGCGACGTTGTATAAACATCATGGCCCAGTTGTTCAAAGCGTCGTTAGCTTAACGACCTCGTTAAGGGTCATTTCGTTAACTGTTTTAGCGGATTCAATATACAATATTCTGATATTTTTTGCTGAAAAAATGTGAGTAGCTTTTGCACTGCAAAAGCTACTCACATTTTTTCAGCAAAAAATTTCAGCATATTTGCGTATCACTTGATGTAAATTTTTACGAATCGTTAACTAACGATGTCGTTAGCTTTGAACAACTGGGCCCATGACGTTATATAAACGCCATAACGTATAGACGTCGATGCAACGATGATAAAACATAATACTTTTGATCCTTTGAAGTAAAAAAGAATGTTTTTCATTTCAAGGCAAGTAAAGGGAACCTTCCCCGACGGAAGTCCCTTTAGTAAGACCAAAACGTATATCTTCAATCCGCTTATGCGGTAAGGCTAAATAAAGTGCAGAAAAACTTATTTTGATGCTCGAAATGACTACAGATAATTATATCCAGAACCAGGCTTTTTAATTGCATGCTTTTAATGTGGATTTATTTTTATTTACCAGGCCGGGCTTACATTAGAACACGAAACTTAAGGCCTGAAGATTTTCCCGCATTGTTCAAAGGGAGACTCTGGTGCAGACATGTGTTTACCCAGCGGGAATATGATGTTTATACAACGTAGCACTAACGTCGAAGCAACTTCATCACATGACGTTTATACATCGTCCAATTAACGTCGATCCAACGATGACGTTGTATCGACGTTAACATCACGAAAACATACCTATATATTTTTGACCCCCTTAAACCCCACTTTTATATAGTAAAACTGGGGTTTACAGGGGTATACAATATTTTTCTTATTCACCGAGGCGGTTCTAACGAGTACCCAAAATCTATGTTTTGAACAGAAATATGAAAAATATCAGAGTTTTATTATCTGAAAATTTTCAGATTTTGGAGGTGAAATTTTCTATATATATTTGAATAGGCGTGTTTTCGTAATGATACGACGCTGTATAAATGTCATGTCGTTGCATGGACGTTCATGCGACTGTTTAAACGTCATGACTTGACATTGACGTTAATGCGACATTGTATTAACGTCATGTTCCAACTGGGTGGTTTACTGTACTTGAATATTTCCAAAAATGGTATCACTTGGTAAGGAAAGAAGAAGCGGAAGAATGTAAACCTAAGCTAGCCGACAGTTTATTAGGTCAGTCTATAGCGATCAAACATGGTTTTACATGCATTAAAATTCGCCAGGTCCCGTGGGAGGTGTTGATAACCGAGGCCGAAGGCCGCGGTTTTCAACACCTCCCAAGGGACCTGGCGAATGTTAATGCATTGAAAAACCATGTTCGATCGCTATTATTGCATAAAAGTGAAAACATTTGCTACATTTCGCGTTATTTCTTGCACTATTTTGTTTTGCCTTTTCACCGATGTCTCGTGAATGCAATTTGCACGGACTATGCTCGTTCTAGGGCCGAGCAGTATACATCTCGTGACGGCAGCAATTTGTGGCCCTGGTACACGCACATTGAAAGTTGCGTAGCCGTGCATTAATAGCGCGTGAATTGCCTTGTTAATACACGGCTTTTCGCCGGTTAATGCACGGCTGTTAATAACGTGCGGCATTGCTTTTTATGCAATAATTTACTTTAAGGCGAGGGGTAAGGGGTCGTACCTCCTGTTACTTCACAAGTTACAGTATCGCTCCAGGTGCCATCAGCTAGGCATTCTATCTTTGATCCACCAGTCAATCTATAGCCTGCATCACAGGTTACAGGAACAAAGTGACCATATGTTGTCACAGCATTCGTAAAATTGACATGACCATTAGTTACTGACGCGTTCTTTCCACAATCTGTAAATAGAAAAGAATGAAGCACAATGTTATGCGCCACAACGTGAGAAACTTACATTCTGACATGTTCTCCCAATGATGACTCAAATCAGCCTGTGCATCCGCGCAGTCTGATCAGAGTCTTCATTATCCGCATGAAGAAAGTTTGCATCCTTGGCTACCCAAAATGCGCCCAGTGAAGGTTCAAATCAGCCAATGCGCAGTCTCATCTGAACTTTCACTGGGCGCACATGTCCGAAGGTACGTTTTTTGACGTTGCGACTCTTACAATGCGCGTGTAAATTGTAAACTCGATACAATGACGAAATTCGTTAAAATGATTATTTGACTTTACGAAACCTTCGCTCAACATTAGAAATTATGAGGCGATTCCAACACTAATTATTCTGTTAGGAAATAAGAATGAAATAAGCCATTTCTTACATACAATTCTGTTGCATTTAAGGATTCTCTACAACAGCAAATTCATTTGAAGGGAAATATCAAAGAGTATGATTCTAATAAGGGTTCACTGTATTTACCAATACAAAGGATACGGGTCAAAGAATTACATGCTACTGTTGAATTTGCGAAAATTGTGGAACATACAAATTAATACAATTAAAATTCATGGAATGATTGAACCGCCCCGAATTTTGTCATGTCCTCAAGCATATATTGTAACTGCTACTTTGGTTACGTCAAATCCCATCGACTGAGACATCACCTTTACCATAAAACTGCAAAATGATACGTCATGCGTTAACATATCTACAGAAACATGAAGCATAAGGCGATAAGGAAAGCGTAGCATTACCATTTATAACGCACACTGCTTGTTTGTCCCATATCCCTGTCTCCAAGCACTTGATAGTACCCTGACCACTTACACTGTAACCAGCATTACAAGTTATAGTTGCTGTAACCCCATATGTCGTGCCTGATGGAAAGATTACTTCTCCATTTGCAATGGTTGTTGCCCGACAATCTAAAATATTTAAAACAAAATATATATATATATATATATATATATATATATAATATATATATATATATATATATATATATATATATATATATATATATATATATATATTTATATATATATATATATATATATATATATATATATTAAAAGATAATTAAAATTAAAAGATATAGAAATTAAGAGAGGTAGTTCGCGTACGTCTGGAGGGAATGGAAATAGTTGGTAGTCTTCCTCAAATCTACTTTACAAGGCAAACAACTTTCATGACGTCCTGTTTGCTTTCCTGCACTCAAAGCCCCTTCTTAAACTTAAAGAGGATAGCCCTTTTCATAAGGGGACATAATTAATTTTCCGGTAATTGCCTCCCTGGAAAGCATATTAGTTCCTCTTAATCGACAATGATAAAACAGTTGACTCGTTATCTCGACCTTGCTTATCTCGAATAACCGCTTAATTCGAAGTGAAAATATGGTCCCTGCCTAAACATGAAGATCTAACAACAGGTAAAAAAAATATTGTGGAACAGAGGTTGTTCGAGTTGTTTCTTCCTCAATTCTGCAAATCTGATATGTCGAGGTAGGGATATCTCGAAGTATTTCAGAGAGTGCCTTGGAATTCGAGATAATGAGAGTCGACAGTGTATGTTCTCCTTAATCGATAATTATAATAACACCCGAGCCGCGCAAACAAAAGTGTGTCTTAAGGGCATAAACAGACAGCAGATTCACAGATCAGTCAGCTTTTCGCGCAGTCTGATAAAATTCTTAGCTGTCTGCTTATAGAACCGCTGAATACTGTAAAATGTATTTCGCACAGTCTAATCAAGCTCTTAGCTGTTGGCTTACAGAATCGCTGGCTACAGTAGAATGTATTTCGCAAAGTCTAATCAATGGCTTCAGTGTCTACTTACAGAATTGCTGGCTACTGTAGAATGTATTTTGCATAGTCTAATCAAGGCCCTCAGTGTCTGCTAACATAATCCCTGAATACTCTAGAATGTATTTTGCATAGTCTAATCAAGACCTTCAGTGTCTGCTTACAGAATCGCTGGATACTGTAGAATGTATTTCGCGAAGTCTAATCAAGGGCTTCAGTGTTTGCTTACAAAATCGCTGGCTACTGTAGAATGTATTTCGCAATGTCTAATCAAGGGCTTCAGTGTCTGCTTACAGAATCGCTAGCTACTGTAGAATTATTTCACATAGTCTAATCAAGGGCTTCAGTGTCTGCTTACAGAATCGCTAGCTGCTGTAGAATTATTTCACATAGTCTAATCAAGGGCTTCAGCGTCTGCTTACCGAATCGCTGGCTACTGTAGAATTATTTTACATAGTTTAATCAAGGCCTTCAGTGTCTGCTTACAGAATCGCTGGATACTGTAGAATTATTTCAAATAGTCTAATCAATGCCTTCAGTGTCTGCTTACAGAATCGCTGGCTACTGTAGAATTATTTCGCATAGTCTAATCAAGGGCTTCATTGTCTGCTTACAGAATCGCTGGTTACTGTAGAATTATTTCACATAGTCTAATCAAGGCCTTCAGTGCCTGCTTACAGAATCGCTGGCTACTGTAGAATTATTTCACATAGTCTAATCAAGGGCTTCAGTTTCTGCTTACAGAATCGCTGGCTACTGTAGAATTATTTCACATAGTCTTATCAAGGCCTTCAGTGTCTGCTTACAGAATCGCTGGCTATTGTAGAATTATTTCACATAGTCTAATCAAGACCTTCAGTGTCTGCTTACAGAATCGCTGGCTATTGTAGAATTATTTCACATAATCTAATCAAGGGCTTCAGTGCCTGCTTACAGAATCGCTTGCTACTGTAGAATTATTTCACATAGTCTAATCAAGGCCTTCATTGTCTGCTTACAGAATCGCTGGCTACTATAGAATGTATTTTACATAGTCTAATCAAGGGCTTCAGTGTCTGCTTACAGAATCGCTGGCTACTGTAGAATGTATTCGCAAAGTCTAATCAAGAGCTTCAATGTCTACTTACAGAATCGCTGGCTACTGTAGAATGTATTTTGCATAGTCTAATCAAGGCCTTCAGTGTCTGCTTACAGGATCGCTAGCTACTGTAGAATGTATTTCGCAAAGTCTAATCAAGGGCTTCAGTGTCTGCTTACAGAATCGCTGGATAATGTAGAATGTATTTTGCATAGTCTAATCAAGACTCTCAGTGCTTACATAATCGCTGAATACTCTAGAATGTATTTTGCATAGTCTAATCAAGGCCCTCAGTGTCTGCTTACATAATCGCTGGATACCCTAGTATGTAATTTGCATAGTCTAATCAAGGTCCTCAGTGTCTGCTTAGATAATCGCTGAATACTCTAGAATGTATTTTGCATAGTCTAATCAAGGCCCTCAGTGTCTGCTTACATAATCGCTGAATACTCTAGAATGTATTTTGCATAGTCTAATGAAGGCCCTCAGTGTCTGCTTACAGAATCGCTGGATCCTGGAGAATGTATTTCGCGCAGTCTAATCAAGGCCTTCATTGTCTGCTTACAGAATCGCTGGCTACTGTAGAATGTATTTTACATAGTCTAATCAAGGCCTTCAGTGTCTGCTTACAGAAACGCTGGATACTGTAGAATTATTTCACATAGTCTTATCAAGGCCTTCATGTCTGCTTACAGAATCGCTGGCTACTGTAGAATGTATTTCACATAGTCTAATCAAGGCCTTCAGTGTCTGCTTACAGAATCGCTGGCTACTGTTGAATCATTTCACATAGTCTAATCAAGGCCTTCATTGTCTGCTTACAGGTTCGCTGGCTACTGTAGAATGTATTTCACATAGTCTAATCAGTGTCTGCTTACATAATCGCTGAATACTCTAGAATGTATTTTGCATAGTCTAATCAAGGCCTTCACTGTCTGCTTACCGATTAGATGGATACTGCATAATGTATTCCGCGCAGTCTAATCAAGGCCTTCATCGTCTGCTTACAGAATTGCTGGATACTGCATAATGTATTTCGTACATTCTAATCAAGGGCTTCACTGTCTTCTTACAGAATTGCTGGATATTGTATAATGAATTTCGCGCAGTCTAATCAAAAGCTTATCTGTCTCCTTAAAGAATTGCCGGATACTGTATAATGCATTTCGCGCAGTCTAAACAAGGGGTTCTCTGTCTGCTGACAGAATTGCTGGATACTGTATAATGTACTTCACGCTGTCTAATCAAAAGCTTCTCTGTCTGCTTACGGAATTGCCGGATACTGTATAATAAACTATTTCGCGCCTTCTAATCAAGGGCTTCACTGTCTGTTTACAGAATTGGTGTTTAATGTATTTAGCCCAGTCCAGTCATGAGCTTCTATGTCTGCTTACAGAATCGCTGGATATTGTAGAATGTATTCCGCCGTCTAATAAAGGCCTTCATCGTCTGCTTACAGAACTGCTGGATATTGTAGACTGTACCTCAGTCCAATCAAGGGCTTCACCGTCTGCTTACAGAAACGCTGGGTATGGTAACATTTATTCCTTAGTCTAATCAAGGCCTCCATCGTCTGCTTTTAGAATTGCTGAATATTGTAGAATGTATTAAGCGCAATCTAATCAAGGTTTTCGCAGTTCGTCTACAGATCGCTTGTATTGTAGAATATATTTAGCGCAGTCTAATCAAGACATTCGCGGTTCGCCTACAAAATTGCTGGATACTGTAGAATGTATTGATTAGACTGCGCTAAATACAGTCGAACCTCAATGGCTCGAACATCTTTCGGACCATGGAAAATTGTTCGAGGGATGGGTGGTTCGAGCCAATGAGATTCAATCATGGCGCCAGATCAGGAAGCAAATGGCGGTAATTAATGTAAACGATTTCGATCTTCAACAAAATAATGGGTACACACAACATACAATTTCATAATAAAATAAGAAAAATTCCCTCCATATTTCTTGTTTTTTGTTTTGTTTTTTTGAGCTACCGGAAAAATTCCGTAGGGACTCAAAAATGAGTTCGAATAAGCCATGGTAAACGAGCCACCGGTGTTCGAGCCATTGACGTTCGACTGTACATTCCACAGTATGTAGTTGTAACAAACTGTGCTAAGTGTCTTGCAGATCTTAGTTATTTCAAATAATTATTTAGCAAAATTTTATATGCAAATCCCTCAAAATTTGCACGAGTAAAATTGTTTAGTAGTTTCTCCTTACCATTCCAAGGCAGTTTTTCTGTTGCATTTTGTTTACGGTCGTGCATCGTTGGTTAATATGGTTAGTTTGTTTTGGTAGTGTGGGTTCCTCAGAGTTTCTTCTTTCGGCGGCTTGAAAAAGCTGTGCTTCGTAATTATGACATTTCTTATATATCTTCACAATTATTCATTCAATCTGGAGCTACTACTCCCGCTTTAATGCGTCAAAAGCGGCAAAAGCGGCATCAGAATTAAGGGTTCGGTTTCACTTGATTAAAAACTGGTTTACGCCCAGAAGTTTTCCTAAGGACCATGCCAAGGTAGTTCCTCTGTTGCCTTCTTTACTTATGTGTCCGTGGTTTGATATGTGGCGTTTGCCGTTCCTCATCCCTCCCTCTTTAGGTATCTCAGGAAGATTGTGCTTTGTGATTGTGGCATTTCCTGTGCATCTTCACTGATATTTTTGTGATAATAAGTCGACTCTCGTTATCTCGAAATCCAAGGGTCTCTATGAAACACTTCGAGATGTCCGAACTTCGACATATCAGGTTTGCGGAACTGAGGAAACCAAACGAACAGCCACCTTTAACAGAATGAATATGTAATTTGACTCCTAAGCCGGCCTCGGTGGCTCAGTTGGATGCGCCGTCCGACTGGAGACCAGGAGGTCGCGCGTTCAACCCCATGCCGAGGTCGTCAACATTCTTTCGTGGAGATTGATCATGAAATATTTTCTACGGTCATTCTCTCCCTTCCGCTGATTCAAGAAGGGCAGTTGTCAGTTTCTGGCGAAAGAATGTGCACAATACTGGTTAACCGCTTAGAGGACTAAGCCTGCCCAGTAAATGTGCGGTTAGGTAAACTGACCGCGCTCGACATGACCCTACTGGGTTGACTGGGCCGTAAAACCTCAGCACAAACAAAATTTGACTCCTAAGTTTGAGGTATATTGAAAATATTGTGGAAAAGCGGAGAAACTGCTCCTAAGGAGCAATTTCTCCTCTTTTCCACAATATTTTGTTGGTAGATCTCTGTGTTAAAACAGGGACCAGCATTTCTGTCCGAGATAAGCGGTTATTCGAGATAAGCGAGGTCGAGATAACGAGAGTCGACTGTATGTGATTTGCTGTAGTGTCTTTCATAAGAGGTAAAGGACTCCTATGCGTACTGCACATATGTTTTGTAATTTGGAGCTGCACCAGAATTAAGCATAAGGTTTCGCATGGATAAAATTGGTTTAAGCATCCAAGCAGTTTTACTATTGACTGTGCGTTACAGTGGCCCAGACTGTCATTACACAATTTTATCTGTGTACCTCTGCTTTCCAGCTTATGATTAATTGAGGCCACATGGCATATGTGACATGTTAATAGGAATATGCTTATTACGAGTCTCAATAAAACCGAGACTCCCATTTTCTAATCTGTAATTTGTTCTTTGTTTCCAAAGGCAATCTTTTTAACATTTTTACTACACTGGAGCTAGTGTAGTGTTAGTGTCATGTGGCGGCCGTAAAATATCTCCCTGTATTTCACCCTAGTACAGATTATATTTCATTTCCTTTGGGATCAGAAGGCCTATTGTGATATCCTTGAAAATGGAGTTCTGCTCATGTATACGCTAGAGGGCGTAAGCATTGTTGAAAACTACATTACTGCTTATGAAGAGTCTCATTAAAACCGACTCCCATTTTCTTATCTGTAATGTGTTCTTTGTTTCCAATGGCAATCTTTTTTAAGTTTTTTACTACACTACAGCTAGTGTTAGTGTCATCATTACGAAAACATGCCTATTCAAATATATTGAAAATTTTACAACCAAAAACAGGAAAATTTTCAGATAAAAATTCTGCTATTTTTCATATTTCTGCTCAAAACATAGATTGTGGGTACTCGTTAGAACCGCCTCGCCGAGGCGGTTCTAACGAGTTCCCATAATCTATGTTTTTGAGCAGAAATAAGAAAAATAATGTATACCCCTGTAAACCCCAGTTTTACTGTATAAAAGTGGGGTTCAAGGGGGTCAAAATTATATAGGCGTGTTTTCGTAATGTGTAGCGGCCGTAAAATGTCTCCCTGTATTTCACCATAGTACAAATTATTTTTCATTTCCTTTGGGATCAAGAGGCCTATTGTGGTATCTTTGAAAATGGAGTTCTGCTCATATATACACTAAAAGGCGTAAGCATTGTTGCAAACTTCATTACTGCTTATGAATACTCCCAAGAAAACCGAGATTCTCATTTTCTAATCTGTAATGTGTTCTTGTTTCTAAAGACAATCTTTTTAACGTTTATTTTTCAAAGCACCTGGTCTTACATAAATAACTGTAGGTTCCACGCTGTTTATTTCTAATTCCACCAAATTTGCAGTTATTATAGTTGTAGAGACCGGACTTATAGGTTAAAGATTGATGACGAATGATGGTTTTCTTTTGACACGGTATTTTGAATAGTATGCATTCCGACAAATGTCTATACACTAAAAGCAAATTACAAACCTATAATTTCACAGGTGGTTAGTTTACTCCACGTTCCATCAATAAGGCATTCAACGCTGCTTCCACCAGTTAGTTTGTATCCGGTGTCACAGGTCACGGGAACAGACTGTCCGTAAGTTGTGTTCGCATTTGTAAAATCAATACTGCCGTGGTCAACACTAGCTGTTGATCCGCAGTCTATAAAAAACAAGTAAAAGCTTTCACAAAAATCTTGTCAACCTTTCGCACACGATAAATGCTAAAGCTAATTTTAAGAGGATTGAGTTTTTTACATTCAAATCTTAACTTAATCGGCTAAACTCCAAAAATGCTAAGGGTTAATTGGAGATACCTAACTGATTTCTTGTCTAAATGAGAATGTACCTAGCTCACAATTTAATGTAAAATTACAGCTAATTTCACATTGCGTTGTTCGCTTACCTCATCAAAATTTACATAAGTAGTTAAAATAATATCTTTTCTTCATCACGCGGTCCCGATAACGTTATAAATTATAGATTTCGCTTAGCAGTGCCAATGTATCTATCCAGTTTAAAAGTTAAAATTGTCAATATTAATGTATATCCCATAAACTTTGATAACGTGCTGCAATAGTAACATGTTAGAAGATCTAAATAACTGCAATGTGCCGAAAATAGTGTACGCGAATGGAGAATAGCTTGATATTCAAATACTTAAAATAATATTCTATTATATTCAGAACATGCCTAGGCTCAGTGGTGCATTTTGGATCAACAACTAAATCACTTCCGTGTACGAACAAACACGTATATTGTCTACGCCCTTGGGCTTAGAAAATAATATAGTAACACTTGATTAATCAACTTTAATATCATAATAGGCTCACAGAACTTTTTAGATGTGGAAACGACCTTTGCTTACAGGTTTTTATTGCATAAAGTCTCAGCTTTCATTAATTAATAACAAAAAATAGTAAGAGAAAAGTCCAGGGAGTGCCACAATCACAAACCGCAGCCCTTCCCAGACCCCGAGGAAGAGGAAACCGACAAATCCAAACAAGCACAAATCGAACAAATGTAAGAAAAGCACTAAGATTAGCTCTCTCTTCCCCAAGCGAGGTAATCATGATACTAAAAGGACTGAAAAACACAAGAACAAAATGACACACGGAAAGACATACAACAAATCGCCTCGCAGAATAAACCACAAAGCAACAAAGAGTAAGACTAACACCGGGACCACCGCCTTAGAACGATCAGTAGAGTAAACCACCGGGGGGTTTAAAGCACTTTTACAGCTAGCTAACTTCACCCTGGGTCCCGATGCTACTCTTAATACAGAAACACATAAAAATTTGGTTCGCATAAAGGCTCCCAACTCAGTCAATGCATCAAAGCGAAAACACAAAAATCAAATTAACCACTATAATAAACAAAGACGAGTACTCATGGCTAATTCTACTGTATGCCAGAGTAAATAAAAACCAATAGTTGAACCACGGCGGGCCAAGCCAAAGACATATCGTCAAGCCCCAATCCACTGGTTAAAGTTTTACGAAGAGGCCGTCATTGCGTCTGAGGCCCGAACCGCCCTCGTGCAATTAAAGAGTGAAACATAGCCATCAACAATGATTGGGTTGACAACTAGGCATGCAGTCTGCCGCATAATATCCAGGCTATAGCCAATTCTTTTATAACGGTTAATAAGTTTTCTGAATTGCTCCGAAAAGTTAGATTTACCTACAATTTTTCTAAATCTGTACACTAAGTAACCGTAAAATTCTGGTTCCGATATACCTTGTTGCAGAAGTGTTTTCAGACTGACGCTATATTTTTCTAACAAGGCACTGTATCTGCGATAAAATTTCGAAAACGCCTTACGAAGTTTAAAATAACGATAGCCCTGCCTATGGAGTTTGGCAGTAAGGGCTTTATTACGGTAGTTGAAGTCATTGATTTGAAGAAGCTCTGGCTAATCTAATAAGTTGAGATATGTATACCCCATATGAGGTACGCCGGGGGACAATTTTATAGTATTATGTTCTAATGTTTGGGTTTCCAAGTCTCTTCGTTCTCTTTAAAACCACATGAAAACCCCGATCAAAAAAATCGTCTAGTGGAGCTAGATGTCTGATTACCTTCGTTGTCTGGTCAATTTGCTTCATGTCTGCGAGCAGGCAGTTGCTCCTTGGACCTTTGCTGGTCGCATATACCATAAGTACCATTATCTCGTGCACCGCTTCATTTTAATCATTGTTTTAAATAACTTGTTGTATGTATTTGTATGTATGTAGTTTTGTTGAGGGCCCCAAGGAAGATTGGTAAAACCAGTTGGGCTACCCTCGTAAAATAAAGAATTTACTTACTTACTTACTTACTTACTTGCAAGTCCGCATGTTTCATTAAAGAAGACAGTTTGATATCTTTACTTCAGAGTCTTCTAGCACAAATATTTCAACATTGCCAATATTAAACATTAATCAGCGACAAGTTATCATTTCTTCCGTTATATACTGCTACCAGACATGAGAGTAAGTCCGCCATTACTGACATGAGAGTTCGTCAAGACATAAAACTTAACAATACACCTATGTGAATCCAACCATGTTGCTTTTGTAGAAATTAATCCAGCTGATCTAAATTATATATCTGCACGGTGAGTATAATTGTTCCACAATGCAGTATCTCATGGAAGAAGAATACGCACTATGGCAACTGTAATGTATGTAATTTAAATTACGATGCTGTCAAGGTTTAATGCTTTCACTGATAGGAACATCCCAGCTAGCATTCTTTATAAATCTACAGCGGGCCGTTATCGGCCCGTCAGCTACCCTGACGGGCCGATAACGGCCCGCTGTAGATTTATAAAGAATGCTTACTGGGATTGTCTTAGACTTGCGTTTTTAAGGTTCCTGTTGCATGTGAGTTACAATTCTATTAATCTTTGTTTGCACAATCTCATAATTATTTCTATCATACGTGTGTGATGCTCCCGATTTATAAATAAAATGAGAAAAGTAAAAAAAAAAAAAAAAAAAAAAAAAAAAAAATAGGTAATAAATATTATAGTTATTCTGTACGCTTACCTCTTATTAAACATTCACTTGTCAACTTCCACATTCCAGTGTCTAAGCAAGTAATTGTATCAAGACCATTTAACTGATGCCCGTCGCTGCACCTGATTTTTGCAACAGCATTGAAATCGGTACCGTTTAAATATTCAATTTCACCATTGGCAATTGACACACCTCCACAATCTTAAAAAGACATGTAATAATAACAAAACGCACTTAGCATATTCAGATATAGGTTATTACATTAATTAAGAACCATTCTCTGTAACTCTGTAACTACTTAATTTTTTACATAGAGCCGTGGCACGTATAGTCACCGAACCGCTGATATTTTCCTATCTTCTGTGTTGTGACCCATCCAAGCTATCAATGTTCCATTCATCCCTATACATCATCGTTGCCATGGCAACGCCAGATGGATATCTGACCAAGAAATGAAATTAATTTTCACCAAAAATGACAGTTTTCAAGCTAAAGTAGTGGCTATCAGAAAAATCATGTGCTTTTAATTTTTTGAACATGACAGAATATGGTTCATCCGGGTTAAACTCATTAGAGATGATTATATGTTACGCTGTGCATGATCTTTGAAGTGGGTGGGCTATCTGTATTTTAAAAATGGCAGTTTTTACACACTTGCAATGTCGATTTCTGAGTTTGTGCATCTGTGTGCACATTTATGCGTAAATTCTTGATAGAGAGGAAGGTTTGTAGTGTAAAGTTATAAAAAGACATGTTTGGAGTTTACCGTTTTGAAGCGTTACCATGGAAAATACCGTTCCAAAAATAAAAAAAAAGTCTAGTATCATTCAAATGATTGCATTATAAAACCCTTTCCTATTGGCAAATGAATTTATAACTTGTAACAAATGTTACACTATAACCAATTTTCCAAGCAGTCTATGTGTATTTCAAAACTTATTTCTTGGAGGTCAAGGTCAAGGTCACTGACATTTGAAAAAGTCTTTAAAATGGCTTTTTTGCTCTTTATTACATGTATTTTAACATATATTGTTGTAATATTATAATAAAACGTGACCATTATCAGCACCAGTACAAAGTCTTTCAAATACAAGGAAACCATATTTGAAAACATTCTCAAAGGTCAAGGTCACAAAAAAATCAAGAAAATTGACTCAAAAAGGCATCTTTTTTTCCTTGCTAACAAATATTTTTGCATATGATGTTTTGATAATGCCATTATAGGTGACCATTATATATGCCATGAATATGCTCTTCAAATTAAAGTGAATGGCCTTAGCAACACTCTGTAAGGTCAAGGTCAAAAAAACGATAAACAAATTGCCTTTTTTCTTCACACTATAATGCATATTTTCCCTTATTTGCACATATTTTTACATGTACTGTTGTGATATTACAATCATATCTGAACACTCAATATGTCCTTAATATGCTTTTCAATTTGAAGTGAAATGCCATAGAACACACTCCCTCAGGTCAAGGTCAAGGTGACAAAAACAAGAAAACAGACTCAAAATGACCCTTTAACTCCTTGCTAATGATTATTTTTACATAAACTGTTGAACTACTGTCATCATAAGTGAACATTATGGACATCATTACTTTTCTTCAAATTCAACTAAATAACCTTACTAAAAACTCTAAAGTCAATGTCAAGGTCACAATACCAGAAAACGGACTCAATATAGGCCAAGTATCATGTCGATCCATTTTGAGAAACAAAGCATTATCATTGGACCCCGAGATACATAATGTCATGGTTATCTACATCTATTATGATGTCAATCTTGGGGTCACATGGAATCTATATTCAAAGTATCATAGTGCTCCATTAAAAAGTCTTCAATATATAAAGCAAGGTTTAATGCACTTGCAAATGTAATGCGACATCTGATTGGATAAAGACAAACAATAGTGATAGAATATCTTACGATATACTGTCAGAAACCTGACGTCGTCATGTAATGATGCATTTCATTGGCAAAGTTGTGTTTTGCGCTTCTTACAGCGCTTGTTTTTAATGAAAAGTTCGCCTTTTAAAAGGAAAACAAATAAATAAGTACATTAGAACGGGACTGTGTTATAAATATCATTTTGGAGGTAAATCTTCGGTTTGACGGTCACAAATTACGTTTTACGGCTCCGCTGACGTTGCACCGTTAAAAAAATCTAATGATCATAGAAAAAATTCTGAGATGAAAGGCCTTTTTATGAAATGAAGGCGGGTAGGGAATGCCCCCGATGGACCTAAGGTCTGTGTCATTGAATGCATCTTATCATAAGGAACAAAAATATACATGGTTTGGTGGTGGGGATGTATACAGTTTCTGAGATATTAAACCTTTTATGAAGTGAAGGGGATGGGGCGTGACCCCGGGGACCCAACGTCTGTGTCACTGAATGCCTCTTATCGTAGGGAACAAGAATATAAATGGTTTCAGAGATATTAGACCTTCAATGAAGCGAAGGGGTGGAGCATGCCCCCGGGGACCCAAGAGCCATGTCATTAAATGTGACTTATCATAAGGAACATCAATATATACGATTTAAAGGCTGGTAATTTGAACAGTTTGTAAGATATTAGGCATTTTCACTTCTTTCCATACAAATGCCTATGTGACCAAATTTGACCTTGACCTAACATAGGTCAGTGTCATCCCAGGGTCATCATTTATATAAACAATAATGGGCTTAAGTCCCCGTTGCTACATACCAAGTTTAGTGAAAATCGGTACAACGGTTCCTGAGAAGAAGCTTTTTGAAGGAGCAGGCCACATCCAGATGGATAGGCTCATTTTAAGCTCAACTGCTTTAATAATGGTTTGCAGCTTTGCTGTCTACCGAGAACAGCCATATGTAATGTTGTTGAAAGACACCTTGTGAATTGTTCAACTACATAAGGTGTCAAACAGCTTTAAATGTACAACAATCTGGAGGTTTGTTGTGCAACATACCTGCTAAGGCGATTCAAAGCTGCTACACCCCACCCCCAATTTCCTCTGCTGATTAATCATATTCTGAAATGCTGAATACATAAGCTGAAATGCCCTACACCGTGCCTCATGGCTGTCAGGTCCAAGAAACCATCAAAGGACAACAGAATATTCTTCAGAGGACAGATATTCTGTCATTTGACAGATTTACCTATGTGTCGAACAACAGAATGTAGCTAATTTTATGAAATAAGCATGGAGGTAAAGATTTCCGTCTTTGGACGCAGTGTTGAAATTGTTTATGCTGATATACCTGCTTTATTTGTAAGGCAGTATTTGGGATGATGCAGTTTCCTTGGAATTGAATGGGTATTGCTGCTATGGAATTTTACATCGTGCCTCATGCTGAAGCTACTGTTGGTTTTTCTAATAACTGTAACTGCAAGATATGGAACCTCTGCACAAGGGAAAACTACACAGAAAATATATCTTTTCAATTCCAGGATTGCACCAGCCTGAAGGTTATTGGAAGTTTTACAATAAAAACAGGTGTCAGAAAAAACAACATCAACACTGTATCCGAATGCGGCTTTACATGTTACATAATTATTCTTGAAAATAGATATCTGTGGTTTTACAGAAATCCTGTCCTTTTGTGGGTGTCTTGGACCTGGCTGTATGTACCTAAACAAGAATAATTCTCTGACTTACCTGTTCCACCCGGAACTAGAGCTGTCGGAGAATCTGACTTTAGCTCCACTACAGTGCCATTAGAGGAGAAAGACACAAGTGTGTTGAAAAATTCTGATCTTTAAAAATTGGAGAGAAAGATGAGATGAATCTGTTACGAAAATCGAAAACCTGCCGAGGGACATAACTCCAAGAATTATGGACCCTTGGCGACTATTTTGTCATTACACCTTCCATGCTTTAGAAATAAAGTATGATATAAGTTTCATCTAAGTAGGACCAAAAACATGAACGTTATTAAGCAAAATGCATTTTAATTTTTAAAAGGAAAACCTACCATGGGACATAACTCCAAGCGTTATGAATCTTTTGCTCCTATTCTGGTAAACACGATACAGCCCGTCATTGTCCATGTTTATAGGAACTTTTCAGCTTTCTAGCTTTCTTGGGTTCTTAGAAATCTGTTATGAAAATTTTCAAGAATGGCAAAATTTTAAAACCTTCAAAGGGACATAACTCCATAAGTTATAGTTTCTTGGCCACTTCTCTGCCTCTACACCCTTCTTACCTTAGAGACAAAGTGTATTATAAGTTTCATTGAAGTAGGACAACTAACATAAAAGTTATTACGCAAAGTGCATTTTAATGTTTTGAAAACCTACCAAGGGACATAACTTCAAGACTTATGGGCCCTTAGCCACTTTTCTGCGACTATACCTTACATACCTTAGAGACCAAGTGTAGTATAAGTTTCAGTGAAGTAGGACCACAAACATAAAAGTTATTAAGCAAAGTGCATTTAATTTTGCAGTCACGGAATGATGGAATGACGGAGTCACGGAATCACAGAAGGACAAGGCAAATCCAGTATAGCCCCACTTTTTCAAAGCGGGGCTATAATTAAGACCCCATGTGCAGTGTTGGTTTTCTGAACTGCACCGGCACTCAAAAACTGATCTTTCTTAATTCGAATCCCCCTGTGGACACCTAGAATATCAGACACCCCACAGAACACAGTACGCTGTCTATTATTGAGTTTTATCCTTATTACTGTTATATGAGCACGACATATAAAGCTGAAGCATTCACTTTAATTATGCCTAAGTCAGATAAAAAATTTCTTAAATTATCAAACTGAAGGCCATCTGAGCATGTTACTTTTAACATCCTCAGATGAAGGACCCATACCAGCCCCGGAGAAAAGGCAGAAATTCTCAATGAACAGTCTCCCTCAGAATTTACCAAGGAAAACATGTCAAGCTTGCCAAACCTAGCCTAGGAAACAGCTCCTATCCTATGACACCAGACCTGATCATCAGAGTAGAGGGAGTCACAAAGATACTGAAAGGCTTGAGCTCTCACAAAGCTCCAGGTCCAGACCAGATATCTTCTAGATTCTTGAAGGTAATGACCACCCTAATCTCTCTCCTGCTTACTCTGATATACTAGGCATCATTAGAACAAGGTTAAATCCCAAAAGAATGGAAAACTGCTAACGTCTCACCAATTTTCAAGAAAGGGGACAAAAGTAAAAGCCGCCAATGACAAACCAGTGTCTCTTACTTCTGTGAGCTGCAAAGGGTTAGAGCATATTATTCACAGCCATCTAATGAAGTTCTTTGAACACAACAAGATCCTGTGTGATGCACAGCATGGCTTCAGAAAAAGGAGATCCTGTGAGAGCCAGCTTGTGTCCTAACCATCCAAGACCTAACTATGGGACTTAACAGCCGGAGCCAGACAGAGGTCATTCTGTTGGATTTGGGTAAACCATTCGACAAAGATCCCATCAACGATAACCTCTATAATTACGGTGTCGTCGGCAACATCTGGGAATGGGGAAAGAGCTTCTTATGTGGTAGAATCCAGCCAGTTGTCCTAGATGGAATTGCATTTTCAGCAATACTAGTTTCATCAGCTGTCCCCAAGGTACTGCCCCGGGTCAGCTGCTATTCCTTGTAAATATTAATGATCTCCCATCTTGCATCAAGTCCAGTGCACGCCTCTTTGCTGATGACTGTCTCCTGTACAGACATATCAACTCCTCAGCAGATGCCAAAGCACTCCAAGAGAACTAGACAACCTACAGCAGTGGGAGAAGGACTGGCAAATGAAATCAAACCCAGAAAAGTGTAAAGTCATTCGCATAACCAACAAGCGGAAGGTGGCTGACTCAGATTATACCATTCATGGCCAGAAACTGCGGCATACAGACAAGGCCAAGTAACTTGGAGTCACCACTGACATCACCTTATCTTGGAATATACACACTGACACCATCATGAAGAAGGCTAACAACACAACAGCATTCCTCAGACAGAATCTCTCTTTTGTCCCCATGATGTTAAAGCAATCTGTTACAAGGCACTTGTGTGCCCCCAGCTTGAATTTGCATCAAGCATCTAGGACCCTCACCCAGAGTCTAATATCAATAAGGTTGAAGCTGTGCAGCGTAGAGCGGCAAGGTTTGTCACAAGTGATTTAAGACGAACAAACAACGAACAAGAACATCTTGGCTAGAAGATCTCCACACTCGCAGACAAAATGGTAAGATGGTCTTGATGTACAGAATCATCAAACATCTTGTTGAAATACCAGCATCCCACATTTTTCAGCTTGTCGGCGTATCTCGAACAAGAGGACATAATCATTGATATCTTGTGGCATACTGTAGTGTAGATGCTTACAAGTTTGCCCTTTTCCCATCAGTAATAAGGATGTAGAACAGTCTGCCAACTGAGACTGTCAGTGCCCAATCACTTGAATCTTTCAAGACACTGATCGTAGGTGGGTGCCTGTGAACACAGATGTTTTTAAACCGGTTTTATACGCACAGGACTTCACGCCCCTTGACACATGCCTGTAAATAGCTACTGTGCGAGTATGCTACAGAGGAGCCCTGCACATTACTGGTAGATGTAGAGGTAACCAGGAAGTAGAGACAACACATGTTGCCGCCATTTGTTTATCTAAAACCAAGGTGAGCAACGCTTATCTACTGACAGTTAGCAATATTACCGTGTCTTGTGTCGTATTGTATAAATAAGCCGTTTATTGCACACCTTCTGCACCCAGTATAGTGCAAAATTATCTGCCTTTGTCCACTGATGAGATTATAAATCCTGAAACCTTCTCGTGCCTAGATTACTGTTTAATGGATTAAGAACAGAAAAAATAGGCAATTTTAGGTCAATTTTCTTCTTTTGTGACCTTGACTTGAAGAATGTTTAAACAGACAATGTACTTGAATATGAAAAGCATAGAGATGATGTATATAATACTGGTATATGATGACAATATAACAACAGCATATGCAAAAGTATGCCTAAGTTAGAGGGAAATGCTCCATGTTGAGTCAATTTTTGCTTGTTTATGTGACCTTTACCTTGACCTTGGAGACCGTTTTCAGATAGGAATTACTTCAGTACGAAGGACTGAATACTGACGCATACAATGATAATGTATGATGATAATATCACAACGGAATATGTGCAAATATATGTTATTAAAAGAAAAAAGGCCATTTTAAAACCCATTTCCTGTTTCTTTGGCCTTGACCTTGACCTTTCAGAAAAAATAGGAAATATACACAGACGCTCTTAAAAACTGGGAAGAGTGCAACATTTGTTTGAAGTAAGAAAACAATTTGCCCCCCAGGAAAGGCCTGTATTGTGTCATCATTTTAACAATACTAGTTTTTTGCTTTTTGGGACGGTACACTGATAGTTTCCATGGTAACGCTTCAGAAACGGTAAACCCCAAACATGTCTTTTTACAAATTTAATAGGGAAACCGTCCTGTATTTTGTGAAAACATGCATACATGTGCACACTGATGCACAAATTCTGAAAATCGCATTGAAAATGCTTAAAAACTGCCTTTTTCAATATACAGATACCCCACCCACTTCTAAGATCAAGGGAAGCATTACAAATTGTCCTTGTATAATGTAATATTACTTGATTCTGCCCATGATGAACAATTTTCTGTCATTAAGGAATAAACAAAAGCATATATTTTTTTCTGATAGCCACTACTACAGTTGCAAAACTGTCAATTTTGGGCGAAATTTCACTGCATTTTTGGCCAGACATTCTCTGCCGTTACCATGGTAACGGTAATGTCCACAAATGACAGGAACATGGATAGCTTGGTATTGGGTCATACATGTAATATAGGAAAGTTTAAGCAAAATCGGTGACTATGCGTGGCCAAACTTTTTAAGGGTTACAGAGAAGGGCTTTTTATTATTTACGCTAAACTTCACATGCACACTTTATACAAAATGGAGCTACCGCTCTTGTCTTTAATGTGTGTTATATCGCATAACAGCTACTAATCGTACTCAGACTAACTTTTTAATCTCTTTTAAGAGCAGTCGGAATGTGCCAATTCATCCTCAAGTTTGCTCGCATATAAGTCAGTTATTTCAAATAAATTGTGGATGATATATATCGGTAATGGCATGTCTTTGTATAGTTACAAGTTAACAGATTTTCTACGGTGTATTTAGAGATGTTCTGCAGTGTGTCTTTCTATATGAAACAAACCATAGGACAGAAAACGGCTCTTGTGCATCATCCTGCGAGTGCCTCCCCAGTTTAGAGTAGAATGAAAATAGCGAGATGCTTCATGTCAGCCACCGTGTCATCTGTGTCGTCATAATGAGCTTGTCATCAGCTGCAATATTACAGTACCCAAGACTGTAATTTTTCTGTGTAACTCCGCTTTCTAGCAAATGATCTCAAAGGGGGTGGGGGGTGTGGACATCAATAAGGGGTATTAATGCTCCCTGCCAAATTTATTGTTTTCTGCAGTAAACAGCCTAATATATGTACTTTTTCATGGCATATCTCTTGTCACGCAGATTTGGGGTTGTTTTCGAGCCAAAAATTCTTAAATGTTGCTAGGGAAATTCAACCTGGAACGGGCGAAATCACGCTAGCGGTGGCTAGCAAAAAAAAAATATATCGATTGTTGAAAAAGAAAATTCAATTGTTTCTATAATTGAGAATTGCCCTGGCTTTCCCCGTAGCTAGAAAGTCGGCGTCTTAGAAGCAAAATCGCTTAGTCTGACGTCTGTCTACAGTAATTCATGTATATTATTACTGACAAATAAATCGTCTAAACAATTCTCCAGACATTAGAACACCTCTATTCCTCCATTACAATCTATTTGTAGCCTCTCCTGGGTAAGAGTTTACACTTCAGATATTATGTCACATCTACCCGTCCTTTCCAATTTATATGTACCCCATCTGGATTAGTGTAAATTCTCAACACAGTACATCACCTCTACCTCTCCATTCCAATCTATATCTAATTGCGGTCATGGTACCATGGTGCGGTCATAATCCAAACTCATAAATCCGTAAACGAATGACGAATGAGAATATTCAGACCAACAGACATGGACCCCAGAATAAAGGATGTAATCAGGCGTTCGCGGATAGTAAGCATTACTTGGTAAGCAAGCTTCGCACACACTGCCCATAGGCCTGAACGAAGGAAATATCGGTAGAAGCGTATGTCCAGGATTTTGGAAGTCTACTTATGGCGCGTCACTGGCAAAAACATCAGAAACAATTCTGAAAACTGCCACATTGTAGGAATTGACCAGATCATGATGTCTCCCATAGAACTTCATAAGTATTGCTACCAGTTTGGTTTCTTGATACCTCTGGCTCAACAACTTTGTAGTGAGCGCTTTCCCTCGCTCCATGAAGTCCTGCATGATAATTTGAACAGGCTCTGGCATAGCAGATTAACTGTGAAACGTAAACGCCGTATGCTGGTGCAGAAGGGATATTACTGCTTCCATTGTTAGTGTAGAGATAACAGTCCAGGTATGAGGAGGAGGCTGCAGTCTCCGTTATGTCCTTTATTTCAAGTTCACATGAATAGATGAATTCCAAATACTCTGCAAATTTTGTGTTTTTCAGAGACAATATATCATCTATATATCTGTAGGTGAAATTAAATTGTTGTGCGAGGTGTTTCTTGCCTGCTTGGAGGAGACTTTGTACAAACTCTGCCTCATACGAGTATAAAACAAGTCGGCAAGTAACGGTTCGCAGTTAGTACCCATCGGTATGCCGATTGTTTGCTGAAATATCCGTCCGCCGAACTCTACAAAATATTGTCGGTTAAATATTCCAGCATCTTTATGACATCTGCATCTGAGTATTTTAGTGGGGCATCAGAGTGATCCCGAACGAAGTATGTGTCTTTGTAGCTGAAATATATTCTGGAATCGACGGTTACAATTCTTGTGGAAGAAACACTGGTTGATAATTTCCTTTAATTTAGATTTCAATTTATCATGAGGAAATGTAGTACCCACTCCTGGGTAACTGTCAATTCTCCAGACATTGCATCACCTCTTCCCGCCCCACCCCCCGCCCCACATTCAAATCTATATGTTCTCCCCTATTAGTTAGGTGTTTACTTTTAAAACATTGTATCAAGTCAACCCATCTATTCCAATCAATATGTACCCTCTTCTGGGAAAAATCCAATCTATATGTACCCCTCTTGGATATCTGTTTATTCTCCAGTCATACCATCACCTCTACCCTATCATTCAAATATATATGTACCCCTTCTTAGGTAATTGGTTTATTTACAGACATTATATCTCCTCTGTCACACCATTCCATTCTACCTCGTGGGTAACTGTTAATTCTCCAGACATTACATCACCTCCATCCCTCAACTCTAATCTATGTTTCCCCTGTTGGGTAGGTGTTAATTCTTTAAACGTTTTATAAAGTTGACCCCCTCTAGTCCAAACAGTTTGTATCCTCTCCTGAGAATAAAACCAATCTTCATGTACCCCTCCTGGGTATGTTTGTTCTCAAGGCATTATATCACCTCTACCCCTCCATTTCAATCTATATGTACCCCCTCTTGGGTAAATGTTTATTCTCAAGAAATTGCATCTCCATCCTTCTATTCCAGTTTATATGTACCCGCTTGTGGGTAAATGTTTTTTCTCAAGACATTGCATCACTTCCACCCCTTCATTCCAATCTATATGTACCCCCTTTTGAGTAAATGCTAATTATATAGACATTACCATCTCTAACCCTCCATTCCAATCTATATGTACCCCCTCCCCGCCCCGCCCCCCTCCCCCACGCACCCACCCACCCCACACACACACACACTTTGGTAACTGTTTATTCTTAAAACATAACAGTCTATTATGCATCCTCTCTTTGGTAAATGTTAATTCTCAAGACATTGCAGCACCACTATCCCTCCATTCCAATGTATATGGTCCATATGTTCTCAAGACATTATCTCCCCTCTACCACACCATCTGTCAGAATAAACATTTACCCCAAAGGGGAGTATACATAAATTAGAATGGAGATATTGAGATGATGTAATATCTGGAGAACAAACAGATACCCAGGAAGGGGTACATGGAGATTGGAATGGAGGGGTTAACTTCATATAATATTTCAAGGATACCGACCAAAAGGGGGAACATATAGATTGGAATGGAGGAGTAAACACTTTAATATTAGGGTACATGGTGATAGGTATAGAGAGGTTGAAGTAATATAATGTCTGGAGAAGAAACACTTACATATGATAGGAATTGAGGGTAAGAAGTGATTTAAAGTCTGTAGAATAAACACTTACCCAGGAGGGGGTACATGGAGAAAGGAATTGAGGCGAAACATGATGTAAAGTATGTAGAATAAACACTTACCCAGTATGGGGTACATGAAGATATGAATGGAGGGTAGATGTGATGTAAAGCCTAAAGAATAAACATTTACCCAAGAGAGGGTACATGGAGATAGGAATGATGATATAATGTCGAAAATAAAACTTTACCGAATAGGGTACATGTATATTGGAATGGAGGGATAGAGGCGATATAATGTCTAGAAAATAAGCTCTTATCCAGGAGGTGGGTGGGGGGGGGGTGGGAGCACATGTAGATTGGAATGGAGAGGTAGATTTGAAAAATGTCTTGAAAATCATCATTTACCAAAGAGGGGGTACATATAGACTGGAATGGAGGGGTAGAGATTATATAATGTCTTGGGAATAAACATTTACCCAAGAGGGGGTATAAATAGATTGCAATGAATGGGATTAGGTGGTATAATGTCTTGAGAATTTGATTGGGAGGGTAGAGGTGATGCAATGAGAAAGCAAGGCAATGATCAGGAATCGACACAATTACCTAACGCCTTCTGTCCAAGACACCAAAAGGAAAGAAGGACGCACTTAAAGCAACGGCACCACAATCAAAACACTACAAGCAGAAAGCGAAAAGGACAGTTTCTGTAAAAAAATGGCCAAACTTCTATCCAAAATAATACAAAAAAAATCACCAGGACATAAACGCAAAGACATACAATGACAGAAATAGTAAACCACAGCAAAAGGACCGCCTTGGAACAGTTATTAAAAAATCACTGGGGCTTAAATCGATTTTAGGAACCTCAACACAAACAATAAATCGAATTTACGTGGCCATAACCCTCACCTTTAGTTCTGCCGTGGTATTCATAAGATTGATTGTGTTGGGGTTTAACGACACGTCAACCCTTGAGGGTCATTTTGTGTCGTCTCCCAGAGAAAGGGAGAAAAGAGATAGAAGAGAGAGTAGAGGAGATGAAAGAGAGGGACAGGGAAGAAAGAGGAACAGGAATGAAAGTGAAGAAACAGAAGAAATAAAAACATTCCCCCTCTACCCTTACCCACTACAAGGATAGCAGGCCTTGCCCAACTGTAAGCCAATATCAGTTGGACGCCCCGGTGATGTAAGATACACAGCACCTTCGCACCACCCGACCACCCCCGGTATTCATAAGACATGTGAGATTGGAATAGAGGGGTAGAGGTGATATAATATCTTGAGAATAAACAGTTACCTAAGAGGGGGAACATATACTTTGGAAAGAAACGGTAGAGCTGATATAATGCCTTGAGAATAAACATACACCTAAGAGGCGCACATATAGACTGGAATGGAGGGAGAGAGGTGATGTAATGTTTGGAGAACGAGCCGATACCTAGGTGGTACATTGATATTGGACTTTTTTACCAGGAGAGGATACATATCGGCTGGAATGGGAGAAAAACTTTATATAACGTTTGAAGAAAAAACACCTACCCAACAGGGGCACCATATAGATTGGAATGGTGGGGTAGAGTTGATGGAATTTTTGGAGAATTTATCACTCTTCCAGTCGGGGTACATATAGATTGAAAAGCACGGGAAGAGCTGGCATAATATTTGAAGACTAAACACTTACCCACGATGTAAGATTGTAATGGATGCATAGAGATGATTTTTTGTCTGGAGAACTATTTTTTTGTTTAGACTGAATTTATTTGTCAATAACAATATTCATGGCTTACTGAAGACAGACGTCAGACAAAATAATACTGCTTCTAAGAAGCAGACTTCTAGTGTTGTTGGAAAGCCGGGTCAGTTCTCGACTGCAGGAACGACTGAATATTTTTTCCACCAGTCGATATTTTTGCTAGCCACCCCTAGCGTAATTCCAACTTGCACGGCAGAGGTATCTAGCCAGTGAAAAGCCAAACGCGCTACCGACTGAGCTAATCTGGCGCCCCAAATACATGTAAAATCAATTAAAATGTCAAATGACAGGATCTGACTGTAAGCTTAATCTTATATGAAAGTCATCTCATGTGATTTGCGGAAATGTTTTCCATCTAAAGAAAATATTTGCGTTCACAAAAACAAATAATTTAACAAAACGTCAATAAGATCATGCTGAATAATCCCACCCATTTACTTTTATGTGTTCACTGAACCTTGAAACGCAGATCAAAGCAACCATAACCAAAAAACAAGATTCTAATTACCTCGACAAATAAAGATGTATCTATTGACCGTTTCATTACTGTTGGTCTCTCATATTACAAGCATTCCCATATTTTGTATTAATTTAGGCCAAAAATAACAAATATTACCTTTATGTTTGGAAAATATATTAAGTTTTCAAAACTTGCAATTTTGTATAAGACATTGTTTCCGTACATTATTTAAGACATGCTTCTGACCATTTTATTGCAAATTGCAGTCCTTTGACGCACATCAAAGGGACAAAATTAGTTAACAAACTAGCCATCAGTTCCAAGTTGAATTACCCCACCTACTTTTAAGGACTTCTAGCTCGAAAACAACCCTACTTCTGCGCAACTATAGGTATGCCATGATAAAATATACATGTTCGGCTGTTCACATGCAAAAAAAAAAAAGATTAGGGAGGGACCAGAATACCCCCTTATTGACATCCACACTTTCCATGACACTAACTGAGGCAACATGTGACATGTCAGTAGGAATATGCTCTCATCCACAGCACCTGGTGTAACATACAATAATTGTATGTTTCATGCTGTTTTTTCTGTTTCCACCGAATTTGCAATTAAAATAGTTTTAGAGACTAGATTTATGAGTTTAAAATGGATAACGAATGATCCTTTTCATTTGACACGGTATTTAAGTCGATAAATTAACAGCAAATGCCAAAAAAGGTAAGAGAAAAGTCCCAAGAGTGCCACAATCACAAACTGCAGCCCTTCCCAGACCCCAAGAGGAAGAGGAAACCGACAAATCTAAACAAGCACAAACCGAACAAACGTACGAAAAGCACTAAGATTAGCTTTTCTCTTCCCCAAGCGAGGTAATCACAATACTAAAAGGACTGAAAAAGACAAGAACAAAATGACACACGGAAAGACATACAACAAATCGCCTCGTAGAATAAACCACAAAGCAACAAAGTGTAAGACTAACACCGGGACCACCGCCTTAGAGCGGTCGGTAGAGCAAGCCACCGGGGGGTTTAAAGCACTTTTACAGCTAGCTAACTTCACCCTTGGTCCCGATGCTACTCTTAATACAGAAATAAATAAAAATTCGGTTCGCATAAAGGCTCCCAACTCAGTCAATGCATCAAAGCGAAAACATAAAAATCAAATTAATCACTATAATAAACAAAGAAAACCTGTAATTTCACAAGTGGTAAGTGTACTCCAGGTTCCATCAATAAGGCATTCAATGCTCGTTCCACCAGTTAGTTTGTATCCGGTGTCACAGGTCACGGGAACAGACTGTCCGTACGTTGTGTTCGCATTCGTAAAATCAATACTGCCGTGATCAACAGTAGCTGCTGTTCCGCAGTCTATAAAGAATAATAATAAAGTAAAATACAAGTCAAAAAGGATTGCCTTTGGTACATTTAACTAACCGTCTTTAATATCATTATTGGCTCACATAATTTCTTGATATGATAGCGGCCTTTGATTACAGATTTTATTACATAAATTCTCCGCATTCATTAGTAAAAAACTATTTTGATAGTAATTGTAATATGCACTAATGTTTAGGTTCTTTACTCGCTTCGTTCCCTGAAAAACCACACGAAGGCACCGCAAGTTCGTATGTTTCATTTGATAGAATCCCTTTGAAATCTTTACTTCGGAGTCTTCAAGCATACATGTTTCAACATTTCTAATATTTAACAGCAACAAGGTATTATTTCTGCCGCAATATCCTTAGAACAGCCAAGAGTTTTGAAATTCAGCTAAAATCGGGGTAGGTAGGATATTAACCTCTGGAATCCAACATAAGCAACCGACCTAAAATAACTTACTTGAGAACGAAAGTAGCTGTTTTAGTCTTCACAATCAAGCGCTGCTAAAATTTTACACTCACAAAAGGTCATGGCGCAAGGGTCATGGTTGGAAAATGTATACGCATGGAGAATTTTTTGTTCTCTTTGTTTTCGATTTGATCCCCCATTTTTTACTCATTCGTCTCTATCTTTCCCTTCATTTTCTTTTGCATTTTATTTTGCATTCCGTATGCTAGGCCATTTGAGCCTTCCTAGTTAAGTGTTCAGGGGGACTTCAATTACGACGGTCAACGGTAAATCGAACATTTTTCGTCCGAAAATTTTACCATTTTTTTCTTACTTTGGAAGTCTTTCGCGCCCTTCCTTTACATGTTAGAGCTAGTGTTCATGATATTATTAAGCCGCATACTATCGTATTAAATGGTACTGGAACATGAAAAAATTATGTATTAATCTCGCCTGGAGGGTCGTTCAAAAAGTAATGGACAGTAATGACGCATATATACGCTACTGCCATCGAAAGGATATACTGCTACTAGATGTACAACTTAGCAAAACGCGCGCATAAATCTACCCCTACTTCTTTTAATGAATCCAGCTATTGTAACTTATGACTCTGCACAGTATGTATGACTGTTCCACAATGCAGTATCCCATGGAAAAAGAAGACGCACTATGGCAACCGTCATTTATATAGCTTAAATCACGATGCTGTCTAAGTTTTGTCCGTTAGATGCTTTCACTGAAAGGAACATTGTTTTAGAAAGACATTTTTAGGTTTATGTTGCATGTGAATTACATTTCTAATACTTTTTGTTTGCATCACCTCATAATGATTTTCATGACACGCGTGTGAATTTGCCTAATTTATGACGAAATAAAATGAGAATGGTAAGAAACAAAAACTGAAATCTATCTTAGTTATTCTGTAGTCTTACCTCTTATTACACATTCACTTGTCAAGCTCCACATTCCAGTGTCTAAGCAAGTAACTGTATCAAGACCATTTAGCTGATGCCCGTCGCTGCACCTGATTTTCGCAACAGCATTGAAATTCGTACCGTTTAAGTATTCGATTTCACCATTAGCAACTGACACTCCTCCACAACCTTAAAAAGACATGTAATTGTAACAAACCCCACTAAATGTTTTCTGATCCATCTTATTACGTTAATTAATGATTTATGCCATACTTTACATACGGAGTCCTCAAAATAATTTTATACAAGTTGGAGCTACCGCTTTTATCTTTTATGTAAGTTATATCGCTGATACTAAATTTATATACATGCTTCAAATATTCGATAAGAATATTATAAGCAGACCTATCAGTTTACTAAAGCGTCTCAATGTTCGAAGCACCGTTATCCATTTAGCCTACATCACAGTAAAGTATTTTCTTATTGGAAGCACAGAGGTTAAACTGTTTCGCAGTTCCTAACTAACTTTGAAAACAAAATATAAAATGCAGACCTATTATTTCGCAAGTTGTAGATGTACTCCAGGATCCGTCACTTAAACATTCGATCGTGGTTCCGCCCTTTAGTTTGTAGCCAATGTCGCAGTTAACGGCAACAGTTTTTCCGTATGTGGTTTGCACACCCGTGAAGTTAACTTGTCCGTTGCTGATAGGAGCTGTGTTTCCGCAATCTAAGTGGAAGAATTCACAAAAAAACTCTCAGCCAGATGAAAGCAAGTACATGTAATAGAATCTACAAAACAGAACAGTCGGTTTGTTTTTTTATACCTAAGATAGCGTCTGATAGATGTCAGTAAATTATTTCATAAGTTTACAGTATGTAGAATATGTTGGTAAAGACCACCATACCGAGAAACGGCATCTTCTATGCCAGGTTCGTTATTCGCTCTGAGTTATTGTTCATTATAATATTTCATACAGTAATCTGTCTGTAGGGGCTTCCCTACAGACTGAATCATAAGGTCCCGGTTCGAATTACTCTGTAACAGGAATTTTGCTCATGACTTACGGTGCTTCATTGCACAGAGCCTTTCATTGCCACACTTCCATCGTCTCATCATAATTTAATGTTGAGAGGGACGTTAAACACCAAACAATTATCAGCCTGTGATCTTGAGAGCAATCAGTTTCGATCTGCTTTTAGTTTCTTTCACATGTCGACAGTGTGAGCCGTTTCGTTTTACATTTATAAGCTATAGATTTCTGTAAAAATTGAGACAAACTCAGTAAAACAAAATGTTCTATACGACTATTATTCAACTTTACTGAATCCAGTGCTCAAACTTCTGACATACTATGAATGGTAATTCCTTTACATAAAATCATGAAGCATGAATCGAAATTGAATGAATAAAAATCATACCGATTATGACGCACTCCGACGTTGTGTCCCATAAACCTGTTTTCAAGCATTGGATTCTGCCAGAGCCACTTACACTGAAACCAGCATCACAAGTTATTGTTGCATTAGCCCCATATGTTGTACCCGCTGAAAAGTCTACTTCGCCATTTGCAACGGTTGTTGGCAGACAATCTGAAACAGCCAACCAATAAAATAAATGAGCTGATCTTAGTATGAAGTGACAATATTTAGAATATCTAGTTAATGTATAGAAACCCATAGTTTCTAATCGTACTTGGGACTAACTTCTTAAGAGCAATCGGAATGTACCCTTAAGTTTCGCTTGCATTTGAGTCAGTTCAAACAAACAAATGATGGGCGAGAAATATGCTATCAGTGAAAGATGGCTTTATATATCGTTAATGGCCTGTCTTTGAATATCTACGAATGTACAGATGATCTGCAGTGTGTCTTTCTGTATGAAACAGCAAGAAAATACATGACAAAACAGTGGTTCCTGTGCATCATACTACGAGTGCCTCCTCGGTTTAGACCAGAATAAATATAGCGAGATGACTTCAAGTCAATCATCGTTTCATAATGAACTTGTCGTTAGCTGCAGTGTTACGGTGCCCAGACTGTCATAACGCACTTTTGTCTGTGTATCTCTGCTTTCGAGCAAATGATTTCAAATTTCCCTGAAATTAATTTAGGCAACATAGCATATGTGACATGTCAGTAGGTATATGCGTACTCTTCCGCAGCACTTAGTCTAACATACAATAATTGTACATTCTACGCTGTTTATTTTTAATTCCACCGAATTTGCAGTTATTATAGTTATAGAGACTGGACATGAGTTTAAGATTGATGACGAATGATCGTTTTCTTTTGACACGGTATTTTTATTCGAATACATTCCGATAATATGTCTAGAAATTAAAAGCAAATTTCAAACCTATAATTTCACAAGTGCTATGTGTACTCCAGGTTCCATCAATGAGGCACTCGACGCTGGTTCCACCAGTTAGTTTGTATCCGGTGTCACAGATCACGGGAACAGACTGTCCGTAGGTTGTGTTCGCATTCGTAAAATTAATACTGCCGTGGTCAACAGTAGCTGCTGATCCGCAGTCTATAAAGAATAATAAAGTAAAATAAAAGTCAAAAAGGATTGCCTTTGGTACACTTGATTTATCAACTTTGATATCATTATTGTCTCACATAATTCCTTGATGTGCACACGGCCTTTGAATACAGGTTTTGTTCCATAAATTCTCAGCTTTCATTAGTTAAATAACTATTTTACAGTAACAGTAATATGTACAAATATTTGGCTTCTTTACTCTCTTCGTTCCCTTTAAAACTAGACGGGAGCCCCGCAAGTTCGTATGTTTCATTTGAAAAATCCTGTTTGAAATTTTTACTTCGGAGTCTTCAAGCATAACTGTTACAATATTTTTCAATATTTAATAGCGTCAATGTATTATTTCTGCCGCTATATCCTTAGAACGGCCGAGAGTTTTGAAAAATGAAGTCAAACTCGGGATACGGTGGATTCAACATAAGCAACTGATCAAAAATACCTTACTTGAAAAAGAAAGTATGTATGTAATTCTTTACAATCAAGCACTGCCAAAATTTAACACTCACGAAAGGTCATGTCGCAAGGGTTACGGTTGGAAAATGTATGCGCATGGCGATTTTTTTTTTTTTTTTTTTTTTTTTTTTTTTTTGCGTTTTGATCCCTCATTTTTCCTCCATTCTCTGCCTCTTTCCCTCCCTTTTCTTTTGCATTTTATTGGAAATTCCGTATGCCAGCCGTTTGAGCCGCGCTTGATTGGTGTTCATGGGTTGCATTATGCAGGACAGCGGTAAACCGAACATTTTTTGTCCGAAAATTTTACCACTTTTACTTATTTTTGGAAGTCTTTCGCGCCCTTACTTCCCATGTTAGAGAGCTAGAGTGCATAGTATTATTACCTCGCAAACTATTTATTAAATGGTACTGGAACTGGAAACGACTGTATTAATCTCGCCGTGAGGATCGTTCTAAAAATGGGGGACAGTAATTACGCATATACACGCTACTGCCGTCGAAAAGATATACTGCTACTAGATGTATAACTAAGCAACACGCGCGCCCGAATCCACCCCTCCTTCCTATGTATTAATGAATCCAGCTATTGTAAATTATGTTTCTGCATAGTATGTATAACTGGTCCACAATATAGTATTCCATGGAAAAAGAATACGCACTATGGCAGCTGTCATTTATATAGCTTAAATTACGATGCTGTCAAAGTTGTGTCTATTAAATGTTTTCATTTAAAGGAACATTGTCTTAGAATGACATGTTCTAGTTTCATGTTGCATGTAGTGTTACATTTCCAATTTTTTTGGTTTGCATCACTTCATAATGATTTTCACGACGTATGTGTATTTGCCTAATTTATGATGAAACAAAAATGGTAAAAGAAACAAAAATCTAAAATCTAATTATTCTTTATGCTTACCTCTTATTACACATTCACTTGTCAAGTTCCACATTCCAGTGACTAAGCAGGTAACTGTATCAAGACCATTTAGCTGATGCCCGTCGCTGCACCTGATTTTTGCAACAGCATTGAAATCGGTACCGTTTAAATATTCAATTTCACCATTGGCAATTGACACTCCTCCACAACCTTAAAAATAAATAAAATTATAACAAACCGCACTAAGTGTCTTCAGATCCATCTTATTACGTTAATTAATTATTTACGCCAAACTTTACGTACATGCGGAGTCCTCAAAATAACTTTATACAAGTTGGAGTTACCGCTCTTATTTTTAATGTGTGTTATATCACTGATACTAAATCTATATACAACTATATTATGAGCAATCCTATCAGTTTACTAAAGCGTCTCAATGTTCGAAGCACCGTTATCGTTATCCATTTAGCCTACATCACAGTAAAGTATTTTCTTATTGGAAGCACAGAGGTTAAATGTTTTTCGCAGTTCCTAACTGACTTTTAAAACAAGATATAAAATGCAGACCTATTATTTCACAAGTTGTAGATGTACTCCAGGATCCATCACTTAAACATTCGATCGTGGTTCCACCCATTAGTTTGTAGCCAATGTCGCAGTTAACGGCAACAGTTTGTCCGTATGTGGTTTGCACACCCGTGAAGTAAACTTGTCCGTTGCTAATAGAAGCTGTGTTTCCGCAATCTAAGTGGAAGAATTCACAAAAAACTCTCAGTCAGACGACAGCAAGTACATGAAATAGAAATTACAAAACAGAACAGTCTGTTTGTTTTTTCTTATCCCTAAGATAGCGTCTGTTAGATGTCAGTATATTATTTCATAAGTTTACAGCATGTAGAATATGCTGACAAAGACCACCATACCGAGAAACGACATCTTCTATGCAAGGTTCGTTAGGGGCTTCCCTACAGACTTGAAATCATAAGGTCCCAGGTTCGAATCCCTCTGTAACAGTTATTTCGCTCGTGACTTACTGTGCTTCATTGCACAGAGCCTCTCAACTATTTTAAGCCGTGGTTCAACTATTGGTTTTCATTTACTCTGGCATACAGTAGAATTAGCCATGATTACTCGTCTTTGTTTATTATAGTGATTAATTTGACTTTTATGTTTTCGCTTTGATGCACTGACTGAGTTGGGAGCCTTTATGCGAACCGAATTTTTATGTATTTATGTATTAAGAGTAGCATCGGAACCCAGGGTGATGTTAGCTAGCTGTAAAAGTGCTTTAAACCCCCCGGTGCTTTGCTCTACCGACCGACTAAGGCGGTGGTCCCGGTGTTAGTCTTACCCCTTGTTGCTTTGTGGTTTATTCTACGAGGCGATTTGTTGTATGTCTTTCCGTGTGTCATTTTGTTCTTGTGTTTTTCAGACGTTTTAGTATTGTGATTACCTCGCTTGGGGAAGAGAGAGCTAATCTTAGTGCTTTTCATACGTTTGTTCGGTTTGTGCTTGTTTAGATTTGTCGGTTTCCTCTTCCTCTTGGGGTCTGGGAAGGGCTGCGGATTGTGATTGTGGCACTCGCTGGACTTTTCTCATACTTTTTTTTTTCATTGTCACACTTCCATCGTCTCATCATAACTTAATGCTGAGAGGAACGTGAAACACCAAACAATTATCTGCCTCTCATCTTGACAACAATCAATGTTTCGATCTGCTTCTAATTTCTTTCACATGTCGACAGTGTGTGCCGTTTCATTTTACATTTATAAGCTATAGATTTCTGTAAAAATTAAGACAAACTTAGTAAAAAAAATAAAGTTCCATCCGACTATTATTAAACTTTACTGAATCCAATGCTCAAACTTCTGACATACTATGAATAGTAATTCCTTTACATAAAATCATGAAGCATAAAAGGAAATTGAATGAATAAACATCATACCGATTATGACGCACTCCGACGTTGTGTCCCATAAACCTGTTTCCAAGCACTGGATTCTGCCAGAGCCACTTACATTGAAACCAGCATCACAAGTTATTGTTGCATTAGCCCCATATGTTGTACCCGCTGAAAAGTCTACTACGCCATTTGCAACGGTTGTTGGCAGACAATCTGAAACAGCCAACCAATAAAATAAATGAGCTGATCTTAGTATGAAGAGACAATGTTTAGAATATCTAGTGAATGCATAGAAACCCATAGTTTCTAATCGTACTTGGGACTAACTTCTTAAGAGCAATCGGAATGTACACTTAAGTTTTGCTTGCATTTGAGTCAGTTCAAACAAACAAATGATGGGCGAGATATATGCAATCAGTGAAAAATGGCTTTACATATCGGTAATGGCCTGTCTTTGTATATCTATAAATGTATAGATGATCTCCAGTGTGTCTTTCTGTATGAAACAGCAACATAGTACATGACAAAACAGTGGCTCCTGTGCATCATACTACGAGTGCCTCCTCGGTTTAGATCAGAATAAATATAGCGAGATAATTTCAAGTCAACCATCGTGTCATAATGAGCTTGTCGTTAGCTGCAGTTTTACGATGACCTAGACTGTCATTACGCACTTTTGTCTGTGTATCTCTGCTTTCGAGCAAATTATTTAAAATTTCTCTGATATTAATTTAGGCAACATGGCATATGTGACATGTCAGTAGGTATATGCTTACTCTTCCGCAGCACCTGGTCTAACATACAATAATTGTACATTCTACGCTGTTGATTTCTAATTCCACCGAATTTGCAGTTATTATAGTTATAGAGACTGGACATGACTTTAAGATCAAAGTAAAGTATTTTCTTATTGGAAGCGCAGAAGTCAATTTTTTTTCGCACTTCCTAACTGACTTTGAAGACAACATATAAAATGCAGACCTATTATTTCGCAAGTTGTAGATGCACTCCAGGATCCATCACTTAAACATTCGATCGTGGTTCCACCCTTTAGTTTGTAGCCAATGTCGCAGTTAACGGCAACAGTTTGTCCGTATGTGGTTTGCACACCCGTGAAGATAACATGTCCGTTGCTAATAGAAGCTTTGTTTCCGCAATCTAAGTGGAAGAATTCACAAAACCTCTCAGTCAGATGAAAGCAAGTACATGTGATACAATCTACAAAACAGAACAATCTGTTTGTTTTTCTTATCCCTAAGGTAGCGTCTGTTAGATGTCAGTAAATCATTTTATAAGTTTACAGTATGTAGAACATGCTGTCAAAGACCACCATACCGGGAAACGGCATCTTCTATGCCAGATTCATGATTCGCTCTGAGTTATTGTTCAGTATAATATTTTATACAGTAATCTGTCTGTAGGGGCTTCCTTACAGACTTTGAATCATAAGGTCCCGGGTTCGAATCCCTCTGTAACAGGAATTTTGCTCATGACTTTCGTAGCTTCATTGCACAGAGCCTTTCATTGTCACACTTTCATCGTCATATCATAACTTAATGCTGAGAGACGTTAAAAACAAAATAATTATCTGCCTGTGATCTTGACAGCAATCAATGTTTCGATCTGCTTTTAGTTTCTTTCACATGTCGACAGTGTGAGCCATTTAGTTTTACATTTATAAGCTATAGACTTTTGTAAAAAAATAAGACAAACTCAGTCAAAAAAAAATCCATACGACTATTATTAAACTTTACTGATTCCAATACTCAAAATTCTGACATACCATGAATAGTAATTCCTTTACATTAAATCATGAAGTATAAAACGAAATTGAATGAATAAACATCATACCGTTTATGACGCACTCCGACGTTGTATCCCATAAACCTGTTTCCAAGCACTGGATTCTGCCAGAGCCACTTACATTAAAACCAGCATCACAAGTTATGGTTGCATTTGCCCCATATGTTGTACCCGCTGAAAAGTCTACGTCGCCATTTGCAACGGTTGTTGGCAGACAATCTGAAACAGCAAACCAATAATATATATGAGCTGATCTTAGTATGAAGTGACAATGTTTAGTATATCTAGTGAATGTACAGAAACCCATAGTTTCTAATCGTACTTGGGACTAACTTCTTAAGAGCAATCTGAAAGATGGCTTTATATATCGGTAATGGCCTTTTATATATCTACGAATGTACAGATGATCTGCAGTGTGTCTTTCTGTATGAAACAGCAACAAAGTACATGACAAAACAGTGGCTCCTGTGCATTATATTGCGAGTGGCTCCTCGGTTTAGACCCGAATAAATATAGCGAGATGACTTCAAGTCAACCATTGTGTCATAATGAGGCTTGTCGTTAGCTGCAGTGTTATGGTGCCCAGACTGTCATAAGGCACTTTTGTCTGTGTATCTCTGCTTTCGAGCAAATTATTTCAAATTTTCATGAAATTAATTGAGGCAACATGGCATATGTGACATGTCAGTAGGGATATGCTTTCTCTTCCGCAGCACCTGGTCTAACATACAATAATTGTACATTCTACGCTGTTTATTTTTAATTCCACCGAATTTGCGGTTATTATAGTTATAGAGACTGGACATGAGTTTAAGATTGATGACGAGTGATCGTTTTCTTTTGACACGATATTTTTAGTCGATTACATTCCGATAATATGTCTAGAAATTGAAAACAAAGTTCAAACCTATAATTTCACAAGTGGTAAGTGTACTCCAGGTTCCATCAATGAGGCATTCGACGCTGGTTCCACCAGTTAGTTTGTATCCGGTGTCACAGGTCACGGGAACAGACTGTCCGTAGGTTGTGTTCGCATCCGTAAAATTAATACTGCCGTGGTCAACAGTAGCTGCAGATCCGCAGTCTATAAAGAATAATAAAGTAAAATAAAAGTCAAAAAGGATTGCCTTTGGTACACTTGATTAATCAAATTTGATACCATTATTGTCTCACATAATTCCTTGATGTGCACACGGCCTTTGAATACAGGTTTTGTTACATAAATTTTCAGCTTTCATTGGTTAATAACTATTTTACAGTAACAGTAATATGTACAAATGTTTGGGTTCTTTACTCGCTTCGTTCCCTTTAAAACCACACGGGAGCCTCGCAGGTTCGTATGTTTCATTTGATAAAACGTGTTTGAAATCTTTACTTCGGAGTCTTCAAGCATAAATGTTTCAATATTTTTCAATATTTAACAGCGACAAGAAATTATTTCTGCCGCTATATCCTTAGAACGGCCGAGAGTTTTGAAAAATGCAGTCAAATTTGGGATACGGCTGGTGATTAACCTCTGGAATCCAACATAAGCAACTGATTAAAAATAGCTTACTTGGAAAAGAAAGTATGTATGTAATTCTTTACAATCAAGCACTGCCAAAATTTTACACTCACGAAAGGTCATGGCGCAAGGGTCACGATTAGAAAATGTATGCGCATGGAGATATTTTTTTTTTTTTTTTTTTTTTTTTTTTTGCGATTTGATCCCCCATTTTTCCTCCTTTCTCTCTAACTCTTTCCCTCCCTTTTCTTTTGCATTTTATTGCACATTCCGTATGCTGGGCCATTTGAGCCGCACTTGATTGGTGTTCAGGGGTTGCATTACGCAGGTACAGCGGTAAACCGAACATTTTTAGTCCGAAAATTTTACCATTTTTTCTTATTTTGGAAGTCTTTCGCGCCCTTACTTCACATGTTAGAGAGCTAGTGTTCGTGTTCATACTATTATTACCTCGCATACTATCGTATTAAATGGTACTGGAACTGGAAACTTGCCTGTATTAATCTCGCCGTGAGAGTCGTTCAAAAAGTGTTGGAAAATGATTACGCATATATACGCTACTGCAGTCGAAAGGATATACTGCTACTAGATGTACAACTAAGTAACACGCGCGCTTGAATCCACCCCTACTTCTTATGTAATAATGAATCCAGCTATTGTATATTATGTCTCTGCACAGTGTGTATAACTGTTCCACAATCTAGTATTCCATGGAAAAGGAATACGCACTATGGCAGCTGTCATTTATATAGCTTAAATTACGATGCTGTCAAAGTTGTGTCTGTTAGATGCTTTCATTTAAAGAAAATATTGTCTTAGAATGACATTTTTTAGGTTCATGTTGCATGTGAGTTACAGTTCCAATACTTTTTGTTTGCGTCACTTCATAATAATTTTCATGACGTATGTGTATTTGCCTAACTTATGATGAAATAAAAACAGAATGATAAAAGAAACAAAAATCTAAAATCTATCATAATTATTCTTTATGCTTACCTCTTATTAAACATTCACTTGTCAAGTTCCACATTCCAGTGTCTAAGCAAGTAACTGTACCAAGACCAGTTAGCTGATGCCCGTCGCTGCACCTGATTTTTGCAACAGCATTGAAATCGGTACCGTTTAAATATTCAATTTCACCATTGGCAATTGAAACTCCTCCACAACCTTAAAAATAAATGTAATTATAACAAACCGCACAAGGTGTCTTCAGATCCATCTTATTACGTTAATTAATTATTTACGCCAAACTTTACATGCGGAATTCTCAAAATAACTTTATACAAGTTGGAGTTACCGCTCTAATCTTTAATGTGTGTTATATCGCGGGTACTAAATCTATATACATGCTTCAACTATATAAAAAGAATATTATGAGCAGACCTATCAGTTTTCTAAAGCGTCTCAATGTTCGAAGCACCGTTAATATTTAGCCTACATCACAGTAAAGTATTTTTCTTATTGGAAGCACAGAGGTTAAATTTTTTTCGCAGTTCCTAACTGACTTTGAAAACAAGATATAAAATGCAGACCTATTATTTCGCAAGTTGTAGATGTACTCCAGGATCCATCACTTAAACATTCGATCGTGGTTCCACCCTTTAGTTTGTAGCCAATGTCGCAATTAACGGCAACAGTTTGTCCGTATGTGGTTTGCACACTCGTGAAGTTAACTTGTCCGTTGCTAATAGAAGCTGTGTTTCCGCAATCTAAGTGGAAGAATTCACAAAACCTCTCAGTCAGATGAAAGCAAGTACATGTAATAGAATCTACAAAACAGAACAGTCTGTTTGTTTTTCTTATCCCTAAGATTGCGTCTGTTAGATGTCAGTAAATTATTTCATAGGTTTACAGTACGTAGAATATGCTGTCAAAGACCACCATACCGAGAAACGGCATCTTCTATGCCAGGTTCGTTATTCGCTCTGAGTTATTGTTCATTACAATAATTCATACAGTAATCTGTCTGTAGGGGGCTTCCCTACAGACTTTGAATAATAAGGTCCCGGGTTCGTATCCCTCTGTAACAGGAATTTTGCTCATGACTTACGGTGCTTCATTGCACAGAGCCTTTCATTGTCACACTTCCATTGTCTCATCATAACTTAATGCTGAGAGGGACGTTAAACACCAAACAATTATCTGCCTGTGATCTTGACAGCAATCAATGTTCCGATCTGCTTCTAGTTTCTTTCACATGTCGACAGAGTGAGCCGTTTCGTTTTACATTTATAAGCTATAGATTTCTGTAAAATCAAGACAAACTCAGTAAAAAAAAAAAGTTCCATACGACTATAATTAAACTTTACTTAATCCAATGCTCAAACTTCTGACATACTACGACTAGTAATTCCTTTACATAAAATCATGAAGCATAAAACGAAATTGAACGAATAAACATCATACCGATTATGACGCACTCCGACGTTGTGTCCCATAAACCTGTTTCCAAGCACTGGATTCTGCCAGAGCCACTTACATTGAAACCAGCATCACAAGTTATGGTTGCATTTGCCCCATATGTTGTACCCGCTGAAAAGTCTACGTCGCCATTTGCAACGGTTGTTGGCAGACAATCTGAAACAGCCAACCAATAAAATAAATGAGCTGATCTTAGTATGAAGTGACAATGTTTAGTATATCTAGTGAATGTATAGAAACCCATAGTTTCTAATCGTACTAGGGACTAACTTCTTAAGAGCAATCTGAGAGATGGCTTTATATATCGGTAATGGCCTGTCTTTATATATCTACAAATGTACAGATGATCTGCAGTGTGTCTTTCTGTATGAAACAGCAACAAAGTACATGACAAAACAGTGGCTCCTGTGCATTATATTGCGAGTGGCTCCTCGGTTTAGACCCGAATAAATATAGCGAGATGACTTCAAGTCAACCATTGTGTCATAATGAGGCTTGTCTTTAGCTGCAGTGTTACGGTGTCCAGACTGTCATAACGCACTTTTGTCTGTGTATCTCTGCTTTCGAGCAAATTATTTCAAATTTCCCTGAAATTAATCGAGGCAACATGGCATATGTGACATGTCAGTAGAGATATGCTTTCTCTTCCGCAACACCTGGTCTAACATACAATAATTGTACATTCTGCGCTGTTTATTTCTAATTCCACCGAATTTGCGGTTATTATAGTTATAGAGACTGGACATGAGTTTAAGATTGATGACGAATGATCGTTTTCTTTTGACACGATATTTTTAGTCGATTACATTCCGATAATATGTCTAGAAATTGAAAGCAAAGTTCAAACCTATAATTTCACAAGTGGTAAGTGTACTCCAGGTTCCATCAATGAGGCATTCGACGCTGGTTCCACCAGTTAGTTTGTATCCGGTGTCACAGGTCACGGGAACAGACTGTCCGTAGGTTGTGTTCGCATCCGTAAAATTAATACTGCCGTGGTCAACAGTAGCTGCAGATCCGCAGTCTATAAAGAATAATAAAGTAAAATAAAAGTCAAAAAGGATTACCTTTTGTACACTTGATTAATCAACTTTGATACCATTATTGTCTTACATAATTCCTTGATGTGCACACGGACTTTGAATACAGGTTTTGTTAAATACATTTCCAGCTTTCATTGGTTAATGACTATTTTACAGTAACAGTAACATGTACAAATGTTTGGGTTCTTTACTCGCTTCGTTCCCTTTAAAACCACACGGGAGCCCCGCAGGTTCGTATGTTTCATTTGATAAAACCTGTTTGAAATCTTTACTTCGGAGTCATCAAGCATAAATGTTTCAATATTTTTCAATATTTAACAGCGACAAGGTATTATTTCTGCCGCTATATCCTTAGAATGGCCGAGAGTTTTGACAAATGCAGTCAAATTCGGGATACGGTTGGTGATTAACCTCTGGAATCCAACATAAGCAACTGATTAAAAATAGCTTACTTGGAAAAGAAAGCATGTATGTAATTCTTTACAATCAAGCACTGCCAAAATTTTACACTCACGAAAGGTCATGGCGCAAGGGTCACGGTTAGAAAATGTATGCGCATGGAGATTTTTTTTTTTTTTATTTTTTTTTTTTTTTTTTTTGCGATTTGATCCCCCATTTTTCCTCCTTTCTCTCTAACTCTTTCCCTCCCTTTTCTTTTGCATTTTATTGCACATTCCGTATGCTGGGCCATTTGAGCCGCACTTGATTGGTGTTCAGGGGTTGCATTACGCAGGTACAGCGGTAAACCGAACATTTTTAGTCCGAAAATTTTACCATTTTTTCTTATTTTGGAAGTCTTTCGCGCCCTTACTTCACATGTTAGAGAGCTAGTGTTCGTGTTCATACTATTATTACCTCGCATACTATCGTATTAAATGGTACTGGAACTGGAAACTTGCCTGTATTAATCTCGCCGTGAGAGTCGTTCAAAAAGTGTTGGAAAATGATTACGCATATATACGCTACTGCAGTCGAAAGGATATACTGCTACTAGATGTACAACTAAGTAACACGCGCGCTTGAATCCACCCCTACTTCTTATGTAATAATGAATCCAGCTATTGTATATTATGTCTCTGCACAGTGTGTATAACTGTTCCACAATCTAGTATTCCATGGAAAAGGAATACGCACTATGGCAGCTGTCATTTATATAGCTTAAATTACGATGCTGTCAAAGTTGTGTCTGTTAGATGCTTTCATTTAAAGAAAATATTGTCTTAGAATGACATTTTTTAGGTTCATGTTGCATGTGAGTTACAGTTCCAATACTTTTTGTTTGCGTCACTTCATAATAATTTTCATGACGTATGTGTATTTGCCTAACTTATGATGAAATAAAAACAGAATGATAAAAGAAACAAAAATCTAAAATCTATCATAATTATTCTTTATGCTTACCTCTTATTAAACATTCACTTGTCAAGTTCCACATTCCAGTGTCTAAGCAAGTAACTGTACCAAGACCAGTTAGCTGATGCCCGTCGCTGCACCTGATTTTTGCAACAGCATTGAAATCGGTACCGTTTAAATATTCAATTTCACCATTGGCAATTGAAACTCCTCCACAACCTTAAAAATAAATGTAATTATAACAAACCGCACAAGGTGTCTTCAGATCCATCTTATTACGTTAATTAATTATTTACGCCAAACTTTACATGCGGAATTCTCAAAATAACTTTATACAAGTTGGAGTTACCGCTCTAATCTTTAATGTGTGTTATATCGCGGGTACTAAATCTATATACATGCTTCAACTATATAAAAAGAATATTATGAGCAGACCTATCAGTTTTCTAAAGCGTCTCAATGTTCGAAGCACCGTTAATATTTAGCCTACATCACAGTAAAGTATTTTTCTTATTGGAAGCACAGAGGTTAAATTTTTTTCGCAGTTCCTAACTGACTTTGAAAACAAGATATAAAATGCAGACCTATTATTTCGCAAGTTGTAGATGTACTCCAGGATCCATCACTTAAACATTCGATCGTGGTTCCACCCTTTAGTTTGTAGCCAATGTCGCAATTAACGGCAACAGTTTGTCCGTATGTGGTTTGCACACTCGTGAAGTTAACTTGTCCGTTGCTAATAGAAGCTGTGTTTCCGCAATCTAAGTGGAAGAATTCACAAAACCTCTCAGTCAGATGAAAGCAAGTACATGTAATAGAATCTACAAAACAGAACAGTCTGTTTGTTTTTCTTATCCCTAAGATTGCGTCTGTTAGATGTCAGTAAATTATTTCATAGGTTTACAGTACGTAGAATATGCTGTCAAAGACCACCATACCGAGAAACGGCATCTTCTATGCCAGGTTCGTTATTCGCTCTGAGTTATTGTTCATTACAATAATTCATACAGTAATCTGTCTGTAGGGGGCTTCCCTACAGACTTTGAATAATAAGGTCCCGGGTTCGTATCCCTCTGTAACAGGAATTTTGCTCATGACTTACGGTGCTTCATTGCACAGAGCCTTTCATTGTCACACTTCCATTGTCTCATCATAACTTAATGCTGAGAGGGACGTTAAACACCAAACAATTATCTGCCTGTGATCTTGACAGCAATCAATGTTCCGATCTGCTTCTAGTTTCTTTCACATGTCGACAGAGTGAGCCGTTTCGTTTTACATTTATAAGCTATAGATTTCTGTAAAATCAAGACAAACTCAGTAAAAAAAAAAAAAGTTCCATACGACTATAATTAAACTTTACTTAATCCAATGCTCAAACTTCTGACATACTACGACTAGTAATTCCTTTACATAAAATCATGAAGCATAAAACGAAATTGAACGAATAAACATCATACCGATTATGACGCACTCCGACGTTGTGTCCCATAAACCTGTTTCCAAGCACTGGATTCTGCCAGAGCCACTTACATTGAAACCAGCATCACAAGTTATGGTTGCATTAGCCCCATATGTTGTACCCGCTGAAAAGTCTACGTCGCCATTTGCAACGGTTGTTGGCAGACAATCTGAAACAGCCAACCAATAAAATAAATGAGCTGATCTTAGTATGAAGTGACAATGTTTAGTATATCTAGTGAATGTATAGAAACCCATAGTTTCTAATCGTACTAGGGACTAACTTCTTAAGAGCAATCTGAGAGATGGCTTTATATATCGGTAATGGCCTGTCTTTATATATCTACAAATGTACAGATGATCTGCAGTGTGTCTTTCTGTATGAAACAGCAACAAAGTACATGACAAAACAGTGGCTCCTGTGCATTATATTGCGAGTGGCTCCTCGGTTTAGACCCGAATAAATATAGCGAGATGACTTCAAGTCAACCATTGTGTCATAATGAGGCTTGTCTTTAGCTGCAGTGTTACGGTGTCCAGACTGTCATAACGCACTTTTGTCTGTGTATCTCTGCTTTCGAGCAAATTATTTCAAATTTCCCTGAAATTAATCGAGGCAACATGGCATATGTGACATGTCAGTAGAGATATGCTTTCTCTTCCGCAACACCTGGTCTAACATACAATAATTGTACATTCTGCGCTGTTTATTTCTAATTCCACCGAATTTGCGGTTATTATAGTTATAGAGACTGGACATGAGTTTAAGATTGATGACGAATGATCGTTTTCTTTTGACACGATATTTTTAGTCGATTACATTCCGATAATATGTCTAGAAATTGAAAGCAAAGTTCAAACCTATAATTTCACAAGTGGTAAGTGTACTCCAGGTTCCATCAATGAGGCATTCGACGCTGGTTCCACCAGTTAGTTTGTATCCGGTGTCACAGGTCACGGGAACAGACTGTCCGTAGGTTGTGTTCGCATCCGTAAAATTAATACTGCCGTGGTCAACAGTAGCTGCAGATCCGCAGTCTATAAAGAATAATAAAGTAAAATAAAAGTCAAAAAGGATTACCTTTTGTACACTTGATTAATCAACTTTGATACCATTATTGTCTTACATAATTCCTTGATGTGCACACGGACTTTGAATACAGGTTTTGTTAAATACATTTCCAGCTTTCATTGGTTAATGACTATTTTACAGTAACAGTAACATGTACAAATGTTTGGGTTCTTTACTCGCTTCGTTCCCTTTAAAACCACACGGGAGCCCCGCAGGTTCGTATGTTTCATTTGATAAAACCTGTTTGAAATCTTTACTTCGGAGTCATCAAGCATAAATGTTTCAATATTTTTCAATATTTAACAGCGACAAGGTATTATTTCTGCCGCTATATCCTTAGAATGGCCGAGAGTTTTGACAAATGCAGTCAAATTCGGGATACGGTTGGTGATTAACCTCTGGAATCCAACATAAGCAACTGATTAAAAATAGCTTACTTGGAAAAGAAAGCATGTATGTAATTCTTTACAATCAAGCACTGCCAAAATTTTACACTCACGAAAGGTCATGGCGCAAGGGTCACGGTTAGAAAATGTATGCGCATGGAGATTTTTTTTTTTTTTATTTTTTTTTTTTTTTTTTTTTTTGCGATTTGATCCCCCATTTTTCCTCCTTTCTCTCTAACTCTTTCCCTCCCTTTTCTTTTGCATTTTATTGCACATTCCGTATGCTGGGCCATTTGAGCCGCACTTGATTGGTGTTCAGGGGTTGCATTACGCAGGTACAGCGGTAAACCGAACATTTTTAGTCCGAAAATTTTACCATTTTTTCTTATTTTGGAAGTCTTTCGCGCCCTTACTTCACATGTTAGAGAGCTAGTGTTCGTGTTCATACTATTATTACCTCGCATACTATCGTATTAAATGGTACTGGAACTGGAAACTTGCCTGTATTAATCTCGCCGTGAGAGTCGTTCAAAAAGTGTTGGAAAATGATTACGCATATATACGCTACTGCAGTCGAAAGGATATACTGCTACTAGATGTACAACTAAGTAACACGCGCGCTTGAATCCACCCCTACTTCTTATGTAATAATGAATCCAGCTATTGTATATTATGTCTCTGCACAGTGTGTATAACTGTTCCACAATCTAGTATTCCATGGAAAAGGAATACGCACTATGGCAGCTGTCATTTATATAGCTTAAATTACGATGCTGTCAAAGTTGTGTCTGTTAGATGCTTTCATTTAAAGAAAATATTGTCTTAGAATGACATTTTTTAGGTTCATGTTGCATGTGAGTTACAGTTCCAATACTTTTTGTTTGCGTCACTTCATAATAATTTTCATGACGTATGTGTATTTGCCTAACTTATGATGAAATAAAAACAGAATGATAAAAGAAACAAAAATCTAAAATCTATCATAATTATTCTTTATGCTTACCTCTTATTAAACATTCACTTGTCAAGTTCCACATTCCAGTGTCTAAGCAAGTAACTGTACCAAGACCAGTTAGCTGATGCCCGTCGCTGCACCTGATTTTTGCAACAGCATTGAAATCGGTACCGTTTAAATATTCAATTTCACCATTGGCAATTGAAACTCCTCCACAACCTTAAAAATAAATGTAATTATAACAAACCGCACAAGGTGTCTTCAGATCCATCTTATTACGTTAATTAATTATTTACGCCAAACTTTACATGCGGAATTCTCAAAATAACTTTATACAAGTTGGAGTTACCGCTCTAATCTTTAATGTGTGTTATATCGCGGGTACTAAATCTATATACATGCTTCAACTATATAAAAAGAATATTATGAGCAGACCTATCAGTTTTCTAAAGCGTCTCAATGTTCGAAGCACCGTTAATATTTAGCCTACATCACAGTAAAGTATTTTTCTTATTGGAAGCACAGAGGTTAAATTTTTTTCGCAGTTCCTAACTGACTTTGAAAACAAGATATAAAATGCAGACCTATTATTTCGCAAGTTGTAGATGTACTCCAGGATCCATCACTTAAACATTCGATCGTGGTTCCACCCTTTAGTTTGTAGCCAATGTCGCAATTAACGGCAACAGTTTGTCCGTATGTGGTTTGCACACTCGTGAAGTTAACTTGTCCGTTGCTAATAGAAGCTGTGTTTCCGCAATCTAAGTGGAAGAATTCACAAAACCTCTCAGTCAGATGAAAGCAAGTACATGTAATAGAATCTACAAAACAGAACAGTCTGTTTGTTTTTCTTATCCCTAAGATTGCGTCTGTTAGATGTCAGTAAATTATTTCATAGGTTTACAGTACGTAGAATATGCTGTCAAAGACCACCATACCGAGAAACGGCATCTTCTATGCCAGGTTCGTTATTCGCTCTGAGTTATTGTTCATTACAATAATTCATACAGTAATCTGTCTGTAGGGGGCTTCCCTACAGACTTTGAATAATAAGGTCCCGGGTTCGTATCCCTCTGTAACAGGAATTTTGCTCATGACTTACGGTGCTTCATTGCACAGAGCCTTTCATTGTCACACTTCCATTGTCTCATCATAACTTAATGCTGAGAGGGACGTTAAACACCAAACAATTATCTGCCTGTGATCTTGACAGCAATCAATGTTCCGATCTGCTTCTAGTTTCTTTCACATGTCGACAGAGTGAGCCGTTTCGTTTTACATTTATAAGCTATAGATTTCTGTAAAATCAAGACAAACTCAGTAAAAAAAAAAAAGTTCCATACGACTATAATTAAACTTTACTTAATCCAATGCTCAAACTTCTGACATACTACGACTAGTAATTCCTTTACATAAAATCATGAAGCATAAAACGAAATTGAACGAATAAACATCATACCGATTATGACGCACTCCGACGTTGTGTCCCATAAACCTGTTTCCAAGCACTGGATTCTGCCAGAGCCACTTACATTGAAACCAGCATCACAAGTTATGGTTGCATTAGCCCCATATGTTGTACCCGCTGAAAAGTCTACGTCGCCATTTGCAACGGTTGTTGGCAGACAATCTGAAACAGCCAACCAATAAAATAAATGAGCTGATCTTAGTATGAAGTGACAATGTTTAGTATATCTAGTGAATGTATAGAAACCCATAGTTTCTAATCGTACTAGGGACTAACTTCTTAAGAGCAATCTGAGAGATGGCTTTATATATCGGTAATGGCCTGTCTTTATATATCTACAAATGTACAGATGATCTGCAGTGTGTCTTTCTGTATGAAACAGCAACAAAGTACATGACAAAACAGTGGCTCCTGTGCATTATATTGCGAGTGGCTCCTCGGTTTAGACCCGAATAAATATAGCGAGATGACTTCAAGTCAACCATTGTGTCATAATGAGGCTTGTCTTTAGCTGCAGTGTTACGGTGTCCAGACTGTCATAACGCACTTTTGTCTGTGTATCTCTGCTTTCGAGCAAATTATTTCAAATTTCCCTGAAATTAATCGAGGCAACATGGCATATGTGACATGTCAGTAGAGATATGCTTTCTCTTCCGCAACACCTGGTCTAACATACAATAATTGTACATTCTGCGCTGTTTATTTCTAATTCCACCGAATTTGCGGTTATTATAGTTATAGAGACTGGACATGAGTTTAAGATTGATGACGAATGATCGTTTTCTTTTGACACGATATTTTTAGTCGATTACATTCCGATAATATGTCTAGAAATTGAAAGCAAAGTTCAAACCTATAATTTCACAAGTGGTAAGTGTACTCCAGGTTCCATCAATGAGGCATTCGACGCTGGTTCCACCAGTTAGTTTGTATCCGGTGTCACAGGTCACGGGAACAGACTGTCCGTAGGTTGTGTTCGCATCCGTAAAATTAATACTGCCGTGGTCAACAGTAGCTGCAGATCCGCAGTCTATAAAGAATAATAAAGTAAAATAAAAGTCAAAAAGGATTACCTTTTGTACACTTGATTAATCAACTTTGATACCATTATTGTCTCACATAATTCCTTGATGTGCACACGGACTTTGAATACAGGTTTTGTTAAATACATTTCCAGCTTTCATTGGTTAATGACTATTTTACAGTAACAGTAACATGTACAAATGTTTGGGTTCTTTACTCGCTTCGTTCCCTTTAAAACCACACGGGAGCCCCGCAGGTTCGTATGTTTCATTTGATAAAACCTGTTTGAAATCTTTACTTCGGAGTCATCAAGCATAAATGTTTCAATATTTTTCAATATTTAACAGCGACAAGGTATTATTTCTGCCGCTATATCCTTAGAATGGCCGAGAGTTTTGACAAATGCAGTCAAATTCGGGATACGGTTGGTGATTAACCTCTGGAATCCAACATAAGCAACTGATTAAAAATAGCTTACTTGGAAAAGAAAGCATGTATGTAATTCTTTACAATCAAGCACTGCCAAAATTTTACACTCACGAAAGGTCATGGCGCAAGGGTCACGGTTAGAAAATGTATGCGCATGGAGATTTTTTTTTTTTTTATTTTTTTTTTTTTTTTTTTTTGCGATTTGATCCCCCATTTTTCCTCCTTTCTCTCTAACTCTTTCCCTCCCTTTTCTTTTGCATTTTATTGCACATTCCGTATGCTGGGCCATTTGAGCCGCACTTGATTGGTGTTCAGGGGTTGCATTACGCAGGTACAGCGGTAAACCGAACATTTTTAGTCCGAAAATTTTACCATTTTTTCTTATTTTGGAAGTCTTTCGCGCCCTTACTTCACATGTTAGAGAGCTAGTGTTCGTGTTCATACTATTATTACCTCGCATAATATCGTATTAAATGGTACTGGAACTGGAAACTTGCCTGTATTAATCTCGCCGTGAGAGTCGTTCAAAAAGTGTTGGAAAATGATTACGCATATATACGCTACTGCAGTCGAAAGGATATACTGCTACTAGATGTACAACTAAGTAACACGCGCGCTTGAATCCACCCCTACTTCTTATGTAATAATGAATCCAGCTATTGTATATTATGTCTCTGCACAGTGTGTATAACTGTTCCACAATCTAGTATTCCATGGAAAAGGAATACGCACTATGGCAGCTGTCATTTATATAGCTTAAATTACGATGCTGTCAAAGTTGTGTCTGTTAGATGCTTTCATTTAAAGAAAATATTGTCTTAGAATGACATTTTTTAGGTTCATGTTGCATGTGAGTTACAGTTCCAATACTTTTTGTTTGCGTCACTTCATAATAATTTTCATGACGTATGTGTATTTGCCTAACTTATGATGAAATAAAAACAGAATGATAAAAGAAACAAAAATCTAAAATCTATCATAATTATTCTTTATGCTTACCTCTTATTAAACATTCACTTGTCAAGTTCCACATTCCAGTGTCTAAGCAAGTAACTGTACCAAGACCAGTTAGCTGATGCCCGTCGCTGCACCTGATTTTTGCAACAGCATTGAAATCGGTACCGTTTAAATATTCAATTTCACCATTGGCAATTGAAACTCCTCCACAACCTTAAAAATAAATGTAATTATAACAAACCGCACAAGGTGTCTTCAGATCCATCTTATTACGTTAATTAATTATTTACGCCAAACTTTACATGCGGAATTCTCAAAATAACTTTATACAAGTTGGAGTTACCGCTCTAATCTTTAATGTGTGTTATATCGCGGGTACTAAATCTATATACATGCTTCAACTATATAAAAAGAATATTATGAGCAGACCTATCAGTTTTCTAAAGCGTCTCAATGTTCGAAGCACCGTTAATATTTAGCCTACATCACAGTAAAGTATTTTTCTTATTGGAAGCACAGAGGTTAAATTTTTTTCGCAGTTCCTAACTGACTTTGAAAACAAGATATAAAATGCAGACCTATTATTTCGCAAGTTGTAGATGTACTCCAGGATCCATCACTTAAACATTCGATCGTGGTTCCACCCTTTAGTTTGTAGCCAATGTCGCAATTAAAGGCAACAGTTTGTCCGTATGTGGTTTGCACACTCGTGAAGTTAACTTGTCCGTTGCTAATAGAAGCTGTGTTTCCGCAATCTAAGTGGAAGAATTCACAAAACCTCTCAGTCAGATGAAAGCAAGTACATGTAATAGAATCTACAAAACAGAACAGTCTGTTTGTTTTTCTTATCCCTAAGATTGCGTCTGTTAGATGTCAGTAAATTATTTCATAGGTTTACAGTACGTAGAATATGCTGTCAAAGACCACCATACCGAGAAACGGCATCTTCTATGCCAGGTTCGTTATTCGCTCTGAGTTATTGTTCATTACAATAATTCATACAGTAATCTGTCTGTAGGGGGCTTCCCTACAGACTTTGAATAATAAGGTCCCGGGTTCGTATCCCTCTGTAACAGGAATTTTGCTCATGACTTACGGTGCTTCATTGCACAGAGCCTTTCATTGTCACACTTCCATTGTCTCATCATAACTTAATGCTGAGAGGGACGTTAAACACCAAACAATTATCTGCCTGTGATCTTGACAGCAATCAATGTTCCGATCTGCTTCTAGTTTCTTTCACATGTCGACAGAGTGAGCCGTTTCGTTTTACATTTATAAGCTATAGATTTCTGTAAAATCAAGACAAACTCAGTAAAAAAAAAAAGTTCCATACGACTATAATTAAACTTTACTTAATCCAATGCTCAAACTTCTGACATACTACGACTAGTAATTCCTTTACATAAAATCATGAAGCATAAAACGAAATTGAACGAATAAACATCATACCGATTATGACGCACTCCGACGTTGTGTCCCATAAACCTGTTTCCAAGCACTGGATTCTGCCAGAGCCACTTACATTGAAACCAGCATCACAAGTTATGGTTGCATTAGCCCCATATGTTGTACCCGCTGAAAAGTCTACGTCGCCATTTGCAACGGTTGTTGGCAGACAATCTGAAACAGCCAACCAATAAAATAAATGAGCTGATCTTAGTATGAAGTGACAATGTTTAGTATATCTAGTGAATGTATAGAAACCCATAGTTTCTTATCGTACTAGGGACTAACTTCTTAAGAGCAATCTGAGAGATGGCTTTATATATCGGTAATGGCCTGTCTTTATATATCTACAAATGTACAGATGATCTGCAGTGTGTCTTTCTGTATGAAACAGCAACAAAGTACATGACAAAACAGTGGCTCCTGTGCATTATATTGCGAGTGGCTCCTCGGTTTAGACCCGAATAAATATAGCGAGATGACTTCAAGTCAACCATTGTGTCATAATGAGGCTTGTCTTTAGCTGCAGTGTTACGGTGTCCAGACTGTCATAACGCACTTTTGTCTGTGTATCTCTGCTTTCGAGCAAATTATTTCAAATTTCCCTGAAATTAATTGAGGCAACATGGCATATGTGACATGTCAGTAGAGATATGCTTTCTCTTCCGCAACACCTGGTCTAACATACAATAATTGTACATTCTGCGCTGTTTATTTCTAATTCCACCGAATTTGCGGTTATTATAGTTATAGAGACTGGACATGAGTTTAAGATTGATGACGAATGATCGTTTTCTTTTGACACGATATTTTTAGTCGATTACATTCCGATAATATGTCTAGAAATTGAAAGCAAAGTTCAAACCTATAATTTCACAAGTGGTAAGTGTACTCCAGGTTCCATCAATGAGGCATTCGACGCTGGTTCCACCAGTTAGTTTGTATCCGGTGTCACAGGTCACGGGAACAGACTGTCCGTAGGTTGTGTTCGCATCCGTAAAATTAATACTGCCGTGGTCAACAGTAGCTGCAGATCCGCAGTCTATAAAGAATAATAAAGTAAAATAAAAGTCAAAAAGGATTACCTTTTGTACACTTGATTAATCAACTTTGATACCATTATTGTCTCACATAATTCCTTGATGTGCACACGGACTTTGAATACAGGTTTTGTTAAATACATTTCCAGCTTTCATTGGTTAATGACTATTTTACAGTAACAGTAACATGTACAAATGTTTGGGTTCTTTACTCGCTTCGTTCCCTTTAAAACCACACGGGAGCCCCGCAGGTTCGTATGTTTCATTTGATAAAACCTGTTTGAAATCTTTACTTCGGAGTCATCAAGCATAAATGTTTCAATATTTTTCAATATTTAACAGCGACAAGGTATTATTTCTGCCGCTATATCCTTAGAATGGCCGAGAGTTTTGACAAATGCAGTCAAATTCGGGATACGGTTGGTGATTAACCTCTGGAATCCAACATAAACAACTGATTAAAAATAGCTTACTTGGAAAAGAAAGCATGTATGTAATTCTTTACAATCAAGCACTGCAAAAATTTTACACTCACGAAAGGTCATGGCGCAAGGGTCACGGTTAGAAAATGTATGCGCATGGAGATATTTTTTTTTTTTTTTTTTTTTTTTTTTTTTTTGCGATTTGATCCCCCATTTTTCCTCCTTTCTCTCTAACTCTTTCCCTCCCTTTTCTTTTGCATTTTATTGCACATTCCGTATGCTGGGCCATTTGAGCCGCACTTGATTGGTGTTCAGGGGTTGCATTACGCAGGTACAGCGGTAAACCGAACATTTTTAGTCCGAAAATTTTACCATTTTTTCTTATTTTGGAAGTCTTTCGCGCCCTTACTTCACATGTTAGAGAGCTAGTGTTCGTGTTCATACTATTATTACCTCGCATACTATCGTATTAAATGGTACTGGAACTGGAAACTTGCCTGTATTCATCTCGCCGTGAGAGTCGTTCAAAAAGTGTTGGAAAATGATTACGCATATATACGCTACTGCAGTCGAAAGGATATACTGCTACTAGATGTACAACTAAGTAACACGCGCGCTTGAATCCACCCCTACTTCTTATGTAATAATGAATCCAGCTATTGTATATTATGTCTCTGCACAGTGTGTATAACTGTTCCACAATCTAGTATTCCATGGAAAAGGAATACGCACTATGGCAGCTGTCATTTATATAGCTTAAATTACGATGCTGTCAAAGTTGTGTCTGTTAGATGCTTTCATTTAAAGAAAATATTGTCTTAGAATGACATTTTTTAGGTTCATGTTGCATGTGAGTTACAGTTCCAATACTTTTTGTTTGCGTCACTTCATAATAATTTTCATGACGTATGTGTATTTGCCTAACTTATGATGAAATAAAAACAGAATGATAAAAGAAACAAAAATCTAAAATCTATCATAATTATTCTTTATGCTTACCTCTTATTAAACATTCACTTGTCAAGTTCCACATTCCAGTGTCTAAGCAAGTAACTGTACCAAGACCAGTTAGCTGATGCTCGTCGCTGCACCTGATTTTTGCAACAGCATTGAAATCGGTACCGTTTAAATATTCAATTTCACCATTGGCAATTGAAACTCCTCCACAACCTTAAAAATAAATGTAATTATAACAAACCGCACAAGGTGTCTTCAGATCCATCTTATTACGTTAATTAATTATTTACGCCAAACTTTACATGCGGAATTCTCAAAATAACTTTATACAAGTTGGAGTTACCGCTCTAATCTTTAATGTGTGTTATATCGCGGGTACTAAATCTATATACATGCTTCAACTATATAAAAAGAATATTATGAGCAGACCTATCAGTTTTCTAAAGCGTCTCAATGTTCGAAGCACCGTTAATATTTAGCCTACATCACAGTAAAGTATTTTTCTTATTGGAAGCACAGAGGTTAAATTTTTTTCGCAGTTCCTAACTGACTTTGAAAACAAGATATAAAATGCAGACCTATTATTTCGCAAGTTGTAGATGTACTCCAGGATCCATCACTTAAACATTCGATCGTGGTTCCACCCTTTAGTTTGTAGCCAATGTCGCAATTAACGGCAACAGTTTGTCCGTATGTGGTTTGCACACTCGTGAAGTTAACTTGTCCGTTGCTAATAGAAGCTGTGTTTCCGCAATCTAAGTGGAAGAATTCACAAAACCTCTCAGTCAGATGAAAGCAAGTACATGTAATAGAATCTACAAAACAGAACAGTCTGTTTGTTTTTCTTATCCCTAAGATTGCGTCTGTTAGATGTCAGTAAATTATTTCATAGGTTTACAGTACGTAGAATATGCTGTCAAAGACCACCATACCGAGAAACGGCATCTTCTATGCCAGGTTCGTTATTCGCTCTGAGTTATTGTTCATTACAATAATTCATACAGTAATCTGTCTGTAGGGGGCTTCCCTACAGACTTTGAATAATAAGGTCCCGGGTTCGTATCCCTCTGTAACAGGAATTTTGCTCATGACTTACGGTGCTTCATTGCACAGAGCCTTTCATTGTCACACTTCCATTGTCTCATCATAACTTAATGCTGAGAGGGACGTTAAACACCAAACAATTATCTGCCTGTGATCTTGACAGCAATCAATGTTCCGATCTGCTTCTAGTTTCTTTCACATGTCGACAGAGTGAGCCGTTTCGTTTTACATTTATAAGCTATAGATTTCTGTAAAATCAAGACAAACTCAGTAAAAAAAAAAAGTTCCATACGACTATAATTAAACTTTACTTAATCCAATGCTCAAACTTCTGACATACTACGACTAGTAATTCCTTTACATAAAATCATGAAGCATAAAACGAAATTGAACGAATAAACATCATACCGATTATGACGCACTCCGACGTTGTGTCCCATAAACCTGTTTCCAAGCACTGGATTCTGCCAGAGCCACTTACATTGAAACCAGCATCACAAGTTATGGTTGCATTAGCCCCATATGTTGTACCCGCTGAAAAGTCTACGTCGCCATTTGCAACGGTTGTTGGCAGACAATCTGAAACAGCCAACCAATAAAATAAATGAGCTGATCTTAGTATGAAGTGACAATGTTTAGTATATCTAGTGAATGTATAGAAACCCATAGTTTCTAATCGTACTTGGGACTAACTTCTTAAGAGCAATCTGAGAGATGGCTTTATATATCGGTAATGGCCTGTCTTTATATATCTACAAATGTACAGATGATCTGCAGTGTGTCTTTCTGTATGAAACAGCAACAAAGTACATGACAAAACAGTGGCTCCTGTGCATTATATTGCGAGTGGCTCCTCGGTTTAGACCCGAATAAATATAGCGAGATGACTTCAAGTCAACCATTGTGTCATAATGAGGCTTGTCTTTAGCTGCAGTGTTACGGTGTCCAGACTGTCATAACGCACTTTTGTCTGTGTATCTCTGCTTTCGAGCAAATTATTTCAAATTTCCCTGAAATTAATTGAGGCAACATGGCATATGTGACATGTCAGTAGAGATATGCTTTCTCTTCCGCAACACCTGGTCTAACATACAATAATTGTACATTCTGCGCTGTTTATTTCTAATTCCACCGAATTTGCGGTTATTATAGTTATAGAGACTGGACATGAGTTTAAGATTGATGACGAATGATCGTTTTCTTTTGACACGATATTTTTAGTCGATTACATTCCGATAATATGTCTAGAAATTGAAAGCAAAGTTCAAACCTATAATTTCACAAGTGGTAAGTGTACTCCAGGTTCCATCAATGAGGCATTCGACGCTGGTTCCACCAGTTAGTTTGTATCCGGTGTCACAGGTCACGGGAACAGACTGTCCGTAGGTTGTGTTCGCATCCGTAAAATTAATACTGCCGTGGTCAACAGTAGCTGCAGATCCGCAGTCTATAAAGAATAATAAAGTAAAATAAAAGTCAAAAAGGATTACCTTTTGTACACTTGATTAATCAACTTTGATACCATTATTGTCTCACATAATTCCTTGATGTGCACACGGACTTTGAATACAGGTTTTGTTAAATACATTTCCAGCTTTCATTGGTTAATGACTATTTTACAGTAACAGTAACATGTACAAATGTTTGGGTTCTTTACTCGCTTCGTTCCCTTTAAAACCACACGGGAGCCCCGCAGGTTCGTATGTTTCATTTGATAAAACCTGTTTGAAATCTTTACTTCGGAGTCATCAAGCATAAATGTTTCAATATTTTTCAATATTTAACAGCGACAAGGTATTATTTCTGCCGCTATATCCTTAGAATGGCCGAGAGTTTTGACAAATGCAGTCAAATTCGGGATACGGTTGGTGATTAACCTCTGGAATCCAACATAAGCAACTGATTAAAAATAGCTTACTTGGAAAAGAAAGCATGTATGTAATTCTTTACAATCAAGCACTGCCAAAATTTTACACTCACGAAAGGTCATGGCGCAAGGGTCACGGTTAGAAAATGTATGCGCATGGAGATTTTTTTTTTTTTTTATTTTTTTTTTTTTTTTTTGCGATTTGATCCCCCATTTTTCCTCCTTTCTCTCTAACTCTTTCCCTCCCTTTTCTTTTGCATTTTATTGCACATTCCGTATGCTGGGCCATTTGAGCCGCACTTGATTGGTGTTCAGGGGTTGCATTACGCAGGTACAGCGGTAAACCGAACATTTTTAGTCCGAAAATTTTACCATTTTTTCTTATTTTGGAAGTCTTTCGCGCCCTTACTTCACATGTTAGAGAGCTAGTGTTCGTGTTCATACTATTATTACCTCGCATACTATCGTATTAAATGGTACTGGAACTGGAAACTTGCCTGTATTAATCTCGCCGTGAGAGTCGTTCAAAAAGTGTTGGAAAATGATTACGCATATATACGCTACTGCAGTCGAAAGGATATACTGCTACTAGATGTACAACTAAGTAACACGCGCGCTTGAATCCACCCCTACTTCTTATGTAATAATGAATCCAGCTATTGTATATTATGTCTCTGCACAGTGTGTATAACTGTTCCACAATCTAGTATTCCATGGAAAAGGAATACGCACTATGGCAGCTGTCATTTATATAGCTTAAATTACGATGCTGTCAAAGTTGTGTCTGTTAGATGCTTTCATTTAAAGAAAATATTGTCTTAGAATGACATTTTTTAGGTTCATGTTGCATGTGAGTTACAGTTCCAATACTTTTTGTTTGCGTCACTTCATAATAATTTTCATGACGTATGTGTATTTGCCTAACTTATGATGAAATAAAAACAGAATGATAAAAGAAACAAAAATCTAAAATCTATCATAATTATTCTTTATGCTTACCTCTTATTAAACATTCACTTGTCAAGTTCCACATTCCAGTGTCTAAGCAAGTAACTGTACCAAGACCAGTTAGCTGATGCCCGTCGCTGCACCTGATTTTTGCAACAGCATTGAAATCGGTACCGTTTAAATATTCAATTTCACCATTGGCAATTGAAACTCCTCCACAACCTTAAAAATAAATGTAATTATAACAAACCGCACAAGGTGTCTTCAGATCCATCTTATTACGTTAATTAATTATTTACGCCAAACTTTACATGCGGAATTCTCAAAATAACTTTATACAAGTTGGAGTTACCGCTCTAATCTTTAATGTGTGTTATATCGCGGGTACTAAATCTATATACATGCTTCAACTATATAAAAAGAATATTATGAGCAGACCTATCAGTTTTCTAAAGCGTCTCAATGTTCGAAGCACCGTTAATATTTAGCCTACATCACAGTAAAGTATTTTTCTTATTGGAAGCACAGAGGTTAAATTTTTTTCGCAGTTCCTAACTGACTTTGAAAACAAGATATAAAATGCAGACCTATTATTTCGCAAGTTGTAGATGTACTCCAGGATCCATCACTTAAACATTCGATCGTGGTTCCACCCTTTAGTTTGTAGCCAATGTCGCAATTAACGGCAACAGTTTGTCCGTATGTGGTTTGCACACTCGTGAAGTTAACTTGTCCGTTGCTAATAGAAGCTGTGTTTCCGCAATCTAAGTGGAAGAATTCACAAAACCTCTCAGTCAGATGAAAGCAAGTACATGTAATAGAATCTACAAAACAGAACAGTCTGTTTGTTTTTCTTATCCCTAAGATTGCGTCTGTTAGATGTCAGTAAATTATTTCATAGGTTTACAGTACGTAGAATATGCTGTCAAAGACCACCATACCGAGAAACGGCATCTTCTATGCCAGGTTCGTTATTCGCTCTGAGTTATTGTTCATTACAATAATTCATACAGTAATCTGTCTGTAGGGGGCTTCCCTACAGACTTTGAATAATAAGGTCCCGGGTTCGTATCCCTCTGTAACAGGAATTTTGCTCATGACTTACGGTGCTTCATTGCACAGAGCCTTTCATTGTCACACTTCCATTGTCTCATCATAACTTAATGCTGAGAGGGACGTTAAACACCAAACAATTATCTGCCTGTGATCTTGACAGCAATCAATGTTCCGATCTGCTTCTAGTTTCTTTCACATGTCGACAGAGTGAGCCGTTTCGTTTTACATTTATAAGCTATAGATTTCTGTAAAATCAAGACAAACTCAGTAAAAAAAAAAAAGTTCCATACGACTATAATTAAACTTTACTTAATCCAATGCTCAAACTTCTGACATACTACGACTAGTAATTCCTTTACATAAAATCATGAAGCATAAAACGAAATTGAACGAATAAACATCATACCGATTATGACGCACTCCGACGTTGTGTCCCATAAACCTGTTTCCAAGCACTGGATTCTGCCAGAGCCACTTACATTGAAACCAGCATCACAAGTTATGGTTGCATTAGCCCCATATGTTGTACCCGCTGAAAAGTCTACGTCGCCATTTGCAACGGTTGTTGGCAGACAATCTGAAACAGCCAACCAATAAAATAAATGAGCTGATCTTAGTATGAAGTGACAATGTTTAGTATATCTAGTGAATGTATAGAAACCCATAGTTTCTAATCGTACTTGGGACTAACTTCTTAAGAGCAATCTGAGAGATGGCTTTATATATCGGTAATGGCCTGTCTTTATATATCTACAAATGTACAGATGATCTGCAGTGTGTCTTTCTGTATGAAACAGCAACAAAGTACATGACAAAACAGTGGCTCCTGTGCATTATATTGCGAGTGGCTCCTCGGTTTAGACCCGAATAAATATAGCGAGATGACTTCAAGTCAACCATTGTGTCATAATGAGGCTTGTCTTTAGCTGCAGTGTTACGGTGTCCAGACTGTCATAACGCACTTTTGTCTGTGTATCTCTGCTTTCGAGCAAATTATTTCAAATTTCCCTGAAATTAATTGAGGCAACATGGCATATGTGACATGTCAGTAGAGATATGCTTTCTCTTCCGCAACACCTGGTCTAACATACAATAATTGTACATTCTGCGCTGTTTATTTCTAATTCCACCGAATTTGCGGTTATTATAGTTATAGAGACTGGACATGAGTTTAAGATTGATGACGAATGATCGTTTTCTTTTGACACGATATTTTTAGTCGATTACATTCCGATAATATGTCTAGAAATTGAAAGCAAAGTTCAAACCTATAATTTCACAAGTGGTAAGTGTACTCCAGGTTCCATCAATGAGGCATTCGACGCTGGTTCCACCAGTTAGTTTGTATCCGGTGTCACAGGTCACGGGAACAGACTGTCCGTAGGTTGTGTTCGCATCCGTAAAATTAATACTGCCGTGGTCAACAGTAGCTGCAGATCCGCAGTCTATAAAGAATAATAAAGTAAAATAAAAGTCAAAAAGGATTACCTTTTGTACACTTGATTAATCAACTTTGATACCATTATTGTCTCACATAATTCCTTGATGTGCACACGGACTTTGAATACAGGTTTTGTTAAATACATTTCCAGCTTTCATTGGTTAATAACTATTTTACAGTAACAGTAACATGTACAAATGTTTGGGTTCTTTACTCGCTTCGTTCCCTTTAAAACCACACGGGAGCCCCGCAGGTTCGTATGTTTCATTTGATAAAACCTGTTTGAAATCTTTACTTCGGAGTCATCAAGCATAAATGTTTCAATATTTTTCAATATTTAACAGCGACAAGGTATTATTTCTGCCGCTATATCCTTAGAATGGCCGAGAGTTTTGACAAATGCAGTCAAATTCGGGATACGGTTGGTGATTAACCTCTGGAATCCAACATAAGCAACTGATTAAAAATAGCTTACTTGGAAAAGAAAGCATGTATGTAATTCTTTACAATCAAGCACTGCCAAAATTTTACACTCACGAAAGGTCATGGCGCAAGGGTCACGGTTAGAAAATGTATGCGCATGGAGATTTTTTTTTTTTTATTTTTTTATTTTTTTTTTGCGATTTGATCCCCCATTTTTCCTCCTTTCTCTCTAACTCTTTCCCTCCCTTTTCTTTTGCATTTTATTGCACATTCCGTATGCTGGGCCATTTGAGCCGCACTTGATTGGTGTTCAGGGGTTGCATTACGCAGGTACAGCGGTAAACCGAACATTTTTAGTCCGAAAATTTTACCATTTTTTCTTATTTTGGAAGTCTTTCGCGCCCTTACTTCACATGTTAGAGAGCTAGTGTTCGTGTTCATACTATTATTACCTCGCATACTATCGTATTAAATGGTACTGGAACTGGAAACTTGCCTGTATTAATCTCGCCGTGAGAGTCGTTCAAAAAGTGTTGGAAAATGATTACGCATATATACGCTACTGCAGTCGAAAGGATATACTGCTACTAGATGTACAACTAAGTAACACGCGCGCTTGAATCCACCCCTACTTCTTATGTAATAATGAATCCAGCTATTGTATATTATGTCTCTGCACAGTGTGTATAACTGTTCCACAATCTAGTATTCCATGGAAAAGGAATACGCACTATGGCAGCTGTCATTTATATAGCTTAAATTACGATGCTGTCAAAGTTGTGTCTGTTAGATGCTTTCATTTAAAGAAAATATTGTCTTAGAATGACATTTTTTAGGTTCATGTTGCATGTGAGTTACAGTTCCAATACTTTTTGTTTGCGTCACTTCATAATAATTTTCATGACGTATGTGTATTTGCCTAACTTATGATGAAATAAAAACAGAATGATAAAAGAAACAAAAATCTAAAATCTATCATAATTATTCTTTATGCTTACCTCTTATTAAACATTCACTTGTCAAGTTCCACATTCCAGTGTCTAAGCAAGTAACTGTACCAAGACCAGTTAGCTGATGCCCGTCGCTGCACCTGATTTTTGCAACAGCATTGAAATCGGTACCGTTTAAATATTCAATTTCACCATTGGCAATTGAAACTCCTCCACAACCTTAAAAATAAATGTAATTATAACAAACCGCACAAGGTGTCTTCAGATCCATCTTATTACGTTAATTAATTATTTACGCCAAACTTTACATGCGGAATTCTCAAAATAACTTTATACAAGTTGGAGTTACCGCTCTAATCTTTAATGTGTGTTATATCGCGGGTACTAAATCTATATACATGCTTCAACTATATAAAAAGAATATTATGAGCAGACCTATCAGTTTTCTAAAGCGTCTCAATGTTCGAAGCACCGTTAATATTTAGCCTACATCACAGTAAAGTATTTTTCTTATTGGAAGCACAGAGGTTAAATTTTTTTCGCAGTTCCTAACTGACTTTGAAAACAAGATATAAAATGCAGACCTATTATTTCGCAAGTTGTAGATGTACTCCAGGATCCATCACTTAAACATTCGATCGTGGTTCCACCCTTTAGTTTGTAGCCAATGTCGCAATTAACGGCAACAGTTTGTCCGTATGTGGTTTGCACACTCGTGAAGTTAACTTGTCCGTTGCTAATAGAAGCTGTGTTTCCGCAATCTAAGTGGAAGAATTCACAAAACCTCTCAGTCAGATGAAAGCAAGTACATGTAATAGAATCTACAAAACAGAACAGTCTGTTTGTTTTTCTTATCCCTAAGATTGCGTCTGTTAGATGTCAGTAAATTATTTCATAGGTTTACAGTACGTAGAATATGCTGTCAAAGACCACCATACCGAGAAACGGCATCTTCTATGCCAGGTTCGTTATTCGCTCTGAGTTATTGTTCATTACAATAATTCATACAGTAATCTGTCTGTAGGGGGCTTCCCTACAGACTTTGAATAATAAGGTCCCGGGTTCGTATCCCTCTGTAACAGGAATTTTGCTCATGACTTACGGTGCTTCATTGCACAGAGCCTTTCATTGTCACACTTCCATTGTCTCATCATAACTTAATGCTGAGAGGGACGTTAAACACCAAACAATTATCTGCCTGTGATCTTGACAGCAATCAATGTTCCGATCTGCTTCTAGTTTCTTTCACATGTCGACAGAGTGAGCCGTTTCGTTTTACATTTATAAGCTATAGATTTCTGTAAAATCAAGACAAACTCAGTAAAAAAAAAAAGTTCCATACGACTATAATTAAACTTTACTTAATCCAATGCTCAAACTTCTGACATACTACGACTAGTAATTCCTTTACATAAAATCATGAAGCATAAAACGAAATTGAACGAATAAACATCATACCGATTATGACGCACTCCGACGTTGTGTCCCATAAACCTGTTTCCAAGCACTGGATTCTGCCAGAGCCACTTACATTGAAACCAGCATCACAAGTTATGGTTGCATTAGCCCCATATGTTGTACCCGCTGAAAAGTCTACGTCGCCATTTGCAACGGTTGTTGGCAGACAATCTGAAACAGCCAACCAATAAAATAAATGAGCTGATCTTAGTATGAAGTGACAATGTTTAGTATATCTAGTGAATGTATAGAAACCCATAGTTTCTAATCGTACTTGGGACTAACTTCTTAAGAGCAATCTGAGAGATGGCTTTATATATCGGTAATGGCCTGTCTTTATATATCTACAAATGTACAGATGATCTGCAGTGTGTCTTTCTGTATGAAACAGCAACAAAGTACATGACAAAACAGTGGCTCCTGTGCATTATATTGCGAGTGGCTCCTCGGTTTAGACCCGAATAAATATAGCGAGATGACTTCAAGTCAACCATTGTGTCATAATGAGGCTTGTCTTTAGCTGCAGTGTTACGGTGTCCAGACTGTCATAACGCACTTTTGTCTGTGTATCTCTGTTTTCGAGCAAATTATTTCAAATTTCCCTGAAATTAATTGAGGCAACATGGCATATGTGACATGTCAGTAGAGATATGCTTTCTCTTCCGCAACACCTGGTCTAACATACAATAATTGTACATTCTGCGCTGTTTATTTCTAATTCCACCGAATTTGCGGTTATTATAGTTATAGAGACTGGACATGAGTTTAAGATTGATGACGAATGATCGTTTTCTTTTGACACGATATTTTTAGTCGATTACATTCCGATAATATGTCTAGAAATTGAAAGCAAAGTTCAAACCTATAATTTCACAAGTGGTAAGTGTACTCCAGGTTCCATCAATGAGGCATTCGACGCTGGTTCCACCAGTTAGTTTGTATCCGGTGTCACAGGTCACGGGAACAGACTGTCCGTAGGTTGTGTTCGCATCCGTAAAATTAATACTGCCGTGGTCAACAGTAGCTGCAGATCCGCAGTCTATAAAGAATAATAAAGTAAAATAAAAGTCAAAAAGGATTACCTTTTGTACACTTGATTAATCAACTTTGATACCATTATTGTCTCACATAATTCCTTGATGTGCACACGGACTTTGAATACAGGTTTTGTTAAATACATTTCCAGCTTTCATTGGTTAATAACTATTTTACAGTAACAGTAACATGTACAAATGTTTGGGTTCTTTACTCGCTTCATTCCCTTTAAAACCACACGGGAGCCCCGCAGGTTCGTATGTTTCATTTGATAAAACCTGTTTGAAATCTTTACTTCGGAGTCATCAAGCATAAATGTTTCAATATTTTTCAATATTTAACAGCGACAAGGTATTATTTCTGCCGCTATATCCTTAGAATGGCCGAGAGTTTTGACAAATGCAGTCAAATTCGGGATACGGTTGGTGATTAACCTCTGGAATCCAACATAAGCAACTGATTAAAAATAGCTTACTTGGAAAAGAAAGCATGTATGTAATTCTTTACAATCAAGCACTGCCAAAATTTTACACTCACGAAAGGTCATGGCGCAAGGGTCACGGTTAGAAAATGTATGCGCATGGAGATTTTTTTTTTTTTTTTTTTTTTTTTTGCGATTTGATCCCCCATTTTTCCTCCTTTCTCTCTAACTCTTTCCCTCCCTTTTCTTTTGCATTTTATTGCACATTCCGTATGCTGGGCCATTTGAGCCGCACTTGATTGGTGTTCAGGGGTTGCATTACGCAGGTACAGCGGTAAACCGAACATTTTTAGTCCGAAAATTTTACCATTTTTTCTTATTTTGGAAGTCTTTCGCGCCCTTACTTCACATGTTAGAGAGCTAGTGTTCGTGTTCATACTATTATTACCTCGCATACTATCGTATTAAATGGTACTGGAACTGGAAACTTGCCTGTATTAATCTCGCCGTGAGGGTCGTTCAAAAAGTGTTGGAAAATGATTACGCATATATACGCTACTGCAGTCGAAAGGATATACTGCTACTAGATGTACAACTAAGTAACACGCGCGCTTGAATCCACCCCTACTTCTTATGTAATAATGAATCCAGCTATTGTATATTATGTCTCTGCACAGTGTGTATAACTGTTCCACAATCTAGTATTCCATGGAAAAGGAATACGCACTATGGCAGCTGTCATTTATATAGCTTAAATTACGATGCTGTCAAAGTTGTGTCTGTTAGATGCTTTCATTTAAAGAAAATATTGTCTTAGAATGACATTTTTTAGGTTCATGTTGCATGTGAGTTACAGTTCCAATACTTTTTGTTTGCGTCACTTCATAATAATTTTCATGACGTATGTGTATTTGCCTAACTTATGATGAAATAAAAACAGAATGATAAAAGAAACAAAAATCTAAAATCTATCATAATTATTCTTTATGCTTACCTCTTATTAAACATTCACTTGTCAAGTTCCACATTCCAGTGTCTAAGCAAGTAACTGTACCAAGACCAGTTAGCTGATGCCCGTCGCTGCACCTGATTTTTGCAACAGCATTGAAATCGGTACCGTTTAAATATTCAATTTCACCATTGGCAATTGAAACTCCTCCACAACCTTAAAAATAAATGTAATTATAACAAACCGCACAAGGTGTCTTCAGATCCATCTTATTACGTTAATTAATTATTTACGCCAAACTTTACATGCGGAATTCTCAAAATAACTTTATACAAGTTGGAGTTACCGCTCTAATCTTTAATGTGTGTTATATCGCGGGTACTAAATCTATATACATGCTTCAACTATATAAAAAGAATATTATGAGCAGACCTATCAGTTTTCTAAAGCGTCTCAATGTTCGAAGCACCGTTAATATTTAGCCTACATCACAGTAAAGTATTTTTCTTATTGGAAGCACAGAGGTTAAATTTTTTTCGCAGTTCCTAACTGACTTTGAAAACAAGATATAAAATGCAGACCTATTATTTCGCAAGTTGTAGATGTACTCCAGGATCCATCACTTAAACATTCGATCGTGGTTCCACCCTTTAGTTTGTAGCCAATGTCGCAATTAACGGCAACAGTTTGTCCGTATGTGGTTTGCACACTCGTGAAGTTAACTTGTCCGTTGCTAATAGAAGCTGTGTTTCCGCAATCTAAGTGGAAGAATTCACAAAACCTCTCAGTCAGATGAAAGCAAGTACATGTAATAGAATCTACAAAACAGAACAGTCTGTTTGTTTTTCTTATCCCTAAGATTGCGTCTGTTAGATGTCAGTAAATTATTTCATAGGTTTACAGTACGTAGAATATGCTGTCAAAGACCACCATACCGAGAAACGGCATCTTCTATGCCAGGTTCGTTATTCGCTCTGAGTTATTGTTCATTACAATAATTCATACAGTAATCTGTCTGTAGGGGGCTTCCCTACAGACTTTGAATAATAAGGTCCCGGGTTCGTATCCCTCTGTAACAGGAATTTTGCTCATGACTTACGGTGCTTCATTGCACAGAGCCTTTCATTGTCACACTTCCATTGTCTCATCATAACTTAATGCTGAGAGGGACGTTAAACACCAAACAATTATCTGCCTATGATCTTGACAGCAATCAATGTTCCGATCTGCTTCTAGTTTCTTTCACATGTCGACAGAGTGAGCCGTTTCGTTTTACATTTATAAGCTATAGATTTCTGTAAAATCAAGACAAACTCAGTAAAAAAAAAAAGTTCCATACGACTATAATTAAACTTTACTTAATCCAATGCTCAAACTTCTGACATACTACGACTAGTAATTCCTTTACATAAAATCATGAAGCATAAAACGAAATTGAACGAATAAACATCATACCGATTATGACGCACTCCGACGTTGTGTCCCATAAACCTGTTTCCAAGCACTGGATTCTGCCAGAGCCACTTACATTGAAACCAGCATCACAAGTTATGGTTGCATTAGCCCCATATGTTGTACCCGCTGAAAAGTCTACGTCGCCATTTGCAACGGTTGTTGGCAGACAATCTGAAACAGCCAACCAATAAAATAAATGAGCTGATCTTAGTATGAAGTGACAATGTTTAGTATATCTAGTGAATGTATAGAAACCCATAGTTTCTAATCGTACTTGGGACTAACTTCTTAAGAGCAATCTGAGAGATGGCTTTATATATCGGTAATGGCCTGTCTTTATATATCTACAAATGTACAGATGATCTGCAGTGTGTCTTTCTGTATGAAACAGCAACAAAGTACATGACAAAACAGTGGCTCCTGTGCATTATATTGCGAGTGGCTCCTCGGTTTAGACCCGAATAAATATAGCGAGATGACTTCAAGTCAACCATTGTGTCATAATGAGGCTTGTCTTTAGCTGCAGTGTTACGGTGTCCAGACTGTCATAACGCACTTTTGTCTGTGTATCTCTGTTTTCGAGCAAATTATTTCAAATTTCCCTGAAATTAATTGAGGCAACATGGCATATGTGACATGTCAGTAGAGATATGCTTTCTCTTCCGCAACACCTGGTCTAACATACAATAATTGTACATTCTGCGCTGTTTATTTCTAATTCCACCGAATTTGCGGTTATTATAGTTATAGAGACTGGACATGAGTTTAAGATTGATGACGAATGATCGTTTTCTTTTGACACGATATTTTTAGTCGATTACATTCCGATAATATGTCTAGAAATTGAAAGCAAAGTTCAAACCTATAATTTCACAAGTGGTAAGTGTACTCCAGGTTCCATCAATGAGGCATTCGACGCTGGTTCCACCAGTTAGTTTGTATCCGGTGTCACAGGTCACGGGAACAGACTGTCCGTAGGTTGTGTTCGCATCCGTAAAATTAATACTGCCGTGGTCAACAGTAGCTGCAGATCCGCAGTCTATAAAGAATAATAAAGTAAAATAAAAGTCAAAAAGGATTACCTTTTGTACACTTGATTAATCAACTTTGATACCATTATTGTCTCACATAATTCCTTGATGTGCACACGGACTTTGAATACAGGTTTTGTTAAATACATTTCCAGCTTTCATTGGTTAATAACTATTTTACAGTAACAGTAACATGTACAAATGTTTGGGTTCTTTACTCGCTTCATTCCCTTTAAAACCACACGGGAGCCCCGCAGGTTCGTATGTTTCATTTGATAAAACCTGTTTGAAATCTTTACTTCGGAGTCATCAAGCATAAATGTTTCAATATTTTTCAATATTTAACAGCGACAAGGTATTATTTCTGCCGCTATATCCTTAGAATGGCCGAGAGTTTTGACAAATGCAGTCAAATTCGGGATACGGTTGGTGATTAACCTCTGGAATCCAACATAAGCAACTGATTAAAAATAGCTTACTTGGAAAAGAAAGCATGTATGTAATTCTTTACAATCAAGCACTGCCAAAATTTTACACTCACGAAAGGTCATGGCGCAAGGGTCACGGTTAGAAAATGTATGCGCATGGAGATTTTTTTTTTTTTTTTTTTTTTTGCGATTTGATCCCCCATTTTTCCTCCTTTCTCTCTAACTCTTTCCCTCCCTTTTCTTTTGCATTTTATTGCACATTCCGTATGCTGGGCCATTTGAGCCGCACTTGATTGGTGTTCAGGGGTTGCATTACGCAGGTACAGCGGTAAACCGAACATTTTTAGTCCGAAAATTTTACCATTTTTTCTTATTTTGGAAGTCTTTCGCGCCCTTACTTCACATGTTAGAGAGCTAGTGTTCGTGTTCATACTATTATTACCTCGCATACTATCGTATTAAATGGTACTGGAACTGGAAACTTGCCTGTATTAATCTCGCCGTGAGGGTCGTTCAAAAAGTGTTGGAAAATGATTACGCATATATACGCTACTGCAGTCGAAAGGATATACTGCTACTAGATGTACAACTAAGTAACACGCGCGCTTGAATCCACCCCTACTTCTTATGTAATAATGAATCCAGCTATTGTATATTATGTCTCTGCACAGTGTGTATAACTGTTCCACAATCTAGTATTCCATGGAAAAGGAATACGCACTATGGCAGCTGTCATTTATATAGCTTAAATTACGATGCTGTCAAAGTTGTGTCTGTTAGATGCTTTCATTTAAAGAAAATATTGTCTTAGAATGACATTTTTTAGGTTCATGTTGCATGTGAGTTACAGTTCCAATACTTTTTGTTTGCGTCACTTCATAATAATTTTCATGACGTATGTGTATTTGCCTAACTTATGATGAAATAAAAACAGAATGATAAAAGAAACAAAAATCTAAAATCTATCATAATTATTCTTTATGCTTACCTCTTATTAAACATTCACTTGTCAAGTTCCACATTCCAGTGTCTAAGCAAGTAACTGTACCAAGACCAGTTAGCTGATGCCCGTCGCTGCACCTGATTTTTGCAACAGCATTGAAATCGGTACCGTTTAAATATTCAATTTCACCATTGGCAATTGAAACTCCTCCACAACCTTAAAAATAAATGTAATTATAACAAACCGCACAAGGTGTCTTCAGATCCATCTTATTACGTTAATTAATTATTTACGCCAAACTTTACATGCGGAATTCTCAAAATAACTTTATACAAGTTGGAGTTACCGCTCTAATCTTTAATGTGTGTTATATCGCGGGTACTAAATCTATATACATGCTTCAACTATATAAAAAGAATATTATGAGCAGACCTATCAGTTTTCTAAAGCGTCTCAATGTTCGAAGCACCGTTAATATTTAGCCTACATCACAGTAAAGTATTTTTCTTATTGGAAGCACAGAGGTTAAATTTTTTTCGCAGTTCCTAACTGACTTTGAAAACAAGATATAAAATGCAGACCTATTATTTCGCAAGTTGTAGATGTACTCCAGGATCCATCACTTAAACATTCGATCGTGGTTCCACCCTTTAGTTTGTAGCCAATGTCGCAATTAACGGCAACAGTTTGTCCGTATGTGGTTTGCACACTCGTGAAGTTAACTTGTCCGTTGCTAATAGAAGCTGTGTTTCCGCAATCTAAGTGGAAGAATTCACAAAACCTCTCAGTCAGATGAAAGCAAGTACATGTAATAGAATCTACAAAACAGAACAGTCTGTTTGTTTTTCTTATCCCTAAGATTGCGTCTGTTAGATGTCAGTAAATTATTTCATAGGTTTACAGTACGTAGAATATGCTGTCAAAGACCACCATACCGAGAAACGGCATCTTCTATGCCAGGTTCGTTATTCGCTCTGAGTTATTGTTCATTACAATAATTCATACAGTAATCTGTCTGTAGGGGGCTTCCCTACAGACTTTGAATAATAAGGTCCCGGGTTCGTATCTCTCTGTAACAGGAATTTTGCTCATGACTTACGGTGCTTCATTGCACAGAGCCTTTCATTGTCACACTTCCATTGTCTCATCATAACTTAATGCTGAGAGGGACGTTAAACACCAAACAATTATCTGCCTATGATCTTGACAGCAATCAATGTTCCGATCTGCTTCTAGTTTCTTTCACATGTCGACAGAGTGAGCCGTTTCGTTTTACATTTATAAGCTATAGATTTCTGTAAAATCAAGACAAACTCAGTAAAAAAAAAAAGTTCCATACGACTATAATTAAACTTTACTTAATCCAATGCTCAAACTTCTGACATACTACGACTAGTAATTCCTTTACATAAAATCATGAAGCATAAAACGAAATTGAACGAATAAACATCATACCGATTATGACGCACTCCGACGTTGTGTCCCATAAACCTGTTTCCAAGCACTGGATTCTGCCAGAGCCACTTACATTGAAACCAGCATCACAAGTTATGGTTGCATTAGCCCCATATGTTGTACCCGCTGAAAAGTCTACGTCGCCATTTGCAACGGTTGTTGGCAGACAATCTGAAACAGCCAACCAATAAAATAAATGAGCTGATCTTAGTATGAAGTGACAATGTTTAGTATATCTAGTGAATGTATAGAAACCCATAGTTTCTAATCGTACTTGGGACTAACTTCTTAAGAGCAATCTGAGAGATGGCTTTATATATCGGTAATGGCCTGTCTTTATATATCTACAAATGTACAGATGATCTGCAGTGTGTCTTTCTGTATGAAACAGCAACAAAGTACATGACAAAACAGTGGCTCCTGTGCATTATATTGCGAGTGGCTCCTCGGTTTAGACCCGAATAAATATAGCGAGATGACTTCAAGTCAACCATTGTGTCATAATGAGGCTTGTCTTTAGCTGCAGTGTTACGGTGTCCAGACTGTCATAACGCACTTTTGTCTGTGTATCTCTGTTTTCGAGCAAATTATTTCAAATTTCCCTGAAATTAATTGAGGCAACATGGCATATGTGACATGTCAGTAGAGATATGCTTTCTCTTCCGCAACACCTGGTCTAACATACAATAATTGTACATTCTGCGCTGTTTATTTCTAATTCCACCGAATTTGCGGTTATTATAGTTATAGAGACTGGACATGAGTTTAAGATTGATGACGAATGATCGTTTTCTTTTGACACGATATTTTTAGTCGATTACATTCCGATAATATGTCTAGAAATTGAAAGCAAAGTTCAAACCTATAATTTCACAAGTGGTAAGTGTACTCCAGGTTCCATCAATGAGGCATTCGACGCTGGTTCCACCAGTTAGTTTGTATCCGGTGTCACAGGTCACGGGAACAGACTGTCCGTAGGTTGTGTTCGCATCCGTAAAATTAATACTGCCGTGGTCAACAGTAGCTGCAGATCCGCAGTCTATAAAGAATAATAAAGTAAAATAAAAGTCAAAAAGGATTACCTTTTGTACACTTGATTAATCAACTTTGATACCATTATTGTCTCACATAATTCCTTGATGTGCACACGGACTTTGAATACAGGTTTTGTTAAATACATTTCCAGCTTTCATTGGTTAATAACTATTTTACAGTAACAGTAACATGTACAAATGTTTGGGTTCTTTACTCGCTTCGTTCCCTTTAAAACCACACGGGAGCCCCGCAGGTTCGTATGTTTCATTTGATAAAACCTGTTTGAAATCTTTACTTTGGAGTCATCAAGCATAAATGTTTCAATATTTTTCAATATTTAACAGCGACAAGGTATTATTTCTGCCGCTATATCCTTAGAATGGCCGAGAGTTTTGACAAATGCAGTCAAATTCGGGATACGGTTGGTGATTAACCTCTGGAATCCAACATAAGCAACTGATTAAAAATAGCTTACTTGGAAAAGAAAGCATGTATGTAATTCTTTACAATCAAGCACTGCCAAAATTTTACACTCACGAAAGGTCATGGCGCAAGGGTCACGGTTAGAAAATGTATGCGCATGGAGATTTTTTTTTTTTTTTTTTTTTTTTTTTGCGATTTGATCCCCCATTTTTCCTCCTTTCTCTCTAACTCTTTCCCTCCCTTTTCTTTTGCATTTTATTGCACATTCCGTATGCTGGGCCATTTGAGCCGCACTTGATTGGTGTTCAGGGGTTGCATTACGCAGGTACAGCGGTAAACCGAACATTTTTAGTCCGAAAATTTTACCATTTTTTCTTATTTTGGAAGTCTTTCGCGCCCTTACTTCACATGTTAGAGAGCTAGTGTTCGTGTTCATACTATTATTACCTCGCATACTATCGTATTAAATGGTACTGGAACTGGAAACTTGCCTGTATTAATCTCGCCGTGAGAGTCGTTCAAAAAGTGTTGGAAAATGATTACGCATATATACGCTACTGCAGTCGAAAGGATATACTGCTACTAGATGTACAACTAAGTAACACGCGCGCTTGAATCCACCCCTACTTCTTATGTAATAATGAATCCAGCTATTGTATATTATGTCTCTGCACAGTGTGTATAACTGTTCCACAATCTAGTATTCCATGGAAAAGGAATACGCACTATGGCAGCTGTCATTTATATAGCTTAAATTACGATGCTGTCAAAGTTGTGTCTGTTAGATGCTTTCATTTAAAGAAAATATTGTCTTAGAATGACATTTTTTAGGTTCATGTTGCATGTGAGTTACAGTTCCAATACTTTTTGTTTGCGTCACTTCATAATAATTTTCATGACGTATGTGTATTTGCCTAACTTATGATGAAATAAAAACAGAATGATAAAAGAAACAAAAATCTAAAATCTATCATAATTATTCTTTATGCTTACCTCTTATTAAACATTCACTTGTCAAGTTCCACATTCCAGTGTCTAAGCAAGTAACTGTACCAAGACCAGTTAGCTGATGCCCGTCGCTGCACCTGATTTTTGCAACAGCATTGAAATCGGTACCGTTTAAATATTCAATTTCACCATTGGCAATTGAAACTCCTCCACAACCTTAAAAATAAATGTAATTATAACAAACCGCACAAGGTGTCTTCAGATCCATCTTATTACGTTAATTAATTATTTACGCCAAACTTTACATGCGGAATTCTCAAAATAACTTTATACAAGTTGGAGTTACCGCTCTAATCTTTAATGTGTGTTATATCGCGGGTACTAAATCTATATACATGCTTCAACTATATAAAAAGAATATTATGAGCAGACCTATCAGTTTTCTAAAGCGTCTCAATGTTCGAAGCACCGTTAATATTTAGCCTACATCACAGTAAAGTATTTTTCTTATTGGAAGCACAGAGGTTAAATTTTTTTCGCAGTTCCTAACTGACTTTGAAAACAAGATATAAAATGCAGACCTATTATTTCGCAAGTTGTAGATGTACTCCAGGATCCATCACTTAAACATTCGATCGTGGTTCCACCCTTTAGTTTGTAGCCAATGTCGCAATTAACGGCAACAGTTTGTCCGTATGTGGTTTGCACACTCGTGAAGTTAACTTGTCCGTTGCTAATAGAAGCTGTGTTTCCGCAATCTAAGTGGAAGAATTCACAAAACCTCTCAGTCAGATGAAAGCAAGTACATGTAATAGAATCTACAAAACAGAACAGTCTGTTTGTTTTTCTTATCCCTAAGATTGCGTCTGTTAGATGTCAGTAAATTATTTCATAGGTTTACAGTACGTAGAATATGCTGTCAAAGACCACCATACCGAGAAACGGCATCTTCTATGCCAGGTTCGTTATTCGCTCTGAGTTATTGTTCATTACAATAATTCATACAGTAATCTGTCTGTAGGGGGCTTCCCTACAGACTTTGAATAATAAGGTCCCGGGTTCGTATCCCTCTGTAACAGGAATTTTGCTCATGACTTACGGTGCTTCATTGCACAGAGCCTTTCATTGTCACACTTCCATTGTCTCATCATAACTTAATGCTGAGAGGGACGTTAAACACCAAACAATTATCTGCCTGTGATCTTGACAGCAATCAATGTTCCGATCTGCTTCTAGTTTCTTTCACATGTCGACAGAGTGAGCCGTTTCGTTTTACATTTATAAGCTATAGATTTCTGTAAAATCAAGACAAACTCAGTAAAAAAAAAAAGTTCCATACGACTATAATTAAACTTTACTTAATCCAATGCTCAAACTTCTGACATACTACGACTAGTAATTCCTTTACATAAAATCATGAAGCATAAAACGAAATTGAACGAATAAACATCATACCGATTATGACGCACTCCGACGTTGTGTCCCATAAACCTGTTTCCAAGCACTGGATTCTGCCAGAGCCACTTACATTGAAACCAGCATCACAAGTTATGGTTGCATTAGCCCCATATGTTGTACCCGCTGAAAAGTCTACGTCGCCATTTGCAACGGTTGTTGGCAGACAATCTGAAACAGCCAACCAATAAAATAAATGAGCTGATCTTAGTATGAAGTGACAATGTTTAGTATATCTAGTGAATGTATAGAAACCCATAGTTTCTAATCGTACTTGGGACTAACTTCTTAAGAGCAATCTGAGAGATGGCTTTATATATCGGTAATGGCCTGTCTTTATATATCTACAAATGTACAGATGATCTGCAGTGTGTCTTTCTGTATGAAACAGCAACAAAGTACATGACAAAACAGTGGCTCCTGTGCATTATATTGCGAGTGGCTCCTCGGTTTAGACCCGAATAAATATAGCGAGATGACTTCAAGTCAACCATTGTGTCATAATGAGGCTTGTCTTTAGCTGCAGTGTTACGGTGTCCAGACTGTCATAACGCACTTTTGTCTGTGTATCTCTGTTTTCGAGCAAATTATTTCAAATTTCCCTGAAATTAATTGAGGCAACATGGCATATGTGACATGTCAGTAGAGATATGCTTTCTCTTCCGCAACACCTGGTCTAACATACAATAATTGTACATTCTGCGCTGTTTATTTCTAATTCCACCGAATTTGCGGTTATTATAGTTATAGAGACTGGACATGAGTTTAAGATTGATGACGAATGATCGTTTTCTTTTGACACGATATTTTTAGTCGATTACATTCCGATAATATGTCTAGAAATTGAAAGCAAAGTTCAAACCTATAATTTCACAAGTGGTAAGTGTACTCCAGGTTCCATCAATGAGGCATTCGACGCTGGTTCCACCAGTTAGTTTGTATCCGGTGTCACAGGTCACGGGAACAGACTGTCCGTAGGTTGTGTTCGCATCCGTAAAATTAATACTGCCGTGGTCAACAGTAGCTGCAGATCCGCAGTCTATAAAGAATAATAAAGTAAAATAAAAGTCAAAAAGGATTACCTTTTGTACACTTGATTAATCAACTTTGATACCATTATTGTCTCACATAATTCCTTGATGTGCACACGGACTTTGAATACAGGTTTTGTTAAATACATTTCCAGCTTTCATTGGTTAATAACTATTTTACAGTAACAGTAACATGTACAAATGTTTGGGTTCTTTACTCGCTTCGTTCCCTTTAAAACCACACGGGAGCCCCGCAGGTTCGTATGTTTCATTTGATAAAACCTGTTTGAAATCTTTACTTCGGAGTCATCAAGCATAAATGTTTCAATATTTTTCAATATTTAACAGCGACAAGGTATTATTTCTGCCGCTATATCCTTAGAATGGCCGAGAGTTTTGACAAATGCAGTCAAATTCGGGATACGGTTGGTGATTAACCTCTGGAATCCAACATAAGCAACTGATTAAAAATAGCTTACTTGGAAAAGAAAGCATGTATGTAATTCTTTACAATCAAGCACTGCCAAAATTTTACACTCACGAAAGGTCATGGCGCAAGGGTCACGGTTAGAAAATGTATGCGCATGGAGATTTTTTTTTTTTTTTTTTTTTTTTTTGCGATTTGATCCCCCATTTTTCCTCCTTTCTCTCTAACTCTTTCCCTCCCTTTTCTTTTGCATTTTATTGCACATTCCGTATGCTGGGCCATTTGAGCCGCACTTGATTGGTGTTCAGGGGTTGCATTACGCAGGTACAGCGGTAAACCGAACATTTTTAGTCCGAAAATTTTACCATTTTTTCTTATTTTGGAAGTCTTTCGCGCCCTTACTTCACATGTTAGAGAGCTAGTGTTCGTGTTCATACTATTATTACCTCGCATACTATCGTATTAAATGGTACTGGAACTGGAAACTTGCCTGTATTAATCTCGCCGTGAGAGTCGTTCAAAAAGTGTTGGAAAATGATTACGCATATATACGCTACTGCAGTCGAAAGGATATACTGCTACTAGATGTACAACTAAGTAACACGCGCGCTTGAATCCACCCCTACTTCTTATGTAATAATGAATCCAGCTATTGTATATTATGTCTCTGCACAGTGTGTATAACTGTTCCACAATCTAGTATTCCATGGAAAAGGAATACGCACTATGGCAGCTGTCATTTATATAGCTTAAATTACGATGCTGTTAAAGTTGTGTCTGTTAGATGCTTTCATTTAAAGAAAATATTGTCTTAGAATGACATTTTTTAGGTTCATGTTGCATGTGAGTTACAGTTCCAATACTTTTTGTTTGCGTCACTTCATAATAATTTTCATGACGTATGTGTATTTGCCTAACTTATGATGAAATAAAAACAGAATGATAAAAGAAACAAAAATCTAAAATCTATCATAATTATTCTTTATGCTTACCTCTTATTAAACATTCACTTGTCAAGTTCCACATTCCAGTGTCTAAGCAAGTAACTGTACCAAGACCAGTTAGCTGATGCCCGTCGCTGCACCTGATTTTTGCAACAGCATTGAAATCGGTACCGTTTAAATATTCAATTTCACCATTGGCAATTGAAACTCCTCCACAACCTTAAAAATAAATGTAATTATAACAAACCGCACAAGGTGTCTTCAGATCCATCTTATTACGTTAATTAATTATTTACGCCAAACTTTACATGCGGAATTCTCAAAATAACTTTATACAAGTTGGAGTTACCGCTCTAATCTTTAATGTGTGTTATATCGCGGGTACTAAATCTATATACATGCTTCAACTATATAAAAAGAATATTATGAGCAGACCTATCAGTTTTCTAAAGCGTCTCAATGTTCGAAGCACCGTTAATATTTAGCCTACATCACAGTAAAGTATTTGTCTTATTGGAAGCACAGAGGTTAAATTTTTTTCGCAGTTCCTAACTGACTTTGAAAACAAGATATAAAATGCAGACCTATTATTTCGCAAGTTGTAGATGTACTCCAGGATCCATCACTTAAACATTCGATCGTGGTTCCACCCTTTAGTTTGTAGCCAATGTCGCAATTAACGGCAACAGTTTGTCCGTATGTGGTTTGCACACTCGTGAAGTTAACTTGTCCGTTGCTAATAGAAGCTGTGTTTCCGCAATCTAAGTGGAAGAATTCACAAAACCTCTCAGTCAGATGAAAGCAAGTACATGTAATAGAATCTACAAAACAGAACAGTCTGTTTGTTTTTCTTATCCCTAAGATTGCGTCTGTTAGATGTCAGTAAATTATTTCATAGGTTTACAGTACGTAGAATATGCTGTCAAAGACCACCATACCGAGAAACGGCATCTTCTATGCCAGGTTCGTTATTCGCTCTGAGTTATTGTTCATTACAATAATTCATACAGTAATCTGTCTGTAGGGGGCTTCCCTACAGACTTTGAATAATAAGGTCCCGGGTTCGTATCCCTCTGTAACAGGAATTTTGCTCATGACTTACGGTGCTTCATTGCACAGAGCCTTTCATTGTCACACTTCCATTGTCTCATCATAACTTAATGCTGAGAGGGACGTTAAACACCAAACAATTATCTGCCTGTGATCTTGACAGCAATCAATGTTCCGATCTGCTTCTAGTTTCTTTCACATGTCGACAGAGTGAGCCGTTTCGTTTTACATTTATAAGCTATAGATTTCTGTAAAATCAAGACAAACTCAGTAAAAAAAAAAAGTTCCATACGACTATAATTAAACTTTACTTAATCCAATGCTCAAACTTCTGACATACTACGACTAGTAATTCCTTTTCATAAAATCATGAAGCATAAAACGAAATTGAACGAATAAACATCATACCGATTATGACGCACTCCGACGTTGTGTCCCATAAACCTGTTTCCAAGCACTGGATTCTGCCAGAGCCACTTACATTGAAACCAGCATCACAAGTTATGGTTGCATTAGCCCCATATGTTGTACCCGCTGAAAAGTCTACGTCGCCATTTGCAACGGTTGTTGGCAGACAATCTGAAACAGCCAACCAATAAAATAAATGAGCTGATCTTAGTATGAAGTGACAATGTTTAGTATATCTAGTGAATGTATAGAAACCCATAGTTTCTAATCGTACTTGGGACTAACTTCTTAAGAGCAATCTGAGAGATGGCTTTATATATCGGTAATGGCCTGTCTTTATATATCTACAAATGTACAGATGATCTGCAGTGTGTCTTTCTGTATGAAACAGCAACAAAGTACATGACAAAACAGTGGCTCCTGTGCATTATATTGCGAGTGGCTCCTCGGTTTAGACCCGAATAAATATAGCGAGATGACTTCAAGTCAACCATTGTGTCATAATGAGGCTTGTCTTTAGCTGCAGTGTTACGGTGTCCAGACTGTCATAACGCACTTTTGTCTGTGTATCTCTGTTTTCGAGCAAATTATTTCAAATTTCCCTGAAATTAATTGAGGCAACATGGCATATGTGACATGTCAGTAGAGATATGCTTTCTCTTCCGCAACACCTGGTCTAACATACAATAATTGTACATTCTGTGCTGTTTATTTCTAATTCCACCGAATTTGCGGTTATTATAGTTATAGAGACTGGACATGAGTTTAAGATTGATGACGAATGATCGTTTTCTTTTGACACGATATTTTTAGTCGATTACATTCCGATAATATGTCTAGAAATTGAAAGCAAAGTTCAAACCTATAATTTCACAAGTGGTAAGTGTACTCCAGGTTCCATCAATGAGGCATTCGACGCTGGTTCCACCAGTTAGTTTGTATCCGGTGTCACAGGTCACGGGAACAGACTGTCCGTAGGTTGTGTTCGCATCCGTAAAATTAATACTGCCGTGGTCAACAGTAGCTGCAGATCCGCAGTCTATAAAGAATAATAAAGTAAAATAAAAGTCAAAAAGGATTACCTTTTGTACACTTGATTAATCAACTTTGATACCATTATTGTCTCACATAATTCCTTGATGTGCACACGGACTTTGAATACAGGTTTTGTTAAATACATTTCCAGCTTTCATTGGTTAATAACTATTTTACAGTAACAGTAACATGTACAAATGTTTGGGTTCTTTACTCGCTTCGTTCCCTTTAAAACCACACGGGAGCCCCGCAGGTTCGTATGTTTCATTTGATAAAACCTGTTTGAAATCTTTACTTCGGAGTCATCAAGCATAAATGTTTCAATATTTTTCAATATTTAACAGCGACAAGGTATTATTTCTGCCGCTATATCCTTAGAATGGCCGAGAGTTTTGACAAATGCAGTCAAATTCGGGATACGGTTGGTGATTAACCTCTGGAATCCAACATAAGCAACTGATTAAAAATAGCTTACTTGGAAAAGAAAGCATGTATGTAATTCTTTACAATCAAGCACTGCCAAAATTTTACACTCACGAAAGGTCATGGCGCAAGGGTCACGGTTAGAAAATGTATGCGCATGGAGATTTTTTTTTTTTTTTTTTTTTTTTTTTTGCGATTTGATCCCCCATTTTTCCTCCTTTCTCTCTAACTCTTTCCCTCCCTTTTCTTTTGCATTTTATTGCACATTCCGTATGCTGGGCCATTTGAGCCGCACTTGATTGGTGTTCAGGGGTTGCATTACGCAGGTACAGCGGTAAACCGAACATTTTTAGTCCGAAAATTTTACCATTTTTTCTTATTTTGGAAGTCTTTCGCGCCCTTACTTCACATGTTAGAGAGCTAGTGTTCGTGTTCATACTATTATTACCTCGCATACTATCGTATTAAATGGTACTGGAACTGGAAACTTGCCTGTATTAATCTCGCCGTGAGAGTCGTTCAAAAAGTGTTGGAAAATGATTACGCATATATACGCTACTGCAGTCGAAAGGATATACTGCTACTAGATGTACAACTAAGTAACACGCGCGCTTGAATCCACCCCTACTTCTTATGTAATAATGAATCCAGCTATTGTATATTATGTCTCTGCACAGTGTGTATAACTGTTCCACAATCTAGTATTCCATGGAAAAGGAATACGCACTATGGCAGCTGTCATTTATATAGCTTCAATTACGATGCTGTCAAAGTTGTGTCTGTTAGATGCTTTCATTTAAAGAAAATATTGTCTTAGAATGACATTTTTTAGGATCTTGTTGCATGTGAGTTACAGTTCCAATACTTTTTGTTTGCGTCACTTCATAATAATTTTCATGACGTATGTGTATTTGCCTAACTTATGATGAAATAAAAACAGAATTATAAAAGAAACAAAAATCTAAAATCTATCATAATTATTCTTTATGCTTACCTCTTATTAAACATTCACTTGTCAAGTTCCACATTCCAGTGTCTAAGCAAGTAACTGTACCAAGACCAGTTAGCTGATGCCCGTCGCTGCACCTGATTTTTGCAACAGCATTGAAATCGGTACCGTTTAAATATTCAATTTCACCATTGGCAATTGAAACTCCTCCACAACCTTAAAAATAAATGTAATTATAACAAACCGCACAAGGTGTCTTCAGATCCATCTTATTACGTTAATTAATTATTTACGCCAAACTTTACATGCGGAATTCTCAAAATAACTTTATACAAGTTGGAGTTACCGCTCTAATCTTTAATGTGTGTTATATCGCGGGTACTAAATCTATATACATGCTTCAACTATATAAAAAGAATATTATGAGCAGACCTATCAGTTTTCTAAAGCGTCTCAATGTTCGAAGCACCGTTAATATTTAGCCTACATCACAGTAAAGTATTTGTCTTATTGGAAGCACAGAGGTTAAATTTTTTTCGCAGTTCCTAACTGACTTTGAAAACAAGATATAAAATGCAGACCTATTATTTCGCAAGTTGTAGATGTACTCCAGGATCCATCACTTAAACATTCGATCGTGGTTCCACCCTTTAGTTTGTAGCCAATGTCGCAATTAACGGCAACAGTTTGTCCGTATGTGGTTTGCACACTCGTGAAGTTAACTTGTCCGTTGCTAATAGAAGCTGTGTTTCCGCAATCTAAGTGGAAGAATTCACAAAACCTCTCAGTCAGATGAAAGCAAGTACATGTAATAGAATCTACAAAACAGAACAGTCTGTTTGTTTTTCTTATCCCTAAGATTGCGTCTGTTAGATGTCAGTAAATTATTTCATAGGTTTACAGTACGTAGAATATGCTGTCAAAGACCACCATACCGAGAAACGGCATCTTCTATGCCAGGTTCGTTATTCGCTCTGAGTTATTGTTCATTACAATAATTCATACAGTAATCTGTCTGTAGGGGGCTTCCCTACAGACTTTGAATAATAAGGTCCCGGGTTCGTATCCCTCTGTAACAGGAATTTTGCTCATGACTTACGGTGCTTCATTGCACAGAGCCTTTCATTGTCACACTTCCATTGTCTCATCATAACTTAATGCTGAGAGGGACGTTAAACACCAAACAATTATCTGCCTGTGATCTTGACAGCAATCAATGTTCCGATCTGCTTCTAGTTTCTTTCACATGTCGACAGAGTGAGCCGTTTCGTTTTACATTTATAAGCTATAGATTTCTGTAAAATCAAGACAAACTCAGTAAAAAAAAAAAGTTCCATACGACTATAATTAAACTTTACTTAATCCAATGCTCAAACTTCTGACATACTACGACTAGTAATTCCTTTACATAAAATCATGAAGCATAAAACGAAATTGAACGAATAAACATCATACCGATTATGACGCACTCCGACGTTGTGTCCCATAAACCTGTTTCCAAGCACTGGATTCTGCCAGAGCCACTTACATTGAAACCAGCATCACAAGTTATGGTTGCATTAGCCCCATATGTTGTACCCGCTGAAAAGTCTACGTCGCCATTTGCAACGGTTGTTGGCAGACAATCTGAAACAGCCAACCAATAAAATAAATGAGCTGATCTTAGTATGAAGTGACAATGTTTAGTATATCTAGTGAATGTATAGAAACCCATAGTTTCTAATCGTACTTGGGACTAACTTCTTAAGAGCAATCTGAGAGATGGCTTTATATATCGGTAATGGCCTGTCTTTATATATCTACAAATGTACAGATGATCTGCAGTGTGTCTTTCTGTATGAAACAGCAACAAAGTACATGACAAAACAGTGGCTCCTGTGCATTATATTGCGAGTGGCTCCTCGGTTTAGACCCGAATAAATATAGCGAGATGACTTCAAGTCAACCATTGTGTCATAATGAGGCTTGTCTTTAGCTGCAGTGTTACGGTGTCCAGACTGTCATAACGCACTTTTGTCTGTGTATCTCTGTTTTCGAGCAAATTATTTCAAATTTCCCTGAAATTAATTGAGGCAACATGGCATATGTGACATGTCAGTAGAGATATGCTTTCTCTTCCGCAACACCTGGTCTAACATACAATAATTGTACATTCTGCGCTGTTTATTTCTAATTCCACCGAATTTGCGGTTATTATAGTTATAGAGACTGGACATGAGTTTAAGATTGATGACGAATGATCGTTTTCTTTTGACACGATATTTTTAGTCGATTACATTCCGATAATATGTCTAGAAATTGAAAGCAAAGTTCAAACCTATAATTTCACAAGTGGTAAGTGTACTCCAGGTTCCATCAATGAGGCATTCGACGCTGGTTCCACCAGTTAGTTTGTATCCGGTGTCACAGGTCACGGGAACAGACTGTCCGTAGGTTGTGTTCGCATCCGTAAAATTAATACTGCCGTGGTCAACAGTAGCTGCAGATCCGCAGTCTATAAAGAATAATAAAGTAAAATAAAAGTCAAAAAGGATTACCTTTTGTACACTTGATTAATCAACTTTGATACCATTATTGTCTCACATAATTCCTTGATGTGCACACGGACTTTGAATACAGGTTTTGTTAAATACATTTCCAGCTTTCATTGGTTAATAACTATTTTACAGTAACAGTAACATGTACAAATGTTTGGGTTCTTTACTCGCTTCGTTCCCTTTAAAACCACACGGGAGCCCCGCAGGTTCGTATGTTTCATTTGATAAAACCTGTTTGAAATCTTTACTTCGGAGTCATCAAGCATAAATGTTTCAATATTTTTCAATATTTAACAGCGACAAGGTATTATTTCTGCCGCTATATCCTTAGAATGGCCGAGAGTTTTGACAAATGCAGTCAAATTCGGGATACGGTTGGTGATTAACCTCTGGAATCCAACATAAGCAACTGATTAAAAATAGCTTACTTGGAAAAGAAAGCATGTATGTAATTCTTTACAATCAAGCACTGCCAAAATTTTACACTCACGAAAGGTCATGGCGCAAGGGTCACGGTTAGAAAATGTATGCGCATGGAGATATTTTTTTTTTTTTTTTTTTTTTTTTGCGATTTGATCCCCCATTTTTCCTCCTTTCTCTCTAACTCTTTCCCTCCCTTTTCTTTTGCATTTTATTGCACATTCCGTATGCTGGGCCATTTGAGCCGCACTTGATTGGTGTTCAGGGGTTGCATTACGCAGGTACAGCGGTAAACCGAACATTTTTAGTCCGAAAATTTTACCATTTTTTCTTATTTTGGAAGTCTTTCGCGCCCTTACTTCACATGTTAGAGAGCTAGTGTTCGTGTTCATACTATTATTACCTCGCATACTATCGTATTAAATGGTACTGGAACTGGAAACTTGCCTGTATTAATCTCGCCGTGAGGGTCGTTCAAAAAGTGTTGGAAAATGATTACGCATATATACGCTACTGCAGTCGAAAGGATATACTGCTACTAGATGTACAACTAAGTAACACGCGCGCTTGAATCCACCCCTACTTCTTATGTAATAATGAATCCAGCTATTGTATATTATGTCTCTGCACAGTGTGTATAACTGTTCCACAATCTAGTATTCCATGGAAAAGGAATACGCACTATGGCAGCTGTCATTTATATAGCTTCAATTACGATGCTGTCAAAGTTGTGTCTGTTAGATGCTTTCATTTAAAGAAAATATTGTCTTAGAATGACATTTTTTAGGTTCATGTTGCATGTGAGTTACAGTTCCAATACTTTTTGTTTGCGTCACTTCATAATAATTTTCATGACGTATGTGTATTTGCCTAACTTATGATGAAATAAAAACAGAATGATAAAAGAAACAAAAATCTAAAATCTATCATAATTATTCTTTATGCTTACCTCTTATTAAACATTCACTTGTCAAGTTCCACATTCCAGTGTCTAAGCAAGTAACTGTACCAAGACCAGTTAGCTGATGCCCGTCGCTGCACCTGATTTTTGCAACAGCATTGAAATCGGTACCGTTTAAATATTCAATTTCACCATTGGCAATTGAAACTCCTCCACAACCTTAAAAATAAATGTAATTATAACAAACCGCACAAGGTGTCTTCAGATCCATCTTATTACGTTAATTAATTATTTACGCCAAACTTTACATGCGGAATTCTCAAAATAACTTTATACAAGTTGGAGTTACCGCTCTAATCTTTAATGTGTGTTATATCGCGGGTACTAAATCTATATACATGCTTCAACTATATAAAAAGAATATTATGAGCAGACCTATCAGTTTTCTAAAGCGTCTCAATGTTCGAAGCACCGTTAATATTTAGCCTACATCACAGTAAAGTATTTTTCTTATTGGAAGCACAGAGGTTAAATTTTTTTCGCAGTTCCTAACTGACTTTGAAAACAAGATATAAAATGCAGACCTATTATTTCGCAAGTTGTAGATGTACTCCAGGATCCATCACTTAAACATTCGATCGTGGTTCCACCCTTTAGTTTGTAGCCAATGTCGCAATTAACGGCAACAGTTTGTCCGTATGTGGTTTGCACACTCGTGAAGTTAACTTGTCCGTTGCTAATAGAAGCTGTGTTTCCGCAATCTAAGTGGAAGAATTCACAAAACCTCTCAGTCAGATGAAAGCAAGTACATGTAATAGAATCTACAAAACAGAACAGTCTGTTTGTTTTTCTTATCCCTAAGATTGCGTCTGTTAGATGTCAGTAAATTATTTCATAGGTTTACAGTACGTAGAATATGCTGTCAAAGACCACCATACCGAGAAACGGCATCTTCTATGCCAGGTTCGTTATTCGCTCTGAGTTATTGTTCATTACAATAATTCATACAGTAATCTGTCTGTAGGGGGCTTCCCTACAGACTTTGAATAATAAGGTCCCGGGTTCGTATCCCTCTGTAACAGGAATTTTGCTCATGACTTACGGTGCTTCATTGCACAGAGCCTTTCATTGTCACACTTCCATTGTCTCATCATAACTTAATGCTGAGAGGGACGTTAAACACCAAACAATTATCTGCCTGTGATCTTGACAGCAATCAATGTTCCGATCTGCTTCTAGTTTCTTTCACATGTCGACAGAGTGAGCCGTTTCGTTTTACATTTATAAGCTATAGATTTCTGTAAAATCAAGACAAACTCAGTAAAAAAAAAAAAGTTCCATACGACTATAATTAAACTTTACTTAATCCAATGCTCAAACTTCTGACATACTACGACTAGTAATTCCTTTACATAAAATCATGAAGCATAAAACGAAATTGAACGAATAAACATCATACCGATTATGACGCACTCCGACGTTGTGTCCCATAAACCTGTTTCCAAGCACTGGATTCTGCCAGAGCCACTTACATTGAAACCAGCATCACAAGTTATGGTTGCATTAGCCCCATATGTTGTACCCGCTGAAAAGTCTACGTCGCCATTTGCAACGGTTGTTGGCAGACAATCTGAAACAGCCAACCAATAAAATAAATGAGCTGATCTTAGTATGAAGTGACAATGTTTAGTATATCTAGTGAATGTATAGAAACCCATAGTTTCTAATCGTACTTGGGACTAACTTCTTAAGAGCAATCTGAGAGATGGCTTTATATATCGGTAATGGCCTGTCTTTATATATCTACAAATGTACAGATGATCTGCAGTGTGTCTTTCTGTATGAAACAGCAACAAAGTACATGACAAAACAGTGGCTCCTGTGCATTATATTGCGAGTGGCTCCTCGGTTTAGACCCGAATAAATATAGCGAGATGACTTCAAGTCAACCATTGTGTCATAATGAGGCTTGTCTTTAGCTGCAGTGTTACGGTGTCCAGACTGTCATAACGCACTTTTGTCTGTGTATCTCTGCTTTCGAGCAAATTATTTCAAATTTCCCTGAAATTAATTGAGGCAACATGGCATATGTGACATGTCAGTAGAGATATGCTTTCTCTTCCGCAACACCTGGTCTAACATACAATAATTGTACATTCTGCGCTGTTTATTTCTAATTCCACCGAATTTGCGGTTATTATAGTTATAGAGACTGGACATGAGTTTAAGATTGATGACGAATGATCGTTTTCTTTTGACACGATATTTTTAGTCGATTACATTCCGATAATATGTCTAGAAATTGAAAGCAAAGTTCAAACCTATAATTTCACAAGTGGTAAGTGTACTCCAGGTTCCATCAATGAGGCATTCGACGCTGGTTCCACCAGTTAGTTTGTATCCGGTGTCACAGGTCACGGGAACAGACTGTCCGTAGGTTGTGTTCGCATCCGTAAAATTAATACTGCCGTGGTCAACAGTAGCTGCAGATCCGCAGTCTATAAAGAATAATAAAGTAAAATAAAAGTCAAAAAGGATTACCTTTTGTACACTTGATTAATCAACTTTGATACCATTATTGTCTCACATAATTCCTTGATGTGCACACGGACTTTGAATACAGGTTTTGTAAAATATATTTCCAGCTTTCATTGGTTAATAACTATTTTACAGTAACAGTAACATGTACAAATGTTTGGGTTCTTTACTCGCTTCGTTCCCTTTAAAACCACACGGGAGCCCCGCAGGTTCGTATGTTTCATTTGATAAAACCTGTTTGAAATCTTTACTTCGGAGTCATCAAGCATAAATGTTTCAATATTTTTCAATATTTAACAGCGACAAGGTATTATTTCTGCCGCTATATCCTTAGAATGGCCGAGAGTTTTGACAAATGCAGTCAAATTCGGGATACGGTTGGTGATTAACCTCTGGAATCCAACATAAGCAACTGATTAAAAATAGCTTACTTGGAAAAGAAAGCATGTATGTAATTCTTTACAATCAAGCACTGCCAAAATTTTACACTCACGAAAGGTCATGGCGCAAGGGTCACGGTTAGAAAATGTATGCGCATGGAGATATTTTTTTTTTTTTTTTTTTTTTTTTTTTTTTGCGATTTGATCCCCCATTTTTCCTCCTTTCTCTCAAACTCTTTCCCTCCCTTTTCTTTTGCATTTTATTGCACATTCCGTATGCTGGGCCATTTGAGCCGCACTTGATTGGTGTTCAGGGGTTGCATTACGCAGGTACAGCGGTAAACCGAACATTTTTAGTCCGAAAATTTTACCATTTTTTCTTATTTTGGAAGTCTTTCGCGCCCTTACTTCACATGTTAGAGAGCTAGTGTTCGTGTTCATACTATTATTACCTCGCATACTATCGTATTAAATGGTACTGGAACTGGAAACTTGCCTGTATTAATCTCGCCGTGAGAGTCGTTCAAAAAGTGTTGGAAAATGATTACGCATATATACGCTACTGCAGTCGAAAGGATATACTGCTACTAGATGTACAACTAAGTAACACGCGCGCTTGAATCCACCCCTACTTCTTATGTAATAATGAATCCAGCTATTGTATATTATGTCTCTGCACAGTGTGTATAACTGTTCCACAATCTAGTATTCCATGGAAAAGGAATACGCACTATGGCAGCTGTCATTTATATAGCTTCAATTACGATGCTGTCAAAGTTGTGTCTGTTAGATGCTTTCATTTAAAGAAAATATTGTCTTAGAATGACATTTTTTAGGTTCATGTTGCATGTGAGTTACAGTTCCAATACTTTTTGTTTGCGTCACTTCATAATAATTTTCATGACGTATGTGTATTTGCCTAACTTATGATGAAATAAAAACAGAATTATAAAAGAAACAAAAATCTAAAATCTATCATAATTATTCTTTATGCTTACCTCTTATTAAACATTCACTTGTCAAGTTCCACATTCCAGTGTCTAAGCAAGTAACTGTACCAAGACCAGTTAGCTGATGCCCGTCGCTGCACCTGATTTTTGCAACAGCATTGAAATCGGTACCGTTTAAATATTCAATTTCACCATTGGCAATTGAAACTCCTCCACAACCTTAAAAATAAATGTAATTATAACAAACCGCACAAGGTGTCTTCAGATCCATCTTATTACGTTAATTAATTATTTACGCCAAACTTTACATGCGGAATTCTCAAAATAACTTTATACAAGTTGGAGTTACCGCTCTAATCTTTAATGTGTGTTATATCGCGGGTACTAAATCTATATACATGCTTCAACTATATAAAAAGAATATTATGAGCAGACCTATCAGTTTTCTAAAGCGTCTCAATGTTCGAAGCACCGTTAATATTTAGCCTACATCACAGTAAAGTATTTTTCTTATTGGAAGCACAGAGGTTAAATTTTTTTCGCAGTTCCTAACTGACTTTGAAAACAAGATATAAAATGCAGACCTATTATTTCGCAAGTTGTAGATGTACTCCAGGATCCATCACTTAAACATTCGATCGTGGTTCCACCCTTTAGTTTGTAGCCAATGTCGCAATTAACGGCAACAGTTTGTCCGTATGTGGTTTGCACACTCGTGAAGTTAACTTGTCCGTTGCTAATAGAAGCTGTGTTTCCGCAATCTAAGTGGAAGAATTCACAAAACCTCTCAGTCAGATGAAAGCAAGTACATGTAATAGAATCTACAAAACAGAACAGTCTGTTTGTTTTTCTTATCCCTAAGATTGCGTCTGTTAGATGTCAGTAAATTATTTCATAGGTTTACAGTACGTAGAATATGCTGTCAAAGACCACCATACCGAGAAACGGCATCTTCTATGCCAGGTTCGTTATTCGCTCTGAGTTATTGTTCATTACAATAATTCATACAGTAATCTGTCTGTAGGGGGCTTCCCTACAGACTTTGAATAATAAGGTCCCGGGTTCGTATCCCTCTGTAACAGGAATTTTGCTCATGACTTACGGTGCTTCATTGCACAGAGCCTTTCATTGTCACACTTCCATTGTCTCATCATAACTTAATGCTGAGAGGGACGTTAAACACCAAACAATTATCTGCCTGTGATCTTGACAGCAATCAATGTTCCGATCTGCTTCTAGTTTCTTTCACATGTCGACAGAGTGAGCCGTTTCGTTTTACATTTATAAGCTATAGATTTCTGTAAAATCAAGACAAACTCAGTAAAAAAAAAAAGTTCCATACGACTATAATTAAACTTTACTTAATCCAATGCTCAAACTTCTGACATACTACGACTAGTAATTCCTTTACATAAAATCATGAAGCATAAAACGAAATTGAACGAATAAACATCATACCGATTATGACGCACTCCGACGTTGTGTCCCATAAACCTGTTTCCAAGCACTGGATTCTGCCAGAGCCACTTACATTGAAACCAGCATCACAAGTTATGGTTGCATTAGCCCCATATGTTGTACCCGCTGAAAAGTCTACGTCGCCATTTGCAACGGTTGTTGGCAGACAATCTGAAACAGCCAACCAATAAAATAAATGAGCTGATCTTAGTATGAAGTGACAATGTTTAGTATATCTAGTGAATGTATAGAAACCCATAGTTTCTAATCGTACTTGGGACTAACTTCTTAAGAGCAATCTGAGAGATGGCTTTATATATCGGTAATGGCCTGTCTTTATATATCTCCAAATGTACAGATGATCTGCAGTGTGTCTTTCTGTATGAAACAGCAACAAAGTACATGACAAAACAGTGGCTCCTGTGCATTATATTGCGAGTGGCTCCTCGGTTTAGACCCGAATAAATATAGCGAGATGACTTCAAGTCAACCATTGTGTCATAATGAGGCTTGTCTTTAGCTGCAGTGTTACGGTGTCCAGACTGTCATAACGCACTTTTGTCTGTGTATCTCTGCTTTCGAGCAAATTATTTCAAATTTCCCTGAAATTAATTGAGGCAACATGGCATATGTGACATGTCAGTAGAGATATGCTTTCTCTTCCGCAACACCTGGTCTAACATACAATAATTGTACATTCTGCGCTGTTTATTTCTAATTCCACCGAATTTGCGGTTATTATAGTTATAGAGACTGGACATGAGTTTAAGATTGATGACGAATGATCGTTTTCTTTTGACACGATATTTTTAGTCGATTACATTCCGATAATATGTCTAGAAATTGAAAGCAAAGTTCAAACCTATAATTTCACAAGTGGTAAGTGTACTCCAGGTTCCATCAATGAGGCATTCGACGCTGGTTCCACCAGTTAGTTTGTATCCGGTGTCACAGGTCACGGGAACAGACTGTCCGTAGGTTGTGTTCGCATCCGTAAAATTAATACTGCCGTGGTCAACAGTAGCTGCAGATCCGCAGTCTATAAAGAATAATAAAGTAAAATAAAAGTCAAAAAGGATTACCTTTTGTACACTTGATTAATCAACTTTGATACCATTATTGTCTCACATAATTCCTTGATGTGCACACGGACTTTGAATACAGGTTTTGTTAAATATATTTCCAGCTTTCATTGGTTAATAACTATTTTACAGTAACAGTAACATGTACAAATGTTTGGGTTCTTTACTCGCTTCGTTCCCTTTAAAACCACACGGGAGCCCCGCAGGTTCGTATGTTTCATTTGATAAAACCTGTTTGAAATCTTTACTTCGGAGTCATCAAGCATAAATGTTTCAATATTTTTCAATATTTAACAGCGACAAGGTATTATTTCTGCCGCTATATCCTTAGAATGGCCGAGAGTTTTGACAAATGCAGTCAAATTCGGGATACGGTTGGTGATTAACCTCTGGAATCCAACATAAGCAACTGATTAAAAATAGCTTACTTGGAAAAGAAAGCATGTATGTAATTCTTTACAATCAAGCACTGCCAAAATTTTACACTCACGAAAGGTCATGGCGCAAGGGTCACGGTTAGAAAATGTATGCGCATGGAGATATTTTTTTTTTTTTTTTTTTTTTTTTTTTTTTGCGATTTGATCCCCATTTTTCCTCCTTTCTCTCAAACTCTTTCCCTCCCTTTTCTTTTGCATTTTATTGCACATTCCGTATGCTGGGCCATTTGAGCCGCACTTGATTGGTGTTCAGGGGTTGCATTACGCAGGTACAGCGGTAAACCGAACATTTTTAGTCCGAAAATTTTACCATTTTTTCTTATTTTGGAAGTCTTTCGCGCCCTTACTTCACATGTTAGAGAGCTAGTATTCGTGTTCATACTATTATTACCTCGCATACTATCGTATTAAATGGTACTGGAACTGGAAACTTGCCTGTATTAATCTCGCCGTGAGAGTCGTTCAAAAAGTGTTGGAAAATGATTACGCATATATACGCTACTGCAGTCGAAAGGATATACTGCTACTAGATGTACAACTAAGTAACACGCGCGCTTGAATCCACCCCTACTTCTTATGTAATAATGAATCCAGCTATTGTATATTATGTCTCTGCACAGTGTGTATAACTGTTCCACAATCTAGTATTCCATGGAAAAGGAATACGCACTATGGCAGCTGTCATTTATATAGCTTCAATTACGATGCTGTCAAAGTTGTGTCTGTTAGATGCTTTCATTTAAAGAAAATATTGTCTTAGAATGACATTTTTTAGGTTCATGTTGCATGTGAGTTACAGTTCCAATACTTTTTGTTTGCGTCACTTCATAATAATTTTCATGACGTATGTGTATTTGCCTAACTTATGATGAAATAAAAACAGAATTATAAAAGAAACAAAAATCTAAAATCTATCATAATTATTCTTTATGCTTACCTCTTATTAAACATTCACTTGTCAAGTTCCACATTCCAGTGTCTAAGCAAGTAACTGTACCAAGACCAGTTAGCTGATGCCCGTCGCTGCACCTGATTTTTGCAACAGCATTGAAATCGGTACCGTTTAAATATTCAATTTCACCATTGGCAATTGAAACTCCTCCACAACCTTAAAAATAAATGTAATTATAACAAACCGCACAAGGTGTCTTCAGATCCATCTTATTACGTTAATTAATTATTTACGCCAAACTTTACATGCGGAATTCTCAAAATAACTTTATACAAGTTGGAGTTACCGCTCTAATCTTTAATGTGTGTTATATCGCGGGTACTAAATCTATATACATGCTTCAACTATATAAAAAGAATATTATGAGCAGACCTATCAGTTTTCTAAAGCGTCTCAATGTTCGAAGCACCGTTAATATTTAGCCTACATCACAGTAAAGTATTTTTCTTATTGGAAGCACAGAGGTTAAATTTTTTTCGCAGTTCCTAACTGACTTTGAAAACAAGATATAAAATGCAGACCTATTATTTCGCAAGTTGTAGATGTACTCCAGGATCCATCACTTAAACATTCGATCGTGGTTCCACCCTTTAGTTTGTAGCCAATGTCGCAATTAACGGCAACAGTTTGTCCGTATGTGGTTTGCACACTCGTGAAGTTAACTTGTCCGTTGCTAATAGAAGCTGTGTTTCCGCAATCTAAGTGGAAGAATTCACAAAACCTCTCAGTCAGATGAAAGCAAGTACATGTAATAGAATCTACAAAACAGAACAGTCTGTTTGTTTTTCTTATCCCTAAGATTGCGTCTGTTAGATGTCAGTAAATTATTTCATAGGTTTACAGTACGTAGAATATGCTGTCAAAGACCACCATACCGAGAAACGGCATCTTCTATGCCAGGTTCGTTATTCGCTCTGAGTTATTGTTCATTACAATAATTCATACAGTAATCTGTCTGTAGGGGGCTTCCCTACAGACTTTGAATAATAAGGTCCCGGGTTCGTATCCCTCTGTAACAGGAATTTTGCTCATGACTTACGGTGCTTCATTGCACAGAGCCTTTCATTGTCACACTTCCATTGTCTCATCATAACTTAATGCTGAGAGGGACGTTAAACACCAAACAATTATCTGCCTGTGATCTTGACAGCAATCAATGTTCCGATCTGCTTCTAGTTTCTTTCACATGTCGACAGAGTGAGCCGTTTCGTTTTACATTTATAAGCTATAGATTTCTGTAAAATCAAGACAAACTCAGTAAAAAAAAAAAAGTTCCATACGACTATAATTAAACTTTACTTAATCCAATGCTCAAACTTCTGACATACTACGACTAGTAATTCCTTTACATAAAATCATGAAGCATAAAACGAAATTGAACGAATAAACATCATACCGATTATGACGCACTCCGACGTTGTGTCCCATAAACCTGTTTCCAAGCACTGGATTCTGCCAGAGCCACTTACATTGAAACCAGCATCACAAGTTATGGTTGCATTAGCCCCATATGTTGTACCCGCTGAAAAGTCTACGTCGCCATTTGCAACGGTTGTTGGCAGACAATCTGAAACAGCCAACCAATAAAATAAATGAGCTGATCTTAGTATGAAGTGACAATGTTTAGTATATCTAGTGAATGTATAGAAACCCATAGTTTCTAATCGTACTTGGGACTAACTTCTTAAGAGCAATCTGAGAGATGGCTTTATATATCGGTAATGGCCTGTCTTTATATATCTACAAATGTACAGATGATCTGCAGTGTGTCTTTCTGTATGAAACAGCAACAAAGTACATGACAAAACAGTGGCTCCTGTGCATTATATTGCGAGTGGCTCCTCGGTTTAGACCCGAATAAATATAGCGAGATGACTTCAAGTCAACCATTGTGTCATAATGAGGCTTGTCTTTAGCTGCAGTGTTACGGTGTCCAGACTGTCATAACGCACTTTTGTCTGTGTATCTCTGCTTTCGAGCAAATTATTTCAAATTTCCCTGAAATTAATTGAGGCAACATGGCATATGTGACATGTCAGTAGAGATATGCTTTCTCTTCCGCAACACCTGGTCTAACATACAATAATTGTACATTCTGCGCTGTTTATTTCTAATTCCACCGAATTTGCGGTTATTATAGTTATAGAGACTGGACATGAGTTTAAGATTGATGACGAATGATCGTTTTCTTTTGACACGATATTTTTAGTCGATTACATTCCGATAATATGTCTAGAAATTGAAAGCAAAGTTCAAACCTATAATTTCACAAGTGGTAAGTGTACTCCAGGTTCCATCAATGAGGCATTCGACGCTGGTTCCACCAGTTAGTTTGTATCCGGTGTCACAGGTCACGGGAACAGACTGTCCGTAGGTTGTGTTCGCATCCGTAAAATTAATACTGCCGTGGTCAACAGTAGCTGCAGATCCGCAGTCTATAAAGAATAATAAAGTAAAATAAAAGTCAAAAAGGATTACCTTTTGTACACTTGATTAATCAACTTTGATACCATTATTGTCTCACATAATTCCTTGATGTGCACACGGACTTTGAATACAGGTTTTGTTAAATATATTTCCAGCTTTCATTGGTTAATAACTATTTTACAGTAACAGTAACATGTACAAATGTTTGGGTTCTTTACTCGCTTCGTTCCCTTTAAAACCACACGGGAGCCCCGCAGGTTCGTATGTTTCATTTGATAAAACCTGTTTGAAATCTTTACTTCGGAGTCATCAAGCATAAATGTTTCAATATTTTTCAATATTTAACAGCGACAAGGTATTATTTCTGCCGCTATATCCTTAGAATGGCCGAGAGTTTTGACAAATGCAGTCAAATTCGGGATACGGTTGGTGATTAACCTCTGGAATCCAACATAAGCAACTGATTAAAAATAGCTTACTTGGAAAAGAAAGCATGTATGTAATTCTTTACAATCAAGCACTGCCAAAATTTTACACTCACGAAAGGTCATGGCGCAAGGGTCACGGTTAGAAAATGTATGCGCATGGAGATATTTTTTTTTTTTTTTTTTTTTTTTTTTTTTGCGATTTGATCCCCCATTTTTCCTCCTTTCTCTCAAACTCTTTCCCTCCCTTTTCTTTTGCATTTTATTGCACATTCCGTATGCTGGGCCATTTGAGCCGCACTTGATTGGTGTTCAGGGGTTGCATTACGCAGGTACAGCGGTAAACCGAACATTTTTAGTCCGAAAATTTTACCATTTTTTCTTATTTTGGAAGTCTTTCGCGCCCTTACTTCACATGTTAGAGAGCTAGTGTTCGTGTTCATACTATTATTACCTCGCATACTATCGTATTAAATGGTACTGGAACTGGAAACTTGCCTGTATTAATCTCGCCGTGAGAGTCGTTCAAAAAGTGTTGGAAAATGATTACGCATATATACGCTACTGCAGTCGAAAGGATATACTGCTACTAGATGTACAACTAAGTAACACGCGCGCTTGAATCCACCCCTACTTCTTATGTAATAATGAATCCAGCTATTGTATATTATGTCTCTGCACAGTGTGTATAACTGTTCCACAATCTAGTATTCCATGGAAAAGGAATACGCACTATGGCAGCTGTCATTTATATAGCTTCAATTACGATGCTGTCAAAGTTGTGTCTGTTAGATGCTTTCATTTAAAGAAAATATTGTCTTAGAATGACATTTTTTAGGTTCATGTTGCATGTGAGTTACAGTTCCAATACTTTTTGTTTGCGTCACTTCATAATAATTTTCATGACGTATGTGTATTTGCCTAACTTATGATGAAATAAAAACAGAATTATAAAAGAAACAAAAATCTAAAATCTATCATAATTATTCTTTATGCTTACCTCTTATTAAACATTCACTTGTCAAGTTCCACATTCCAGTGTCTAAGCAAGTAACTGTACCAAGACCAGTTAGCTGATGCCCGTCGCTGCACCTGATTTTTGCAACAGCATTGAAATCGGTACCGTTTAAATATTCAATTTCACCATTGGCAATTGAAACTCCTCCACAACCTTAAAAATAAATGTAATTATAACAAACCGCACAAGGTGTCTTCAGATCCATCTTATTACGTTAATTAATTATTTACGCCAAACTTTACATGCGGAATTCTCAAAATAACTTTATACAAGTTGGAGTTACCGCTCTAATCTTTAATGTGTGTTATATCGCGGGTACTAAATCTATATACATGCTTCAACTATATAAAAAGAATATTATGAGCAGACCTATCAGTTTTCTAAAGCGTCTCAATGTTCGAAGCACCGTTAATATTTAGCCTACATCACAGTAAAGTATTTTTCTTATTGGAAGCACAGAGGTTAAATTTTTTTCGCAGTTCCTAACTGACTTTGAAAACAAGATATAAAATGCAGACCTATTATTTCGCAAGTTGTAGATGTACTCCAGGATCCATCACTTAAACATTCGATCGTGGTTCCACCCTTTAGTTTGTAGCCAATGTCGCAATTAACGGCAACAGTTTGTCCGTATGTGGTTTGCACACTCGTGAAGTTAACTTGTCCGTTGCTAATAGAAGCTGTGTTTCCGCAATCTAAGTGGAAGAATTCACAAAACCTCTCAGTCAGATGAAAGCAAGTACATGTAATAGAATCTACAAAACAGAACAGTCTGTTTGTTTTTCTTATCCCTAAGATTGCGTCTGTTAGATGTCAGTAAATTATTTCATAGGTTTACAGTACGTAGAATATGCTGTCAAAGACCACCATACCGAGAAACGGCATCTTCTATGCCAGGTTCGTTATTCGCTCTGAGTTATTGTTCATTACAATAATTCATACAGTAATCTGTCTGTAGGGGGCTTCCCTACAGACTTTGAATAATAAGGTCCCGGGTTCGTATCCCTCTGTAACAGGAATTTTGCTCATGACTTACGGTGCTTCATTGCACAGAGCCTTTCATTGTCACACTTCCATTGTCTCATCATAACTTAATGCTGAGAGGGACGTTAAACACCAAACAATTATCTGCCTGTGATCTTGACAGCAATCAATGTTCCGATCTGCTTCTAGTTTCTTTCACATGTCGACAGAGTGAGCCGTTTCGTTTTACATTTATAAGCTATAGATTTCTGTAAAATCAAGACAAACTCAGTAAAAAAAAAAAGTTCCATACGACTATAATTAAACTTTACTTAATCCAATGCTCAAACTTCTGACATACTACGACTAGTAATTCCTTTACATAAAATCATGAAGCATAAAACGAAATTGAACGAATAAACATCATACCGATTATGACGCACTCCGACGTTGTGTCCCATAAACCTGTTTCCAAGCACTGGATTCTGCCAGAGCCACTTACATTGAAACCAGCATCACAAGTTATGGTTGCATTAGCCCCATATGTTGTACCCGCTGAAAAGTCTACGTCGCCATTTGCAACGGTTGTTGGCAGACAATCTGAAACAGCCAACCAATAAAATAAATGAGCTGATCTTAGTATGAAGTGACAATGTTTAGTATATCTAGTGAATGTATAGAAACCCATAGTTTCTAATCGTACTTGGGACTAACTTCTTAAGAGCAATCTGAGAGATGGCTTTATATATCGGTAATGGCCTGTCTTTATATATCTACAAATGTACAGATGATCTGCAGTGTGTCTTTCTGTATGAAACAGCAACAAAGTACATGACAAAACAGTGGCTCCTGTGCATTATATTGCGAGTGGCTCCTCGGTTTAGACCCGAATAAATATAGCGAGATGACTTCAAGTCAACCATTGTGTCATAATGAGGCTTGTCTTTAGCTGCAGTGTTACGGTGTCCAGACTGTCATAACGCACTTTTGTCTGTGTATCTCTGCTTTCGAGCAAATTATTTCAAATTTCCCTGAAATTAATTGAGGCAACATGGCATATGTGACATGTCAGTAGAGATATGCTTTCTCTTCCGCAACACCTGGTCTAACATACAATAATTGTACATTCTGCGCTGTTTATTTCTAATTCCACCGAATTTGCGGTTATTATAGTTATAGAGACTGGACATGAGTTTAAGATTGATGACGAATGATCGTTTTCTTTTGACACGATATTTTTAGTCGATTACATTCCGATAATATGTCTAGAAATTGAAAGCAAAGTTCAAACCTATAATTTCACAAGTGGTAAGTGTACTCCAGGTTCCATCAATGAGGCATTCGACGCTGGTTCCACCAGTTAGTTTGTATCCGGTGTCACAGGTCACGGGAACAGACTGTCCGTAGGTTGTGTTCGCATCCGTAAAATTAATACTGCCGTGGTCAACAGTAGCTGCAGATCCGCAGTCTATAAAGAATAATAAAGTAAAATAAAAGTCAAAAAGGATTACCTTTTGTACACTTGATTAATCAACTTTGATACCATTATTGTCTCACATAATTCCTTGATGTGCACACGGACTTTGAATACAGGTTTTGTTAAATATATTTCCAGCTTTCATTGGTTAATAACTATTTTACAGTAACAGTAACATGTACAAATGTTTGGGTTCTTTACTCGCTTCGTTCCCTTTAAAACCACACGGGAGCCCCGCAGGTTCGTATGTTTCATTTGATAAAACCTGTTTGAAATCTTTACTTCGGAGTCATCAAGCATAAATGTTTCAATATTTTTCAATATTTAACAGCGACAAGGTATTATTTCTGCCGCTATATCCTTAGAATGGCCGAGAGTTTTGACAAATGCAGTCAAATTCGGGATACGGTTGGTGATTAACCTCTGGAATCCAACATAAGCAACTGATTAAAAATAGCTTACTTGGAAAAGAAAGCATGTATGTAATTCTTTACAATCAAGCACTGCCAAAATTTTACACTCACGAAAGGTCATGGCGCAAGGGTCACGGTTAGAAAATGTATGCGCATGGAGATATTTTTTTTTTTTTTTTTTTTTTTTTTTTTTTGCGATTTGATCCCCCATTTTTCCTCCTTTCTCTCAAACTCTTTCCCTCCCTTTTCTTTTGCATTTTATTGCACATTCCGTATGCTGGGCAATTTGAGCCGCACTTGATTGGTGTTCAGGGGTTGCATTACGCAGGTACAGCGGTAAACCGAACATTTTTAGTCCGAAAATTTTACATTTTTTTCTTATTTTGGAAGTCTTTCGCGCCCTTACTTCACATGTTAGAGAGCTAGTGTTCGTGTTCATACTATTATTACCTCGCATACTATCGTATTAAATGGTACTGGAACTGGAAACTTGCCTGTATTAATCTCGCCGTGAGAGTCGTTCAAAAAGTGTTGGAAAATGATTACGCATATATACGCTACTGCAGTCGAAAGGATATACTGCTACTAGATGTACAACTAAGTAACACGCGCGCTTGAATCCACCCCTACTTCTTATGTAATAATGAATCCAGCTATTGTATATTATGTCTCTGCACAGTGTGTATAACTGTTCCACAATCTAGTATTCCATGGAAAAGGAATACGCACTATGGCAGCTGTCATTTATATAGCTTCAATTACGATGCTGTCAAAGTTGTGTCTGTTAGATGCTTTCATTTAAAGAAAATATTGTCTTAGAATGACATTTTTTAGGTTCATGTTGCATGTGAGTTACAGTTCCAATACTTTTTGTTTGCGTCACTTCATAATAATTTTCATGACGTATGTGTATTTGCCTAACTTATGATGAAATAAAAACAGAATTATAAAAGAAACAAAAATCTAAAATCTATCATAATTATTCTTTATGCTTACCTCTTATTAAACATTCACTTGTCAAGTTCCACATTCCAGTGTCTAAGCAAGTAACTGTACCAAGACCAGTTAGCTGATGCCCGTCGCTGCACCTGATTTTTGCAACAGCATTGAAATCGGTACCGTTTAAATATTCAATTTCACCATTGGCAATTGAAACTCCTCCACAACCTTAAAAATAAATGTAATTATAACAAACCGCACAAGGTGTCTTCAGATCCATCTTATTACGTTAATTAATTATTTACGCCAAACTTTACATGCGGAATTCTCAAAATAACTTTATACAAGTTGGAGTTACCGCTCTAATCTTTAATGTGTGTTATATCGCGGGTACTAAATCTATATACATGCTTCAACTATATAAAAAGAATATTATGAGCAGACCTATCAGTTTTCTAAAGCGTCTCAATGTTCGAAGCACCGTTAATATTTAGCCTACATCACAGTAAAGTATTTTTCTTATTGGAAGCACAGAGGTTAAATTTTTTTCGCAGTTCCTAACTGACTTTGAAAACAAGATATAAAATGCAGACCTATTATTTCGCAAGTTGTAGATGTACTCCAGGATCCATCACTTAAACATTCGATCGTGGTTCCACCCTTTAGTTTGTAGCCAATGTCGCAATTAACGGCAACAGTTTGTCCGTATGTGGTTTGCACACTCGTGAAGTTAACTTGTCCGTTGCTAATAGAAGCTGTGTTTCCGCAATCTAAGTGGAAGAATTCACAAAACCTCTCAGTCAGATGAAAGCAAGTACATGTAATAGAATCTACAAAACAGAACAGTCTGTTTGTTTTTCTTATCCCTAAGATTGCGTCTGTTAGATGTCAGTAAATTATTTCATAGGTTTACAGTACGTAGAATATGCTGTCAAAGACCACCATACCGAGAAACGGCATCTTCTATGCCAGGTTCGTTATTCGCTCTGAGTTATTGTTCATTACAATAATTCATACAGTAATCTGTCTGTAGGGGGCTTCCCTACAGACTTTGAATAATAAGGTCCCGGGTTCGTATCCCTCTGTAACAGGAATTTTGCTCATGACTTACGGTGCTTCATTGCACAGAGCCTTTCATTGTCACACTTCCATTGTCTCATCATAACTTAATGCTGAGAGGGACGTTAAACACCAAACAATTATCTGCCTGTGATCTTGACAGCAATCAATGTTCCGATCTGCTTCTAGTTTCTTTCACATGTCGACAGAGTGAGCCGTTTCGTTTTACATTTATAAGCTATAGATTTCTGTAAAATCAAGACAAACTCAGTAAAAAAAAAAAGTTCCATACGACTATAATTAAACTTTACTTAATCCAATGCTCAAACTTCTGACATACTACGACTAGTAATTCCTTTACATAAAATCATGAAGCATAAAACGAAATTGAACGAATAAACATCATACCGATTATGACGCACTCCGACGTTGTGTCCCATAAACCTGTTTCCAAGCACTGGATTCTGCCAGAGCCACTTACATTGAAACCAGCATCACAAGTTATGGTTGCATTAGCCCCATATGTTGTACCCGCTGAAAAGTCTACGTCGCCATTTGCAACGGTTGTTGGCAGACAATCTGAAACAGCCAACCAATAAAATAAATGAGCTGATCTTAGTATGAAGTGACAATGTTTAGTATATCTAGTGAATGTATAGAAACCCATAGTTTCTAATCGTACTTGGGACTAACTTCTTAAGAGCAATCTGAGAGATGGCTTTATATATCGGTAATGGCCTGTCTTTATATATCTACAAATGTACAGATGATCTGCAGTGTGTCTTTCTGTATGAAACAGCAACAAAGTACATGACAAAACAGTGGCTCCTGTGCATTATATTGCGAGTGGCTCCTCGGTTTAGACCCGAATAAATATAGCGAGATGACTTCAAGTCAACCATTGTGTCATAATGAGGCTTGTCTTTAGCTGCAGTGTTACGGTGTCCAGACTGTCATAACGCACTTTTGTCTGTGTATCTCTGCTTTCGAGCAAATTATTTCAAATTTCCCTGAAATTAATTGAGGCAACATGGCATATGTGACATGTCAGTAGAGATATGCTTTCTCTTCCGCAACACCTGGTCTAACATACAATAATTGTACATTCTGCGCTGTTTATTTCTAATTCCACCGAATTTGCGGTTATTATAGTTATAGAGACTGGACATGAGTTTAAGATTGATGACGAATGATCGTTTTCTTTTGACACGATATTTTTAGTCGATTACATTCCGATAATATGTCTAGAAATTGAAAGCAAAGTTCAAACCTATAATTTCACAAGTGGTAAGTGTACTCCAGGTTCCATCAATGAGGCATTCGACGCTGGTTCCACCAGTTAGTTTGTATCCGGTGTCACAGGTCACGGGAACAGACTGTCCGTAGGTTGTGTTCGCATCCGTAAAATTAATACTGCCGTGGTCAACAGTAGCTGCAGATCCGCAGTCTATAAAGAATAATAAAGTAAAATAAAAGTCAAAAAGGATTACCTTTTGTACACTTGATTAATCAACTTTGATACCATTATTGTCTCACATAATTCCTTGATGTGCACACGGACTTTGAATACAGGTTTTGTTAAATATATTTCCAGCTTTCATTGGTTAATAACTATTTTACAGTAACAGTAACATGTACAAATGTTTGGGTTCTTTACTCGCTTCGTTCCCTTTAAAACCACACGGGAGCCCCGCAGGTTCGTATGTTTCATTTGATAAAACCTGTTTGAAATCTTTACTTCGGAGTCATCAAGCATAAATGTTTCAATATTTTTCAATATTTAACAGCGACAAGGTATTATTTCTGCCGCTATATCCTTAGAATGGCCGAGAGTTTTGACAAATGCAGTCAAATTCGGGATACGGTTGGTGATTAACCTCTGGAATCCAACATAAGCAACTGATTAAAAATAGCTTACTTGGAAAAGAAAGCATGTATGTAATTCTTTACAATCAAGCACTGCCAAAATTTTACACTCACGAAAGGTCATGGCGCAAGGGTCACGGTTAGAAAATGTATGCGCATGGAGATATTTTTTTTTTTTTTTTTTTTTTTTTTTTTTTTGCGATTTGATCCCCCATTTTTCCTCCTTTCTCTCAAACTCTTTCCCTCCCTTTTCTTTTGCATTTTATTGCACATTCCGTATGCTGGGCCATTTGAGCCGCACTTGATTGGTGTTCAGGGGTTGCATTACGCAGGTACAGCGGTAAACCGAACATTTTTAGTCCGAAAATTTTACCATTTTTTCTTATTTTGGAAGTCTTTCGCGCCCTTACTTCACATGTTAGAGAGCTAGTGTTCGTGTTCATACTATTATTACCTCGCATACTATCGTATTAAATGGTACTGGAACTGGAAACTTGCCTGTATTAATCTCGCCGTGAGAGTCGTTCAAAAAGTGTTGGAAAATGATTACGCATATATACGCTACTGCAGTCGAAAGGATATACTGCTACTAGATGTACAACTAAGTAACACGCGCGCTTGAATCCACCCCTACTTCTTATGTAATAATGAATCCAGCTATTGTATATTATGTCTCTGCACAGTGTGTATAACTGTTCCACAATCTAGTATTCCATGGAAAAGGAATACGCACTATGGCAGCTGTCATTTATATAGCTTCAATTACGATGCTGTCAAAGTTGTGTCTGTTAGATGCTTTCATTTAAAGAAAATATTGTCTTAGAATGACATTTTTTAGGTTCATGTTGCATGTGAGTTACAGTTCCAATACTTTTTGTTTGCGTCACTTCATAATAATTTTCATGACGTATGTGTATTTGCCTAACTTATGATGAAATAAAAACAGAATTATAAAAGAAACAAAAATCTAAAATCTATCATAATTATTCTTTATGCTTACCTCTTATTAAACATTCACTTGTCAAGTTCCACATTCCAGTGTCTAAGCAAGTAACTGTACCAAGACCAGTTAGCTGATGCCCGTCGCTGCACCTGATTTTTGCAACAGCATTGAAATCGGTACCGTTTAAATATTCAATTTCACCATTGGCAATTGAAACTCCTCCACAACCTTAAAAATAAATGTAATTATAACAAACCGCACAAGGTGTCTTCAGATCCATCTTATTACGTTAATTAATTATTTACGCCAAACTTTACATGCGGAATTCTCAAAATAACTTTATACAAGTTGGAGTTACCGCTCTAATCTTTAATGTGTGTTATATCGCGGGTACTAAATCTATATACATGCTTCAACTATATAAAAAGAATATTATGAGCAGACCTATCAGTTTTCTAAAGCGTCTCAATGTTCGAAGCACCGTTAATATTTAGCCTACATCACAGTAAAGTATTTTTCTTATTGGAAGCACAGAGGTTAAATTTTTTTCGCAGTTCCTAACTGACTTTGAAAACAAGATATAAAATGCAGACCTATTATTTCGCAAGTTGTAGATGTACTCCAGGATCCATCACTTAAACATTCGATCGTGGTTCCACCCTTTAGTTTGTAGCCAATGTCGCAATTAACGGCAACAGTTTGTCCGTATGTGGTTTGCACACTCGTGAAGTTAACTTGTCCGTTGCTAATAGAAGCTGTGTTTCCGCAATCTAAGTGGAAGAATTCACAAAACCTCTCAGTCAGATGAAAGCAAGTACATGTAATAGAATCTACAAAACAGAACAGTCTGTTTGTTTTTCTTATCCCTAAGATTGCGTCTGTTAGATGTCAGTAAATTATTTCATAGGTTTACAGTACGTAGAATATGCTGTCAAAGACCACCATACCGAGAAACGGCATCTTCTATGCCAGGTTCGTTATTCGCTCTGAGTTATTGTTCATTACAATAATTCATACAGTAATCTGTCTGTAGGGGGCTTCCCTACAGACTTTGAATAATAAGGTCCCGGGTTCGTATCCCTCTGTAACAGGAATTTTGCTCATTACTTACGGTGCTTCATTGCACAGAGCCTTTCATTGTCACACTTCCATTGTCTCATCATAACTTAATGCTGAGAGGGACGTTAAACACCAAACAATTATCTGCCTGTGATCTTGACAGCAATCAATGTTCCGATCTGCTTCTAGTTTCTTTCACATGTCGACAGAGTGAGCCGTTTCGTTTTACATTTATAAGCTATAGATTTCTGTAAAATCAAGACAAACTCAGTAAAAAAAAAAAGTTCCATACGACTATAATTAAACTTTACTTAATCCAATGCTCAAACTTCTGACATACTACGACTAGTAATTCCTTTACATAAAATCATGAAGCATAAAACGAAATTGAATGAATAAACATCATACCGATTATGACGCACTCCGACGTTGTGTCCCATAAACCTGTTTCCAAGCACTGGATTCTGCCAGAGCCACTTACATTGAAACCAGCATCACAAGTTATGGTTGCATTAGCCCCATATGTTGTACCCGCTGAAAAGTCTACGTCGCCATTTGCAACGGTTGTTGGCAGACAATCTGAAACAGCCAACCAATAAAATAAATGAGCTGATCTTAGTATGAAGTGACAATGTTTAGTATATCTAGTGAATGTATAGAAACCCATAGTTTCTAATCGTACTTGGGACTAACTTCTTAAGAGCAATCTGAGAGATGGCTTTATATATCGGTAATGGCCTGTCTTTATATATCTACAAATGTACAGATGATCTGCAGTGTGTCTTTCTGTATGAAACAGCAACAAAGTACATGACAAAACAGTGGCTCCTGTGCATTATATTGCGAGTGGCTCCTCGGTTTAGACCCGAATAAATATAGCGAGATGACTTCAAGTCAACCATTGTGTCATAATGAGGCTTGTCTTTAGCTGCAGTGTTACGGTGTCCAGACTGTCATAACGCACTTTTGTCTGTGTATCTCTGCTTTCGAGCAAATTATTTCAAATTTCCCTGAAATTAATTGAGGCAACATGGCATATGTGACATGTCAGTAGAGATATGCTTTCTCTTCCGCAACACCTGGTCTAACATACAATAATTGTACATTCTGTGCTGTTTATTTCTAATTCCACCGAATTTGCGGTTATTATAGTTATAGAGACTGGACATGAGTTTAAGATTGATGACGAATGATCGTTTTCTTTTGACACGATATTTTTAGTCGATTACATTCCGATAATATGTCTAGAAATTGAAAGCAAAGTTCAAACCTATAATTTCACAAGTGGTAAGTGTACTCCAGGTTCCATCAATGAGGCATTCGACGCTGGTTCCACCAGTTAGTTTGTATCCGGTGTCACAGGTCACGGGAACAGACTGTCCGTAGGTTGTGTTCGCATCCGTAAAATTAATACTGCCGTGGTCAACAGTAGCTGCAGATCCGCAGTCTATAAAGAATAATAAAGTAAAATAAAAGTCAAAAAGGATTACCTTTTGTACACTTGATTAATCAACTTTGATACCATTATTGTCTCACATAATTCCTTGATGTGCACACGGACTTTGAATACAGGTTTTGTTAAATACATTTCCAGCTTTCATTGGTTAATAACTATTTTACAGTAACAGTAACATGTACAAATGTTTGGGTTCTTTACTCGCTTCGTTCCCTTTAAAACCACACGGGAGCCCCGCAGGTTCGTATGTTTCATTTGATAAAACCTGTTTGAAATCTTTACTTCGGAGTCATCAAGCATAAATGTTTCAATATTTTTCAATATTTAACAGCGACAAGGTATTATTTCTGCCGCTATATCCTTAGAATGGCCGAGAGTTTTGACAAATGCAGTCAAATTCGGGATACGGTTGGTGATTAACCTCTGGAATCCAACATAAGCAACTGATTAAAAATAGCTTACTTGGAAAAGAAAGCATGTATGTAATTCTTTACAATCAAGCACTGCCAAAATTTTACACTCACGAAAGGTCATGGCGCAAGGGTCACGGTTAGAAAATGTATGCGCATGGAGATATTTTTTTTTTTTTTTTTTTTTTTTTGCGAATTGATCCCCCATTTTTCCTCCTTTCTCTCTAACTCTTTCCCTCCCTTTTCTTTTGCATTTTATTGCACATTCCGTATGCTGGGCCATTTGAGCCGCACTTGATTGGTGTTCAGGGGTTGCATTACGCAGGTACAGCGGTAAACCGAACATTTTTAGTCCGAAAATTTTACCATTTTTTCTTATTTTGGAAGTCTTTCGCGCCCTTACTTCACATGTTAGAGAGCTAGTGTTCGTGTTCATACTATTATTACCTCGCATACTATCGTATTAAATGGTACTGGAACTGGAAACTTGCCTGTATTAATCTCGCCGTGAGAGTCGTTCAAAAAGTGTTGGAAAATGATTACGCATATATACGCTACTGCAGTCGAAAGGATATACTGCTACTAGATGAACAACTAAGTAACACGCGCGCTTGAATCCTACTTCTTATGTAATAATGAATCCAGCTATTGTATATTATGTCTCTGCACAGTGTGTATAACTGTTCCACAATCTAGTATTCCATGGAAAAGGAATACGCACTATGGCAGCTGTCATTTATATAGCTTAAATTACGATGCTGTCAAAGTTGTGTCTGTTAGATGCTTTCATTTAAAGAAAATATTGTCTTAGAATGACATTTTTTAGGTTCATGTTGCATGTGAGTTACAGTTCCAATACTTTTTGTTTGCGTCACTTCATAATAATTTTCATGACGTATGTGTATTTGCCTAACTTATGATGAAATAAAAACAGAATGATAAAAGAAACAAAAATCTAAAATCTATCATAATTATTCTTTATGCTTACCTCTTATTAAACATTCACTTGTCAAGTTCCACATTCCAGTGTCTAAGCAAGTAACTGTACCAAGACCAGTTAGCTGATGCCCGTCGCTGCACCTGATTTTTGCAACAGCATTGAAATCGGTACCGTTTAAATATTCAATTTCACCATTGGCAATTGAAACTCCTCCACAACCTTAAAAATAAATGTAATTATAACAAACCGCACAAGGTGTCTTCAGATCCATCTTATTACGTTAATTAATTATTTACGCCAAACTTTACATGCGGAATTCTCAAAATAACTTTATACAAGTTGGAGTTACCGCTCTAATCTTTAATGTGTGTTATATCGCGGGTACTAAATCTATATACATGCTTCAACTATATAAAAAGAATATTATGAGCAGACCTATCAGTTTTCTAAAGCGTCTCAATGTTCGAAGCACCGTTAATATTTAGCCTACATCACAGTAAAGTATTTTTCTTATTGGAAGCACAGAGGTTAAATTGTTTTCGCAGTTCCTAACTGACTTTGAAAACAAGATATAAAATGCAGACCTATTATTTCGCAAGTTGTAGATGTACTCCAGGATCCATCACTTAAACATTCGATCGTGGTTCCACCCTTTAGTTTGTAGCCAATGTCGCAATTAACGGCAACAGTTTGTCCGTATGTGGTTTGCACACTCGTGAAGTTAACTTGTCCGTTGCTAATAGAAGCTGTGTTTCCGCAATCTAAGTGGAAGAATTCACAAAACCTCTCAGTCAGATGAAAGCAAGTACATGTAATAGAATCTACAAAACAGAACAGTCTGTTTGTTTTTCTTATCCCTAAGATTGCGTCTGTTAGATGTCAGTAAATTATTTCATAGGTTTACAGTACGTAGAATATGCTGTCAAAGACCACCATACCGAGAAACGGCATCTTCTATGCCAGGTTCGTTATTCGCTCTGAGTTATTGTTCATTACAATAATTCATACAGTAATCTGTCTGTAGGGGGCTTCCCTACAGACTTTGAATAATAAGGTCCCGGGTTCGTATCCCTCTGTAACAGGAATTTTGCTCATGACTTACGGTGCTTCATTGCACAGAGCCTTTCATTGTCACACTTCCATTGTCTCATCATAACTTAATGCTGAGAGGGACGTTAAACACCAAACAATTATCTGCCTGTGATCTTGACAGCAATCAATGTTCCGATCTGCTTCTAGTTTCTTTCACATGTCGACAGAGTGAGCCGTTTCGTTTTACATTTATAAGCTATAGATTTCTGTAAAATCAAGACAAACTCAGTAAAAAAAAAAAGTTCCATACGACTATAATTAAACTTTACTTAATCCAATGCTCAAACTTCTGACATACTACGACTAGTAATTCCTTTACATAAAATCATGAAGCATAAAACGAAATTGAACGAATAAACATCATACCGATTATGACGCACTCCGACGTTGTGTCCCATAAACCTGTTTCCAAGCACTGGATTCTGCCAGAGCCACTTACATTGAAACCAGCATCACAAGTTATGGTTGCATTAGCCCCATATGTTGTACCCGCTGAAAAGTCTACGTCGCCATTTGCAACGGTTGTTGGCAGACAATCTGAAACAGCCAACCAATAAAATAAATGAGCTGATCTTAGTATGAAGTGACAATGTTTAGTATATCTAGTGAATGTATAGAAACCCATAGTTTCTAATCGTACTTGGGACTAACTTCTTAAGAGCAATCTGAGAGATGGCTTTATATATCGGTAATGGCCTGTCTTTATATATCTACAAATGTACAGATGATCTGCAGTGTGTCTTTCTGTATGAAACAGCAACAAAGTACATGACAAAACAGTGGCTCCTGTGCATTATATTGCGAGTGGCTCCTCGGTTTAGACCCGAATAAATATAGCGAGATGACTTCAAGTCAACCATTGTGTCATAATGAGGCTTGTCTTTAGCTGCAGTGTTACGGTGTCCAGACTGTCATAACGCACTTTTGTCTGTGTATCTCTGCTTTCGAGCAAATTATTTCAAATTTCCCTGAAATTAATTGAGGCAACATGGCATATGTGACATGTCAGTAGAGATATGCTTTCTCTTCCGCAACACCTGGTCTAACATACAATAATTGTACATTCTGCGCTGTTTATTTCTAATTCCACCGAATTTGCGGTTATTATAGTTATAGAGACTGGACATTAGTTTAAGATTGATGACGAATGATCGTTTTCTTTTGACACGATATTTTTAGTCGATTACATTCCGATAATATGTCTAGAAATTGAAAGCAAAGTTCAAACCTATAATTTCACAAGTGGTAAGTGTACTCCAGGTTCCATCAATGAGGCATTCGACGCTGGTTCCACCAGTTAGTTTGTATCCGGTGTCACAGGTCACGGGAACAGACTGTCCGTAGGTTGTGTTCGCATCCGTAAAATTAATACTGCCGTGGTCAACAGTAGCTGCAGATCCGCAGTCTATAAAGAATAATAAAGTAAAATAAAAGTCAAAAAGGATTACCTTTTGTACACTTGATTAATCAACTTTGATACCATTATTGTCTCACATAATTCCTTGATGTGCACACGGACTTTGAATACAGGTTTTGTTAAATACATTTCCAGCTTTCATTGGTTAATAACTATTTTACAGTAACAGTAACATGTACAAATGTTTGGGTTCTTTACTCGCTTCGTTCCCTTTAAAACCACACGGGAGCCCCGCAGGTTCGTATGTTTCATTTGATAAAACCTGTTTGAAATCTTTACTTCGGAGTCATCAAGCATAAATGTTTCAATATTTTTCAATATTTAACAGCGACAAGGTATTTTTTCTGCCGCTATATCCTTAGAATGGCCGAGAGTTTTGACAAATGCAGTCAAATTCGGGATACGGTTGGTGATTAACCTCTGGAATCCAACATAAGCAACTGATTAAAAATAGCTTACTTGGAAAAGAAAGCATGTATGTAATTCTTTACAATCAAGCACTGCCAAAATTTTACACTCACGAAAGGTCATGGCGCAAGGGTCACGGTTAGAAAATGTATGCGCATGGAGATATTTTTTTTTTTTTTTTTTTTTTTTTTTTTGCGATTTGATCCCCCATTTTTCCTCCTTTCTCTCTAACTCTTTCCCTCCCTTTTCTTTTGCATTTTATTGCACATTCCGTATGCTGGGCCATTTGAGCCGCACTTGATTGGTGTTCAGGGGTTGCATTACGCAGGTACAGCGGTAAACCGAACATTTTTAGTCCGAAAATTTTACCATTTTTTCTTATTTTGGAAGTCTTTCGCGCCCTTACTTCACATGTTAGAGAGCTAGTGTTCGTGTTCATACTATTATTACCTCGCATACTATCGTATTAAATGGTACTGGAACTGGAAACTTGCCTGTATTAATCTCGCCGTGAGAGTCGTTCAAAAAGTGTTGGAAAATGATTACGCATATATACGCTAATGCAGTCGAAAGGATATACTGCTACTAGATGAACAACTAAGTAACACGCGCGCTTGAATCCTACTTCTTATGTAATAATGAATCCAGCTATTGTATATTATGTCTCTGCACAGTGTGTATAACTGTTCCACAATCTAGTATTCCATGGAAAAGGAATACGCACTATGGCAGCTGTCATTTATATAGCTTAAATTACGATGCTGTCAAAGTTGTGTCTGTTAGATGCTTTCATTTAAAGAAAATATTGTCTTAGAATGACATTTTTTAGGTTCATGTTGCATGTGAGTTACAGTTCCAATACTTTTTGTTTGCGTCACTTCATAATAATTTTCATGACGTATGTGTATTTGCCTAACTTATGATGAAATAAAAACAGAATGATAAAAGAAACAAAAATCTAAAATCTATCATAATTATTCTTTATGCTTACCTCTTATTAAACATTCACTTGTCAAGTTCCACATTCCAGTGTCTAAGCAAGTAACTGTACCAAGACCAGTTAGCTGATGCCCGTCGCTGCACCTGATTTTTGCAACAGCATTGAAATCGGTACCGTTTAAATATTCAATTTCACCATTGGCAATTGAAACTCCTCCACAACCTTAAAAATAAATGTAATTATAACAAACCGCACAAGGTGTCTTCAGATCCATCTTATTACGTTAATTAATTATTTACGCCAAACTTTACATGCGGAATTCTCAAAATAACTTTATACAAGTTGGAGTTACCGCTCTAATCTTTAATGTGTGTTATATCGCGGGTACTAAATCTATATACATGCTTCAACTATATAAAAAGAATATTATGAGCAGACCTATCAGTTTTCTAAAGCGTCTCAATGTTCGAAGCACCGTTAATATTTAGCCTACATCACAGTAAAGTATTTTTCTTATTGGAAGCACAGAGGTTAAATTGTTTTCGCAGTTCCTAACTGACTTTGAAAACAAGATATAAAATGCAGACCTATTATTTCGCAAGTTGTAGATGTACTCCAGGATCCATCACTTAAACATTCGATCGTGGTTCCACCCTTTAGTTTGTAGCCAATGTCGCAATTAACGGCAACAGTTTGTCCGTATGTGGTTTGCACACTCGTGAAGTTAACTTGTCCGTTGCTAATAGAAGCTGTGTTTCCGCAATCTAAGTGGAAGAATTCACAAAACCTCTCAGTCAGATGAAAGCAAGTACATGTAATAGAATCTACAAAACAGAACAGTCTGTTTGTTTTTCTTATCCCTAAGATTGCGTCTGTTAGATGTCAGTAAATTATTTCATAGGTTTACAGTACGTAGAATATGCTGTCAAAGACCACCATACCGAGAAACGGCATCTTCTATGCCAGGTTCGTTATTCGCTCTGAGTTATTGTTCATTACAATAATTCATACAGTAATCTGTCTGTAGGGGGCTTCCCTACAGACTTTGAATAATAAGGTCCCGGGTTCGTATCCCTCTGTAACAGGAATTTTGCTCATGACTTACGGTGCTTCATTGCACAGAGCCTTTCATTGTCACACTTCCATTGTCTCATCATAACTTAATGCTGAGAGGGACGTTAAACACCAAACAATTATCTGCCTGTGATCTTGACAGCAATCAATGTTCCGATCTGCTTCTAGTTTCTTTCACATGTCGACAGAGTGAGCCGTTTCGTTTTACATTTATAAGCTATAGATTTCTGTAAAATCAAGACAAACTCAGTAAAAAAAAAAAAGTTCCATACGACTATAATTAAACTTTACTTAATCCAATGCTCAAACTTCTGACATACTACGACTAGTAATTCCTTTACATAAAATCATGAAGCATAAAACGAAATTGAACGAATAAACATCATACCGATTATGACGCACTCCGACGTTGTGTCCCATAAACCTGTTTCCAAGCACTGGATTCTGCCAGAGCCACTTACATTGAAACCAGCATCACAAGTTATGGTTGCATTAGCCCCATATGTTGTACCCGCTGAAAAGTCTACGTCGCCATTTGCAACGGTTGTTGGCAGACAATCTGAAACAGCCAACCAATAAAATAAATGAGCTGATCTTAGTATGAAGTGACAATGTTTAGTATATCTAGTGAATGTATAGAAACCCATAGTTTCTAATCGTACTTGGGACTAACTTCTTAAGAGCAATCTGAGAGACGGCTTTATATATCGGTAATGGCCTGTCTTTATATATCTACAAATGTACAGATGATCTGCAGTGTGTCTTTCTGTATGAAACAGCAACAAAGTACATGACAAAACAGTGGCTCCTGTGCATTATATTGCGAGTGGCTCCTCGGTTTAGACCCGAATAAATATAGCGAGATGACTTCAAGTCAACCATTGTGTCATAATGAGGCTTGTCTTTAGCTGCAGTGTTACGGTGTCCAGACTGTCATAACGCACTTTTGTCTGTGTATCTCTGCTTTCGAGCAAATTATTTCAAATTTCCCTGAAATTAATTGAGGCAACATGGCATATGTGACATGTCAGTAGAGATATGCTTTCTCTTCCGCAACACCTGGTCTAACATACAATAATTGTACATTCTGCGCTGTTTATTTCTAATTCCACCGAATTTGCGGTTATTATAGTTATAGAGACTGGACATGAGTTTAAGATTGATGACGAATGATCGTTTTCTTTTGACACGATATTTTTAGTCGATTACATTCCGATAATATGTCTAGAAATTGAAAGCAAAGTTCAAACCTATAATTTCACAAGTGGTAAGTGTACTCCAGGTTCCATCAATGAGGCATTCGACGCTGGTTCCACCAGTTAGTTTGTATCCGGTGTCACAGGTCACGGGAACAGACTGTCCGTAGGTTGTGTTCGCATCCGTAAAATTAATACTGCCGTGGTCAACAGTAGCTGCAGATCCGCAGTCTATAAAGAATAATAAAGTAAAATAAAAGTCAAAAAGGATTACCTTTTGTACACTTGATTAATCAACTTTGATACCATTATTGTCTCACATAATTCCTTGATGTGCACACGGACTTTGAATACAGGTTTTGTTAAATACATTTCCAGCTTTCATTGGTTAATAACTATTTTACAGTAACAGTAACATGTACAAATGTTTGGGTTCTTTACTCGCTTCGTTCCCTTTAAAACCACACGGGAGCCCCGCAGGTTCGTATGTTTCATTTGATAAAACCTGTTTGAAATCTTTACTTCGGAGTCATCAAGCATAAATGTTTCAATATTTTTCAATATTTAACAGCGACAAGGTATTATTTCTGCCGCTATATCCTTAGAATGGCCGAGAGTTTTGACAAATGCAGTCAAATTCGGGATACGGTTGGTGATTAACCTCTGGAATCCAACATAAGCAACTGATTAAAAATAGCTTACTTGGAAAAGAAAGCATGTATGTAATTCTTTACAATCAAGCACTGCCAAAATTTTACACTCACGAAAGGTCATGGCGCAAGGGTCACGGTTAGAAAATGTATGCGCATGGAGATATTTTTTTTTTTTTTTTTTTTTTTTTTTTTTTTTTGCGATTTGATCCCCCATTTTTCCTCCTTTCTCTCTAACTCTTTCCCTCCCTTTTCTTTTGCATTTTATTGCACATTCCGTATGCTGGGCCATTTGAGCCGCACTTGATTGGTGTTCAGGGGTTGCATTACGCAGGTACAGCGGTAAACCGAACATTTTTAGTCCGAAAATTTTACCATTTTTTCTTATTTTGGAAGTCTTTCGCGCCCTTACTTCACATGTTAGAGAGCTAGTGTTCGTGTTCATACTATTATTACCTCGCATACTATCGTATTAAATGGTACTGGAACTGGAAACTTGCCTGTATTAATCTCGCCGTGAGGGTCGTTCAAAAAGTGTTGGAAAATGATTACGCATATATACGCTACTGCAGTCGAAAGGATATACTGCTACTAGATGTACAACTAAGTAACACGCGCGCTTGAATCCACCCCTACTTCTTATGTAATAATGAATCCAGCTATTGTATATTATGTCTCTGCACAGTGTGTATAACTGTTCCACAATCTAGTATTCCATGGAAAAGGAATACGCACTATGGCAGCTGTCATTTATATAGCTTAAATTACGATGCTGTCAAAGTTGTGTCTGTTAGATGCTTTCATTTAAAGAAAATATTGTCTTAGAATGACATTTTTTAGGTTCATGTTGCATGTGAGTTACAGTTCCAATACTTTTTGTTTGCGTCACTTCATAATAATTTTCATGACGTATGTGTATTTGCCTAACTTATGATGAAATAAAAACAGAATGATAAAAGAAACAAAAATCTAAAATCTATCATAATTATTCTTTATGCTTACCTCTTATTAAACATTCACTTGTCAAGTTCCACATTCCAGTGTCTAAGCAAGTAACTGTACCAAGACCAGTTAGCTGATGCCCGTCGCTGCACCTGATTTTTGCAACAGCATTGAAATCGGTACCGTTTAAATATTCAATTTCACCATTGGCAATTGAAACTCCTCCACAACCTTAAAAATAAATGTAATTATAACAAACCGCACAAGGTGTCTTCAGATCCATCTTATTACGTTAATTAATTATTTACGCCAAACTTTACATGCGGAATTCTCAAAATAACTTTATACAAGTTGGAGTTACCGCTCTAATCTTTAATGTGTGTTATATCGCGGGTACTAAATCTATATACATGCTTCAACTATATAAAAAGAATATTATGAGCAGACCTATCAGTTTTCTAAAGCGTCTCAATGTTCGAAGCACCGTTAATATTTAGCCTACATCACAGTAAAGTATTTTTCTTATTGGAAGCACAGAGGTTAAATTGTTTTCGCAGTTCCTAACTGACTTTGAAAACAAGATATAAAATGCAGACCTATTATTTCGCAAGTTGTAGATGTACTCCAGGATCCATCACTTAAACATTCGATCGTGGTTCCACCCTTTAGTTTGTAGCCAATGTCGCAATTAACGGCAACAGTTTGTCCGTATGTGGTTTGCACACTCGTGAAGTTAACTTGTCCGTTGCTAATAGAAGCTGTGTTTCCGCAATCTAAGTGGAAGAATTCACAAAACCTCTCAGTCAGATGAAAGCAAGTACATGTAATAGAATCTACAAAACAGAACAGTCTGTTTGTTTTTCTTATCCCTAAGATTGCGTCTGTTAGATGTCAGTAAATTATTTCATAGGTTTACAGTACGTAGAATATGCTGTCAAAGACCACCATACCGAGAAACGGCATCTTCTATGCCAGGTTCGTTATTCGCTCTGAGTTATTGTTCATTACAATAATTCATACAGTAATCTGTCTGTAGGGGGCTTCCCTACAGACTTTGAATAATAAGGTCCCGGGTTCGTATCCCTCTGTAACAGGAATTTTGCTCATGACTTACGGTGCTTCATTGCACAGAGCCTTTCATTGTCACACTTCCATTGTCTCATCATAACTTAATGCTGAGAGGGACGTTAAACACCAAACAATTATCTGCCTGTGATCTTGACAGCAATCAATGTTCCGATCTGCTTCTAGTTTCTTTCACATGTCGACAGAGTGAGCCGTTTCGTTTTACATTTATAAGCTATAGATTTCTGTAAAATCAAGACAAACTCAGTAAAAAAAAAAAAGTTCCATACGACTATAATTAAACTTTACTTAATCCAATGCTCAAACTTCTGACATACTACGACTAGTAATTCCTTTACATAAAATCATGAAGCATAAAACGAAATTGAACGAATAAACATCATACCGATTATGACGCACTCCGACGTTGTGTCCCATAAACCTGTTTCCAAGCACTGGATTCTGCCAGAGCCACTTACATTGAAACCAGCATCACAAGTTATGGTTGCATTAGCCCCATATGTTGTACCCGCTGAAAAGTCTACGTCGCCATTTGCAACGGTTGTTGGCAGACAATCTGAAACAGCCAACCAATAAAATAAATGAGCTGATCTTAGTATGAAGTGACAATGTTTAGTATATCTAGTGAATGTATAGAAACCCATAGTTTCTAATCGTACTTGGGACTAACTTCTTAAGAGCAATCTGAGAGACGGCTTTATATATCGGTAATGGCCTGTCTTTATATATCTACAAATGTACAGATGATCTGCAGTGTGTCTTTCTGTATGAAACAGCAACAAAGTACATGACAAAACAGTGGCTCCTGTGCATTATATTGCGAGTGGCTCCTCGGTTTAGACCCGAATAAATATAGCGAGATGACTTCAAGTCAACCATTGTGTCATAATGAGGCTTGTCTTTAGCTGCAGTGTTACGGTGTCCAGACTGTCATAACGCACTTTTGTCTGTGTATCTCTGCTTTCGAGCAAATTATTTCAAATTTCCCTGAAATTAATTGAGGCAACATGGCATATGTGACATGTCAGTAGAGATATGCTTTCTCTTCCGCAACACCTGGTCTAACATACAATAATTGTACATTCTGCGCTGTTTATTTCTAATTCCACCGAATTTGCGGTTATTATAGTTATAGAGACTGGACATGAGTTTAAGATTGATGACGAATGATCGTTTTCTTTTGACACGATATTTTTAGTCGATTACATTCCGATAATATGTCTAGAAATTGAAAGCAAAGTTCAAACCTATAATTTCACAAGTGGTAAGTGTACTCCAGGTTCCATCAATGAGGCATTCGACGCTGGTTCCACCAGTTAGTTTGTATCCGGTGTCACAGGTCACGGGAACAGACTGTCCGTAGGTTGTGTTCGCATCCGTAAAATTAATACTGCCGTGGTCAACAGTAGCTGCAGATCCGCAGTCTATAAAGAATAATAAAGTAAAATAAAAGTCAAAAAGGATTACCTTTTGTACACTTGATTAATCAACTTTGATACCATTATTGTCTCACATAATTCCTTGATGTGCACACGGACTTTGAATACAGGTTTTGTTAAATACATTTCCAGCTTTCATTGGTTAATAACTATTTTACAGTAACAGTAACATGTACAAATGTTTGGGTTCTTTACTCGCTTCGTTCCCTTTAAAACCACACGGGAGCCCCGCAGGTTCGTATGTTTCATTTGATAAAACCTGTTTGAAATCTTTACTTCGGAGTCATCAAGCATAAATGTTTCAATATTTTTCAATATTTAACAGCGACAAGGTATTATTTCTGCCGCTATATCCTTAGAATGGCCGAGAGTTTTGACAAATGCAGTCAAATTCGGGATACGGTTGGTGATTAACCTCTGGAATCCAACATAAGCAACTGATTAAAAATAGCTTACTTGGAAAAGAAAGCATGTATGTAATTCTTTACAATCAAGCACTGCCAAAATTTTACACTCACGAAAGGTCATGGCGCAAGGGTCACGGTTAGAAAATGTATGCGCATGGAGATATTTTTTTTTTTTTTTTTTTTTTTTTTTTTTTTTGCGATTTGATCCCCCATTTTTCCTCCTTTCTCTCTAACTCTTTCCCTCCCTTTTCTTTTGCATTTTATTGCACATTCCGTATGCTGGGCCATTTGAGCCGCACTTGATTGGTGTTCAGGGGTTGCATTACGCAGGTACAGCGGTAAACCGAACATTTTTAGTCCGAAAATTTTACCATTTTTTCTTATTTTGGAAGTCTTTCGCGCCCTTACTTCACATGTTAGAGAGCTAGTGTTCGTGTTCATACTATTATTACCTCGCATACTATCGTATTAAATGGTACTGGAACTGGAAACTTGCCTGTATTAATCTCGCCGTGAGGGTCGTTCAAAAAGTGTTGGAAAATGATTACGCATATATACGCTACTGCAGTCGAAAGG